>OY728122.1:333098110-334348110 GCA_963277665.1 Viscum album
ATTGACTAGAGGCAGTTACGAGGGTTTTTCTCCAGGTAGATACACCTACAAACTTGATGGTGGTTCTAGCTGCTAACCATTTTCATGGAACGGTAGGAAGATATTGGAGCTTGATGCTCCAGACACACGAGGAGGTAACCCTTTCCTAGTTGGACTTTAAGATCCCCTTTAGGGAAGAGTTCATACCAGTTACACTATGATTAGTGTGTATTCAGGAGCTAATATATCTACAGCAGGGAAACCTGACTATGAACCAGTACTCCGCAAGGTTTACCGACCTCTCCCACTACTCCACCGATATATTACGTAACCCTTTCATCAGATCTCGGACCTTTGATCTGGGACTCCAATGAGAGATCATGGAATTGATGATTTCACTCAGCATCCTGATCCATTTTGGAGTGCTAGAGTGAGATCTATTGGTGGAGAACTTCCTAGCTGAGCAGGCACCAGCAGAGAGAGCCACCACGGTATGGCAGGTGGTTGAGTCATCTATAATAGGAAATAGGTAGACAATGCAGAGTCTCAAATGGGCTAGACCTTCTAGAGGACAACCCTAGGATGTAGATTCGGAGGTATAAATCTCATGAGGTAGAGGAGGTCAACTGAGATCTATAGTTTGTTACTCTTATGGTTTACAGGGCCACATAGCTCGCAATTTTCCGACTCCCCGTATAGAAGATCAGTAGACAGTCAAGGAACCGCCAAGGCATGGGCAGAGCTTTGAGCGAGGAGGTTCGTAGGGTAGAAAATTTCTCAAGGGAGCAGGCCGAGAAACAGGCGGTGGATGACGGTTTGAGTGATAACTCCACCACCCCCAGTTGGTCCACCACAGGCTTAGGGAGCCTGCAGACAGGGGAGCGACCAACTTCAAGCAATGGAGGCCAACGACCAAAGCACTCTAGAGATTATTAGAGGTATTATATGTGTCTTCTAAACCTTATATTCAGTTATTATAGACATAGGATATAGTTACTCTTTCCCTTCCACTGATCTTGTTCGAGGATTAGAGATTCCGGTAGAGACTTTAGCTTGATTCTTACAATTAGAGACTCCTACGGGATGGGATTCGACGATTACACACTGGTTCTGGCAGTGTGATCTTACTCTAGAAGGCAAGGGATTCGGTTGGGATCTCTTTGTAGCAATATCGAGCCCTTACCACATCATCTTGGGTATGGACTAGTTTTCTCCAGTCCATACTCATATCTACTGTTTTAGGTGCAAAGTGTGGTGTGTCCACAAGGATGGGACTGGGTTTTCCTTCACCAGGGAGAAGGGAACCTTTCGAGAATAGGATAGACTTTCTTATATGAGGGTCCAGCCGATCACTCACCAGTTTTCTAGCCTCACCCTCGGTGTATTGGATGATAGGAGTCTGGGTTTTCCTGTAGTGCTGGATGAATATGAGGATGTCTTTCCTAAGGATGTTCCAGAACTACCTCCCCATAGGTAGGTAGACTTATTCATCAACCTGTACCCTGGGACAGCATCGATATCCACACCTTCATATCGGATGGCTCTTACCAAGCTACGGGAGTTGAGAGTATGGTTGGAGGACTTGTAGAATAAGGGTTTTGTAAGACCTAGTGTTTCTCCATGGGTATCCCCAGTGTTTTTTTCTACAAAGGCAGACGGTAGATTGAGACTATTCATGGACTTACTATGCATGAACTATCTAACTGTTAAGAACAAGAATCCATTACCTAGTATTGATGACCTCTTAAATTAATTGAAGGGAGAGAGGTGTTTCTTGAAGATAGACCTCATATCAGGCTATCATTAGCTTTGGGTACGTGATAAGGATGTACTGAATATAGCCTTCAGATGAATGTATGGCCACTAAGAGTTCTTGGTGATTCCCTTTGGCATGACTAATTCCCTATAAGTGTTCATGGGACTCATGAATAGGATCTTCAAACCTTACCTCAATCGTTTCAGGGTGGTCTTCATCGATGACATCTTGATGTACTCGGTGTCGAAGGGGGAGAACACTACACACCTAAAGATAGTCCTGGATACACTCTGAGAGCACCATATTTATGAAAATCTCCCGAAGTTCCAGTTCTGGATTTGGGACATCCACATTATAGGACACGTCAGCTCAGAGCCTTCAGTTATATTGGATCCCGTAAAGATGAAGGTTGTTCTTTCTTTGGAGCCACCCAGAAGCGTGAGTGAGGTGTTGAGTTTCTTGGGGTTGGTCAGATACTATTAGAGGTTTGTTCCAGACTTCTCTAGGGTAGAAGCACCTATGAAAGCTTTGAAAAAAAAGGTAAAACCTTTCGTGTGGATAGAGAAATGCTTGCACATCTTCCAGAAGCTGAGGAAGATCTTGACCAGCACTCCCATATTGAGGTTTCCATAGGAGGGAATCAACTACATGGTATATTGTGATGCATCAGGGGCTAGACTGGGTTGTGTCTTGAGGCAGGAGCATGCAGTGATCACCTACATCTCATGGTAGTTGAGTCAGCATATGAAGAACTACATAACCCAAGACCTAGTGTTAGAAGTAGTGGTATTTTCCTTGAATATGTGGAAACACTACTTGATGGGTGAACAATTTATTGTCTACTATGACTAAAAGAGTCTCAAGTAAATCTTATCTCAGAAACACCTGAACATGACACAGTAGTGATGGCTGGAGTTTCTCCAGGACTATGACTTTGAGATAGTTTATTCTCCTTGGAAAGGGAAGGTGGTGGCTGATGCATTTATTAGGAGGTCTACATTATATCTGCTGAGTGAGGTGATAGAGTAACTATACTCAATGCAGATATCCTCCATGGATGATGATGGAGCATCTAACCTCCAGTCTATGATTGTCACTCCCCCTCTCCTTTAGTGATTTAGGGAGGCAAAACTGGTGGAGGATGACTGTGAGGCCTGAAGTGCTCAGATATCCTCAGGACATGCTACTGATGGATTTTTGATAGGTGGGGAGCATGTCGTTCTTTTCAGGGAACGATCCATAGTACCAGTGAAGTTACGAGAGGAGGTGTTGAGGGAGTTCCATACATCCCCTTTGGTGGTACATCTTGGTGTGGCAAATATGTACGAGGACCTTCAACCTCAGTACTGGTGGCCAAGTATGAAGAAAGTGGTGGTAGAGTTCATTTTACAATGCCTCACTTGTCAGCAAGTGAAGGCCAAGCATCTGGTCCCAATAGGCTTAACAAAACCACATGTGGTATCGGAGTGAAAGTGAGATGGTATCTCCATGCACTTCATCATGGGGTTACCACGCACGTCCAAGGGTCATGACTCTATCGAGGTGATCATTTACTGACTCACCAAGTCTGCCCACTTCCTACACATTCAGGGTTAGGGATCGGTAGATGTCTTGGGATACCTCGAAGTCCAGGAGAGAGTGTGGATTCACGGGGTGCCTTTGACGATCATGTCAGACCATGATGAACACTTTACATCCCAATTGTGGAAGGGGTTACATGAGGTGTTTGGGACTCAGTTATGCTTGAGCATAGCTTTTCACCCATAGATAGATGGTCAGACGGAGCAGACTATACAGACCTTGGAGGACATTCTTCATGATTATGTCCTAAATTTTGATCATAGTTGGGTGGACCACCTACCACTGGTGGAGTTTTCATACAATAATATCCATCACTCCAACACTGTCATTGCACTATTTGAGGCCCTGTACGGGCGGCCATGAAGATAACCTCTAGTGCTAGACAGACCCAGGGGAGTCAGCACTCATGGGTCCAAAGTTGGTACAGGCTACCACTGAGAAGGTGTAGATCATCCAGGAGCGGATGAAGACTGCACCGAGAAAACAGAAGTCTTATGTCGATAAAAGACAGATACCCTTGGAGTTCGAGGAGGGAGAATATGTTTTCTATCGGGACTCACCCCAATGGGGATTATGGAGATTTGGCCAGGTTGGCATGATATCCCCAAGGGTCATCATACCTTTCCAAATCCTCAGTAGAGTTAGAGAGGTGGTGTACTGCCTAACTCTTCCCCCACAGATGCATCAGGTGCATGATGTTTTTCACATGACGCGGTTGGGGAGGTATGTGCATGATCCATCACACGTCATCGACTGGGGTGAAATAGACAATGATGATGGGGTGACGTTTGCTGAGTTCTCTATGGAGATAGAGGATCGACAGGAGTTGGTCCTTTGTCGATATTCACTTCCTCTGTTGCACGTTTAGTGGCAGCACGGGAACCTCTAGGATAGAACATGGGAGTGGGAGGCACAGATTCATGCTCAGTACCCCTATTTGTTTAAGTATCCCTTTTTATGGATTTCGGGGACGTAAATCACTAAGGTGGGGGGAATTTAATGTCCCAGAAATTCTGTATAATTTTTTTTTAAATTATATGGTATGATTTCAAGACTGCACACTTTGACGACACGTGATTCAGATGCCCGGGTTTCCCAGAATGTAATTTTGAACATATTTTAATGTACATTCAGTAAATGTGAAAGTAGGTTTTTCTAACTTTTTAACTACTGCTCAAATAAAAAATATGAGGTCACCGTTGAACTTGTAATGTTGAGATTCACCTATAAAGGACTTAACTTCGACCGGCAAGGGTCGTATACAAAAGTTATTTTTTACACCTTTCGAAAAAATAATAAAATAATTTTTTAAAAAAATTATTTTCTTTCACACCATTGAGTGGCAGATGGAGTTGTTGCGTTGTGGCGATAAGGAGACAATGAGGCGCATTAAAGAAATCCCCTTAATGGATCATTAAGATGTAGTGTAACAGCTATGTTGTCTCATAAATGAAATAGCGTAATGACGCAATGTCACGGTGTAACAGAAATGTTGCGACGTGTTCTCTTTTTAATTAGCTAACACGTTTGAGAGTTGGGTATTAAATTGTAGGCAATTATCTGATGAAACTCCGATGAGTTTTCTCTCCGAAGAAGAAAGATGAATGCTGGTGAAACATTGTCAACTTCTAAGTACCTCGAATAACGAATCAGGGTAGCGATGAATGACATCGACCTCTTGAACCCTCGAGGATGGAACACTATGGAAACAAATGTCAAACGAGGTAGGGGTTTGAACTATTTAAAGTTTCCCCATTATTTTTCATAAAATGATGAACGTGGATCAACCCATGAATAGGTTGATCTGTGGATCGTGTTTTCTTGTGGGAGGGTGACTTATTTTGGGATTTCTATATCCAGAAATAAATTATCACTTGTTCTGATTGAACTATAATCCATGCACCTCCCAATGTTTTTAAACTTCTAACTTGGAGGGTGTGGGCTAACAAAAACAAGGCCCAAGTCCCTCCACCTGTGTGTTCTTCATGACCAATTTTTTGAAGTGGTGGAAAGGCGCATTCGAGGCCATCCCAGTGAATAGGGCTTCGCCCAGAGGCCGTAGGCACAAGCAGCGCGAAGAACGGAGCACATAAGAGCATCTGGTGGTCCGCCGATGTTCCTTCCAACACCGGCCGCGTACCACATGCCGGACAGTAGGGAAACAGAGTCGCCAGCCAGGCCAACAGTAGCTAGAGACGGTGTGCCCCAGTGGCATGCCCCAGCGGCAGGCTGAGCAGTAGAGACTGAGACCACCGTGGCAGCGACGCCGGAGACACGTGGTGCCATGATAGTGCCTCGTTGACTGGTAAACACGCAGACTTGGTTGTGGGTGACATGGAAGGATGAGTATTCTCATCTGCGTTGGAGGGAACATGCATCGCGGCACACGGTGGGTTGTGGTCACTCAACCGTGGCAGAGGGGAGGCCCCGCAGTGACCGGAGGTCCAGTAGGGGGACGTATGCGGCATCCGGCGGTATCGCGACCAGGCGGACAAACCAGTCCGACCTTGGTGGACCGGGTAGGATGCAGGCCACCCCATCAGACCAGACACTCCCTACCTGACCAAACTCACGACCCAATAGGTTGGTTGGGCCGAACCCTTATCGAACCTGACCTGAGCCCAAGCGGTCTCCATTTCACTAAAATGCTCATAACTAAAAGACCAGGAATCCAATTAACTCATCGTCTTCAACATGAGGACCCTTGTGAAGAGGTGGTCCTTTTGAGATACTCTATGTGAGTTTTGGAGGAGGTTGGTATATGTCCTATTTGGATCATACTTGAATCCAGCTAGGCCATTTTTACAAAAATGTCCATATCTTATAGACCATGTGTCCGTTCGATACATCATCTGTTGTGTGGGAAACCTTACGATGAGATGGTCCTTTATGTTACTCTATGTGAGACTTTGTGGCGGTTGAGGTATGAATCATGGATTGAAGAGAAGATCCTCCAAAAATCAAGCATGATAAGTGCGGGAATCCAGTGGTTGGTTGTGACGTGATGAATGGAGAGTGAGCCTTCATGGATTAACATGAGAATAACCCTTTGTGGATCATCATATGAGAAATCCTTTGTGGATCAATATAAGAGTGACCCTTTGTGGATCAGCATAAGAGCGACCCTTCATAGATCTGCATGAGAGGAAACCTTCATGGATCAGTAGTAGCGCAACCCGTCGTGGATCGGCCATAAAGCGACTCGTTGTGGATCTGCATAAGAGCGACCCATTGTGGATCAGTAGTAGAGATACCCTTCATGGATCAGCAGCAGAGCCTCTTAACAGAATAAGATGATCTATATTTACAGTTAATCCTCTTTACTTCTGTACTTTTGTTATACCTTTTGTGAGTTGTGTCTTTTGCTTTGTGATTTACCTTGAGATCTTTCTTTGTGGTATTTCCTTTGAGGATTTTTGAGAGACATTTGGGGATCATGGAGTCCCTACTGAGTATTGTTATACTCATCCCTACATGGGCTTCACCCGCACCTGTTTTGTCTTGTGCAGATGACAGACAGCTTTGACTAGAACTTTGGGGAGCCAGGGCTAGACGGTGCTCAGAGGTGGATCGATAGACATGGTGTGCTGCAGTGACATCTGAACTTAAGCTTTACCTACCCTTTAGGTAAGATCCTTGGAGGATGATCTCTGGAGCTTATACTTCTTTTTCTTTACATTCATTTCATTTGGGATTGTATTATGGCCCCTTTACTTTCAATTTACACCTTTTACTCTTAGTGATGGTACTTTGTGGTGGTTGTATTACTTTCTTTCCTTGCGGTTTTCTTTGTGCAGTATTTCCCTGTCTGTGTGTGTACAGGTTTAAAGGCAATGCCCTTTCATTTTTGGATATGCCTTTCTGGTGCTAGTCACCAGCCCCTAGTCTATGGAAGGCTGGCTTGGGGTAGTCACAGCACAGGCCCTGGGGGACGGATCGTGACATACACACACATACATGTACACATTCCTGTGCATATACATATACACATATGTATACAGACACACATACATACAATTACATACACGTGCATGCAGATATATACACATACATATGCATATATACACATACTACATAAACATACATACACATACCCATGCAATTACACATACACATACACATACACATACACATACACACATACATATGCGTAGACATACATGTGCATATACATACACATATACATACACATATATACATACGCATATGCATACACATACACATACACATTCACATTCACATACACATACACATTCAAATACACATACACACACACATACTCATACTCATACACATACATATATACACATACATGCATATACACATACGCATATATATATACATACACATACACATACACATACATACACATACGCATACACACACATATCTATACATGCATATACATACACATACACATACATACAATTACATACACATGTACATACATACACATCCATATGGATACATAAACATACTATATAAACATGAACATGCCACATAAACATTCGTACACATACATAAACATATATATATATATATCATATACATACAAACACATACATACACATAGACATATACACACATATACATACATGTACATATATTCATATACATACATACAAATACAAACATAAACATACACATATATAAAGCACACACACAACACAACACATGCATACACATTTAACACATACATACACACACATACAGATATACACATACATCCACATACATACACATGCATACATATACATACAAATACATGTATGTATATTTTAAATTATTTAATAAGAATATCATTATATAAATTCAAATATCAATCACATATTTAAATAAATACATTCATTTATATATTTATAAAATTGTTTAAATAAAATATCAACATATCATATTTATATGAATTATATATAAATCTTATAAGTAATTTATATAAATATACTATTAAACATACTTATTGATTAATATAAATCTTATAATTTTTTATATAAAAAATTATAAAAATAAGATTGATAATATTTTTTTATTAAAATATATATAAATTATATTTATTAATTATATTTACATATATATATTCAGTGTAATATATATATCATTTAAAAATATATAAATATGTATATATAAATTAAATTATTAATTATCCCTTTATATGTGCTTTTTTCATACTATTAAAGGTGGAGATTTTATCTTCACTAAGAAAATCACTAATAAAGTGGAACCTTTTTCTATTATAACAAAATCACTGACAAAGGGTTCCCTTTTCTCAGTGATTTTTTTAATACTGAAAAAAGTTACCTCTATTGGTTATTTTATCTAAGGATGAAAAAATTCCCCCATTTATCAGTGCTTTTTGTTTAACACTAATAAAATTCAGCATTGATCATCATGTGAACTATTATAGTTTTTTCCTACTTCATCATGTTTTTTAGAGTAAAAAAGAGATAAAAGGGGGAGAAGTAGGGTTTATGGTCTTTCATCTCTGGTTCCAGGGTGTATATTAGTCCCCAGTGATCCATTTCAATGGTAAAATAGTTTATTTCTTACGAGCATGAGATGTAAGGCCAACAATTATAGAGAAACATTTGATTTTTGAAGTTCCAATCAATCTTTCATTATGAATATAGGATTTTGGCAGGATTCCTAGATTATTAGGCATTATCTAAATCCTTTATTAGGTTCATCCTTGTATATATAATGTATTATTTTCTTATATGTATGTTGTGTGTGTTTTTCCAAGATGATAACATATGTAACACCTTGAGATAGAGTTGGAAACTACCCCTGGTTTAGTAAGATCCATACCTAGAATAGTTTCTCTAGTATCTGTGTATTTATTTTTTATTGTTTTTTTTAGTTGTTTTTTTATAATAAAATAATATTATAGTTTGTGTTCCTATTATATGCATAGGCCCAATGTGGTTCAGAGTACATAAAATACCTGTGTCATTTTCTTTACTATATTTTTTTATAGCCACATTCATCTTGACGTTTTCATCTTGGATTCAATGTTTTATTTATGTTTTTTAGTTCTAATGACTTAATATATTTTAATATATAATACACCCCTATATTTAATTTCAATTATGATATTTCATGTGTAATTAATACAATGAGAAGCAATAAAACCCCCCCAAAACAATTGTTATTAACTCCTTTTTGAGTATATAGATTTGATCTATGAAATTTATGATAGAAAATTTTAATGGAGATAAATATTTTAATATCCAAACAATAACGATATCCATACTCCTATTATAAAACTAATTTTTTGGTTCCCTCTATGGTGTTAAAAGAAAAATAACTACTCTATCCACTGATGGATTGAACACTGTATTTTATGTTAATATTCCTATTGATACTCTTGAACAAGACAATAATCATTTATTTTTATCATTATGGGATTGGTTTTTATCTGAAGTGTCATATTATACCACTACTATTAATTTGGATAAAAATTATACATCTTTTTATGAAAAAAATTCTCTAATGTTTTTCTATATTGAAAATTATTTTTTAAAATTTTTGTATGTTTGTTTTCACTTCCATATATTCTCACATTGATGTATTTAATAAATAATATTCCATTTATATAATACTAATATTAAATTGAAATATGAGGATCATATCATTATATTGGTCACATATCTTGATAATTAATACAATTCATTGATGGATTATGAAGCACCCTTTATATTATGGTTATATTTGTTTCTAATGTAGTTCTTGAAGAAAAGCCGATGTGTGTTGAGAATAAGGGGAGATACTTTGAGTCTCCACCCAGTGAAAATTATGTTGGATGATAATACATTTATGTGTAATGAAATTAAATAATACCCTTGAATAACTAGCTGGAAAAATTCAAGTGGGATTCTCTTTTATCTAATGATTATTGTGTTATTCCTCATTCCAATGACCAGTATTAAAGTTAGAAGGAGAATTTTCTAAAATATGGCAACATAAGTGGAGCTGAGGATAAAGAATCTGATTTTTGAAATAAATCTAGACAAATTGTATAAAATATAGTTAATAAGGTTAAATAAGTTCAAAGGGTGCGAGAATCTAGTTGAATATTAGAGAATCCATCCTAGTGTTTATTAAGTTTGATGGATACCAAACTCCATTATTAAATTGACTTGGATGAAGAATTTTAATGGTTTAAGTGGAGGATTTAAATAAATGTAAATGAGAAACTTTAAATACTCTAATTTAGAATTTATATAATCTATAAGTTCTTGTTAATGGTGTTGAAAATTTTTGGATAGGTTTGATAAATTACCAATAGTATTTTTTGTTGATTTAAAGTGTTTCATAAGGCCCATAGTTGATTTTAAAAAGTCACAGAATCATTTATTGAAGTAAATAATTTTAGTGTTGGAACTATAAAAATTATTCTAAGTCTACTTTATAAGACTTTATGTTCCAATGTATTACTTCCCCTATCATGCATATGAATTTGAGTTAAGGGAGTAAGAATTCATGGGCATGTATTGATTTTCTGGACCATTTAAGGCTTTAATAAGCTAGGTATATAAATTTTGGGATTGAACATATAAAATTTATGGGACTGTAAGGCTTTCCCAAACCTTAATAATTTGATCCCATAATAATTCCCAAAAACACGTAAGACTTAACAAAATTTCAGAAATCTATAAATTTCCAAAATTATATATATTATTAAGTAGAAATTATTTGGGTTGATGAAAGATATATTATTCATGGGATTAAATATAATAAACATATAAAATCTTATATGATCTAAGAAATAAAATTATGAGAAGATAATTTTCAATTTTGGAGAAGGAAGACCAAAGCAATAAGAAAATGAGAGAGTTTTTTTTATTTCTAAAATTATGTGTTTCTATAATTTAATTATTCTAATGATAATTAATAAAGGATTATTCCAGTATCATGTATTCAATTTCAAATAATCATGATGATTTTAAAATACATGATTCAAGATTGAGATAAGGAAGATGAATAAGGAATATGATCACTATTCTTATTTCTGGAATTAAAAATGAGAATATTTGAAATTAAATATCTATTACAAAAATAAATCTTTAATTCAGTCATTGATTATGTTTTACTATACTTTTTAAATACAAAAAAAATATTTATTTTCCAAGAATGATAAATAATATAACTAATATGATATTCTAGCTGAAGTACACTAGTCCAAGATAGAAGTTGTACTAGTTTCATAGAAACTCTCAAAATATAAGAGAGAGATCCACACCACAACGGTGTGTGTTGTACATTTTTTTATGTCCTTGGAGGAATTATTTCTCATGGATGTGTGTGAGATAATTTTTTGAAACAAAAAACCCACATTCATGAGTAAAATAGAAGATATATTTAGCTAAAATAAAAATGAGAAGGAATAAAAATAAGGGTATATTTGTAATTAAATGTGGGGAGCCACTCTATGTGTAACCTTCATGAGATGTGCATATATAATTTTTTATGAACCAATTGTAGTTTTTTTATTATCATTTTTTATGGATTGTGGAAATTTTAGTCTACATGCATTTGACTTATGGATTTTAAAAATCAAAGGATAGTTAAAAAAGTCGCATGATAAGGTGAGAAAAATTGGAGAGAGATAGATAGAAATATATATATATATATATATATATATATATATATATATATATATAAGAAGTAGGAGTTACTGCTTCCAAGTGTTGTCTAAGTCAGCTGAGATTAAACCTCTCTATGAATAAATGAGGAACCAAGAGAACCAATGATTGTTAAGAATAAGGAGAACAATCTTCCAAACCTGTGATGGAGTATTAAATTATATGGGTTTTTAAGAAGAATAAGAGAAAGATAATAAGAAAAAATATTGGTACGTATTCCAGTTCCTACTGCACAAAGTATAGTAGGTGTTTGAGAAAAAGAGAAAGGGTAAGTGAGTAAGAAGTAGATGAGTTTTAATTATTACTTCTCAAGTAATATTTTCTATATTTTCCTTAAATAATAGGTAATGGTCAACTAGTGGGAGGTCATTTTGAACATACAATGGTAGTTTATTTATTAGATCTTTGATCTGAGAGTGTCTAATAAACAGATTTTGAGGAAGAATTGGGAGGCTGAGGAGAACAATAGGTGTCGAGTATCATGAGTATCTATAAAAGACTATGATAAATTCAAAAAAACATTAGATTAGTAATTATATCATATTATGGGGTGAAAATTCATCCTTATATATATTTAGTGATCAACTTTGAGAGGGGGAGGAAAAGAAAAAATAGCTGGTGGGATGCTTATTTAATTAAAGTTGTAGGATGTAGATCATTATTTACATGTGTAATATTGGGAGAACACTATATGAGATATGTTGAGATTGGGTTAGGATAAAAATATCCCACAGCCACTTTAAAATTGATAACAATATTTATAGTTTAAATTT
Source organism: Viscum album (assembly GCA_963277665.1). Lineage (NCBI taxonomy): Eukaryota > Viridiplantae > Streptophyta > Magnoliopsida > Santalales > Viscaceae > Viscum > Viscum album. Next base: position 333,110,839 of record OY728122.1, read on the forward strand.
TTTGGACAAGGATAATAATAATCCCTAATAAGGAGTAGGCTCACATTGGGATTAAACCTTGTAAAAATACTATATGCCTTATTTTTTTAACTTGATTGAAATTGGTGTATGTGGGTTGAGTGAATAAAAGAATATCTATTTGAGCCTTAACTGATCGTATAGGATCAAAAGAATAAATTGGGTTTTAAGTATTAGAATAAGATTTGGTACTTGGTAAAAAGTTGACCACACATGATTCACCTCCCTCCCAAGTGTGTTTGCATCAGTCAACTAGGACCCAAAAATTACATTAAATAAAAAATGGAATAGTTACCCATTAAGTAAGTTACAATACTAGGTAAAAAATAAAATACCAATGGTCTGGAACTATTGTTAAAGGTTATACCAGTAGTTTGGAGGGTCGCTGGCTAGTTCTTCATTGGTATAGGTACCATATACCAACAGTTACCAAAATGTTGTTATAGGTCATATGAAATACATATACAAAGAGTTTTGAAAAACTATTTTTATTAGTAATGTAAAAAAAGCTAGACTTATTTTTTATAGGTTCTCTTTAAGGTTCTCATACCAATGGTTTTGGAAAAACCATTGGTATAGGGTCTCTCCATGGTACATATAACAATGGTTTTAGAAAAACAGTTTGTATAGAGTCTCTCTATGGTACCTATACTAGAAATGTTGGAAAACACATTCATATAGGGTCTCTCCATGCTGCATATACCATTGGTTTTGGTAAAACCATTGTTATAGGGTCTATCTATGGTACTTATACCAACATTTTTTCCAAACCATTAGTATAGGGTATCTATACCAATGGTTATCCAAACAGTTGGTATAGGTCTCTTGATATAGCTCCAATTCCTAATACTGTTATAAAAATAAATTATTTTCTTGGGAGATTAAAAAATTTCTGTAAAGGTAGAGAATGAATCGTTAAGTTTTAGGGGTATGATAGAAAATAGGGGTAAATTAAGATAGAATATCCATAATAGGTGAATTCGTTCAAAGTCAAATATATGATTCATTAAGTGTTAAAATTGTAAATAACATTGGAATATAAAAAATAATTATCCTAACTAGAAATATAATAATTAATATTATATTTTAAACCATTACTTGTTGGTTGAAACTATATTTGATAATTTAAAATTCCTCAATGTTCTTGTTAATACCATAAGAAAAAATTGGGTCCTAGATTCTAGATACTAATTTCATATGTATCCTAAAAGAGAATATTTTTTTATTTAACATGAAAATGAATCTGTTGATTTTCTTTTAGGTAATATAAATAGATTCAAGATCATTTTATTAGGTTCTATTGTTATTATAACTACCTAATAAAACTTTAAAAAATAATTATAAAGTTATATGGGTACTTGAACTAAAATGAAGCATCATTTCTTTTATATTCCTTGATCCAAAGTCTTTTTCATTTTGATCAATGTTTCGATGACTTTTAATCATCATGTGTTCTTTTACTATGATGAGTAGATCCTTTATCAATGTTTTATACATGTTAAATGGTAATACACATATATGATAGTTAAATTAAACTTATATTATAGTAAATGATAATATTATATTTTTGCGTATAAAACATGGAAACATGAGTGAAAAAGGTTTAAAATAATTAAAAAAACATGGTCTATTAAATAAAATTACACCTAGATATCTTCTATTTTATGAATATTTCATTTAATGTGATTCAAATCTTGTTAGTTTTTAAAATATCACAATTTAAAGCTAATCATTCACCAGAATATGTTCATTCTAACATATAGGGTCCCTCTCTAACTATTTCACATAATAGTTATATTTTATGAATTCAATATATTATTATTAAAGTATGGATTTTCATTTTAAATAATAAATCTAGTACTTTATAGAACATTAAGAACTATAAATGTGGTTTTTAAAATCAAACCAGTACAAATTTTAAGGCTCTTAGAACTGATAATGTTTTAGAGTACTACCAAATGATTTTATTGTTTTTTATAAGTGTGAGGGGATTATTAAACATAGAAAAATCAATGAAACTACTATAAAAATGGGTTATTTGAAAGAATAAATAGGATGATACTAGAAAGAGTAAGAATCACGCCCTCATACTCTAGTTTATCTAGGTCTTTCAGTGTTCAATTTTCCACTATAATTGTATATTTGATCAATTGAATCCCATTTATTGCTACCAATTTTAATACACCCAAAAAAATATAGAGTAGTAAACCACCTAACTATGAATAATTAATTATTTTTTGTTTCACTACTTCTACACAATCATAGAATGAAAAGTTATAAAAAAGGGATGATAAGTGTCTATTCATAGAATATCCTTTGGGTATAAAATATTAAAAATTAGGGATAGTTAAAGCCAATTAAAAATATATCAATAACTATAATGTTTTTTCATAATTCTATTTTTTTAGGTCTAAAACTATAAAAAAACAACATTGATATTCCCAAACATGTGGGTATATAAGTCTAAATAGACTCTAAACTAATTCTCAACAAATAATGGATCTATTATTCCTCAAAAAAAAACTCATCCAATGTTTTATTCTTACTCTGAGTTAGATTAATAGTATTCTAGTGGGATCTTTGATTGTTAGATCAATTAATAAAGGGATAGGAGAGTTATCAAATCCTTGTATGGATTTTTCCACACTGATGTGGTCATGTTTTTTTAAACATTACTCATGATTTAACTAATAATTTACAATAATCTTATAAACAAGATATGAAAATTAAATAATAAAAATATTTGTTTTCTACCATTAATGATTAGATATCTTCTTTACTTAAAAACAAAATATGGTTTTTTATCGATTAACATGGTAATACTAACTCTATTGGTTATAAATGTAATTTTATAAAGGATACAACATAGGAGAATCAAATATCAAATTAAAATCTTGAATTTATTCTATGGTATTCCTATAACATAAAGATATTGATTATTGTGAGATTTTATCTCCTATTATTAAACACTATTCAATTCATTTACAACTTGTATTTTATGCCTACTATGGATTTAATATCGAATAGGTAGATGATAAAACCTCCTTGTTTACATGGTAAACTAGAGTAAATAATTTTTATGAAACATATTTAGGATTTTACTAAAAAAATTAAGTCTTATACAATGTCCTTTTAAAGGAATAATTGTGTGGATTGAATCAATATTTCATCTAATATTATAAAAATTTTGATTTCTTAATGATTGATAATGGTTTTACTCATAATAAATATGATTCATGTGTTTTATTAAAAGTTGTAAGATATTAAATGATTTTGTTGCTCTCTTTTTTAATGAAATTATTTTTATTTATAGAAATATGATGTGGATAAATCATATCAAAATAAAATTGAACTATACTTTTGAAATGAAATTCTTTGTTAATGCTAAAAAAAATATTGGGAATAGATATTATTAAAGATAGGGGAAATGAATTTGAATATATGCCACAGAATAATTTTTTTTGAAATTTTTAAAAAAGTATTTTTTTAAGCATTTAAAACAAAATAATATCCCTTTAGGGAAAATTTTAAATTGTTAATCATGTTATCATGTAAATCTAAATCAAACAGAAATTTTATGATTAATATACCCAATGCTAGTATTATATATAGTTTAATATATTCCATAGTATGTTCAAGGTTGGATATTTCATATTCTTTTTATAAATTGAGTAGGTTTTTGAGTAATCCCAGAAACCCTGATTATCATGTATTAAAGAGGTTACTCATATTTATGTCTATGTCCCCTACATTATGCATATATTATGGTAAAAATTTATCTTTAACTTGATGTGATGTGATTTTTAGTATCATACTATGATTTTAATGTAGATACTCATAATACTATTATATATTATGTGTGTGTTTCTTTTTTGGGTTCTATATACTGGAAATTCAAAATGAAATCTATTTGTGTATTCTCCACCATCGAAACAGAATAAATTTCATTAACATGATCAATAAAATAAGTAATATATTTAAAAGGATTAATTAATAATATTTATTTGTATAATTTTAATATCAATGTTTAGTATGATAGTTATTCGACCATACATCTTTCAAAAAAATATGTTTTCATGGAAAATTTTAGATTTAGACAATATGTGGCATTTTTTTAGGGAGATTATTTAAAGAAAGATAGTGTGTAAAAAATATACACACCAATGATAATCCAACTACTTTTTTGACTAAGGCTATACCATTATTGATGTTTAATCACTATTTATATTTATTGAACATGGTCTTGGTTCAATAAATTTTATTGAAAGAACATTGTAAGAGAATATATAATTTTATTTACAAATTCAAAGATTTGTGAATATGGAATTTTTATTTTTCATATAAAACTTATTTTCTTTGATTCATTCTTATACCATGTAATTTTACCAAATAAAATATTATTTATATTTCTATTTAGTTTTTTATATTTTGGATTATTTAATTTTCTTATTAGGATCAATATTTCATTGTTTTATTTTATACTAACTTGTTTATCTATTATTATGTCACATACCTTAGACCTATCATCTCATATGGTCCATGTACAACCCATAAGATAATTTTGTGTCATTTATTACATTGATACAATGGATTTTAGGTTATCCCTTCATGCTTATTTTATGTGTTTATTTACCTTATGATTTTCCCTTGATCTAAATAACACACCAGTAATACAATGAGTTTACACCACATTTCCTATAATATATTAACATGTTATTACACCTATGAGATTCATGAACCATATAGTAATTATTTTCCATCCATGTTTTCCTTGATATGTACAATTTGAATTGATTCCTGACATGCTATCATGATCGCCTAATGTTTTATTTTTCACACAGTTATTGACTTAATGAGGAGACCATTTTTGATTTATTTAATAATTTTTCTACCTTTTTTCCCTTATTATTGAGAGATAAAAGTGAGAATCATGGGGAGAATAAGGGTTTACAGTCTTCAATCCCCGATTACATAGCACATGTTTGTCCTTAGTGATCAATTTTTTTAAATATTTGTTTTATGTCATTTGGGCCTGAGGTGGAGGATATATAATGGTTTTTGAACATTTTGTATCTGGTGTATTGATTAATAATTTGAAATATATTTAGGTTCATGGTATAAGACCTAGATTTTAATAAATTTTCTTGTCCTTTATTTGGTTCTACCATGTATATATAATGTATTATTTTATCTTATCTGTGTTATGTGAGTCCATCTAGGATGATAGCATATTCCAACTCTTTAGGACATAGTTGATCACTTCCCCTGGTTTAGAAAGAGATATAAAACTTATGGTTTATCTTGTATCTATGTGGTTCATTTCTATTTTATTTTTCCTAGTTGTTTTCTTTTATATTAATTGGATGCAATGGAAGGTCTTCTTCCATGCATATAGTGACAACTTTAACAAAAGAACATAAAATATTTGTGCCATTTTCTTTACTATATTATTTTATTTATATGCATGCACATCTTGATTAGGTAGTCTTCGATTTGGATTTATTTTTCATGTTCTATCAACTTTATCTTTTTGAATATGTAAACTACCAAAATATTTAATAGATACTAGATTATTTTATATGGTTATAATGCTATGAAAAGCATAAAACCCCCATAATATATCTATAGAAACTATTCATGATGAATTCTTTATAGCACTATAAGGTGGTGATAAACTCTAGATTGACGATACAGTATTAAAATCCAATATAAATAAACTTGAATGATTTTATAAATAATTATAACATTGTTATAGGTAGGTAGAGAGGAATTTATGCATCAATCATGAATGGAACTATCTTGTCATTAGATTACCTTGGGGATTGGGTTCATAAGGCATAGACAGTTGATTTCCACCAGAAACAGGTGACCAGAGGACTAACATTAAGCTAATAATCAATGGACCAAAGATCTGGGAAGGGTGTTATGACCAAGGAAGTGCTTGATATGACTTGAGAATAATATTATAAAAAAAATAGGTGTTTAAGATGATAATGTTTTATGGATTTTAAGTGGAAGTGATTGAAGGTGGATTTTATATATTTAAGTAAATTCAATTTTAAATTGAGTATATATTCTTAAAGGTGTTTTATTTTGTTATCAACCCCTGAATAGAGTGTTTTATATTAGTTTAAGTGTAGTTTTAATGTCTTATGAACTTTAGGGTATAGTTGGAAGAGCTAAAAAGTATTTGGTGTAGTTTTTTTTTTGAAGAATATTTCACATCATGATTATATTCATCACACTATAATATTCTTAACAAAAAATATAAAAATTTTGTTTAAAAAATATCATGTTGTAACATATAAATATTAAATTATAATTTATATGTTCTTATGTAGGCTATTTTTAAGATTTCATTAGTTCATGAATGGAATCCATGATTTATTTATAAACATTATGACTTGGTATTATGATATAATGGTATAGTGTAATGAAAATGGTGTTCAACTGGTTATTATAGGGACATGGTCAGGTTGTTATTGATAAATACAATATAATATTACTCAATAATTAATAATACTATAGTTCAATGATTTTTTTCCATGTTTCGATTTTATAAGCTATTTTAGATTAATGTTTTTGAAATAATTGGAATTACGCTATAATTTGAACTATTATAGAATGTTTTGTGGAATGTATTTATATATTTTTGAATTCATTATATTTCTTAGTATATGATAATGTTACTTGATGGGTTCCACAAGATATTATCCAAACTTGAACCTCATTTTATATAAATCATATCTAAGGTGATATGAAAATCCGAATTGATCGAATAGATCAAATTGAAGTGGTAGTTGATAGAAGTTTACTTTGAAATTGTGGTTTCAAATTTTAATTTCAATATTCAAATTAGAAGATATGGGAAGATTCTATGTGATAGTGCGTATAAATTAAATTATTAAAGATGATAAAATGGGGTTTAAGGTAATTATAAGACACTCATGGAAGAGAATATTTATTATAGATCCTTATTAATACATTTCTTAAAGTATGAATACTTGGAATGTGAATACTAAAGACTTACTTTGAATAGGATAAGGGCCACCTTTGTTTTAAATGTGGTATTGAGAATTTTACTGTTGTTTTATGATCAAATATGCATCTACACTCCATGATATCTCATTATAAGTGAAATAAATATGTTATGTGGTGGAATCATGGTGTTTTTCACTATATATCAAAGTTTCTATAATTGGATAGGAAGAAAAAAAATAGTTTCCTATTAAAATAAAATTTGATATTGTTATTGGAGGTTGAACACTCTATTTATTACACCTTTGGGAATTTATATTTTATTTTTGGGGGAGTAAATTGTTATTATTAGGAGTAATTGTTATATAAATGAGGATATAACATAATTATTGTAACAATTAGATGATTCAATTGGATCAAATGGAAATCAATGATACTATGCCACACTAAGGGAATAAAAATTAATTTATAATATTGAACCTTATATATATATATGCTCATTGTGGTTGTATAGAAAATTACAAGTGGTTTATATATTTAATTAATAAAATTTATCAAATTAAGTGTTAAATAAGAAAGGTTTCAGGATAGCTTGATATTCATTCATCCTAACCAATGACGAAGGAAAATTTCATAGAAAATTAAAAAATCTATATATATAAATATATTGATTCACCCCCTCCCCCACTATAAATACTTATTGTACCATAATTTTTAATTTTACTGGGTAATCCCTCACCAATACTCTCATATTTCTATTTTTTCTAGCCCATAAAACTAAACTGAAATAAGGATCATTAATCCACCCTCTAAATAATGATTTTATAGGGTAATGATGGATCACTAAAGATTTCAATTGTTGAGATATTCTTGAAGAGATAGTATCTAATCACATATTCAATTCAATAGTGCATATAAAATGAAATATTTATGAAAGATTATAGATAACCCCTCAGAAAAGGACATGCAAGAACAACTTATTGAATTGTAAAAGTGTACCATAGATAAAGAAAACACGAACAGTAAAAAATATGGGAAGAAACACATATCAAGTAAATCATGGTCATTAGATTAACCTGATCAATGGATGCAGTAATATCTTGTATAACAGTAATGGATCACTAGTGGAATAAGTAAACAGGTTAGGGAAACATTATCCTGATAGTAGGTAATGGATAAGTGAGGTAAATGGAAAGTACCCAATAAAATCCCAGTGGATATATATGCAAACATACAAGTGAATAAAATCAATAATAAAAGAAAATATACATAATTTTTCATAGGATAATTTTATTCATAGAAAATAAAAACAAATACAGACAAAAAATTAATTTGAAAATCAGTTTGGAAGCCTATTTTCAAAAATCTATACCTTTTCAAATAAAATTTAATATCCAAAAATATATATATTGTTCTTGTTACTTACATTATTGAAATAAGAACATATTTAGTATAACTATACTATATTTAAATTTTAATAATGGCAAGGACTTAGTCAAACTATCAGCTAAGTTATCATTAGTATATATCTTATTAACACATATAGTCCCAAATTTAATAATATCTATAACAAAATAAAATTGATGTCAATGTGCTTTGACTTAACATGAGAAACATGTTTTCAGATTGATGTAAAACAATTTGATTATCACAATAAAATTAAATTTTAAAATAATATAATGAAATTTCATTTATTAAAACTTTAAACCAAATTAAATCCTTAATTTATTCTATTAATGAAATATATCCAACCACAATGGAGGAAAATGAAAAAAAAATTATATTACATTTCTATGAAATATAACCACCATAAGAAACAAAAACATAGTTATTAATTTATTTATTAGTGTCTATGACGGAAAACTAGTTAGAACCTACATATCATATCACATAATGTTCACAATTCATACTACTTTCCTAGCATAAAAAAATTAGCAGAAAAGGATATATGCCTGACTAACCATTTCAATGCATTTTAATGTGACTTTTTTGTTTTTTCATAAACTTTTACAAAGTAAAAACAAGATACATAGTATTTTTCATCAAATATATCATATCATACATAAAACTATTAACTATAATGGTATATGGAATTGTAAACATATGATACATGTATGGTTTTGTATTAAGTGATTATGAAAGAGATAATTAGAAATGTTGACCAATAGTTGTACAACAAGTTTCAAATTTTCAGACAAAGAACTTTTCAAAACACTTTTCACATAAGCATACCAAGAAGGGCATAGTAATTTTTTCCCTATATATTATTTTTTCTATACTTGGAATCTGATTCATTTTACAAGAATTCATTTCTAAAACATATTTGAATTAGAGATTCATCTGATTTGGTAGCATTTTTTTCATCCAAATGAAATGTATATCATCATGATACACTAGAAGATAAATCATTTCATTCTTGACTGATTTAAAATAAACACATGCATCACACATTCTTAAAGTAAAAACCTTTTCACTCATAAATGAATTAATTTTTATATTCCATTTTTAAAAGGATATTTTAATAAATAAAATTATTTATTTAAAATAGGATCTAGATTTGGTTTGGATTTATTGCAAAAACATTCATTAGTTTCATAAAAAATTATCTCCTCTAATTGTTCTTGTAAAAAATTAATATTTCTTTCATCAAGTTACTCCATGTGAATATTATATGAAGAAAATGTAAATTATAAAAAAAATTGTATAATAATCAACTATATGAAAAAATATATATAATCATAATCAAACCCTTCTCATTGAATTAATCCTATAATTATGGGTCAATAATTAAACGTTATTTTAGTTTCTAAGAAATGATATACCTTATTTTTTAAAATCTATTTTTGGACAGTGATTGTTTCATTAAAAATATTATAAACAATAGTTTACGAATTATCTATGAGGAATATATTTTTTAATTTAAAAAAGTGAATAAAAATTTCAATTTGTTACTATTTATAGATTTCACAAATATTTGAGGCTCATCAACATCTATATCTTGAGAAATGATAAATTTATAGGTGGACACATTAATTTTAAAAAATTGGGAAGAAGATAAAATGACCCTTATTTCCCAATATTTCATGATTTGGTAATCATGAAGTCCACTAATAGACTCACTATCCAATAAAAATCCAAATTTGGACTTCGATTCCATCCCTATTTTAGTGATAGTGTGTCTAGTATCACATTGAGACATTTATTGGGACTTTAACTAATCTTAAACATCCTAAAGATGGTGTTTTTTAGTAATACTTTCATTAAAGTGTTTTTGTATACATATATTATACTTATAAAAGGTTACATTAGCTAATAATAAATATTTAATAACTAGATTTATCAATCCATAATAAATAACCATTTACACCATTTAGGTAACTAGTTAAAACACATTTAATATATATTGGTTCTGGCTTATTGGTTTTTGAATAAATATAATAATTATAAATAATTATTCTAAAATGATCATAAGTGGACGGATTGTTATTAGTAAATTATTCAAAGGTCTTAAATTTGTTAATAGTATGTAAGAATCAATTCATTCAGTAAACTATCATAGTGGTTGATTCAATGAAAAATGATTTAGGAAAACTAGAGTATGATAGAATATTGAGTATTCTTTCTATATAGTATTGTTTATTCATTATGATAACACATTTTATTCAGGTGTATCTTTAATAGTTTTATGTCTACAAATCACCTCATATTTTCATAATTCAAAAAAATTAGTAGAAATATATTATAAATAGTTATTAGTTCTATGGCCTTTAATTTAATATCTTTATAATTTAAATTAGTATATATATTCACACCTTCAAAGAGTAACCCTTAATAAAATTTCCAAAATAATAGCCTCTATTGTGAGTTCAATTCCTATAAGGACCCAAACAATCATAGTGTACGTACTCAAGTGGGTAATTGTTTTTGAATTTGGATCTTTTAAAACCTAGTAGTTTTAATTTACCAAAGTTTAAATCTACACAAAAGTGAATATTACTTTTTATAATCTAACATAAAAACCATTGTTTATTAAGATATTCTGGTCCATTAATACTAACATAGTTAGAAATCCAATTCTATAACATAGAATAATCATTAAATTTGACATGTAACTCTCATAATTATCTATTATGGGATATACTATTCAACACATAAAGTCCATTAACAATATATCCTTTTATAACAATGAGTGGAACCTTGGTGATTTTCACACATCTATACTCTGATATAAAGGGAAACCTCCTAAAATCAAGGAATATTATTGAAATGAGATTTCTCTTTAACTTGGGTACCCACCAATCCTCATGTAATTCATTAATATTATTTCCATGCAATTATATACCCATGAATTTATAACACTTATTATTGTAAAAAATTACATCACTAATTTTATTATCAATTAACTCAAAGAAATACACATTACTTGGAAACATGTGGAAATTATAACTTAAATTTATGAACCATTAATCACATATAGATTTACTAGACATGTTAAGGACCTATATACTATTATAACATATTTCAAGTAATAAATAATGATATGTTTCTTTATTTGAATTATCATAGGATTTTTATTGGGATGGTTTCCCTTTATAGAGACCCTATCCTTTTACATATAACATTTCATGATTTTAAGCATAATTATACACCATAAAATAATCCAATGATCATGAATTCTAGTGTCTTTGAAGACTAGGTACATAAAATTGAAAACATAGGACTAAAAAACACTTCATTATTTAATATTCAAAAAGATATCCTAACTTCCATAGAGCATTTACATCTTCAAAGGGTACCCTAGGGATCACATGAATGAAGGGATGAGCGAAAATACAATTAAGGGAAAATCATAGTAATAAAACATTAACACAATGATTTAAAGGCATGGAATAATCAAAATAAAAGGCATAGAACACAAGGAATCATAACACATAAAAATGGGATCATATAAACATGAATTCCTAGTAATGTGGCAGAAATATAAATCATGACTTTTGCACAAGTTAAGGATTATTTCACATAGAAGATCATGAGTCAAGGTTAACTACCAAGACCGTTACACATAGTATCATGAGTCAGGGCTAACCACCATGACCATTGCACATAACATTTCATGAGACAAAAATTTACCCATTGCATTGGAGTGCTATCTGGGATCATCCATGTTGTCATGATCATGAATATTCTTTCAAAATAAATAATCATACATAATCAATCATACATAAACATAAGGTTACCCAAGGAAAGAAATGGGTATCATAATCATGTCATGGAAGTTCGTATCATAAAAGTGACCATGAAAGAAAGGAATTAAAAAATACATGGGAATTGATAAGGTAAAATAATAATATATTATAGTAAGTGATGTCAAACATAAGTGACAACATTTAAGAAGAGTATTTAAGAAATTTTAGCATTGAAACACTTTAGTGCGGTTTTAAGGAAAATATTAAAGAGTCTTAAAAATTGAAAAGGGAATATTATTTTGTATAAACCCATAATTGAACCAGTAAGGTTTTAATAAAAAAATTTGGTTTTATAAATATAATTGTTTCTTAAAAACAAATTGTATATTGTATTTGGAATTGGGTAAGAAATCAGGAAGCACCCTTAAAACGGGTTTTCTTATTAGAAATTATTGAGGAGGAAATCATTTAAAAACATTTATATCCCCAAAAGAGAATTATGGATGTATATTGAAACATGATTTTGTACATAAAAACTTAAATTATAAGATTTAAATAAACAGAATATAGGATTTCATTTGGAAAAAAAGAGAGTAAGAACAAACCTAAGGAATAATGGAGGTTCGGGTAGAATCCCTTATGGAATATTGGCATGGTATTAGGTGTAATTAGAAGGGATTAATGAGAGATAAAGTGGTTTCTAATTTGTTATACATAATGAGGGAAGTATGGGGAAGGTTCTAAATCATACCCCATAATTATTAATTACACATAAAAGGTCATAACATATAAGATATTCTTGAATAGGTGTAAGAAAGAGAGGATCCCATACCTTAAGCTCGATGGTTTGATTCACTTGATATTAATGACCTGAATAATAAAATTAGGTTCATTAATTAATAATTACATTACCTAAACTAAATTTCATTGATTTATGATAACCTTATTAAGTTCATTCATGTCCTTTTTTATGATTTAAGAGGTTTAATTTCATTGTTTGGGAGTGTTTGCTTCCTTGGTTTTAATGATCGGTTCACTTATATTTATGTTTGGATAAACATATTGGATGAAAATGGTTGTCCTGAATTGAAGTTATATGAAATTAGTGAACATACATAAGATTAAATGGTTATAAAATTCCTTTGGTTATTTGGAGTGAACATGAATAATTATATGAAACATTAATGATAAACTTTTGGATTAATTTGGCGATTTTTCTCACAATTAAATGTTTTGTATTGTTATTTTACATCATGTGTGAAAAAGGATTCTAGAACTTCACATAAGATAAAATAAATTTGAAATAGTCTATTTCAAACATAAAAATGGTTTCATGTCCATAATTGAACATGGTAATAGAAATTGATAACCCGTCATCCTTAAATGTGATAAATTAACACATCTCAGATGGTGTTTTCATTTCTTTCGTATAAAAGGAGGGGAAAAGAAATATGATAATTAATTATCCCATTACCATAACAAAATTCCAGTACATGAATGGTAATGGAGTTTTCATACCATTTTATTTAATATATTATATCAAAGAAAAGAGAACAAATGAACGTGAAAAGAAAATGAAAGAAAATAAAAGAGGAATTTACCTCTTGATTTATTCTTTCTTGAGAGCCTCCTAAAGGGAGAGGATTTGGCCTTTTTAAGAGGCCAATGGATTATGGAAATAATAGAGGAGCATGGGGAGATATTTGGGAAGAATTCAGGGAAGTAACAAGGCTTGAGAGGAGTGATTATAAGAGGGTGGTGTGGGCAGTTTTTATAGTAGAGGGGAGGTGGGTTTTCTTAATATTCTAAGTTTATTATTTTTTCATAAGATAAGAAATAGTGATTATTATATGAAAAAAAAATAGTAATAAGTTAATTTTAATTCTAAATAAGGTTTCTTACATCATCCATGATTCCAGGAGTAGTCCATTTATCTTATATTGTATATATTCGGTAAATTACTATATTTAACTATTCATAAAAAATTCAAGTATTTTAGAAATATCCCAAAAATTCACCCTAACCATTTATAAATGTGTAGAATACAAAAATGAAATATATTTTTCAAAAATAAATTTCAATGTATGATTAATTTAATTTTTAATTAAAATCATAATTTACTTGAAAAATACAGATTTTGAAACTATGACTAATTTTATAATGCTTTCAAAAATTACATAAGGTCTTATAAAATTCTATTGAAAACATAAGATATAAAATTTTTAATTTATGAACACCTTTTAGAAAAATACAATTTATTTTAAATTAATTAATTAATTGTAATTAATTATTTATCACTTACAAAAATACCAATACTCTTACTATGGTCATATTATCACTTATAAGATGACTAAATTTTATTTATACATTCATAGGGGAGGCTACTATTATTTTATATGATTTACTATTTATAAGGGTCGTATTACTATTAATAAGGGTAACATTCCTATTCATAAGGGTCTATTACTATTCATAAAAAAATAAGTTTGTCTTATCAGACTCAACACATCTTATTGATCGCTACCATGTATGTCATATTTTCAAAATTCAAATCACAAGAGTGAAAATATTATGTTTAAAGTTGACATAGTACTTATTAGTTCATTGTGTTGTGATTTCATGTGATTATATAACATAATTATAAGAAGGTAATGTCCATTGATAAAACATTGGGTCATTAAATTCTTAATGTGTACAATTTTTTCAAAATGGTAACAATTTATGACTTTATTTTTAAATTTTGGTTGAATTTACCTTAAATTATGATTATACCTTTTTCCAATTTTATCTTACATATCTCTCACATTAATACCCTATGCAACAATCTTAACACCATTTTTAGATAGAAAAACTTTAGATAGTAATATATATTTTAACTCCTAAAGGGTTAAAGATTCATTATCATACATTATAGTATCACTAAAAGTATTATATGAATTACTTAGAGAGGTTTATAATATTGTAGTTTATGGAAATATTAAATAAAATATACACCATGGAATGATGAGTTTCATCACATCATAATATTATTCCAATCCATGAACATATGTGATAACATTTGGGACTCATTCCAATTCATTTCAAATGGTTACTAAAACATTAACCATATTCATTTAAATTTTAAATAAATTAATGTAAAATTAAATAGAACATTTCAAAGAGTTAGAATATTAGATAATGTTTTAAGAAACATCTCATAAATATGGGATTGAAAATTTTCTCTTGTGAGGCCTATATAACTCAGTTTGATTCTCGAGAAAAAAATTAGATGAGATCCTATATTAGAAATAATGAGGAATATCCTTCCCAATAATTGGGAGATTAAAAATATGTATGGATATACTAGGAGTAAAGAACCCATTGGTTTCTTCTTATTAATCTAAATAAAACACTTTCTTGAATCATGGATCATCAAAAGGTGAAACTTGTGCTATTATTTATTAATTTTTTTCACTCAAAATGTATAGATAGATTATGGATTTTATGGGTTTTAAAGTATGTTTATTCCACATCATGGATGATATTAATCCCTCTAAAACCTATCAGTGGTATAAGATCCAGTCTATCAATGTTTGGATTGATTTTCTAATAAACAAAGAGAACAAGAAAAAGAGTTTTTCTGGTACCATGGAATCACCTAGTCCAAATAACCCATTTAAATTATTGTTTTTATAAATTTTGGAATAAACTTATTGATAATAGGAATGTTATTAATATACCATTCTAAAGTTTAAAAGAAATGAGTGTAGATGATTTTTGTGAAAAGAAGAAGATCTTTTTTCAAATTTAGTATGTCATGGTTATCTAGTTACTATGCCATGTTGGCTATCACCATGAATAAATAATATGATATAGTTGATTTTTTCAAACCATTTGGGGACATATGAAGCCATTCCCCAAATTTATTATAATAGAAAAATTATTACCATATGAAATTTTTGTTAACTTCCAAAACAGTTGTGGTGCATCATGACCATAGGACCAAAACAACAGGGACTTATATAAATCATGTGTGTAAATTTCCAATAAAATATTTTATATAGGTAATACCACACCAAAATTATTATACATTTTGATTGGAATTTTAAGGAAAAATAGTTTTTGTTAAACTTCAAAAAAAAATTCACTAGTGTTAGAGATCCAGTTTTAAACCACACCAAAAATATTTTTGTTGATCAAATCTATATACAAAATTCATTTAAAAGATTAAAATAAGGTGAAATGTAAAAATATTTATATTAATTTATGATTATATCATAAAATTAAATATAAAATTCTTATATTAGTAACTTTAATTTAAAAAATGTGTGATTTATATAAATGGTTGAATAATTTGTGGAATATTTATTATTTAATAATATAAGTATTTATAAATTTCACACATTTCTAAAATATGAAGTTGTTCATATAAAAACCATGTAAATAATAAAATTAAATTTTCATATTGTATAAATTTGAATTGTTCATGTTTATCCATACTTAAATTATAAAGTGTTATAATTTATTTTTTAATTGTTTATAAATTTCTATCTCATGTTTAAATTTATGAATTATTCATTAATTTAAAAGTGTTTCTTGCCTTATTATTCAGATATATTTGTGGGGATTTCACCACACTCGTCTAGATCTCATTTCTCTCACACCTCTCTTTTCTAGGGTTTTCTTCATCTTCCCCTCAGAATAATGGATTTCCCCCACCTTTTTCGGCCTCTATTTCCCCTCTCCTTCCTGATTAGATTTATTCATCTCTCAATTGGTATTAGGACTGATATGATTCCCCTTTTTTATATTTTCTTCCCCTTTGATGGTTCTTACATATTTTTGGCTTGATTTGGGTCCCATTGCATGGAAATTCCTAATTCATCAGGCGATAGGGATAGAAGCGGTGGAGTCATGAAGTTAGCACTGGAGGAAGACATGGTGGGTGGAAATGGCATCATGCCATCAACATTATATGGAATCATGATGGGTAGTGATGTCCATTTCTATTGGTGGTAAAAATGACATGATGTCAACTTAGGAGGGAGATATGGTGGTCAATGGTGGTGTTCTTTGAGTGTTGTAATGACATCATGCTCATTGGATGATGGTCTAACAATGGTGTTCAGGTTAGTGGCAGAGGCATGACATTGGTTAAGAAGGGAGTCTACGTGTTCAATAGTGGAGTTAAATGAGGGAATTTATTTCATTGTGTTCAGTAGCAGGTTTTTTTTTTATTTATATTGGTGGATGTTATTGTCTTTTCATAGTCCATGTGGAGTCTACTTAGTTTCTACTTTGGTATTTTGGTCTTTTTATTTGATGGGTGTAGATGTTAGGATGGGAAAAGAAACATGTATTGATTCATTAGGAAAGAGGTATATCATGTATTTCTTGAACGTTTTACATGATGGGTGGCCTTGAAAGATGTATGGGTCTATTGACACCCATCATTTAGCCATATTCCCTCATTTATTGGGGTTTGAATGGGTAATCTACCCTAGGTCTATCTGCACATTTTTTATATTCACATAAAGTAGAGCATCAATTTGATGGTGTGGCATAAGCTTTTGAAACATAGTCAGGTGGATGACTTGAAAGCGATATGGGTGTGTGGGAATCCATCATTTGGCCCTCCTCTATATTTCAGTATAGGAAAAAGGGGTGACCTTCCTTGTTGTGTTGGACCAGCATGGCGTAAATTCTTAGGAAGGGTGGTAACACAACATCATCGACTAATTTCACTATTTCATTTCCTAGAAGGGGGAACCGAGATGTATAAATGGTTCTTGACATGATGCATGATACCACTTAATTACACAGGTATTTTAGGGGCATTTCAGTGGTGTTTTTGTTAGTGTGAGATTTTGGAAACCACCGATGGTGGGCCTTGTGGCTATTTTTCTAGGACTTCATATCTCTAGGTCCTATGGACCATGTTTGGGCCTTTGGGTCATGTTCCTCATTGGGACATGTGCCTCTAAGCCTACAAGCTATGTAATAGGCTTCAACTTTTCCCAATTTCAAAGGGGTTCTCTTTTTTCTTTTTAATAAAGGGGGTCACCCTAAACCTATTTAAAAAAATCATAGATATAAATTTTTTATATTATGAATTGTGATGTACAATTTAGTTTAAATGTATTAAAATACTTCTTTAAATTATCATACATGCATTTACAGAGTTAAATGCTTGGTATGATAATTTATTTAGTTTTAATCAACATTTAACTTGGCTTGTGTTGGGTTATAAACTTGAATTATGAAGTAAATTATAGTTTATATATATTATGTGATAGGAATATGATGAAATTTAAGTCTCTCTAGAGTAAAGATCTGTATGTAGGGGAACCTAGCGTCAGACTTCTCACTAGCCTAGAGATTTATTCTTTTATCTCAAAAAGTAGAAATTTTTTACTTATCACTCAATTCTTACTCTTATGGGGATTATTGATTTCATATAGTTATAATCCTTTACATTAAATGGTTTCATACACTATATGCATGTGATTAATTTGAATATGTATAAATATAGTTGGTTTTTAATTTTGGTTAGTAAATAAGGAATTAGTTGTGTAAAGAGTTATACAAAAATATATTTTGAACATATTTATTGGGTTTAAGGAATAAGGATTCAATGTTTAATCATTATAATCATGAATATATCTAAAGGGAATAACATGAGATAAGTATGTGGGATTTTTAGATCAGAGATAAGAGATAAAATGAAAAGAGGCAGTGTGAATTACCCTTTAAAAAATTAATGAAAAACAATCCAATTGGTAAATACTTAATTATAAAAGAATAAAATTATCTGATTATTTAAATCACAAAAATATAATTAAATATTATAATAAAATTTAATAAATAAAATTTATAGTGATTAAAAAAATGATTAATCACATTTGACGGATTAAAAAAATTATGAAATGAATGATTCAAAGTGATAAATAAATTAAATTATGGAAATTAAATGAGACATGGTATTTTTTAAGGAAATTCATAAATAGTACCCGAGGTTACCCCTATGTCTACAACCTAAATCTCTTGAGGAATTAATGTATTAGCCTTCTGTATTTAATGATAACCAAGATACCAAAACTATGCTTTGATTTTTAAGTTATACCAAGAAACTAGATACAATAGACAGTAGATTTTTTTTGTGAACCTAGAAACCACAAAAAAAAAGTCCATTGTGATTTGAAAGGAAAAAAATAAAAATAAATATTATTTCCTTACTTTAATGGAAGTAAGAACCGAAAAATAGAATAAATATGTGGAATATGGTCTTTTATCTTAGTCACAATTCACCCAAAGAATATGATGAACAAAAGGGGAGAATGAGAATATAGAGTGAATGATAATGATATTACAGTTTTTTCACACACTCTTTAAAGGAATAATATGATTTTGAAATAGATATATTTAAGATATTGAAGATAAATTGAGCACATAGGTAGAAAGGATGAGAAAGTTTTTGTAGATGTGTAGTAATTTTCCAAGCCTCCAAATATCTCTATTTATAACCATCAATTCCTTCATAAATGTTCTAGAATAATTTGGGTCTTTAATTCATTTAATTCCACATTCTATGAATCTTGATCAGTATTATTTCTATGCATGGTTTGATCCCTTTAAATAATAATAACTCAACAAAACCAATAAAATCATTAGGCAATTAAAATTAAAAATAATATTATTATTATTATTTTAGAATTACTGAAGAGAGAGACTGATTATTGATAAAACTCTCACTTGAATTTAAAAATGTTTAGGAAATTCAAATTAATTTAAAAATACTCTTTATAAAGTTTAAAACAATTACATAAAAAGAAGTCAAGGATATTAGTGGAATCTCACATCTAAAAATTCAAAAATAAAACTTTCTATTTATAAACATGAGATGATATAATTATGTTAAGATACTTAATTAAATACTACAAAACAAGTTAAAATAACTTTATTTATCTTAACCATGAATTTAGAAATAGTAAAATCAAACAAATCAATTAAAAATAATAAAATTGAAATATTTTAGTTTCATGTATAAAATATATATGGGAATGAAGAAAAAATTTAATCTTCATAATAAAAGAGATTAAAATTATATAATAATAGTTTTCAAAGGATATATTACATAAATATGAAATAATATAATCATCAAAACAATTTAAATAATTGAAATTAAAATACAACAAATCAATATATCAGGAATATCAAAAAACAGAGTAAATATGAGATTTTTATATTCACATAAGGGTTGAATATAATGCTATATAAAGGTGGAAGACATCTCAAAGGTTTCGTAAGGGTAAAATGAAAAAACAATATCATGTATAAATGTAACATGGAATTTTCATATATTTTTTAAGAGTAATATATAAAAAAACATATGTCATGTAAAGGTAAGCTCAATATAAATCATGTGTTGTGTGAAGATCAAATATATAGTAGCATATGGGTAAACTACACATGTGTTAAGGTAACAAATAGTTTATAAACTGTGCATAAAGGTAAACTATAATTTCAAAAAGTTAGATAGGAACTCATGTAACGGTAAGGAGATATTTATAAGTGTTGCAAAATGGTATATAGAAAGTTTTGTAAGAGTAACATAAAAATTAAACAGACCGTGTAAGGGTACACAGAATGTTGTGTAAGGGTAAACAGTATGATTCAATACTTTCATAAATGTAGACATGAATTTCTATATCTTGTGTAAGGGTACCATGGACGTTTGATAAGGGTAAATATAAATTGAAACAAGTTATGTATGGGTGAAAAAACTTTAGAAATTTAATTTTTCACAACATTTAACCAAAAATAAATATAAACAATAATAGGGATAATAAAAATAAAAAAGGAAATATTTAATAAAAAATAAAATTAAAAAAATATTATCATAAATAGATACAATAATATTTTTAATTATTAAAATAATAAAAATCAATAATTTAAGAATATTTTTTATCATTAAAAATAAAGAATAGTGAGAAGCATAAAAGGATTAAATCCATTTTAAAAATACTAAGTGTCGTATTCATTTAAAACACATACACCTTTCTAGAGATTTATAATCTAATTAGGTCGGTTTTACCAAATCATGGTTCCCCTAGATTATCTTATATATGTAAATAAAATAATAGGTGACCCTATGTGACACCCCCATGTAATTTTTATGGGGATATTTTTATTGTTCCTTGTTATTAAATGTCATTTTTAGTTTTTTTTTATTTTCAGGCTTAGAATTCTAAAATCATGAAGGTTTTCTAGGGTCATACAATTATCCTACATAATTATAGTAAACCATATAGATCTCATGTAATAGTACTTAATTTTTTTATAGTACCATTTTTAATGGTTGATAAATGGTTAATAAAAATATGTAGACTTCAATGGGTCACCATACGGCTTGTTTTGGGTATGGGGGAAATTTTCATGGTTAGCACATGGTTAGGAGAAATTTTGTAGTATAACCTTGCGAAGAGTGTTATCTTATATAGAGTCTCCCACTGGTGAATAATTTTGAAAACTGTGTGGCTTGACTAAATTCATTAAAAATTAAATTACAATTTCACCCCCATGGGATTTTAATCCCCCAACCCTCCTCTCCCTCTCCCTGTCACTTGAATGTACTATGTACACCCCAAAAGGAGCTCACTCCCTTTCTCCCTTCAATTTTCAAGATTTTATTCGTTCATTTTATGTCAAATCTCTTTTAGTAAGTCCCTCTAAAAATCATCCTCTCTTTTATATCTTCTTTTCCCTTGATTTTTCTTCCTACCATAAACCTAAAATATCACATTGGATGATTTTAGGGTAGCTATTAGACCAAATCATGGGGCCTTGTTCATATAGAGGTTAGAGAGGTCATCTCTTGGCTTGGTTGGGTGTTAACCAATGAAGGTGACAACTTATATCTAAGTTTTCATTGAATTGAGGTAGTTGTTTTTCTAGATCAACTGAGCTAGTGAAATGAAGAATGGTCATTTGACAAATGGATCTAGAGGAGGATCCTATTTTGTGGCTCATGGTAGCGATGTTCTCCCAGTAAGTTGATTTTTGGATAGTCTTAAAATACTATCACGCACATTTATAGGTTCATTAATGTTGGACTGGATTTTTTGTTTTTGGTTTGGGTCCTTATTACATGAGTCCTGGAATGATTCCCATGACACTAGGATCCTATTTAAGATCATTTTAGGTGACACATTTATCTTATTTTCTTGTATCCCATGTTTATCATGTTTTTTCTTGGAACCTTTTTTAGTTGATTTATTTTACTTTCCCTATTGATT
Source organism: Viscum album (assembly GCA_963277665.1). Lineage (NCBI taxonomy): Eukaryota > Viridiplantae > Streptophyta > Magnoliopsida > Santalales > Viscaceae > Viscum > Viscum album. The sequence continues at coordinate 333,133,295 of OY728122.1, forward strand.
TCATCATGCTTGATTTTTCTAGTCCCCCATTTCAGAAGTTGTTTTAGTTCTATTCTAAAAAAATAGAAATGTGTTTTAAAGGATGTATTTATTTCAAATTTAAATCTTGTTTAGTTTTTAATAGGTATTTGTAATGTTTTAGTAAGAAAAATTAATAAATTATTTTTGTTTTTGAAACTATTGGGTGTGGGTTCTAAAATGTGGTTTTAGTCCATTATGCCTGGTGTTACTTTTTAAATTTGGTCTTCAAGAATGTTTTGGTAAACTGATCAAAATCCAATACCTTCTTGTGTTATTTAAAATTTATTTTAAAAAAAAAGATTTTATGAGATGGTTTTAAAGTGGAAACGTTAAATAGTGTTTAGAAAAATATTCTTCATCCAGAAAAATATGTTTCCCATGTGATTTTTTTATTTAATTAAATAATTAAAAGGGTATTTTTATCATGACTGTGATGTGTTATTAGCATATTTTTATAAAAAATTACAAAAAAATATATAATTTCCTTATTTATTTAAAACTAGAAAGTATAGAATGTGATATATAAGTTTCTACATAGATTTAGTGGGCGGTGACCTCTTGGGATGTATATCAAACACATATATTTTTTCAGACCAAGTCCTATTCAGATTTATTATCATTATTTTGGATTTTCAAGGGAGATTATGGGGTCATATGGTGACTGTAGGTCATACGGAGGATTGTTTGAGCATTTTTAGGTTTTATCTTTGGTTGGGATATATTATTATCTATTTGGACTAATATTTTTTACCTTTTGGCGTTATTTGTTTGTATTTCCATTGTGTATTTATTTTTTGGTTCAGTTGTATATTTTTTGTTGGATGCCTTATCCTACTTCTCTAATGTTTGGTTGGTTTATTATGATAATTTATGTTTCTTATTTATATTATTATATGAGGGATAAATCATTCCCAAGATGCTTTTTGTTATTCCTAGGAACTAGTTGCTAGCCTATGGGGATTGGGAATTCCCTTCAGTCCTATGGTGGGTTGGGTCAGGTGTCAATTTAGATAGAAACTCAAGATGGTTTTCTACACCCTAATTTGATTAGGTTTTCATTTTTATTATTTTATTTTGGTTCACTTAGTTGGGGGAACCCTTAATAAGGATTCCAAATGAATTATGTTGAGCTTAACCATATGATGAATTGGGTGAGTATTTTTCTAATTGACTATATAAGATTCAAATATAATATTATTAACATATGATCTACCTAAATAACTAAGTGATTGGAGAAATTCCAAAGTAGACTCATTAATTAGTAAAATATGAATCTTGGGCCACTAATGGATATAATGTGATTTAAAAGGGTTTCTCATTTTATTAGGATCACATTTATTAAAATTCCATATTAAATGAATGTTAAATATGATACTCATATGATAAAACATTTTTTCACTGCTCAGTATTTATCTTTCTATGGACTTTATTTTACAATCATTGTCAGAAATGTTATTATGGTTTATTTTGAAGGAGAACACGAATGAGTTTAACAAAAGTTTACCCAATCTTCTCAATATATTAATTATTGATAAGTATGACATGAGGGGTCCTAGATCAGGTTCCATGTTGATCATAAAAAAAGTAAAGTTAAATTTTTTTACCATAAGAAGAAGAATAGAGGTCATAGAGAGTATACATAAACTTCTAAAATTTACAAAATAATTTATAATGAAGGGTAGTGTTTTCATAATGGGGAAATTAGGCACTAGATAAATAACTATTTAGAATACCAAAAAGGGTTCAAAAAATATCATAGAGTGTCCATGTTAGGTTTAAATATTATAGAAATAAATTCTAATATTTTGAAGGTTATAAAAGGTGGGTCTTATTTATACACATGCTACAAAGAAGACGGCCCAAGGACTCAACCCCACGACTGGCACCCCAAACCCCAAACCCCCTTCCACCATAGCCGCCACCAAATTCATAGATTTCTAAGGTTATATAATATAAATTATGAAATAAATAGTTATTATGAATATGTATAATAGTTCAAAATTGATGTAGGGTTGATTATTAAAGCCTTAATTATGTATTCAAGTGATCGATAAAGGAGTTTCTACATCATGAAATTATATGTGATGAATTACTTCAATGATTAGATGAATATAAGACAAAATATTTAAATTTATAATTTTATTTTTTTTCTCTTATATGATAAGATATACTTATAAACAATTATTTTTTATGAATAAATGAGATTATTGTTTCATATACATGGTTTATGATTCAAAAGATTTAATAACATATTTAAAAAAAATATAAGCTTAAATGTATTTTTATATGGGATAAAAGAGTTTATCTATGATATTTGTTAAAATATGAGGAATCAAGAATACACAACCCATTGGTGTCATATTTTAAATAATTAAGTATTCTTTTCAAAATATTGATTCAAACACATACAATACCATATAATATACAGTTTTCAATAGTTTATTTATTTAATATCCTTAATAAATTATATAGGTATTGTATACTTCCATAAAATAGTTTATGTATCTTGACATGATGTTCTAAATATAATATATTTTTTAAGAGGATGGTGAGGGTATATTTAGGCTCATAGAAGTTCATGTGAAGAAAATAAGAGATTATGCCAGTCAAAATTTTAATTAAATGTCACTCAATATCCTAAAATATTTTAGGTTGTGTCGAGAAATGGAAATATAAAGAGTTATATTTATTTACCATAAATACATACATGTCTCTTTATATCCTAAAAGAGTTTATTAGGAATGATATTAATGTGTAGTGTTTCATTTTGGTACCAAATGATCTCAGATAAAAAAATTGAATAGAAATGTTTTAGGGTGATGATGATGAACTTATAAATAGTTATAAGTAAACAATGAAACTTATTATTATCATAACATTTGATTTTGTGAAGTAAAGATGTTTGACTACTATGTTCAAATAGTTTAACATTGGGAATATGGTTCCTAATTCTTACCATTTTTAAAAAAAAACATTCTTCATATATGTTACTCACTAAAAGATTCTAGTGGGATGGTTTATCAAATAGTTATATAGAGATGTGCCATGAATTACATAGAGATGTAATGTGTCTAAAAAGACCTAAAAGTGTAGTAAACATAAGGCCTCTAAAGAAATATATCATATGGGATATGTTTAGACGAGTGATTATATATGGTTTTGTTAATATTCTTAAATGAATTTATGAATATAAAATTTATCATGTTATACATAATGAAATCTCTTCTTTAATACTTTTCCAAGTTGGATACATATATTGTATGAAGTATAAGGATAATTAACATTTCAAATTATAACTTTATGTTAACCCTAAATGATTTTTTTCAGGAAGTATTATAGGTAGTGAATAAATGTTATAGTTATAATGGGTAGGTTTTATATAAAGATATGAGATATTCTCATGAGGTGCAAAAATAGATTTTCATGCTATATAACCCACTAAATATACCACATGGATTTTCTTATTCTATGACATTCCTGTGTAATGGGTGAATTTTTCACATTTAATCCCTTATACTTAATGTTATCAAGACACTTATCATGGGAGACTTTATACTTTGATTCCTTTCATATAAAATCCATGAGGCTTGGATAATCAAGGGTGGTTGGGTGTGTTGTTGACTGTTTCATATGTTGAGGCTTAACCAAGATGCGATTTGTCCTCTTATATGAATATTATGAAATTTAGGACCCTAACTAAGAAATACTAAGGAAATGTATGCCCATACTTAGATAAGAAACAAGTGGTGTACTTATCTACCAAGATGAGGGCAATGTGATGTACTCGTCTAAATAGATGAATGACATGTGATTTATTCACTAGTCTAGTTAATATAGACTCTGAGAATCAGAAATATATTCATAGGCTACATAGGATTGGAATACTTCATGTACCAAGGACATTCGATGTCTTATACAAATATATTATATGATTTTGCATACTTTTATTAATACAGCTAGTGAAAATAGGTATAGAGATACACAGGTTTGATAGATATCATGTTTGGTCCTTTTATAGCTTAATTAGTATTGAAACATTACTAGATTCCTATCTTTTCTTACATTTATGGATTTAGGAATTCATAGTTTTTATTAGTGATAAAAAGGCATATGGAGTCATAATTTTTTGTTGTGAGAAAGAGGATCAAGTTTATAAATCATGGACAGTTTCCCCAAAGGTGTTTTGGAGTATATCTAGGATAAGTGATGGGTGGATTTTTAAAAATTCTTATATATTAGGTAATATATTGTTAAAATGTAAAATAACATTCAAAAATTAGTTTTGTAGATATCCAAAAAGATTTGTGGATATATTTTCAAAAGGTATTGAAAATGATATGACATAAAATGAATGTAGTCTAAGTCTATGAGGATTTTAGTAAAATTGCGAGTTTGATGGAAATATTGACTAAAAGTAACACAAGGGTGTGTTGAGTGTCACCACATCATTTTGTTGTGCATATCCATACACATTATGGGATAATGTGCATAGATCAATCCAATTCATCTCTAAATACTATAATATATGGTTATTCATCATATAATGATTAATTTAAGGAATTTAATTGTTAAACATATTAATTTAAATATTAATGAATTAAGGGAGAATCAAGTTGAATGTTCCAAAGAGTTGAAATTCTAGATTTTTTTTAGGAATGTCTCATAAATATATGATTGAAATTTTATTTTTGTGGGTCCTAGATAACTCAGTTTGATTATAAAGAAAATCGTTAGATGTGATCTTGTGTTAGTGTTGTAATAATATAAAACCATGATATGGTGGACTAACCACATTGTGTTTTATATTAAAATCCTCTATGAAAAAATGAATTTTATTATGCCATGGTAGTGTGAATGAACATGTATGTTATGCGATAAAATGTTATTTCCTTTAGTTTATTATTCTATTTATAAACATATTTGGTTTCTCATCTTACAATGACAATTTTTAGGAGTTTAAATGTTTGATATAATTGTTTAAATTTTAAATGGTCATTATGTGGAATAAATAGAATATTTAAAGGAGTTGATACAATTTTGAGAACATTGTGAAGCACCCAATAAATGTAGATTAAATGATTTTAGTTCTTTGGATACCTATATAAGTTAGTTTAATCTTCATAAAACTTATTGTGAGTATGAGACTCCTTAATCTAGCTATATGTCCTCAAAATCAAGAATATTCATAACAAGTATTCTCTTACATTTTAAAAAAATATGTATCAGGTCATGGTGTTAAGAGTGTTCCTTCCCAAGAATAAATGGATTCCCATGATCTATAGATACCTTAGGAGTGAAAAACCTTTTAGTTTATCCTCAATGATCTAAATTAAATTCTGGTTTGAATCATGGATGGTCTAGATCGTCAAGGTGAAAGGTGCATAGTTTATTCTTCATTTTATTATCCTTTCAAACATTTAGTGAGATTTTGGACTTAATAGTGTTTTGGAGTTGTTATGTCACTACATTTTAAATGTCGATATCCCTTTGAAACCAATCAGTGGTTTCAAATCCAATCTATCAACATTTTACCTGAATTTTTAATGAATAAAAAACTGAAAAATATTATTTTCTAGGTTCCATGGCATGGCCCCTTAAAAATCAGTGTTTTGGTTTGTGGTTTTTATTGACCATGGTATATTCTAAAGAATAATTTTTGTGGTGCTTATAAATTTTATAATACCATGTTATATAACATCTGAAATGGATTTTATTGGTGTAATGTCCAAAAGAATGAAAAATAAAGCATCATAGTTCACTTCACAATAACATGTTTAACATATTTCTTTATCATGTTCTAGGTCTCCATAGTTACAAACAACACTATATATAGTGAGAAATTTTCCTAAAACATCATGGATACAAAACAAATTCCACCTAAAATGGCTTGTAAAATGATTATGGTGCTTCCCATAGAAAGGATTGATTCTACAAGGAAGACCACATCATAGTGAAATCCATGGTGGGAATAATTTTAATGAAATTATTAAAATTATCAAAAAACATTTTCAGTGTGGGAATCCAAAGTGAGATTTGAACTATACAAAAAACATTTTAGTAGATGTGATATTAGTTTAAAGTGAAGTTACATGATTAAAAAAGGTGAGAAAATGTTTATATTGATTTATGATTAGATCATAAATGTAAATATAAAATGTTTATATTAGTAACTTTAATTTTAAAAATGTTTGATTTAGGTAAATGGTTTAATAATTTATGAAATTTTCATTATTTGATAATAAAAGTATTCATAAATTTAAAACATTATAAAATTTGAAAATTTTCATATTAAACTCATGTAAATGATCATATGATAAGTTCAATTTATATACAAGTGAATTATTAATATTTATTCATTCATAAATTATAATGTGTTTATAATTTTTTAATGATTTTTTCAAAAAAAAATATCTCATGTTTAAATATTTGAATTGATAGTTTATTTATTTCATTCCGTACTTTATTACTCATGAATATAAATTCCATATTATGAATTGTAATGTATTATTTGGCTTAAAGTGTTAAAATTATATCAATTTATCATAGATTAATTTGAGGAGTTAAATTATAAATATTATAATTTATTTATTTTTTCTTATACCATGAATTTGTTTTGTCCATTATTTTTCTAAAGAGTTACATATCAATATAGTTTGAATATATCAATTTTCTGGAAGGGATATGATTCAAAATTAAATAATTACGAGTATTAATACATTTAAAGGTAATACATGAGATAAAATGGTGAGATAATAAATCCCATTAAAAAATATTAAGTGTTAAATTCCTTCCAAATTAAATACTTGAAAAGACCTCGATCATCCAATTGAGTATGTCATGTTAATGTTGGGAGTCATTGAATTATCTTGTATAAGGAAAGAAACTAATGGGTACCCGTAGTAGCATTAGGTTCTTGTATTTAATGTTTTATTTGGTTTACACTTGGCTGGGAAACCCTAAGAGTATTAAGGTACCAAATGAATATCGTTGAGTGAATCCATATGATGGACTATAATAGAGAGTTATCTTCTCAACTATTTAAGAGGAATATCTGATATGGTTGAAATTATTATCAACCTATATAGATAATTGGTATAAGAAATGATAAAATATCCCAAATATCAGTGAAATATGAAACTTGAACCACTAAATGGTATGTTGTATACTATAAGGGTTCATCATTTTAGTGGGTAAAATTTCATAAAATTACTTATTAAAGGAATTTAAAACATGATACTCATTAGGTAAAGATTTTATTAAAGATATAATGGAATAATCGTAATTAAAAATGAATTTTAGATCAATACTAGAAAATTATAATTATAATGAAATCCATTTCTTTACTAGTATAGAAACATAAAAATTATTCTTAAGAAATAAATAAAATTTTATGTGTTAGAGTAACTCTTTCCTAAGAAACCAAATATTTAATTTGTTCAAAGAGTAAATCTATAAGATTATGAAAAGTACATATGCATTCACATGAGGTTTTAAAATAATTTGGTATAAGATAACCAAATTAATTTCAACATTCACTCATATATTCAATATAATTGGATATGTAAATAACCTAGAGAGATTGGAAGCTTCCCTTAAGTATTTTTGTGGAAATGGAATTAATTATGTATTCACTATTATAATCTAAAAACATGAATGAATTCTATAAAATTTTACCCTATTTTATCAAAGTGTGGAGGAAAAATGAGCTTCACATATTATGTCAATCCTGTGGTGTTTTGTTGATAGTACAGGTGAGTAAAATTTCAAACTAGAAGAAGAAAAGTAAGTTAAAAAGTTTGATAATATTTTTTCGAGTAGCTGATCAAGGCCATTGAAACCTAAATGGGTTGTTATGAAGGAGGATTAACAGATCCATTTAAGATGGTATTATCAAGAATATATTATGTAGTTTAATAATCTCTATGAAATTTCTACATATTTTATTAGTGTTATAGAAACAAATTCTCTGATTTTGAAGGTTATATGATACTAAATATATATTTTACAAATTTTTTGAACATATAAGAGTTTAAAATCAAAGTAAGAATTGATAAAACATGTAATTTTTATTAAATTGATAATGAAAAAGTTTGTTAAGTCGTGTTCTGGATGTAAATGAATATTTTAACCTAAGAAGGTTCTAAATAATGTGTGTGTATTTTCATTTTAATTCGCTTATATGATAAGATAAGTTTTTTTCTAACAAATATTTTTTATGAATAATATAAGATAATGGTTCTAATAAATATGGTTAATGATTCACCATTCTCTATAACATTTTTGAAAATACGTTCATAATAAAAGGGTTTTTATACAGGATAAATGATTTTATCCAAGATATTTGTTTAAATATGAGGGAAAGAGTTCTCACCACCCATCAGTGACATATTTTAAAGAATAAAGTCTACTTTTCCGAATAATTCTCCAAACCCATGGATTACCATATAACATATGGTTATTAACATTTTATTTATTAAATAATACAACTAAAGTAAATAAGTATTTTTTTCTAAACACAGATGAGCTTGTTTATTTTTTCATGATATTCTATAGAGAATATAGTTTTTAAGAGGATATTGGGAGTATGTTTAAACTTAGATAAGTATAAATTTTAATTAGAAAAATATTTTTCTAGTCAAAAATAGAATTAAATTTTACTTAATATCTTAAAATAGTTTAAGGTGTGTTGATTAATAGAAATATAAAAAATGTTACATTTAGTTACCGCAACAAAGTTAATATCACTTTATAAATTAAAGGAATTTTGGATGTGTTAATAAAGAATGGTGTAAAGAGTTTTATTAGTTAATAATTGGTCTCAAAGGAAATGTTTGATTAAAAGGTTATATGAATGATGATGTTGATGATGGACTTAGAAATAGTTATAAGTATATAATTGAAGTTATTAACAATGTAACATTTGATGTTGTGAAGTAAATTAGTTTTAATACTATGTTCAAAGAGTTAAACATTATAAATATGAATATAAATTATCATTATTATAAAAACTTTATTAATATATGTTACTTACTAAAGGAGTTTATGGGGATGTTTTTTATCATGGTCACATAGATATGTGACAATAATTACATAGAGATGTATTGAGTTTAACAAACCTTGATAAGTGTAGTAAATATATAGAATATCTATTGGTCTATAATATGTGATATTATTAGATGGACACTTATGTATGGATTTATTAAGATCCATAAAAGAGTTTCAAAATATAAAATTTATCGTGTTATAAAAATAAAATCTTAACTTTATCATTCTTTCATGTTGGTTGCATATATTGTGTGAAGTGAAATAATAATTGAGCTATCAAAGTATGAATTTGAGTTATCCCAAATCTTTTTTCATAATATATTATTATGCCAAATATAAATTTTTATTTCAATTCCACATTATGTAAGAAGTGGGGAACCATACAAGGAATAATATGGTTCACTATGTACTAAAGGAACTCATAGATTTATCAAAAACAAGGCTACGATTACTAGAATTAGACACCCAATATAATTCACAGTGATGTGAAGTTACCTGGATATGTGGTTCATTATTGATAATATCTTAAAAATGGGTATCCATTATTTCCCATGTATGTATAAATTCCTCCAAATTTATTTTAAATTCATTAAAACCTCAAGCCATAATTTGGTCTTGAATGTGAATTCATGCCCTTTGCCCCTCATTGGTATGTTATTGCTGCATGTTTATTATAAAATCCCCATACCAATAGTTATAAAGATACTTAGTATGAGAACCTTCATAATTTGATATATTTATTACATGATCCTTGAGTCTTATGTAATATGGGGGTGGTTAGCCATATTGTTGATCATGTTTTCAGTTGAGGCTTAACCAATATGGAATTTTTCCTCCTATATGATGAGAATGGAATATGGTACCTTAATTAATTTAGACAAAGGAGGTGTATGGACATATATAGATAAGGTGAATGTGATGTTCTTATCTATTGGTACAAGGGGAATGTTATTTTCTCATTTTCTTGGATGAATGAAATGTAATATAATCATCGAACTAACTAGCTTATACTCAAATAAACAATAACATATGATTTGGATATAGGGGATTAACATACTCTCTGTCTTGTAGTCACTCGATGTCTTAGAAAATTTGATTTCATGATTATGCAGACTTCTAGCATGAGTGGTATTGATGCATTAATAGAGTTCATTGTTTGGTTACATTTATAGATTCAGGGAATCATAGTTGTTTTCAAAGCTATAATGGTTCATGGAGTCGCACTTTGTAGTTGTGTGAATAAGGATCAAGTTTGTGGAAAATTTAGAGATACTCCAAAAGAATTTTGTCGAATATTCAAAATAAGTTTTGGGTGTATTTTTATAAATTTTTAATATTGTTTAATATTTAGTGAAAATATATAATAAAATTTCTGAAATGAGTTTTTAAAAATATCTAACACGAGTTTTGGACATGGTTTCATGAGTTGTTTCATATGATGCTACATAAGGTGAAAGTGCACTAAGACATTCAAGATTTACTCTAATTAGGAGATTTTTGGAATTATGCCTTAATGTAAATAACATTATCAAGGTGTATATTGGAATTCAAAAACGAAAATTGGGTCTGTTACACTATATTGGTGTTTATGAACATTCATGTTATGTGATAACATGTTGGTTCCTTTAGCCTTCAATTCCAATTGATATCTTATTAGGTTGATCAAATTATAATGATGATTTTGAGGATTTTGAACATTTTATATAATCATTAAAATGCTAAAGGATCATTATTAGGAATAAATCTAATGTATAAAGGAGTTAAAATGTTTAGATTATTTTGTGAAACACTCAATAAATGTATATCAATGGTTTTGAGTTCCTTAGATGACTATATAATTTGTATTGATACTCAAAAAAATTATTGTTAGTATGAGACCCATTTTTCCTATTATATTTCCTAAAAAATGAGATTATTAATATCTTTCATTCTCTCCCATATTTAAACAAGGTTCCATTAGACTTCTTGTTAAGAGATGTCATTCTTGAGTGTCGGTTGATTCCCACAATCTATGGATAACCTAGGAAGGAGTAACCCCTAAGTTTCTTCTCAATGATCTCTATCAATTAATTGTTTGAAGGTTAAACATGTAATATTATAAAGGAGAAAGTTACATAATTTATTTTTAATTTTATTATTCATTCTAAATTTATATTCAGGTCATGGGCTTAATGATGTTTTTTAGTTGTTCTTTTACCATGTTTTGGATTTCATATATCCCTCCAAAACCCATCAATTAGAACTCAGACTGAGATTACTTTTTAGCTCCCATTATCATCTATATTTAAACAAGGTTCTAAAAAATATAGTAAGGAGGTTGATATTTCTAGAGTGTTAGGAGATTTAGTGGATCCATGGTTACCTATAGAGTAATTAACCCATTGGTTTCTTCTCAATGGTCTCCATCAAAAACTTGTTTGAATCTCAAATTGTTAAAAGGTGAAAGGTGCATCATTCTTTATTCATTTTTATTCATTATTGAAGTATTATTAAATTTTGGATTTTATAGGTTTTGGAATTTTTTTTCTACTATGTGTTGGATGATAGTAATTTTCTTTAACCCTTCAATAGTCTAGACTGAATCTTTAATTTTAAAATCTATATTAGTTAAAAATAACAAGATTTTATTAAACTTGTTTTTGTTTGACCAAACTATAGTTCTATCATTAATTTCGAAAGTATATAATATCAAATTATTAAAAATTATATAGACTAAATAATTCATCATATAAATATATTAAATTTTAAACCAAATAATAGAATTAGTCAATTCATAAGCAACCTCAGGAAAAAAATTATCTCTTAGAGATAGTAAGAGTATGTTATGTTATTTATCTAATACATCAAAGCATGAATCAATGTAAGTAGTAGTATTATATTCATAAAAAAAATAGGTGACCTTCTTAATGAAATTAGATCATTTAAAAAATTATTGGACTGAGAAATAACACATATTTATATTCCAAATATTAATTTCATTCTTTCTATTACACTTTTCTATTTTAAATTTCATAGATGTCAACAGAATATGTGAATAAATTTTATGCTAATTGTTATAGGTGATGTTGTTGGACATATCTGGTCATTATCACTCAATGGTCCATGACAAAACTAAATATCTTGATGTTTCCAAAACCTAAAATAAGAAAGTAAAAAGAAAAGAAACCAGAAACAAGTTTGATTTACAAAGATGATACAATAAATAAAATATTTGTATTGTGGACTAGTATGAATAAATAGAAAGAATAAAGAAGTAAATTGACATAACTATTTATGTGTTTATACTTGATTTGTATTGACATTCATGGTATGAATTCCATGAAAAGTCTCATTACCAACTTCCATATACTTTTATCCCTTGGTTTTGATCATCATTTGTTTGGATCTTGTTTCAGGTTATTTATGGATCTTTTTAGAAGATTTTGGAATTTCCTGGGCATGTTCACAATTGGAACAAAGTTAGTGGAAAATTTTCTAGTCAAACTAGGAAACTATGTGTCCTATTTTGAGGTTCTCGAGGGGGGTCCACGGTTAGTTTAAACCATGTACCATCCCTCTCAAACCATTCAATATAAAACAATGTGGAGCACATGGTTGGAACATGGTTTGTTAAATCGTGTGCCTAAAATATGCACCCTTTTCCTAGTAGCCTATGAAGGAGTTCACAGTTGGCACATGGTTTGTAAAATCATGCGTAAAACCATGAAACTCTATCCATAAGAACAATAAGGGCGCGCAGTTAGTTTTACTATTAATACTAACTGTGAAACCTTCCATAGGAAACTATGTGATGGGAATTTAATTATCTGAAATTATTAATTAAATTTATGAGACCCCTATTTTAAATTTTAATCTTCTCCCATTCAAATTTAACAATATACTTTGGATTTTGGAGGCTCTCCAAAAAGGATTTTGGCTCCTCTAAACCCCTTTCTTTAAAGAACAAAGTGTTAGAGGATGTGTTGGATCTCATTTGGTATGTGTAATAACTTTAATTTGGAATTCTCATTTATCCAGTTCTCTCCTTATTTAGGAGTGATATATCCACATGTTATTAATGGATAGATATTACTTTATCGATTTGTGGAACTAATACTTTCCCTTAATCATTATATATTTTGAATATTTATTGGTGGATCCCATGTTGGGTTGGCACTATTGTCATGATTTGAGTTTCGTGATTCCATATAGATTTTCCTTATACATGAAAACTTGATTTATTTCTTAATTTAAAATGAATTTTCAATTGATTTCCAAACCTTGAATTGATAATATTTAACGATTGGTTTTAAATAGGCATGTAAGTTTGTAAAAAAACCCTTTTTCAAAGGCTTTGAAAATATTGGGATAATTTTTAGAAAAGATGGATTGAAATGAAGAGTGATTTGGTGAAATGGTTTGATATTGATTCTTGAGAAAAATTGATTAAAATGAAAGATTATTTTTAAATTTGTGAACTTGAAAAAAACCTATGATTTGGTTTTTAAGTTGAAATGGAATGTCGAAACTTGAAATTTGGAATTTTAACTAAGAATGATTAATTTAATTGAGAATAATGATTTTTACATGATTAAGTGATTAATTGAAAGAAAATGTGAGCCTAAGTAGTTAAAGGGTGACTATGAAAAGCATTCTAGGACTCTAACCCCCTATCAATGAATTGACGATAAAAACTCTATGATGGGTTTTTTATAATCATATAAGGATCATATGTAGTGGAATATAGCTCAAAACAAAGGAGGTCAATCTTCAAGAAATTAATGTGTAAATAATACTTCAAATTATAGTACGTAGAATTCATGAACAATAATAGTTATGATCTTCCTTCCACTAAGAGTTTTTTAGGAAGATCATGAGGAATAGTGTACAAAAGCACCATACCTCTAAAGGTGTAAATTGGCCAATGGATCAATGAATTCTTCTTAAGGACACCCAAGAAACTGAAGGGGTGATAACTCCATCTCAGGTGAGATGAATAGTTATTGAGAATAATATAGACTCGGAAAAGGATTATACACATCACACCACACACCCAATAGGATAGGATCTCATCCTATTATATAGCTTAATCTCACGGAATATCTTATTCATAACTCATCTTATGCATTTATGTATATTGAGTATAACTTGCTGAATGTTTTCAATGAATTAATTTAAATCCATTAATCCATTCATAAAGTATTGTAATTTATGAACAAACCATTCAAGAGAAATAAATAATATAAATATCATATATATATATATATATATATATATTATAAACATCCATCACATTCATGAAAAATACATGCATCGTATGAATATATTAAAGTGTACACTATATATATAATATCATATATATACTTATGAATCATATTATTGCGTACATGTATCTCATGCATTTTGAATTTAGTTCACATAAAATAGTATTCCATTTTCACTAAAATCACATAAGGGATTTATGAAAAACTTTACAACTCTTTGTGAATACATCCAAACTCTTTTGGATACTATTTTTCATAAAACTCTCTTTATTTTGAATAAATATTTTGTCCAAAATTTTATCCGTATTCAATGGCCTAACTATGTGACCCTATGGGACTTAGATGTGTTGACAACAACTATGAAATACAAAATTCATAGATGTAAGAAAAGAGTGACCTCTAGAAAAGTGTCAGAGCTACTCCATCTATTAAGGTTTTTGGTGGGATCTCCATCAAGAATACTCATATATTTATATGAACATGTCCACCACAAGATGTGTTATATACATCATATTTATAGCATATAATCCATTTTTCCAGGACATTGATCGGCCACTAGACATAGGAAATTCCAATATAGTATTATCCTCTCATCATTTCTTGATTCTCCTAAAGAGACTAACCATGTCAATGAATACATCACATGTCATTCATCTATCTAATAATTACATCATATGTCACTTATCCAAGTAGTTGAACACATCATATATGAAACAAATAAGCATGTTCATGCATTTCCTTAGTCCAATTCAATCAAGGGCCAAATGTATTTAACTTTTCACTTAAATGGAAAAATATCATATTGATTTCACTCCAATCGATGACATAGTCGTAAATATACCCAAACACCCCCATATTAGCTAAGTTAATATGTTGAATTTCCTAAGTAGGGTATCACATATGAAGGTTCTTATTCTAGGAATCTCACCAACATTTGGTAATAAGGATTGATAATAATAATACACCCCTATGTATATCTATGAATGTATGACATTCCATAAGATATACTTTCACAGATCATACCAAGTAATAAGTCTCTACTTATAAACATAAGAATATATTCCTAATATCTCATATATAACCCTTTTTAACAGATATAAAAATCTATTCAATTCAATACTAACATATCATCAAACACCATAATACTCTATGTTGATTATCAATTAGGGACAACTCAATGTTTTAATATTGAGTGGATATTTATCATTTGACCATTCAAGTAAATTAAATTTTATCACACATGAATTAATGATAAATGGAGATTACCTTTATTAAAATTTCATGATATATTTACAACCATGGAAACCAATCTCTAATGAGATTCTATAAGACTTTAATTTTGTTAATACAGAAATGGTTATCTGAATATTATATCCATATATAATTCCAATCACATCCCTGTGTGACCATCTAGTAAAATACTCCCACAAACCTATTAGTGAGTAACATTTACAAATAAATTAAGTTTGAATAATGGTGATACTTAGGAATCATATTACTTAAATTCAAATCTTTGAACTTAGATTCAAACTCATTAATAACAACAAATGTTATAATTTTATCATATGTTGTCTACTTAAAACTCTTTCTAATTAAATCATCATCATCCTTGTAACCCTTTAAATCAAATATTTCAGTTGAAATATTTTTTAAATAATGTAAATATTTACATTATCACTTTACCAACACATCCTAAAATTATTAGGATATCGTGATATCCACTTCAAAATGGTAACTAATGTAACTATTTAAATTTTCTCTTTACAATCACATACTCAAACTCTTTGGGATATTTAATGAAAAATCATTAAAACTCATACTAGAAAAATATTTTATTTATTAATTCTAAACTTATGTAATTCCAAACATACTCCCAATAGCCTCTTAAAATAATATTCTCTTCATAATATCATTATAAGACTCAACAAAAACTACTTTCTGTTTTAGGAAATAACATTTATATTCTTTTAGTAGGAATATATAAAAATAAACTATTGTTTCTATATATCATATGGATTCTATGTGTTTAGAGTATTTTCTTTAAAAAATATTTTATTAATTAAAATACATCACTATGGATGGAAGTCAAATTACATATTATTTTAACAAATAGATAGATTAACACTTTATCCTAGAAAAAACACTTATATCCATATCTTCTTCTCAAAACATATTATATAACCTAATAAATCATAAACCTAGTGTATAAAATTAATCAGCTCATTTTATTCATGACAAATATTTGTAAACACCTCTTATCATATAAGAGAAGTTAGATAAAGATACACATCCTATACTTAGATTCTTCCAAGTTTTATAAATATTCAAATTTACAATATAGAAACAATTTACTACATCACTTGAATGAAAACTATCATCTCTTTAAATTATTCATATGATTTTGAACTCATGTATATTTATAATACTTTTAAAACATACACTTAGTTTCGTATACCCTATAAAATCAAGGAATCAATTTTGATAACATTAAGACCTAACATGGAAATTCCATGGAGTTACCAAACCCCTTAAATTAGAATAGATAATCCCATCATATGGAATCATTACTCCTTCCTTATAATTCCAAAAGTTTCAAATAACAATAATCATCTTCATAAATAAATATTATTGGTCTTTCCAACTTTATCAATTTTGATTTTAAACATTTAGCTATTTATACATTCTGTATAGTACCAAAAATTACACATCATATACATAGTTCATTTATTCTCAAAAATTTGAGAATATCTTGTAAACTCTTATTGAATTAAACCATATTTATGAAACATTTCCATAGATGATAATAGAATGAATTCTGTAATCATAATAAGACTTAGTTCTCAAGTCTCTCCAAATATATCCAATTATATTTAATATCATTGATATACCCAATCATATTGACTACATTATATTTTAATCCCTTAGGTAAATTAGTATATAATTACATTGAAACCTTAAATGAATCATTCCATGCTTCCATAAGAATTCTTATTTTATTTTTGAACAACTTAAACACTTGGTTACTCTGGAAGGATCTGTTCTAAAACATAGAATATTTATCTCACTCAAGAAGTTTTCTTAAGCTACCAGTCCTAGGAGTTTCTTACTTAAAGATTCTAATGTCAAGGATTAATATAATTTTTAGTTTTATGATGATGATGAATTTATCTTTAATATAAATTTTTATCAGATGAATATCATATCTTATATTATTTCATTGAGGATGTTTAATGAAAGCGATCCAACTAAAATGATGATCCTATAAAACATATTCATTTAGTTATCCAATATCCAGATTTCATTAAGAAATGAGTCACCTATGGAGTTTCTCTCACCACTTGGTTATTTAGTTAGGGAATCATACAAGTCATAGAAGTTGTGAATCTTTGATAATTTAAAGATAACACTTTATCCAAATCCATCATATGGATTCACTCAACTCTATTCCCCTGGTAACCTAATCCTATTAGGGTATCTTAGCTAGTTTAACCTAAATAAAATTTAAAAAAATAGGATAAAAAAGGTTAATCCATGGGAAATAGACTATGTAATGACCTACCCAAGGATGTTTTAGTATCACCCATTACTTTTTCACCTTAAAAAGGATAATCCATGGGAAATCGACTATGGAAAGACTTATCGAGTTGGATAATCGAGGTATTAACAAGTGTCACATTGCAAAGAACCTCCCACTTAGTATTGGTAGGTGATTTCAATATCACCATATTATCTCATGTTATTCCCTTTTATATGTTCATTCCTATGGTCATTTAGTTTGGAATCATATTCCCTCAACCAAATCAATATATTAAAACCATATTGTTGTGTAACTATTTACGTAACCCAAAAGTTTGTGTTACTCACCCAAAATTAGAAGCCAAGTATATTCATACATATCTGAATGCATCATATTCATAAGGTACATGAACACTTTATGTAAAGGTTTAGAATTGTATGATATTGAAAATATCAATATAAATTAGATTGGAGTGATAGATAGAAAACCTCATTCACCATCTTAGATTGGGAATGAGACTCAAGTTAGGTAGGTAGTATGACCCCAAGTCCCTATACCAAAGTATACATTACTCAATATAAAATATAATTCATCATAACTCTAACACCTAATATGTACAAACTATTTTCAATAACTAAATTCAAGCTTATAACTTCAAATACAAACTGAGGTCAAGGTAGATGAAAAACTAAATTCATTATAGAGACATCCCTAGCAAGTAATACAAGGCTCCATATCATGAAAACAATTTATCATATAAATTTTGGCATACTGATATTTATAATATAAAAAATTTATAATTATTAATAAAACTTGGAATAACCTTTAAATAAATAAAAAATTTAAATATTTAAAAATGAAATAACCATTTATAAATAATTAATAAATAAAGTCTAATTAGAAAACCTTTTTTAATTCCAATCTTAGCATTATGGACATGCCATAATCTTGAATATAAACATTTAATATTCATTAAAATATGAACTCTTTCATATTAATCATTACATGGAATTTCAATTTTAAATATATGATATTATATAAATTATAAAAAAAATAATTCAATTTCTTTTATGTAAACATTTTACATAATCTAAATATCAAATAATATATTATTTTTAAACCTTGATCATACCAATCATCAAAACACTTTTTGATGTGGCCTAAATGATATCCAAATAAAGCTCCCTTTTATTTTGAACAATTCATAATTTAAATATGAAAATTTTATATTTTCCCTTAATTCATAATTTTTAACTCTTTATAAATTATCACTTATGATTTCTAAATAAACATTTTCATTTGTAGTTCATAAGGTATGCAATATAATTTGGTAAAAATAAGGTATTTTAAATACTAAATTTGGATATTGTGGAATAAAATGTTTTATAAACATTTAATTAATTGTAAATAATTCATAATTAATTAATTTATAAACCTTTTATAAATTAAAATATCCCAGAATACATTTTATAATGATTTATAAACATTTTATAAACCCTTAAAATCATTTGATAATTTATGATCAATTTTTAAAATCCTTTTTGTTTACCCTTATGGAGGAACCCATTCATGCATAAAGGTAAGATCAATATACCCTTACGCAGACACTCTATGTAAGGGTAATCTGACTCTAGTGCCTTTGTGTAAAGTTAAGTCACTCATTACCTTTATAAAGATTAAATTTAATGAATTACATAAAGGTAATATGAATATTACCTTTGTACGTCTCATTCTTTAAAAGGGTACATAGGATACTACCTTTACATGAATTCTTCATGTAAGGGTGGGTCCCGATTTACATTTACATGGCCTTATGGCACCACTATGTATGGGTACAACATTGGTTACTATTACGCATCTGCAATTCATGTAAGTTCACATGACCAGTTACCTTTATGTAACCCTTTTAAAAAATCCATAACCTTTTCACATAAACCATTTACATTTATGTAATTTTTTAAAACCCTACACTACCTTTACATGTAAGAGTAATGTTCCAATTACCCTTTCATAAACCCCATTTCATAAGGGTGCCCAATTACGTAAAGGTAACAATGATGTTACCCTTACATGAACCTTCTATGTACGGGTATCACATAAGGGTAATGGAATATCTACCTTTACATAATGAATTTTATAAGGGTATAACCTTTATGTATCCTTCCTACATAATAGTAAATCATACTTACTCTTATACACCTCACATTAGGGTCTGAAACCTACATACATTTTAAAAAAACATTGTACAATGGTTTTCTATGAAAACAAGTGATTAAAAAACATTTAATTCTCGAATAACCTACCTCTAATACCATTGGTAGGTTTTTTATGATCATATACTTATTATATATAGCAGAAGACAACCCAAAACATATGAGATCTATCTTCAATAAATTAAGTTATAAGTAATACCATAAAATAAAGTGTCGAGAATTCTTGAAAATCATTAGTTACAATCATCCTTTCACAGGGAGTGTTTGAGGAAGATTATGAAAAGCAGTGAACAAAAGCACCCTACTTTTAAGGGAGTAAATTTTCCAATGGATCCACGAATTCTATGTGAGGACACTCAAAAAACTAAAGGGGTTATAGTGACTTCTTGGGTGAGATAAACGATGCTTGATAAGATGAGATACTTAGAATTGGCTCATACAAATTGCACCAAACATATTTAACAGGAGAGGATTTCATCTTCTTATATAAATGAAGTTGAAGGCATAACCTATTCATAACACATCGTATGTGTTTTTGTCTTTTGGGTATATTTCACTATACATTTTCAATGAATTAATTCAAATCCTTTAATCCATTCATAATTGGTTGTAATTGAATAATAAAACATCTGATAAAAATAAATAATATATGTATATATATATATTATACATGAAATTAATGCATAAAAAACACATGCATCATATAAATATGTTAAAACATGAACTATATATATAATATCATATATATACTTCATGCATCATATGAATGAGTACATGCATCTCATGTATGTACATTTTAGTGCACATTCAACACTCTAACTAAACCAAATTAAACATGATTGTCCCCAATGGGTTGTTGGTGGATTTTATCCTGATGTCCTGAGCCTTAGGTATGTGTGTACACTTTGAGTCGTAATGGATTGACTGAGTTGTGAAAGTATCCTAGATCCATGAATTAAAAAACCTTAGAAAATATGACTATGGTGCTTTTTTTTATTTCATTATTACATGCTGGTGTTTATTTAACTGATTTATTCACGCCCTCTATTTTATAAAAAAGATCATTTAAGTGTGTTTTAAATATATTTTTATTATACTTGATTTGAAATCTTATTTGACTAAAAATGTAGAAATGATTTTTCAAGCCCTATTTTTATTTAAATTGAATCATAAATGGTTTATTTGTTATGGAATTTCCTGTGAAACATTTGGTGAAACCCACTAGGATATTTTTATTACAACCTAAATTTTCCTTTGTGAATTTTTATACTATATTATTCTCGGTCTAGGAAAAGTGAAAGAACCACTTTGAGGTGGAAGGTGTTCTTGACTATCATGACCTTGGGTGATGGCAGTGACTGATGGATCTATGATCCACTCATTACACATAGATTCTGGGACTTTGTCTTGATGGAAATTGCCTCCTTTGTTAGATGATGTACTTTTTAGGGATCTTTATTTGTTTTCTTGTGTTTTTTCTCCATAGGGGGTATTCTTCTTTATGATAATTCATTTAATTATCTTCTACAATTCTATATTTATTGATTTTTTTGTGGTGAAATAATTCTCTTTGACCCTTTTTTGATACTAAGGCACTAGTCACTAACACATGGGGATCAAGAATCCCCTTTAGTCCATGCTAGTGATGGATCGAGTACTGGTGTATTAGGGTATTCAATTTTGTTCATGACAAATTTGTATCAAAGTTGAGGTTTTGGGTCTCTCCTTGATGTTAGTATGAATTCGGGGATGTCCTAGTAGACAAGTGGTGGGATTTTTAGGACTTAAGGGGTAGTTTATGAGAATGTGTCATATAAATCTCATCATAGAGATCCTTGAGTCACCATGGGTGTTTAGGAAAAGTGTATTTTAGTAATAAATTGATCTAATTCTATTATTTCTTTAAACTTGATCTGACTATTTTGAAATTACAAAAAAATAATAATTATATCTGATGGAATTTATATTCTTATATCTCATGATTGGGTTGATGATCTGAGTATCCTTGATGATTTTTTCATGTTGCCTATTGATTTTGTGTGATATCATGCCCCAAAGAAGATGTTTTAATAGGCCACTAGAGAAAGTTATTAGGGAACTACATTAGGTGAATCCTCTAGTTGACCAAAACTTTATTAAGATAGTGGTTCTTGTAGTCTAAGCTCTGGGAATGGTAATTTTTACCATTATTATTCATGCTCTAGTAGTGAAATCTCATAGGGATGAAACTATAGATTAGGCTCAAAAAAATTTTGTAAAAACCACCATATTTCCAAGGCTTGAATGATCCTCAGGAGGCAAAGGATCTTATAAAAAAAATTGATCTTCCTTCTGAGTTATTGGAAATGCAACATTGAATAAATGTGAAATGTGATATGTTCAATCTTGAAGGGCCTAACATAATGTGGTGATATTTGATGGTTATGAAAAAGAAACATGAAGGCTTGTATTTGGAATAATTTAGATCTCTTTTCAAGGAATAGTTTTATCCAAAATCTATGGTTTTGGTGAAGTATATAGAATTTATCTTCCACCAAAATGTCTATAGAACTATGAATTGGTATACAAACTGATTCACTAAACTTTTTTAGTTTTCTCTTAAGGTAGTATCGAATGAGAAGTTGAAGGACCAAATATTTTATATGGGTCTTCGATCTGATGTATGATTCAATTTTTCTTGTTGAATCTTTCCTCTTATGAGGATGTGATGGATAGATCATTGATGATTGAGCTTGACCTAGATGGTAATTTAGGGTTGGTTGGAGTTCTTCCTACTCCTAGTGGAAATTCTTTTAGTTATTTATTGGAAAGATGGAGCGGAATGAGTCTTATGGTGGATCTTGATAGCATACATCATCCAAACCTTCTGAAACAAATATCAAAGGCTCAATTACATGCATTCAATGTGGAAATATCTGGCATTAGAAGTGGGTTTGTACAAGGGCATCAAATATTTGTGGTTTGTGCGGTCACTCAGGCCACCTATAAAAGTTTTACCATGTCATCTATACTCTGTGTACTGTCATTGGATCATCAGCACTGAATGTTAAAATAGTGAAGTCAAATTCTTCATGATCTAAGGGGTTCCATCCATAGGTATCTAGAATGAATCTTCTTTGCATAGTGGATGAGTCTTCAGAGGAAGCTGATGTGGTCCCAATGATAGTGAGAGGTTTCATCACTATAAATTCATATTTAGTGACATCTCTATTTGATATTATTGAATCTAATTCATTTTTATTGACTCGCATTATAAATATATTAATCCTTCCTACAACACTTATGACTTATGTAATGGATATTTCTATGCCCCTGGGAATGAAGAGAGAACAAGGTTGCTGATGCCCCTTTTATATATTCTCTTTGTTAGAGATTGAACTCATCTTGGATTTTTTGTTTCTCTATATGAAACCTCTTGATGTAATTCTTGATATGAATTTGATGATTTCTTATAAATATTGTATTGATTGTTATATTCAGTGGGTCTCCTTTACTACCCCTAACAGGGTCTTCCGTTTTTTATAAAGATAATGAGAGAAAAGGTTGAGTAGAGATAGACCACCTCTTTTGGAGTTGGTAAAGATGATATTTGTGATTTGCTTTGACTGAAAGTAGGAATCTTTGAGTGGTGATCTTCCTCTAGTGGTTGTCAAGTTTACCTACATCATTCTATATAAATTTTCTTTCTTACCATCGATAAGGTAGGTGAAGTTCAATATTGTCTTGGTACCAAGTACCCAGCCAATATTTATTCTCTCTTTTCATATGGCACTAGTTGAATTGAATGATTTAAAGAACCATTTGGTTGATTTGTTGAATAAATATTTCATTCACCTGAGTGTTTTTCACTAGGAGGCACCAATATTTTTTAAAAATAATGTTGATGGAACCCTTCAAATTTGCATTGATTAATAAAAATTCAATAGATTCATGGTAAATAACAAGTATTTTTATACCCGGAGTGAATATTTGTTTAATCAGTTGAAAAGTTCAAAGTTGTTCTCAAATATTTATTTTCATTCTAGTTATCACCAGCTTAGACTCAAAGAGTCTGATATCCAAAGGACTAACTTATGGAGTATAAATGACCATTATGAGTACCTTTTTATTCTTTTTGGTCTAACCAATGATCATGTGATTTTTATGGTGCTAATGAATAGAATATTACATGATTATATCGATTTGTTCATGGGGGTATTGTGGATGAAATATTGGTTTTCTTTAAAACAGAGGAGGATCATGTGTGTCAACTAAAAGCAGTTATAGAAATTTTGAGATATTAATAACTTTATCCCAAGCTATATAAAAGTAATTTCTAGATTCAAAAAGTGAATTTCTTGGTAGATGTAATCTAAAAACATGTTATTTTAGTTTATTCAGAGAATATGAAGGTTGTTATTGCATGGGAACAACTATGTAATGTTTTTAAGATTCATAGCTTCTTGGGATTATTGAGGTATTAACATTGTCTTGTTAAATATTTCTCAATGTTGGCTTCTTAAATTAATGATCTCAGTCATAAAGAGTAAAGTTCTTATATAATTTGAAATTTTAGAATTATTTTGATGAATTGAAGCAACTTTTGAATTCTACTCCAGTGATGAATCTTCCAAAGGCTAGGTAAAGCTATGTGGTATTTTTTGATGCTTCCAGTTCAGTTTTGGGTTTCATTCTCATGTAGGGTTATCACGTGGTGGCCTTTGGTACCAAAAATCATAGGCTATATGAGAAGAAATTTCATATTCATAGTCTTGAACTCACAACTATCATGCATTCCCTTAAGATTTGGTGACATTACCATTTTGGATAAAGTTTTACCATTTATTCCAATCAAAAAATCCTATGTTGTATCTTATCAAAAAAATATTTGAATCTCCATCAGAGGAAATGGGTGGAATACCTAAAATCTTTTGATTTCGACATTACATACACCTCAAGTAAGGGGAATTTTGTTGTTAATGTATTGAGTAGTAAATTTTTGACCCAATCCATAAAAGAATCATTATAATTGTGTAATTTTTTGGCTCTCTTTTTTCTCATATGAATTTGGGATTTTGGGAGGATGAGACCTAGATTGTTCTAAAAAGCGTACAATTGACCTCCTCTCTTCTTGAGATGATTCTTCAGGATAAAAATTTCAATGATATTTTTTTTGGAATTAAAGACTCTCCTTATATTGGAATGACCATCAAAAAGTGTTTTTTATCTTCTAAGGGTATCATATGCCTCTGAATTCGGTATGTTATACCATTTCCTAAAGAAAATATTTGATGGGGTTTTGGCATAATTCCTTGTGGGCAGTGCATCCTAGAACAATAAAGATTTTCTATGATATGTAGTGATGATTACAGTGTCTAGGTATGAGATTGTATGTTGATTTTTTTATTTCTTGTTGTTATACTTGTCAAAAATTCAAGGACAAGACCAGAAACATCCATATTTGATCCATACCCTTCTTGTGCCGATGTGGAAGTGGGATGAAATTTTGATATATTTCATGGTCAGGTTGCTACATACTCCTAGGGGAAAAATGTGATATAGGTAGTAGCTGATCGGATGACCAAATTGGCTCACATTATTCCCATTCATGATACAACCTATGTTATGGAATTTGGGAGTTTGTATGTGGAGGATATTGTAAGATTGCATGGAGTTCCATTTATTATAGTTTCTAATAGAGATCCTTAATTCACTTCTCATTTTTGGAGAGGTCTCAAGGAGGTGATGAGATACCAGATTAGTTTGATCATCACATATAATCCCCAGACAGATGGCTGGATGGAATGAGCTATATATATTCTTGAAGATATAATTCATTCTTGCGTTCTCAACTTTGGTGGAGCTTAGGATCACCATTTGGGACTATGTAAATTTTCTATAATAATAGTTACCAGTCAATAATTAAAATGAAACCTTTTTAAGACTTTTATGAATGACCTTATAGATATCAACTTTTCTGGTCTGATATTGGTTAATCTTATCTTCTTAGACCTAGTTTTCTCTAAGATATGATAGTGAATATTTGGTTGATTCATTATGGAATAGTGATGGATCAAAGCCAGTTTAAATCCAATATTGATCATAATTGGTTCCCTCTGGAGTTTACATTTGGTGACCAAGTGTTTTTGAGAGTTTCACCTCATTTGGGTCACTAACGACATGAAAAATAGGAAAAGGTGTCATCAAGATTCATGGGTCCTTTTCATACTGTTTAGTAGGTTGGGAAGTTAGACTAACATTTGGAATTTCCACCTGCAATGAAAATTATCAAGGACATATTTCCTATGTTACAGATCATGAAGTATCTCACTAACATATCTCATGTATTTAACTAGGATGATCTTGTTGTGGAACTTAATTTATCTATGATTTAGTGAACAATTCATATTGTTGATTCTAATATGATGGTTTTTCTTGGAAATTCCATACCCCTAGTTTGAGTGCTTTGGCTCCATGATTCTAATTCAAATGAGACTTAGGAGCGTGAGTCACTAATGAGAGAGTAGTGGACTCATCTATTTGATATAGATTCTACATGAAAGGATCTATAGGGGAGGGAAGAATTTATGGTGGGGAGATTATATAATTACATTATATGATTTCAGGTATGTTTATTACTTAGTTTTGATCATATTTTTTTGGATCTCTTTTTAGGTTATTTCTAGAGTTTTTTTCAATATTTCACAAGTTTATATTCCTATGCACGATTGGAATGTGGTTATGTAAAATCATGTGGATTATCCCAAGAAATAGTGTGTCTTGTTTTGAGGTTCTATAGAGGGGGTGCATGGTTAGTTCAAACCATGAAACCTCCCCCTCAAACTGTAATACATGGGATAGTAGGGAGTTCATGGTTGGTGCATGGTTTTTTAAACCATGTAACATTTTTTCATTAGCCCAGGTGGGAGCGCGCGGATTGTAAAACCATACATCAAAACCATGTAACTCTCTCTAGATGCCAAATAAGGGTGCATGGTTAGTCACACAGTTAGTTCTAACTATGAAGTCTTCCCAAGGAAACCATGTAAATAGAATTTAATTCTAAAAAATTATTAATTAAAGTCTTGATGACCCTATTTTAAATGATAATCACCTTTAATCCAAACCTAACATGATCCTTTGGATTGTGGAGGATATTTGGAGAGGATTTTGGGTTCTCTAAACCCATTTCTTCATGGATCAAAGTTCTTGTGGATGTAATGGATATCATTTGGTAAGTGTGATCTCTTTGATTTGGAATTATAATTTATTCCTTTCTCCCCTTCTTTGGGAGTGATAGATTTTCATGTTATTGATTTGTGGAATGAGGACTCTCCCTTGATCGTTTTATCCTTTGAATCTTCATTGGTGGATCCCATATTGGTGTGGTGTTATTGTCATGATTTAAGGTAGGTGCTTCCAAATATATTTTCCCCACACTTGAAACCTTGATTATATCTTGATTTAATTAAATTTTATGTTGATTTCCAAAAATTAAATTGACAATATTTGATTATTACTATCAAAAGGGAATGTATATATAAAATAAAAACCATTTAATGTCTTTGAAAATATTTGTTAGATTTCTAGAAAAGGTGTCTTGTAATGAACATTGATTTGATATTGATTATTAAAAAAATGTCTTGAAATGAAAGATTATTTTGAAAGGCATGAACTTGATAAAAACCTATTATTTTGTGTTGAAGTTGAAAGGTAATGTTCAAACATGAAATTAGGAATTTGAACTATTAATGATGAATTTAATTGAAAAGAAATATTTTCCTATGATTAATTGAATGATTGATTGAAAGAACATGTGATCTTGATTAGTTAGTGGGTGATTATGACAAGAACATTGGACTCTGATCCCCCTAACAATAGATTTACGATGATAGCTCTAACTAAACCAAATTTGGCCTGATTTTCCTTAATGGGGTTTTGATTTATTATATCCTAATGGTATTATACTTAGGGATGTGTTCATGCTTTGATTTTTGATTGACTGACTGGGTAGTGTGAGGATCATAGATCTTGGAACCAACAAACCTCAAGGCATATAACCATGGTTCTTTATTTTTATTTGATTATTACATGTCAATTTCTATTGAACTAATTTATTCAATCCCTAATGTTTTATGAAATTTTTAATTTAAGACTATTTTTATATAATCTCCATCTACTTGATTTAAAATCTTACTTGACTAAAAATGTATAAAGTATTCTACATGCCTCTTAGTTATTTAAATTGAAGCATAAATAGTTTATTTGTCCTGGAATTTCTTTTGGAATATTTGTTGATATCCTACTAGGATATTTAACTCACACATTACCTTTACCTTCAGGCATTCGTAGATTATGTTATTCCAAGTCCAGGAAAAGGGAAAGTGCTACTTGGAGGTGGTGTGTGTGATTGACTAGTAGGGACTTGGGTGATGGTTGTGACCAGTGGAGCTATGATCCACCCATTACAGGGAGATTGTGGGACTTTTTCTTGATGGATATTATGTTGTTTATTAGATGATATTCCATTTGGGGATCTTTATCCATCTGCCTGTGTTTTTGTCTCCTTGAGGAGTGTTTGTAATATCTATTGTTCATTGATTTTTCTTTCACTGTTCTATATTGATTGATTGTTCTTATGGTTAGATCATTCCCTCTAACCCTTTGTTGATTCTCTGGCACTAGTTATCATCCTATGGGGATTGGGAATGCCTTTTGAGCCATATCAGTGTCAGCTTGGGTATTGGTGTACCAGGGTATTCGAGTTGGTTTGTGACACACCATGGTCAAATTATTTATTATGTAAGAAAAAAAATTAATAACATACAATAAAGATAAGAAAATACAATCATAGAGAGAAATAGCCAAAGAAACTATTAGTAACAAAGTCCTTGGGTCTTCAGGGGATAGTGATGAACTCTAGCTCAAATATGTGATATTAACTTACAACATGAACGAACTCACCTGATGCATGGAATATGAAGATAAAATCATTATAACATAATTATGCATCATAATTTAATAATAAAGGATACAAAAGTCCTTATTGGGTCGGGTTCAATATAACATGAACTAGATCACACCATGGAAGTGAAAGATTGATACGCCAACCATCAATGGAATCATTTTTTCATCAAATTCCTTCAACGATCGTGTTTATGATGTAAAAATATATATTTCAACAAGGAATGGGTGACTAGAGGACTAACATCATGCCAAATAACCACAAACCATAGCTATGGGAAGAAAAACACTCGTCAAGCCTCTCTTATCTCTCTCTTTTTATCTGATAAAACTAAACCATAATATGGATTTTTGATCCATACAACAACCAAAGAGGCCATATGGTAATGATAAGGAATTAGATATGTCTATCAGTGCAATAAAATCAAATAGATGTTCACTAATTATAGATCCAATTCAACGGTTCAAATAAAATTAAAAACATTCAAAATCATGTAAATAAGTAAACTTAGAAAGACACATAGGAAAAACCAATTAGCTCCCTGGAGAATATTATGGATAAAGAAAAAATAGATGGTAGACACAAATTGGGTAAATCATTATCATTGATCAATGTTATAAATGGTTAGTAGTAATTACATTTGTAATAAAAAATGGATCATTGATGGCATAAGTTAACATACCAATAAAAAATCCACCCTATAGTAGGTAATTTCCTAGTGAGGTAAACAGGCATGCTTAAGTAGAATCCAAGAGGATATATGTGGCCCAAAAAATTCATAATAAAATAAAATATTCATGATATTTCATGGGATAAATTTTAGAAAAATGATGGCAGTATCCCAACCTATAACTATAGTTATAAAAAATTATAGTTTTAGATGATGTAAAACAATAATTAACATTAAATTATCACTATATGTTTAATTTTTAACCTCTATTACATTGCTATGTTTTCATGGTTTATAAAACCTATAGAATTGTGGAAAAAATGTTAAATTATATTCCATTGAAAATAGGTAATCATGTGAGCAAAGGACCATGAGTAAAAACATAGTGGCTTAAAGAAAGGTCATTGTGTTTGTGTTGTGTGTGTCAGGAATATGCTTTTTAATACATGAAAATCCTAGTTGGTATTAAACTAGAATTTATAACAAAGATAATATTCATGATCATAATCTTTGTGTGGTGAAGTGGTGTCATGAAATATTATTCCCAGAGATAATAGAAGGGTAACTTTTGTTATGTTGTTTGCACGCTAGTTTTTCTATACAATTTTAATATGAATATTAGTGGATCTCTTAATATGTCTTGTGATTTTGTAATGGGAGAATAATAGTGCAAGACAAAAAGTTTGAATTTATTCCACTGATGTAATTTCATAGTAAGAAATGGATATAGGAGAATAACTACCAAAGTCATTTATTGCAATAAATTTCAATTTTTGATGCTACAATTCCATTATTTTTTTCATACAATCCTCTGCATTGGGTCCCATCTTTGAGTGTTGATTTTATTTTTATGATGTTTTTATTATTTCAATTATTTGAGTGATTGTTTCCTGAATATTTAATAAAACATAATAAAATTATTATACTAATAACCAAAAAATGGATTGTATTTGGTTATTAATTTTAATAATTAAAAACATGAAAAAATATCCAAATTAATTTATAATATTTTTTAATAGTAAAAATTTAATATTTAAAATAATTAAAATATTTTAAAATTTATAAAATTAAAATAATTTTTAATAAAAAAATATTAATATCCCTCACTACATGTAGGAATCCGATATCACGCTTTTCAGGGGTGCTTAATGGGTTGGGTCGCGGTGAAGTGAGCCAAACTCACATGGACCAGTGAGCACCAGAAATTAAATCTAGTCTGACCCATAATTCAATCACATCAGTAATCATTTGTAATTAAGAAAGAATTATTTTTTAAAATGACAATACTTATTATTAAAAATTATTAAATATTAAACACCTAATAGTTATAATGAAAATGATAATTTATAAATATATTCCTCGCATACATAGAAAAATATATTTGTTTTTTATAAGCCTCCAGAGCGCACCATTGTGGTAGAAGACTCTATAGGATTTTGGAAAGGTCTTGGGTTTGAGTCTCAAGAATTTATGATTTAATTAAAATGAAAATGTAAATTCATTTGAAATCCAAAGGTTACAATTTATTGTTTTAACATTATTTCCTTTTCCTATTCTAGAGTTTTGTATAACTCATATAAAGTGTATTGAATTTAATTTAGTATACATGTTATTAAATTTTTCCATGTTCTATTTCAAAATTTATGTGTGTGATGATAATTTTTAATTTATTAAGTTTCAATGTTGGTCCTAACTTGATTCATATTATTTTATTTTTGGTATATAAATGTATAAAGTCCTTAGGCCTTACAATTCAAGGCTAACTTACTTTAGTAGATAAGTGACCTCTGGTAGTGCTTGGTATGGATAGTTTAGATTTTTTCTCTGGCCACATTATCTTTAGTATTATACTTTATCTGAATTTCCTTTTATTTTTTCCCCATAAGATAAAATAAAACTTCAAACAAAAATATTTATACTCATATAAAAGTTTTCATAATTATGATTATTTTTCTTACCATTTGATTCTGATTTTCATCTTTTGATATCTTCACTGCTCAATAGTGGATATTGTAAAGTGTTGTATGTTTCTACAGCATACAAAGACATTATCATTGTTTGTGGAAAAAATTTCTTTTTATTTTTCTATTCATTAATATATAGTGTGATTGCTCAAACTTATTTATTTCCTTGAATTTTGATCCATGAAGCTACGAGTATCATTTGTATCCTTTTTTGATTATTTTTCCAAAACAATTCTAAAAATGGAAATTATTGTTTGGAGGAAATTTTTTTCTTTTTGTTTTCCATAGCTATAATCCTTTAAAATTCCATATTTAAAAGGAAAACTTTTTATAATTTGTCTCAGAAAATAATATTTCCCAGTTCAGTCCTAATTTTGAGGTTGGTCCACTTAACCTAATGATTTTTTTCTCCACCCATTTAAAACATGTAGGATATTTTTTATAGTCAACATGTCTCATAAATGAGAGACCTCAAGTATGTAATGTCGTCCTAAGACTTGTTAACTACTTTTATGCCACTTACTAAAATATTTTATGGGAAAATGATGATTCACAACCAAAACAATCTGTTAATGCCATTCTGGAACAAAAAAATAAGAAAATTCCAATAAAGGACCAAAAAAATATTATTTTTCAAAAGAATGAGATTCCACCTTAGCCTAAAATGGAGGAGTTCCTTGAATGGAATTAAGGCTCTATTTGGGTCCTCCATTTTTATTAACCCATATGTTTTTCAATATTTTTTATTGTTTTTTTATTAGAATTTAAAATAAAAAAACATTAATGAAATATAAATCCATAATAAAACAATGTTATTTTGTCCACAAAGGAGTGGATACCCATGAATGGGAATGTGTCCTCCCCACATCACCATGCTCTCTCCCTCCTCGATAGACTTTAAAAAACCTAAATTTGATCTGTACTCTTGTATAGTGTTTCCCCAAGGTCCCTTCCCCCAAGCGATCCCCTCACAAACACCTGTAATTTCTAAGGGGGTATACCTTCATTGATCTCTTCTGATCTTTCATGATGATGTAGTCCCTATAGTTCCATTCTTCCCTATCATTCACAGGGGAGGAGATTTCATTGCACTACAAATTGACAATGACTGAAATGTTTTTTTTGTTCTTCCTTCCTTACAGGAAGCGTCAATGATTCATGCTTTCAAAGGTGCATGATATATCTGATTCCCTGATATGTTCTAATTTATTGAATTCTATAATGCATGAAAATTTGGATATCTTATAAAGTGCTCTTAAAGGTATACGATTTGTTAAAGCTACATAATTTATAAATGTTATATGGTTTACAATCACTGATGGGTGCTGATTGGGATGTTCATTGGATCTGGGAGATTTAAATTTTATTACATTTTCTTCTAAAATAATTTTACATGTGACTTATTGATTATTTTCTATTCTACTACTAAATTTGTAATAATTTTATATGTTAATAATATTGTGTATGAATTGATGCAGAATAATATTATTTCTAAATTTCTGATTATTTTCTCAATGTTTTCTAATTATAGTTATGATATTATTAGTTATATTTGAGTTAAAGTTTGTGATTATTTCTCATAGGTTTTCATTTTATCATAGAAGTTGTAATGGAAGATAGTTTGTTTTCTAAGAAACCATGTCACCCATTAAAATTGGGAATTGAAATTCAAAAATATAATTTTTTTATTAAGAGTAAAGAATGTAATCGGCGATATGATATTTGGAATCATTTTATTTAATTTGTTGGTATCTATGAAAAGGATAATTTTAAATGAAAATATTTTGACTAAGTTTTAGGTTCAAATATTTTGGAGTCATTTTATTTTTTAAAAAGTTCTACAGATGACGGAGTCAATGATAAGAATTTTTTTTAGATTTGGGTGTTCGTTTCTAAGGCAGTAAGGGGTGTTCTTACTGAGCGGATTACCATGGATGAAGCTCCTTTTAGTTTTGTGGAAAATGAAGGATTTAAAATGGTTTTCCATCATGAAGTGCCTTCTTATTTTATAATCCCTTCTTCAAGATCTATAACATGATATTGTTTTGATATTTATGTTAGAGAAAGGTCTAAACTCAAAAATTAATTCAAAGAATCAAAGAAAAGGGTGTCACATACCACAAACACATGAACATCACTTCTATGATTTTCTTATATCTTATTGAACTTTATATTGATGAACATAAGAATATTCATGAAAAAATTATGAATCTGATGGAGGGTCACATAGGAGATGATCTTGGTTACCTTTTGGAGGGATATTTGAAAGATTGTAGTATCAATAAAGTGTATTTATTGATGGTGGACAATGCATCATCAAATGATGGAATAAAAGAAAAATTTATGCACAAGTCAAGGTTAGAGGGGTGTAAAAAATTTGAGAAAAATTCCTTGTATAAATGTAAATAAGACGTTGGATTTAAAGAAATTGAAACCAAAAAAATACTTTTTTAGGCATTCTTACTAGATGAAATTCTTTGTACTTGGAAACAACTGAGAAATATGAGATGGAATTTTGAAGGGTAAATTTTAAATTATTTTTTCTTATTAACTATGTCTATTTTTTAAATTTTAATTTATATTATTTAACTAATTTATCATATTTTCATGTTATTTTGTTTTATTTGTGATATGTGAGACATGATAAATAAATGGGATAAAAATTGAATTATGGGACTAATGCAACTAGATTTCCATTTTTCATCGATTGGGAAAATGTGAGATGACCCATAAAGTTCTCATAACACCAATACTACTTGATCGAGAGGATTTCAAATACTCATCATGCTAGTAGAAATTTTTATATTCCTAGAATTTACAGGGTTGGTTTTTTTAATTGAGGTTTTAAAAAAAATTAAGGACATTCTGGTGATATGGTACATTTAGAAATAATAAAATTAATTTTTTAATATGAAAGGATAGTCTCATTTTCTAAAAATCCTGATGAATGAAAAATCAATGATGATTATGATGTTTCATTTTTGTATGGTCCAAATAAGTGTATTTAGCCACTCAGGTCTTCCTACAAGAAATAAAAGATGAATTTTGGTCTACTTTAGAAAAACCAGAGTTACATAAGTAGTGGGGAGGATGTATTAAATAAATTTTTGTCTTACATTTAGGTCTTTATTGGCACCTATAATGAACTCTTATTTTTCATAAGATTGTCTACATACCAAGTCTAAAATAACTATTAAGGGGGATATATTAAATAACATAGAACAAGGTACAATGTCATATTATCAAGTTGTATTCTAATAAAGTTTTTTATAATATTTGACATTTCTTTTTTGTTTATAGATTTTGATAAATTGAATTTGGATTGTTCTATTATATCATTATTAGTACACTGTTTAGGGTTTTTATAAAATAATTTCATGTAACTTAATTATAATTTATATTCTTATTTTGTGTATCTCCTTAATGTTGGTGGAGTCCTTTGGTTTTGTATTTATAAGTTTAATATGTTATTTTCCATATGGTTGGAAATGAATATGATAATATAGGAATATTGTAGGAGGAAAACTTTCCCACTAGAGTTTGTAATTACATTATTTATGGCCCATGTCGAACATTTGATCAATGAAAGTTGTCCTCCAGAACTTTTGCAAAATGGAAACGAAGTCAGGAACTTGTCACTATCAGAATAAACTTATGATAACTTGTGACTTTATTACACATTAATTAATGATTTATTATATAATAATACACATAATAAAACCCATAATATTGATAAGTCTAGTGTCTCTGAGAATTAGGTACATAACAAAACATCTTGAACATGAGATATAACAACATTATTGAAAACTTACTTAACATGATCTTAGAAATCATAGATACTCTAAAAGAAACATAACATGAAAAAAGAATTATATATTAGACAATATTCATAGAAATGGAATATAAAAGGGGTGGATATAATAAACAATAACAATAATACCTGATATAGTATGGTAATATCGAGACAACATGAGAGTGTGATAATAATTTTAATCATGAAATCATAAACATAGGTCAAGACTAACCGTCAAAACATCATAACATGGTGGAAAAAGTCCCATGATGGATTAGTTTCACTCCCTAACCCCATTTCATGATGTCTCATTAGATTAAAACATTACCTAATGTATTGGAGCACTATATAATTCTAGGCGTGCATGTCTCTTTCAGATCATGTACATGAATAAGTGTATCACCTAGATCATTAAAAATATGATCAAAGTTTTCCAGATTTTATTCCACGATCAAGTAATGTGGAATAAATAAATGAATGTACCTAATCAAAGAAGTATAGTTGTGTCTAGGTTAATAATATTGAGTAAAAATAGAGATGGTATTCACAATATAAATGTTTGATATGTAAAAATCGTAGTGAAATTTCCGCAGCATAAAGATAGTACTTAAAGATACATAAAATGGACTGATGAGAGCAAAAGAGGTCTCTCGTAATTTTGAAATAAAATGTACAGTAATAGGGGTGTGGTACAATATATCCCAATATTAGTAATTGTAAATAAAAGGCATAAAATGAAGAATATGCTTGAATAAAGGGGATAAGTAAATGATCCTTTACTAGTTTTCAGCATTGTAATGACTTAGATAAATGCTATAATGTGGGGATAAATGAACTCTCATTATTAGGATATAAATTGTATAGTAGAAGTATATCTATAAATCTCATGAAAACATAACCAAATGAGATTTAAATGGCTAAATACAAAGAAGATGTTTAAATTTAGAATAAGAGGGAATGGTCCCATATTTTTTGTACAGAAACAAAGTAGGATAATTTCGGCACCATAACGAGTGTACATAAAGGTTAGTGGGAGGGAATAATGATAGTGAAATGGGTCTCTCAACACATGGGAATAAAAAGGGAATTAATATGGATATAAAAAAAATATACCCAGACAAGAACAAATGAAAATTAAGAGGCAACATAAAAGAGGTGCTTTAATAAAAAGGAGGGAGATCCCTTACTTTTGGTATAAAAAACTACAGGACAATTTTAGCAGTATAAAAGATGTACATAAAGGTTCATGAGAGGGATTAATGAGAGTCAAAGAGGTATCTAATCACATGAACATAAAAAGGTAGTAAAGAGGTATTTGGAAAAATATATCCCATCAAATAGGAATTGGAAGACAAGTGTAATACATAAATAAGGTTCTTGAATAAAGATGAGAAAGTGAGGATCCCTTACTAAATTTCGTCATAGTAACGACTTAGGTAAAATGGTACAATGTGTCATGACCCATCCCCTGGGGCCCGTGCTATGACTAGCCTAATCCCTTCTTTCATAGGCCAGGGGCTAGCGACTAGAACCCAAGGCGTAACTCCATAATTCTGGGAAGTCATTGCCCTTAAAACTTGGAAACACACACAACAGAGCACACAACTGGATACAAAACACTAAGTAACTGTATAACAAAAGAGTGCTAAAAAGTAAAGGGGCTGGAAATACAAGCCCAAATGTAAAGTAAAAGGAACTAGAAAAACAGGTACAACAGAAGAAAGGGAAAAATAGCAGGTGGATCATCCTCCGGGATTCCTACCCGTAGGGTAGGTATAGATAGCCTCCTCATCACTCCACGTCTGTCAGTATCCTCTGGGTACCAACACGTTGTGAGGTCCACCTCCAGGTACCGTCCAATCCTAATTCTCTCAGCCTCAATCAGCACTGTCTGTCTTATGCAACCAACACAATGAGGTGCGGGCATAGCCTGTGTAGGGGTGAGTATAACAATACTTAGTAGGGACTCTAAGACCCTCATGGTCTCTCAAAAATCCAACAAGGATAACCACAAAGTATGTAATCAATAGATAACCCCACTTAGGTATACGCCCATATATATACCTAAGTTATCAAGTAATACATATCAATCATGAGGTAAACACAAAAGTTACTGACTCAACTCACACATGTATACAACTTATGTAGAGAGATAATGATGATTAGATGTAGCCACTAAATCATCTATTCTATCAAACCCATGTAGAATCCTTGAACAGTAGTCATATCTATCGAACCCGCGTAGGATCCTAGAACAGTAGTCAGAGCTTTTGAACCCACATAGGATCTTGGAACAGTAATCAGAGTTTTCGAACCCACGTAGGATCTTGGAATAGTATTCATAGCTTTCAAACCCATGTAGGATCCCTTTTATCACTAAGCAGCCAGCCATAGGGTTTCCGCACAAAGCACGCTTGATTCCAGGATGGTCCACTTCTCAAGCCAAGTGTCAATACATCAACTGCCATGAAGTCCCACGAAGAAGTATCCCAAAGTTCCACCATGTCATAGGGGTCACAA
Source organism: Viscum album (assembly GCA_963277665.1). Lineage (NCBI taxonomy): Eukaryota > Viridiplantae > Streptophyta > Magnoliopsida > Santalales > Viscaceae > Viscum > Viscum album. The sequence goes on from OY728122.1 coordinate 333,171,225, forward strand.
CGCAATAGACGGTGCATCAATCGGACGCCCTATCTGTGACTTATTAGCCTTTTAGTCCCGGGGGCCCGGTTGGATTCGTGCACGATCCAACCTGCCCGTAACTCAACTATACCCTGAAATCTAGTGGGGTATACTCAAAGGGACTGTTAAGCTCCAAGATTACCAATTTCGCTGACGGTTCGTCAAATGGATGTCTGGTTCCAAAGATATGACCAAAAGAAAGTGAAGGGTCACAGTGGGCTCAGGTCCAGTCTGACCCGGTCAGACCGACCCGTCCTGACATAGTTTGGGTTGACCCATTGGGTTCGGCCTGGCCCAGCAAGCCGTGAAGGCCGCGAGTAGCGTGAGGGCACGGACTGGTTGTGAGGGCGTGGACCGGCCGCGAGTCGGTGTAAGGGCTGCTCGGCCCGGAGGTGCCGTGAGGGGCGCGGAAGGTCGTCTCATCCAGGCGCGAATGGGACGTGGCTTGGCGGCTCGGCCCAGATGGCCAAGGCCAGTTCAGCCAGCAGCGGCACGGGGTGTGCGAGCTGGCACGGTTCGTTCGGGAACACGGGAGGTGGCCTGGCAGGCTGGGAGGTGGCCGGGATGGCTAGAAATCGTCCGGGAGGCAGCCAGGAAGACCCACGGGCGACCAGAAGGTGGTCGGGCAGGCCGGTAGGTGGCCGAATAGGCTAGCCGGCGGCCAGGAGGCGGCCGCGCAGGCCAGCGGGTGGTCGGGAGGCTGCTGGGTAGGCCGGTGGTCGGCCGGGAGGTGGCCGAGCAGGCCGGCAGGCAGGCCGGGAGGCGACTCGGCTTGGCGAGCGGCACGGCCGACGGGCGCTCTGCCGGGGCCGGTTTGGACGGTGGTGGTGCTGGACGCCATGGGGGCAGCGTGGGTCACGGAGGCTGTGGGTACCATGGCCTTTGTCTTCGCCGCCTTCGTCGCCTCATCGTTTCATCACCATGCCGAATGATATCACAAAATAGATCGAGGGAGGGTGTCGGTCCATGTTAGTTTGGCCTGCATCCAATGCATTTAGGTTGATAGTAATTGTTATTTTAGAACGAACCACAAAAAATCCACCCAAAAAAAGAAAGCGTCCTCATTCTTCGTTTTGAATGAAAGGAAAAACGTGAAACTTGAATGAAATTAACCCCCTACCTTTGTTCGTTGTTCGATGATGAAGTCATGGGAAGAAGAAATATTTGTCGTCGTTCGTCGCATCCACCACACACTTCCAATCCTGAGATCGCACGTCGGTTGTGGAAGACGTTCCACGTCAGTAGGAGTTCGGGGAAGAAGATCGAAGGAGATTGTTGCCGGCATTCTTCCTTGGATGAACGCGTTCTTCGTTCTTCATTGGGAGATGAGATTCTTCTTTGGAGAACTCTATTTCTCCCAAGCTCTCCTCTCCCGAATATTCCACCCAAATGCAAAAGTGATATGATTTCCCAAATTTAATTGTTGGCACAATATTCAAATGGTTTAATTAATTAGGTTATCCTCAATTAATTAATTCAAGAGGTTGGCACAAAATTAATGTGGAGGATTTGGCAACAAAAATGCTTGTGTGTTGGCTCCATTAAGGTGGAGGGGTGGTGGAACCATTAAGTGGGGAGCTCAAGAGGATTCTCCCCACCTAATGAGGAGTTCAAGAGGTTTTAAGCTTGGGTGGTCTCCACTATATTAAACATGAAGAGGAGGCTAGGTCCGGGTGGGCCCCACCACCATAACCTCTCATGGGAGGTTAAGGTGTGGTGGTCCCCACCTCCAACTTTCTCCATGGAGGCTTCAACCAACCAAATAAAAATAAAGCTATAACTTTATTTTTATTTAATTATTTCATTAAAAACCCAGAAACTATCTATTATTTCCGACCATCTGCCATCAAGGTGAAAGTCTTCCTAAGCGAATATTGGTGCTGCGACTTCAACGGTGCCCTCAGATTTCAATTCGGAGCATATGTTCAAAAGTTATAAAAACCCGCTCGTACCCTTACTGAACATACCCGAAAAAAAACTTCAGAAATTGATTTTAGGCACACCGGGCCTCAGAATCATGCGCCGTAAATTTTTGCGGACTCATAAAATTCTCATTTAATTAAAAAAAATTACATGGAAATTCTGGGTCTTTAAATTCTCCCCACCACAGGGATTTATATCCCCTTAAGCTACAACTCAAACTAAGGGAACAAGTGGGGGTATTGAGCAAGAATATGAGCCTCCTGCTCCCATGTGCTCTCCTAGAGTTTCTCGTGCTGCCTGTGAACGCGCACCAGAGGTATCGACCATCCATGAAGGACTCGCTGCTGTCGATCCTCAATCTCAACTGGAACCTCCGTGAAAGTCACCCCATCATCGACGTCCATCTCTCCATGGTCGATGATGTGAGAAGGGTCGTTCACGTATCTCCTCAGCTGGGATACGTGGAAGACGCCGTGCACCCGGTGCAACTGATGTGGAAGAGCTAAGAGGTAATTCACCTTGCCAACTCTAATGAGGACCTATAAAGGTCTAATGAATCTCAGAGATAACTTTTCGCCTTTTCCAAATCTCCATAAACCACGTCGAGGTGAGACCCATAGAAAGACGTGGTTTCCATCCTCGAACTCTAGAGGTCTCTATATCCTATCAGAATATGACTTTTATCTGCTATATGTAGTCTTCATCTTATCTTGGATGATCTGCAACTTCTCCGTAGTAGCTCATACCATCTCTAGTCCCACTAGTGCTGACTCCCCAGGGTCAGTCTAGCACAAAGGTGATCTACAAGGTCACCTGTATAACGCCTCAAAATATGTCATCCCAATGGTGGAGTGATAGCTATTGTTGTATGAAAACTCCACCAAAGGTAAGTGATCCTCCCATCTGCAACCGAATTCAAGGACACAAGCACGCAGTATGTCCTCGAGGTTCTGAAAGGTCCACTCAGTCTGACCATCCGTCTGAGGATGAAAGGCGATGCTCAAACGAAGCTGCATCCTGAAAGCCACCTGTAACCCCTTCCATAACCAGGAAGTAAAAAATGCATCATGATCGGATAAAATCATCGAAGGTACTCCATGTATCCACACAATCTATGGAATGTAGAGGCGTCCAAAGCTCTCTACTGAACCCTGCTCTCTAATCGGTAGGATGTGGGCCGACTTGGTGAGTCAGTCGACGATCACCCAAATCAAGTCATGACCTCTCGATGTACGTGGAATTACCATCATGAAGTCCATGGATATCCCATCCCACTTCCACTCTAGGACCTCTAAAGGCTGAATCAATCCTATTGGTACATGGTGCTCTGTCTTCACTTGTGACATGTGAGGCACTGAGAGACAAACTCTGTGACTGCCTTCTTCATTCCTGGCCACCAATGATATCGTAGGAGATCCTGGTACATCTTCACCACTTCTGGATGTACCTATAAAGGGGATATGTGGAACTCCCTCAACACTTCCTCCTGAAGTGACAGTGGCACCATATTACGTCCTCTGAAGAGGATGACGTGCTCCCCACCTTCAGAAAATCTCTCAGGTGCAAGTCCTATAGATATCTGAGAAATTTGTGTCTGGAAGTCAGTGTCTCCACGTTGTGCCTCCTTGACTCACTGAAGAAGTGGAGTGACTATAAGAGACTGAAGGAAAGCTTCTTCATATCGGTCCACAAAGGATATCTTTAAAGTATCCAGCTGCTCTCTCACCTCTCCTAGTAGATGAATACCTGATCTTCTTCTGAGAGAATCTGCTACAATGTTCACCTTCCTAGGAGTATAGACTATCTCAAAGTCATAGTCCTGGAGAAACTCAAGCCATCAACGCTGTCTCAGGTTCAGGTCCTTCTGAGAGAAGATATACCTGAGACTCTGATGTTCAGAGTAGACTGTGAAACGCTCGCCCATCAGATAGTGCTGCCACATCTTCAAGGAGAAGACCACTGCTGTTAACCCCAGGTCATGGGTGGAGTAGTTCTGCTCATGTTGTCTCAACTGACGTGAACCATAAGCGATCATTGCTCGCTCCTACATTAGGACACATCTGAGTCTGGTCCCTGATGCGTCTTAGTAAACTACGTACCCTACGCCCTCCTCTGGAAGCCTCTATATGGGGGCACTTGTCAGCCTCTGCCTCCGCTCCTGAAAGCTCTACTAGCATCTCTCCAACCACACAAAGGGTTGTCCCTTATTCATCAAGGCTGATAGTGGTGCTGCAACTCTGGGGAAATGTAGCACGAATCTTCGTTAGTATCCATCCAACCCTAAGAAACTTCGTACTTCCATCACACTCCTGGGTGGATCCCAAGAAAGTATTGCCCCAATATTCACTGGATCTACTACAAATCCAGCCTCTGAGATGACACGTCCTAGGAAGTGAACCTCTCAGATCCAAAACTGGCACTTCGAGAGCTTACCATAAAGCTGGTGCTCTCAGAGTGTGTCCAGTACCACCTGCAAATGGTAGGCATGCTCCTCTTCAGTAGTCGAGTAGATTAGAATGTCGTCGATGAAGACTATGACAAAGCGATTGAGGTATGGTTGGAAGATCCTTTTCATGAGTCCCTGTTGTACCGCACACTCTTTGATTTTCATGATCACAATCACTTTTATATGTGTCTAACATTGTTTGAAGTGTTTTTGATTGAAAGGCACAAGGTTGCCAAGAAGTTGGCCCAAGAATGGACATCAAATGGACTGAAATTCAGTCCACCGGCCAACCGGTGTGATAGCACCGGCCAGCCGGTGGAACTGGCAGAGGCATTGCCCACTGCCAGGTTCCACCGGTCGACCGGTGGCTCTGTCACCGGTCGACCTGTGGCACCCAGCCCAAATAGTGTTTGCTACTGTCTTGCCACCGGCCAGCCGGTGGCTCCTCCACCGGTCGACCGGTAGAGCCTGGACCAAAGGCCTTCTCCTCTGCCAAGGCACCGGCCAGCCGGTGGCCCTGCACCGGCCAGCCGGTAGCCCAGTCAAACTAGCCGTTGGGTTTGACCAGTCAACCATCTTTTGGCCTCCAACGGCTCCGAGGACTTCTCCAACGGCTCCGAAGGCCCCCAATGGGTTCCATGCCTATAAATAAAGGCCTAGGAAGCCCCGGAACGTCACCCAAGCCACCGGACACATTGTTGATCATTTTGGCGAAGCTCCGGCGGATTGTTCCAAGAGAACCCCAAGTGCTCCATCCATTTCCGCTGCACTTTACTTTGATTTTTAATTTGTTAATCAATTTTTTAAAAGGCAATTCACCCCCCCTCTTGCCATCATTTCCCGTTTTGTTCCGACCCAACAAGGGGAACAAAATCTTTCAAAATTGCTTGGTTCCCAACGAATTTCAAGAACCACCCAAGGGCTAGGATATACCAACCAAGCTTCCTCCTCCCATGCTCCCACTGTTTTTGTAAGGGGGATCTCTAGTTTCAAATTTTGCAATTATTGTAAAAAACCCGGGCACCTTATTTATGAATGTAATTGTAAAAACGCCCGGTATGGCCAACCCAAGTCTTTTTTTTATTCGGACGAATTCTATAGGAGAAGACACGCTATGAGACAAGTTTGGATTGAAAAATCCCTTCTTGCGAGTCTCTCCGGGCCAAAATTTATTTCCTCTCCCCGGTGATTTATTGTTTTTATTTAGGGGGAGTTAGGATCGTTTAAGCCCTTTTGATTTCAAAATTTTCAATTCAAACCTTCAATTTCAACTCTTGGTATCAAATTTTCAATTCAAAATTCTCAATTCAAAATTTTCATTTCAAATTTTTGACTCTCATTTCAAAAATTTCATTTGGTTTCAAATTTCCAAAATTTCAATTGATTTTCAAATCCCATCTCTTGTTTCTCAAAATTTCCCTCAATCAAGTTTTATGCCCCACGCTATTTTGATAATCACAAAGGGGGAGAAATTTCTTGATTGGTTGGGGGAGAATCTTTTCTCTCATGCTTAGTATTTATTTTCAATTTATCTTTTAAAGCATGCCTTTCATTTAAGTTTTTACATTGCTTAGATAAGTGATTGTGATCATCAAAATAGGGGGAGATTGTTGTACCGCACACTCTTTGATTTTCATGATCACAATCACTTTTATATGTGTCTAACATTGTTTGAAGTGTTTTTGATTGAAAGGCACAAGGTTTCCAAGAAGTTGGCCCAAGAATGGACATCAAATGGACTGAAATTCAGTCCACCGGCCAACCGGTGTGATAGCACCGGCCAGCCGGTGGAACTGGCAGAGGCATTGCCCACTGCCAGGTTCCACCGGTCGACCGGTGGCTCTGTCACCGGTCGACCTGTGGCACCCAGCCCAAATAGTGTTTGCTACTGTCTTGCCACCGGCCAGCCGGTGGCTCCTCCACCGGTCGACCGGTAGAGCCTGGACCAAAGGCCTTCTCCTCTGCCAAGGCACCGGCCAGCCGGTGGCCCTGCACCGGCCAGCCGGTAGCCCAGTCAAACTAGCCGTTGGGTTTGACCAGTCAACCATCTTTTGGCCTCCAACGGCTCCGAGGACTTCTCCAACGGCTCCGAAGGCCCCCAATGGGTTCCATGCCTATAAATAAAGGCCTAGGAAGCCCCGGAACGTCACCCAAGCCACCGGACACATTGTTGATCATTTTGGCGAAGCTCCGGCGGATTTTTCCAAGAGAACCCCAAGTGCTCCATCCATTTCCGCTGCACTTTACTTTGATTTTTAATTTGTTAATCAATTTTTTAAAAGGCAATTCACCCCCCCTCTTGCCATCATTTCCCGTTTTGTTCCGACCCAACAGTCCCATGAACACTGTTGGATCATTGGTTATGCCGAATGTCATAACTAAGAACTTGTAGTGTCCATACCAACATCTAAAGGTTGTCTTCTGCACATCCTCATACCAAACTCTGAGCTGGTGATAGCCTGATCTGAGGTCTATCTTTGTGAACCATTATTCTCCCTCCAACTGATCAAAGTGGTCATCAATCCTCAGGAGTGGATAATTATTCTTCACAATAACCTGGTTCAGGAGACGGTAGTTGACACAAACCTCAAGCTTCCATCTGCCTTCTTGGAAAATAGAATCGGGGATGCTGAGGGAGAAACATTGGGCCAGATGAATCCCTTCCCCTGTAAGTCCTCCATCTATACCCGCAGAACACGAAGCTCAGTGGGAGCCATCCGATATGCTGGTGTAGATATCGGTGTCATCCTGGGGTACAGGTCAATGTAGAATTCTACCACTCTACGGGGAGGTAGACCTGGGACATCATCAGGGAAAACATCTGCATACTGGTCCACCACTACAGGATAAGTCAGACTCTCCACATAAACTGCTCGGAGGGTATGGAAAACCAACTGATGAGTGATCGGTTGTACTCTCCTCCAAGAAAGACTATCCTGCGCTTCAAATTATCCCTTATCACCAGTGAAGGTGATTCTGGTCCCATCTGTGCGGACACACCGCACTTTGCACCTAATACAGTCAATCTGAGCATGGAATGTAGATAACCAGTCCATACCCAAGATGACGTCGTAGGTCCTCGATGCTGCTATGAGGAGATCCCAGCCGAAGATCTCGCCTCCTAGAGTAATCTCGCACTACTGGCACCAGTTCGTAATCATCTAGTCTTCTCTCATAGGAGTCTTTATCCGTAAGGATCGATCCAACGGATCCTTCAGAATCTCTGAGCTCCGAATGAGGGAAGTGGCAATGAATGAGTGACCAAAACCTGTGTCTATAAGAACTGTATCTAAGGAGAAATAGACACAGATCGTACCTCGAATCATCTCCAGAGTGACATGATCGTAGGCCTCAACTTCCTGGAGATAAGCTCTCCCATGTCCACCTGATCCCTGCAGTCGGGGTGGACCTCCTGGTGGTGGTGGTGGTAGGACATAGAAATGCCATCCACCACCTGCTACTCATCCAGCTCCTCTGCCACGTCCGCCTACTCCCTACAAACATCCATGGTCAAGCCTCTACCTCTGCCTGGGAGGTCCCTCAACTGTATGTTGATCATCGGCACGGCGGGTCGGACAGTATCGAGCCATGAGACCCATCTTGTCGCATGTGTAGCACTGCCATCTCCTCGTATGATTGGATCTATCTCGTGTTCCCCACACAACAGACCCTAAGTCATATGGTCGTCCACCTGTAGGTCTGGTCCTCTTAGACCTCTATGACATCTATCCACTTCCAGCTGCTGAATACTCTGCTACATGTCGACTAGTGGTGGATCTCGCTGCTGGAGACTGCTCAGCAAGGAAACTCTCCACCAAGAGGTCTCCCTCTAACACCCCCACCTGCGTTGGGATACTGAGGGAGATCATCGAATCCCTGATCTCTCACCTGACCCCCTGCTCGATGGTCCGGGCTCTGAAAAAATGGTCCCTCACCATATCTGTGGAGTAGCGTGAGAGGTTGGTGAACCTCACTGAGTATTGTGCCACCATCATGCAGCCCTGCTGCTGATGATGTAGCTCCTGTATCTGTACTGCACATAGGGTGGCTAGGAAAAACTCCACCCGAAACAGACTCTTGAAGTCTTCCCGGAGGAGTGTCTCCTTGTCATACACCTGGAGCATCAGGATCCACCATCTTCCTGCTACTTCCTGAAGGAGACTCATGGCAAGGATCACCATAAGGCAGGCTGGTGTCCCTACCAGTCTGAAGATACTCACTACAGCCTCCAGCCAATCCTCAGCTACCTGCAGGTCCCTCTCACCCCTAAACCAGGGCGGACTCTGGTGCTATAACTCATGCAATGCGCTCAAGCGGCGTGCATCATCTACTGCTGGGGCTGGTGGCATCGGTGGCCCAACTGGTAGTGGTAACATTGGTGCCTCCATTGTGATAGGGCCCTACACTGAGGCCTCGTCGCTCGGTGGGATGTCATCTCGTACAAAGCTTGGAACCCTGGCTAGCTAGTTGCGTTGGGCCATCCTGTAAAGAAACAGGTGCGCCACAGTCATTAATTTATACCTGGTGAGCTGACTCAAAGATATCACTAAGAAAACTCTTGAAACACACATACAATCAGTGTTTTCCTGCACTAAGTCAAAAATCAGAAGTCAGGGTCCTGGTGTATGGATACGTCGGCCACCGCACCAACACTAGACTCCCTAAACTGAAAACCACACTCAATACCCGTAACACTATTGCTTTACAGAAAATATCAAAGTCCTAAGTTTTGCAGTATAACCGACTCCTCGGATACCAATTTGTCATGACCCATCCCTCGGGGCCCGTGTCGTGACTACCCCAAGCCCGCCTTCCATAGGCCAGGGGCTGGGGACTAGCACCCAAGGCATAAGTCCCGAATTCTAGGAAGGTATTTCCCTTAAAAATTGTAAACACAAACAATAGAGCACACCGTTGGATACAATACACTAATTAACTGTATAAAAAAAATAGTGCTGAAAAGTAAAGGGGCCGGAAATACAATCCCAACTGTTAAGTACAAGGAATTGGAAAAACAAGTACAACTGAAGAAAGGGAAAAATAGTTGCTGGATCATCCTCTGGGATTCCTACCTGAAGGGTAGGTACAGATAGCCTCCTCAGCACTCCACGTCTATCAGTCTCCTCTGAGTACCGACTTGTCGTGAGGTCTACCTCCGGGTACCGTCCAGTCCTAATACTCTCAGCCTCGGTCAGCGTTGTCCATCTTCTGCAACCAACACAACGAGGTGAGGGCATATCCCATGTAGGGGTGAGTATAACAATAATCAGTAGGGACCCCGAGACCCTTAAGGTCTCTCAAAATCCAAAAAGGATAACCACAAAGTATGTAATAAACTGATAACCCCACTTATGTATATGCCCATACATATACCTAAGTTATCAACCAATCCATATCAATCATAAGGTAAATACAAAAATTGCTGACTCAGCTCACACAGGTATAAAACATATGTAGAGAGCCATTGATGATTATATATAGCCACTGAATCGTCTATTCTGTCGAACCCATGTAGGATCTCAGAAGAGTAGTCAGAGCTGTCGAACCCACATAGGATCCTCGAATAATAGTTGGAGCTATCGAACCCACATAGGATCCTGGAGTAGTAATCAATGCTGTCGAACCCATATAGGATCTTGGAACAGCAATCCGAGTTTTCAAACCCATGTAAGATCCCTTTTATCACTAAGTAGCCAACCATAGGGTTTCCGCACAAAGAACTCTTGATTCCGAGAGGGTTCGCACCTCTATCTAAGTGTCGATACATCAACTGCCATGAAGTCCCACAAAGAAGTATCCCAAAGTTCTGCCATGTCATAGGGGTCTCAACGCAACAGATGGCGCATCAATCGAATGCCCGGTCTGTGAGTTATTATCCTTTTAGTCCCGGGGGCCCGATTGGATTCGTGCAAGATCCAACCTACCCGTAATGAAACTATACCCCGAACTCTAGTGGGGTATACTCAAAGGGACCATCACTCTCCAAGATTACCAGTGTCACTGACGGTTCGTCAAACGGACGTCCGGTGCCCATGATATGGCCAAAAGAAAGTAAAGGGTTGTAGTGGGCCCGGATCCGGTCTGACCCGGTTGAACCGACCTGGCCTGACTTAGTCTGGGATGAACCGTTGGGTTCATCCTGGCCCGCTGGTCTTGGGCTAGCAGGCCGCAAAGGCTGCGAGTAGCGCGAGGGCGCGGAACGGTCGCGAGGTCTCGGAACGGGCATGGGTCGGTGTAAGGGAAGTTCGGCCTGGAGGCACGCGAGAGGCGCAGCTCGGCAGTTGGCCCAAATGCCTGAGGACGGTTCAGCCAGCTCCATGAGGGGCATGTCCTGGGAGGCTCGGTCTGGATGGTCGAGGCTGGTTTGGCCAGCGGCGACGTGGGGGGCGCGGGCCGGCGCGGTTCTGTCGGGCACACGAGAAGCATCCGGGAGGTGTTCGGGCAGACCGACAGGCGGCTGGGAAGGCCGGGCAGGACTGCGGGAGGGCGGTAGTCGACCGGGAGGTGGTCGGGCAGGCCAGCGGGCGTCCGGGAGGCGGGCCGGCGGGCAGCCGGGAGGCGGGCTGGCTGGCCGGTGGTCAGCCGGGAGGTGGCTAAGAAGGCAAGCGGGAAGGCCGAGAGGTGGCTCGGCTTAGCGAGCAGCGCGGTTGACTGGGGCTCGCCTAGGGCCGGTTTGGCCGGTGGTGGTGCGGGACGTTGTAGGGGCGGCGCGGGTCATGGAGGTTGCGGGTAGCGCGGCCTTTCTCATCGCTGCCTTCATCACCTCGTCATTTCGTCACCATTCCGAACGATATCCCAAAAAATTTCGACGGAGGGTGTCGGGCCATTTTAGTTTGGCCCACACCCTCCACGTTTAGGGTGATAGCAATAAGCCCTTTAGAACGAACCACAACAATCCACCCACAAAAATAAATCATCCTCGTTCTTTGTATTGAAAGAAAGGAAGAATGTGAAACTTGAATGAAATTAACCCCTGCCTTTGTTCATTGTTCGACGATGAAGTCTCGAGAAGAAGATGCGGTTTTTATCATTCGTCGCATCTGCCGTACACTTCCAATCTAGATCTTGCACGTTGGTTGTGGAAGACATTCCACGTCAGTAGGACTCCAGGGAAGAAGATCGAAGGAGATCGTTGCCGAAGTTCTTCGTTGGATGAGAGTGTTCTTCATTCTTCATTGGGAGACGAGATTCTTCGTTGGAGAACTCTATTTCTCTCAAGCTCTCCTATCCTCAATATTCCACCCAAATGTAAAAGTGATATGATTTCCCCAATTTAATTGTTGGCACAATATTCAAATGGGTTAATTGGTTAGGTTAACTCCAATTAATTAATTCGAGAGGTTGGAACAAAATTAATGTGGAGGATTTAGCACCATAAATGCTTGTGCGTTGGCTCCATTAAGGTGGAGGGGTGGTGGCACCATTAAGTGGGGAGATCAAGAGTTTTCTCCCCACTTAATGGGGATTTCAAGAGGTTTTAACCTCAGGTGGTCCCCACCATATTAAACATGAAGATTTGGTTAGGTTCATGTGGTCCCCGCCACCATAACCTCTCATGGGAGGTTAAGGTATGGTAGTCCCCACCTCCAACTTTCCACATGGAGGCTTCAACCAACCAAATAAAAATAAAGCTGCAACTTTATTTTTATTTAATTCTTCCATTAGAAACCCAAAAACTATCTATTATTTCTGACCATCTTCCTTCGAGGTGAAAGTCTTCTTAAGCGAATATCGGTGCTGCGACTTCAACGGTGCCCTCGGATTTCAATTCCAAGAACATGTTCAAAAGTTTTAAAAACCTTCTCGTACGTTTACGGAACGTATCTGAACAAAACTTTAGAAATTGATTTCGGGCACACAGGGCCTCAGAATCATGTGCCGTAAATTTTCGCGGACTCATAAAATTCCCATTTAATTAAAAAATATACATTGAAATTCTGAGTCTTTACACAATGAGAGATGATAAATGATATCTCATTTTCAGGACATAAATTTTTAAATAGATACATATTTATAAAGTTTTGAAGACAAAACCAATTTATATTAAAAAGGTTGCATACAAAGAAGATGCTTGAATTGAAAGGAAGAGAGAAAAGTCCCTTACCTTGAGAGAGTGATTCCAAAATATTGGGAGGAAATTCTTGAGAGTTTTTTGGAAACATGGGAGGACTCTAGATAAGGTATGGAAGAGTAATAATGTTCTATAAGGTTTTTTAGTGAAGATTAATGAGAGAAAGAATGAGTTTATATAGGAAAAAAAGTAAATTCTGTATTATTTCGTAAACATGGGTTTTGGACTGTATAATAAAATAATAAAAAACCACAAACTTTACCATGATTTTTTCTTATGGTTTCAACTAAACCAGAGTGGTTTTAATTATTTTATAATGTCAAGATCTGAAGTTATTAAAATATTACTCTTGATAATGTGGAAGTGAGCATAAATAAATTATTTTATAACCATAAAATATAATATAGGTTTTGGAGGATTCATAAATCCTTTATAAAATTAATCAAATAATCTAAAAATCAAATTATTTTAAATTATAAACATATATTTTGTCATAAATATAATTTATAGGATTTATTACCTCACTTCTAAGTCCTTATGATGTTATAATACACACTGTATATTTATACTGTATTTACTTTTTACCTGAAAATTCGACTGTCTAATAAAATTATGAGAGCTTCACTGTGGGATAATTTTGACATTATAAATATAAAAATATTATTTATTTTATCAATAATTAAATAATTATGAGAAATTAAACTTAAATAAAAATCCCAAATTTTTGAAAAATGTTGGCTTTTTGATAATAACAGTTTTTTACCATTATAAAAATTATATTTTTACTTCATAAAATTATATTATCATTTATATTTAATATATACTATTTATTAATAATATTTAATTAAAATATCATTTATTTCAAAAATTATTGAATCAATTAAAAAGGGCCTTGATTAAAACTATATATTACCCCAAATATAATTTATGTTTTAACATATCAAAAAACTAATTTTTATCAAAATCATTATTTTATCATTTATAAAGTATAAAAAAATAATATAATAATTATTATATTAAAATATAAATATAAATATTCATACTATCAGTTTTACTATTTTTCTTGTCCATGATACCACTAATTAACATATTTTCATTTTATTGTGACTATAAATATTTTTTATGGCTAATATTCATATTGTCCAAAAAATAAGTTGATCATATTACTGAATATTAATTATGATAATTTTAAATATGTAATCCATTTTATAAAAAAAATTCATATAGGTGGAATAATTTAATTTAAAATAAAACTCGCAAGCATGATGGAAAAAGGTTTTCGGCAAAATGCTTTTTTTAAGGAAACTATTATTTTACTTTAACTCTATAATTATCAATATTCATTATATGAATTTTAATTAATAAATATAGACTAAGAATATAAAAATTTAATTTGAATAATTCCTTATTAGGGGTTATTTTAATTAACTTTAATGGAGAAACATTATTCATTTTAAAACAGATTTTAGAAAAAATGTTTTTTCAAGCTGAAAAATAAACTTTTTCTAAAATATGGTATAAAGATGATTTAAATGTAATTAATTCGATTAAATATAAATCAATAATAATTATATAAATTTTAAATAAAATTAAAATAATATTGATACATTTATAATACTTAATTCCCTAAATGAAATGACAGTTTTAAAAAAATGGGTATTTTTCACTATTCACTAAAAAATCAATATTTTTCAAAAAAAACCCAAAATTTCACCTTAAATTAATATTTAAATGTTGATATGAAAAATTAATTTAATTTTATCAAAAATATTTTCTAAATGTTCTATAAAATAATTATAATATTTTTTTCACAAAAATAAATAAAAATCATTTTTGAAAAAAATATATTTTGAGAACAAAAAAACCATTATAAAAAATTGGGTGATTATTTACTCAGAATTTATATGTAAATTTATGTTGAGAATGATATATATATATATATATCATAAAATTTTTAATCCTATTAATGCTCAAAAATTTAATGATTATGTTATAATGATTATGTTATAATGATCATGTTTAAATAATCACGGTTTGTTTGGGTTCGGTGGTGCGTATTACATTTGCTATTGAACGTAATTTTTTATTTTAAAAACTAGGGGAGTTACATTTTTCCCATATTTAATAAATTACATCTTATCAATTTTAACTTGATCTTGATAAGAACTGTTTTGACACGTGAAAATATTTTTATTGAAACCCCACATTGTAAAAGGGGTTAATAAAACATCTATTTGAAAAGTGAGAAAGAGAAGTATGAAGGTCAACACATAACTAGTATTCCAGGTAGTGAAACATTAGTAGGAAGTGAAAATTTAAATATGGAAAACAATTTATTCCCATGAACTAATAGAGAGTGATAAAGAACATGGTTAGGAGAAAGTCAATGACCACAAAACCATAAATCTATGATGGGTGAAAATACCATCAATTCATAATAAGACAACATTTTTATTTCATAGAAATTTTACTAGAGTTATGTAATTCATTCATCATATATAATAGGAATATAAAGAAATATAATTTCTTGAAAAGTATAATTTCATCCTTTAATCAATTTCCACCACAGTCCCATCTTTGTTTCCAAACAATGAGAACTCAAGATGAATTTTTTTATGATTTAAGTACTATAATAGGCTTCTAAAAGATCATATAATCCATCATATAATAACAATATATTCCTCCTATATTTAATTAATCCAAAATGGTTAGCATAAAGTAAGATAATACTAAAAATTAATAAACCTTAATACAATAATATCCAAAATTCAACAAAAAACCCAATGGTTTATCATAGATCATTCCTTAAATAAATACTCATATATCCCAAATGATACAAATATCCTCAAAATTAAACCTAATGGGTATATATACCTCAACCTAAATAAAAAATCTCTCAAAATATCATTAATCACCTAAATATTAAAAAAAAGATTTGATATTGTAATATGTTTTCCCAAAATATCATAAATCAAGATAAAATTCCATCACATAAATCTTCAGAAGTGGTATCAATTATTTTAAATATTTGACTTAGACATATCATCCCATGACTATTTAGGTTTATCCTAACATAAAATTACTATTAAGGGTTATCAATCTGATAATCATGTGTTTTTTAAAATATCAATTTATCACTAAATCACTTTTATAGATTATCAGTACTATTCAACATATGTTTCAAATACTTAAAGAAAAACTATTTTTGATAAATACTTATAGGTTTCATGATTATTATATCCATAATGTCATTGATATACTACTTCTTTAACATAACTCTCAAATACCAATACATAAACACTTTAATCCTTATACATTAATTATTTCCATAAAACAGGTCCTTAGTCTATTATTTCACACTTGGATTATGGTATTGACTTCAATAATACCAATATTCTCCTCACATAAGACATTTAACAACAAAGGTTCCCATATGATGTAATTTATTCCCTTCTATCACACTTTTTTATGATAATTAGCTATTTTATGGCATATTTTTTCGCACTTGAAACACCATCGAGGTCCTTTGTGTCATTTCCCTTGGTGTCAATTTCCACATTTTTGACACATTTGAAATTGAATCTTCTTTCCCTTATCATATTTATCAGGTAAACTTCCTTGAGATTTAATTCTCCTCTTCTTTGATATCTTTGTAAATTTAATGATGTGTCAGTTATTAATTGTGATTTTTGATAGATGGTTTGGCATAATTATAATATGTCTTACTTGAGTTCCCTTCATGTTAGGCATCTCATTTGGGAATTAATTGCATTTCCCATAACATTGGTTGTTTACTTAGTTCTTACAATTTACAATCATTGACTAAAATAATGCTAAAATTATGGGTGAATAGTTTTAAACTATTAAACACATAGCTAGGAAGAAAAAAACATTAAAGGGATAACCTATAAATGACTTAACTTATAAATTCAAGAATTAAATATAAGTTATCAATGATCTATTTCTTAACAAAAACTCCTATGGGAATTATTGTTCTTTTAATAATGTTTCTAAATGATATTGTGATTTTACAAAAGAATATCCCTCGATAGTGTTAAAAAATCATGTTGTGTGCACTAGTTAATGATCGATTCTAGCTCAATGAATTGTTTTGAGGTGTTTCCCATAGGTACATTTGTACTAGATCAACATCCACTTGTAGTATCGAGATATAGATGTATTTTATTGGAAACCACTTACTATATACTTTATCAAAATTTAAGGATTTTTTTTTATTTTTAGTCTTATCTTGAAGACTTTCACTATAGTTTCCTAATCATAATATCCAAAATAACTAAATTTTTCTTTGATTCCATCTATTATAACATGTGTCATTATTACATATTAATTAATGATTTATTACATTATAATACACATAATACAACCTATAAGATCGAGAAGTCTGGTGTCTTTGGGAGTTAGGTACATCACATAACATCTTGAACATGAGATACAATAACATTATTGAAATATTCCTTAAGATTATTTTATAAATCATTGGTCCTAAAAACTGCATGAGATAACCTAGGGATGTACCAAAAAATTGGGTGAGCTATAAAGAACAGTAAGAGATTATAAAAGAAGCATAAAATGAAGAAAGTATTACATGTTAGAAAAAGGAATTTAAATGGATATAAGATGGGTTAGGATCATAAACAAGAACAATAAGTCATTGTATAGTATGGTAACATAAAGGAAACATGGGAATGTGACAACAACTTTAAAGATAAAATCATAAACATAGGTCAAGGCTAACTGCCAAGATATCATAACATGGTGGAAAAAGTCCCATGATGGATTATGTTTACTTAATAATCCATTTCATGATGTCTAATGAGACTAAAACATTACACAATTCATTAGAGTGCTATATAACTCTTAACGCACCTGTCACTTTTATATCGTGTACATGTGTTTGTGTACCACCTAGATCATTCAACAAATGATCATATTTCACCACATTTAATTTCATGATCAAAGAATGTGGAATACATACATGGATGTACCAAATGAAATAAGTATAGGTATTTTTAGGTGAATTACCTTGAGTTTAAATATTAATGGTATTCACAATACAAAGGTTTGACATGGAAAAATCACATTGAAATTTTGGAAGCATAACAAAGGTACTTAAAGATTCATAAAATGGTTTAATGAGAGTGAAAAGAGTCTCCCACCATTCGTATATAAAATGGTCAGTAATAGGGATACTAGAAAAAATATCCCAACATTATTAATTGAAAATAAAAGGATAAAATGAATAATATTATTTAATAAAGAGGATAATGAAAAAATATCTTAATAAATTTCGGTATAGTAACATCTTAGGTAAATGTTATAATGAGAGGGGGGTAAATGATATCTCATTATTATGACATAAATTGGAAAATAAATAGTTTTTACAAAGTTCATTCAAACATAACTAAATGATATTTAAAATTATTAATACAAAGAAGGTTCTTGAATTGAAAAGAAGAGAGAGAGATCCCTTACTTTGTCTATAGAAAAACCGCAGGACAATTTCGGCAGCATAATGGGTGTACATAAAGGACCATGAGAGAGTTTAATGAGAGTAAAAGATGTGTATCATTACATGGAAATAAAAAGGTAGGTAATAAGTATGTAGAAAAAAAATACCCAAATAATAAAAAATGGAAATTAAGAGGCACAACATAAAATATGTGCATGAATAAAAAGAAGAGAGAGATATCTCTTACTTTTTGTACGAAAAATCGCAGGACAATTTCTGCAGTATAATTGGTGTACATAAAGGTTCAAGAGGGTTTAATGGGAGATAAATGGGTCATTAATCATGTGAAAATTAAAATTAATTTAATAGGGATGTGTAAAATCATATCCCATCAATCAGAATTTGAATACAAAGTGAAATACATAAATATGGTTCTTGAATAAAGAGGAGAAAGAGATGATCCCTTACTAAATTTCAGCATAGTAACAACTTAGGTAAATGATATAACAAGAGAGGATAAATGATATCTTGTTTTTAGGACATAAATTTTATATTATAACTATATTTATAAAGTTATTACAATATAACTAGTTGAGATTCAAAAGGATAAAGACAAAGAAATTTCTTGAATAGAAAAGAAGAGAGAAAAGTATCTAACCTTGAGAGGGTGATTCCAAAATCTTGGGATGAGCTTCTTGAGAGATTGGGGTCACATTGGGAGGAATATAGGGATGTTAGAGGAGATTATGGATGATATAAGAGGTTTTTTCGTGAATAGTAATAAGATATTGAGTGATTTTATATAGGAAATGAGAGGAGAATTCCTTATTATTCCCCAAACTTAGGTTTTGGACTTTATAAAAAAATAATCAAAACCACAAACCTTACCATGTTTTTTTCTCATAGTTTTGGCCAAAGTGGATTTATTTTAATTATTTTCTAATACCAAGGACTTAAATCATTAAAATATTACATTTGGTGATGTGGAAGTGAGTCATGCTTATAAAAAAATTATTTTATAACCATAAAATATAGTATAGGTTTTGGAGGATTCATAAAGACTTTATAAAATTAATAAAATAACATAAAAATCACATTATTTTAATTTTAAAACATTTATTTCATTGTGTATATCATTTATCGAATTTATTAAATTACTTTTGAGTCATTATGAGTCATAATACACACCAAATATTTATACCGTATTTAATTTTTACTCGAAAATTTGATTATCCAAGAAAATTATGAAAAAATAACTATTGGATAATTTTGATGTGATTAATCCAAAAATAATATTTATTTTATCAAAATAATTCAACAAATATTAGAAATTACATTTTTAAATCAAAATACAAATTTATTGAAAAATGCTGGTTTTTTTATAATAATAGTTTTCTGACCCTAATACAAATTACAATTTCACTTCATAAAACTATATTATCATTTAAATATAATCTATACTGTTTAATAATAAAATTTAATTAAAATATCATTTATTTCAAAAATTATTAAATTAATCAAAACGTTTTTCTTGATTAAAACTATATATTACCCCCAAATACAATTTATGTTTAAACATATCAAAAATATATTTTTTATCAAAATCATTATTTAAACATTTATAAAGTAAAAAAAAAATATAATAATTATTATATTGAAATGAAAATATAAATATTCACACTATTAGGGTTACTTTTTTCTAGTCCATATTAAAAAAAATACCCTTAATTAACCTATTTTCCTTTTACTATGAAAATAAATATTTACTACGGTTACTATTCATATTGTTCAAAAATTAAGTTGATCTTATTACTTAATATTAATTATTATAATTTCAAATATGAAATATATTTTATAAAAATCAATTCATATAGGTGTAAAATTTTATTTTAAAATAAAAACTACAAGCACAAAGAAAAACAGTTTTCTAAAAAATGTATTTTTCAAGTAAAATATGATTTTACTTTAATTGTATAACAATTAATCTTCATTATATGAATTTAAATTAATAAATATAGAAATATAATATAAATATTTAATTTAAATAATTTCTCATTATGGGTTGTTTTAATTAACTATAATGGAGAAACATTATGCATTTTAAAACAACTTTCAAAAAAAAATTGTTTTCAAGCCTAGAAATGAACTTATTATAAAATCATGTATAAAGATGATTTAAATATAATTAATTAGATTAAATATAACTCAATAATAATTATGTAACTTTTAAATAAAATTAAATGAATAATGAGACTTATATCATTTAATTTACCAAAACAAATGAATGTTTTTTTAAAAATGGGTATTTTTCACTATTCATTAAAAAATCAATATTTTTCAAAACATCTCAAAATATCAAACTAAGTTAATTTTGACATTATAATATAAAATATGAAGTTAATTTTATCAAAAAAAATTGAAATGTTCTATAAAATAATAATAATATTTTTTTACAAAAAAAATTAAAAAACAATTTTGAGGAAAACGTATTTTGAAGAACAAAGAGACATTACCAAAAATTGAATGATTCTTTACTAAAAATTTATCAATAAATTTATGTTGATTAGGAAATATATATATATATCATAAATTATTAAATCCTATTCCAACCCACAAATTTAATGGTTAGGTTACAATGTTTATACTTAAATAATCATGGTTTGTTTCGGTTCGGTGTTGCATATAACATTTGCTATCAAACATAATTTTCTATTAAAAACTCGGGATGTTAAAAAAATCTCATATATTATTTCTTTGGAACTAATAAAATCACCTCACCCATGCACCCCAACACTCACATACAAACCAAACAATAATTTTTGGAAGACAACGATTGAAAGAAACAAATGTAAAAGAACAAAACAAGAATTTATGTGGTTTAGAATTAATTATACTCTATGAGAGGAATGCTAAAAACACATTTATCAAGGAATGAAATATGATTAAAGTGAAAAACATTTATATTTAGGCATTACCTCATTCTAATAGATTATTATAGGACCCAATAGGCATAACCGGTTCCACTGCCTTTTAGAAGATGCAGGTAATCATCCACTAAGAATTAATCACCGACTTAGTGGCACCACATTAACTGACTCATACAATAAACATTTCACACTTTCAGAAACTCCTTGAGTTCTTCTTATATTATATTTTTAATTATATTTTCATAATTTTGTTAATGTTTATAATTCCTTAAGTAACTTCCCAATTCTTTCTTATTCAAGTCTTTTAATCCTATACACTTTCCCTATCCAAACTCATCATTATTGCTTCTCATTACTCTACTTTCGATCTGACTGGTTCTGATTGCTCTACTTTTAAACTTTCAGACTTTGTTATTACTAATCCACTATTACCATCTAGTTTTGGAAATTATAATTCTAGAATCACTCCTTCTAGAAGATCCAATAATTAGTTAGAAAATGTCTTTCACATGATTAAACCTAACAATCTCTCAATAGAGAATAATATTCAGGGTTCACCACCAAGTCCTCCATCAGCATCCACAAATCCATTATACTCTCAATCTTCCTTTGTATCTGCATTGTTTCCCCGCTATTATTCTGATTATCCTATCCTAGTTGAGGTGCAACATTTCCAAAATATATCCCATACTACAACCTTGATCAACATATCTGTTAGAATTCGAACTCCATCCACCTTTTATAGATTCTACACTTTTTCCTCCATTTACTTCTGAATGAAGTTATACATAAACTCAATATGTTTAATCCTAGAGTGAAACATTAGATTATTGGATAATTTTATCATGCTTTATTAATCACATAATGATGTCCCATCCTTCTGCCTTCTTCCGAGATTCTCTGAAAACTTTTCATCCAAATCACATCATTCACAGCTTCCGTTAATGAAACATACTCTTCCTCTATTGTTGAAAGCAAAACCACTAGTTGAATTTTTGACATCATACTTAATATATTCCTCCATAAGTAAACACATATCCAGTGGTTCTCCATGTTTCTACATCTCCTCAAAAGTCCAAAAATTTAAACTTCTGCAATGGTTCCATTCTGAAACAAAGGGATAATCATATGGAACCTTTGAGATATAAGAGGATCCACTTAACTACTTCCCAATGTTATCTTTCAAGATTAACCATGAACCTATTAATTACTCTCACTATATGTGTAGTGTCTAGCTATGTCAAAACTATGACATACATTAAGTTTTTGAGACCAATGAGAATATAACCTTTTTCATGTACTCATCCTCTAATTCAGTTCTAGGTGTCTTCTCATTGCTCAACATGAAGTACCCAACTAGGGGAGTGGTAATCATTTTCACCTCCCTCATTCTGAAATGTTCCACTAACTTTTGAATGTAGGAAAACTAAGTCATGATTAAAGTTTCAAACTTTTAATTCCTTCATTATCCTCATCCCCAAAATTCATTTTGCTCATTTGAGATCCTTCATCTCAAAACATACATAGAATTAAATTTCACCTATGATTCCATTTGATGTTTAAAACCACTAGGAGAATTTAATCCACATCACCCCCAGGGTCAGGAGGGTAGTGGCAGTGACATTGTATTCAAAGCATGAGGTTTCAGGTTTGAGCCCTCTTAGCTTCATGTCTATGCTTTATTTGATGTTGCTCCAATTTCCCCATACTCCATGGTGAGAACTGGCCAAATCCCAAGGTTTCCCACTTTGGGTCTAGCCTGGGATGTGTGGAATGCAAGAGGTGAGGCTAAAACTATACCTCATTACCCATAACAACATTTTTTCCTCTTCGGCAATGGAACATTTGTGAAGGAGGTGGTCATAACCAACGACTATCTTTGGAGGTGTAGGGTTCGATTCCTGGGAGTCTGCTCTTGGTCGAATCTCTCAAACCCCAGATCCAATCACTATGCTGAGTCACCCAGTTCTAAATCAAGTGGGAAGAATGGGCACAACTCGCCTTTCTAATGGATTTTTGTGTTGAACCATCATTGATCAGGCAGTTACCCCATAGGACGCTCGTCCATCTTGGCTGACAATGGCTCCTTCCCGGCTGGGGCTTCTTTGGATGTCCTCTTCGTGGGGAGTGGGGATCCTTGGTGTGGAGGGTTCAAAAAGGACACTCCTAGGTATTCCTTTTTTAAAAAGGAAAAAAATATACTTTCATCCACATAGAGAAGTAAGATGATTAAATTTCCATTACTATTCACCTTTCAGTAACAATAATGATTTGCATTTCTCTAGATGAACTTCCATTCCACAAGTCATTGACCTTCCAGTTCCACTATCTTGGTGTCTACTTCAAACTTAAAAGCTCCACTTTAGGTAACACACCAGGATCTAGTCTTGTTGATATAAAAAACCCATTGGTTGATCCATATAAATCTCTTTATATAAGTTTCCATAAAGTAATTTGGTTTTCACATCTAATTTCTATAGATTCAACCCTTCCATGAAAACCATTCCATATACCATTAGAATAGTTATTTTTTTAACAATTGGAGAGAAGATATTAGAAAAATACATACCTTTTTTGTTGAAAACATTTCATGAAAAGCCTCACCTTGTACCTCTGACCATTTTCTTCCTCATTGTATCGATAAAATCATTTGTTATGAAGTGATCTCCTCTCGATAGGTCATTTAATTTGCTATAATGTGCCAAAAACATATATAGAATTTATTTCATCCCCCCCCCCCCAACACCCACTAACTCAAGTCACTCAGAATTGTAACCACTTTTGAAATTTCAAGCTCTCTATTTTCTAAAAGAATAAAATAATATAGGTTACTTCCTTATCTCTACACTTGGCTCCGAATCTAGGTAGATCTTTGAAATTCACTCTGCTGCTCGGCTCCTTAGTGAACAATTTCTCTTTGAACTTCACCTTTCATATCCCCCTCCCCCCCCCCCACACCCCCCAAGCTTCCATAGTCCCCAAGATTTTTGGAACATCCTACCTTAACAACACCATCTAAACTTGACTATCATACAAATCTCCTTTTGAATAGTCCGGTGTTTTCAGAACCGACATACTCCCTAAATTTTCTAGAACATCTGGAACTTATGGATTTACATTTAGTCAAACCTCAACTTTTTATGATTCTTTGATCTCATATATGACTTCATATTTGCTTTGATGTTTTCAAAATATCTCTTCATTGAAGATAACATTCTGACTTATGACAACCTTGCAAAATTTGTTATCCTAGAGCCAAAATCCAAAGTCTTCATTGTCATACCCTAAAAATAATCAAGTTCGAGACATAACATACAACTTGTTCCATTGGAATCAACTTGGAAGTAAGAAAGTTAACCAAGGACATTGAGATAATAAATTTCTATCTTCCTTCTAGACCAGCAGACTTCTAGAAGATCCTTCCCCAATGGAGATGGTGGACTTCTTTTCACGAAAAAATAAACACTGCCTCCGCCCAAAAATACTTGGAAAATCAATGTGAATCCATATGATCCTTTACTTCTCCACTAAATTAAGATTCATCTTATTCATGGACTTTTTTTATTTGGTGTACCATATACAGTGTTCGCAAACTGTATTCCTTTTTTAAGTTGAATTTTTCAAACTCCCTAATTCTGTATTCTCTACTATTTTCATATCTCAAACATTTCAGTTTATATCTTCTTTTTTTTCACCATGAATCTCCATCTAATTAAGGTTATGAAAACTTCAAACTTTTTCTTTAGAATTAACACCCACACCTTCCATGTCAAATCATTAATGAATGTAAAATAATACAATGAACCTCTATTTGAACAAATCAGAGTTGGTCCAAATATGCTCACTCTAGCTTTTGGTTCTTGAGTATATTATCTTCTGTTTGAAACAACACCTTACACTACTTCTCAAGGATGAAATATTCATGCATTTCATACTTCATTCTTCCAATATCAACATTCCTCTATCATTTAGGACTTCCATCCCTTTCTCACTAAAGTGAACAAGATGCTCATGCCACAAATTTGCTGAAGTTTTTTTCCCAACATGCATTGATCTTTCAAAACTCCCATTAGGTAAAATATTATTTCATTCACTCCCTTGGCCTCCAATATAGAGAAATATATAATTTTCTACCCTCCACCCACAATGGTAGTACATTAACCCACATCATCCAGCTATCCAACTGAAATAAAAAATTTCCTTAACTTCGGTATGTGCCACAATCCTTGCAATTCTAGTAGGCTTTAATTCTTTATTTGGATGGAAACATGATCATGCCCATAATCTTCAAAGTTTCATCATCCACAAGATGTAAATTACTGTAACTTCCCAAATTATAATTTCTTATACTCATTATCTTAGATGTAGAGTGACATGAATCCCCATATTCCATAATCCATGACTCAATTGGATCAGTGAAACGTAATAATAAACTGCTCGTATCTTCCAGAATGACATTTTAGGATGCACTTCTAGAAGTATATCTTTTGAAACTAACCCTTCGCTCACTAAAATCCTTCTTAGTATGACCTTCAATCCCACAATGCCAACATATGGAACCAAATTTTTTCGAACTTCTCCAAATTATAATTCTTATTCATTTTATTTTCTTGGGATTATTTCATACAACAGAACATCCTCAATGTTCCATACTATAGGAATTTCTGATATAATCATGGACCTCCATTCAAAAGAATCTCCTCATTCATAATAATATCCATAATATCTTCATATACTAAGTTAGATTTACTTCTTGTGTTTCTCACTGTAGTAACCATAAAAAATAAGGATTTCAGAAGTGATGATAGCAAAAACAATGTCAACTATAGATCTATGAACTTAACCTTCATTAATTCCAACCAACTATTAATCTTGTTGATGTTGACATGATCATTCATTGACTTTACCTTCAACAATCTCATGCTGAATAACCTCCAAAATACAATCTTTTTTTCATTAAGATCGACTTTCCCTACATATCAGCATGATTCTTCTTAATTATTAAAGTCATTTCCACCTCACGAATGTTATAGGTCATGTTTTGGGTCTGTGACATCTAGATCAACTTTATATCTTTCTTATCCAACATTTCCCGTTCTTTATTCTTTATCACTTCTGATTTGGAACCAGTCAAAGAAAGATCAAGATCTTTCTTCAGTGGAGAATCCTCTATCCACATCTTTCAAAATTCGAAATATGTTCCATTAAACTTTTCCAACTAGACCTTACCATCATCTAATTCCATTACTTGTAGAATCAATGAACTCTCACTGAATCCAAAACATATAATAAGGATTAGAAAATATTTACCAGAATTATTTGATAAGGTTGATGGTAGAATGATGCTACTAAACCAAGCTTGGAAACACATTGGCCATTGTCTGCTCATTCCAGAACTCTGAAAACAAGTTCTAATACCACTTTTTATGATCACATAGAACTTTTTATCAAAAGAATTTATCCTCAATAACTTATGCATATCATAAAAAAAGTCTGGAACTTAATGCTATTATAATAAACCCGTGTAAACGATGACTCTAGAATTGAGAAGACAAGCACCCCAGGCACGCATCGCAATGCAAACATATAAATTAGGAGATGAATTCCAGAAGATAATAATTTAAGGAAACAAAAAAAATAACAACACAAGTATTTATTATTGGAGTTGGTTTCCTAGAACCAACTAAATTTTTAATTTTGATTACTGAATATCTTATCACATCATGATTGGTATTTCACGATGATATTTATTTTTATAATCTTCTTAGAGTAGTTTTCACATAAAAATGTCCTAAAAATTCTTTGTTATGATGAAAAACTTGAAGTGGTATGACAAAATTATTAAATATATGTTCTATGGAAGGATGAAATCATCTAATCGAGCACAAATGATACATGATATCAATGGTAAGAGGCTCATATGCCATTGAGACTTCTTCTCATGAATTTCTTTCATGGTAATCTCTAGGAGATGATATTATGAGATCTGACCCACCTGTAAGAATTCCACATGTTTTATGTTTTCATTGGATATTCCTATCTATGAATGTGTGAATTGGTTTATAGACTTAATATTGTTATTAATGCATATTGTGGGTCATGCACTTTGATGTATTGAAAAAACATTTAACAACATATGATCGCAGTAAGGTATGATGTGTTGGGTGCATGACAAATGATATGACATTAATGAATAAGTGAATGATTTATTTATTCATGGTTAATGGAAATTGATATATCTTTCCCTTGGATTGGAATCAAACTATTTGATAAATTCATGATCATTATAGTATATTGATGATTTCTTTTTTGGAATTTCAAAGAAATATATATCAAACATATAGGTTGATGACACGTGCGATAAAATTTGTTTGATGAGATATCAAGACAAAAGGATTATATTACACAGTAATCATTCATATATGGTAGTGGCGACTAGGACCATGACATGTGATGAGAGTTATCCCATACACTCTCAAAATATTTGTGATTTTACTAATTGCAACATAGGTGATGACCTTGGTCATTCTTAATGTCCAATCTATTGAATCCAACATACCTTTGACTTCATGGACACTTTTTCCCTTCAAACATGAGATCTAGATAGCACAGTCTAAAGGAAAATGTATTTAAATTAGAATAGAATACTTCCACAACATTTCAAGTTAAAATTCAGCATAAAAATGTTGTGATAAAAATAGTTAAGGAAACATGAAAAGGAAAAAAGAGAATTTTCATGGAAGTTCCAAATCAAGTTTAAAAAAAAGATCAATTAAATATTCAAATAAGGATCATTGTGGGGAAATTATATCAATATTTATTAATAAATTATTAAATAAAAATATGTTTTATTGATGTGTTGTTAGATATCTCTCTTGGTCTATAAGTTGAACTCATTGTTATCACGATGAGGTCCTATAGGAACACACAAAATGTGTATCCACATGTTCCACAAATTCAGATAAATTAGAGTTTAGGATGAAGTGGGCCCCACATGTGGGAACTGGTGAGTGTCTAAGTGAATGATCATAAATAAATTAATTATATTATATTATTATAATTTAGAATAATGAGAATTGAATTTATTTCTAAAGGTATTCACAAGTTATTTAATTATAAAAATGAAAATGAGAAAATATTATTTTTTGAATGAACATTGTGTGTTCAAGGATCGTTAAATAATTACGGGAGGAATGAGCGGAGTTAATTACTCACGGTTTATCACATGACATTTTATAATCTCACCAGTGAGTGCTGAAATATTTTTGGTAGGTTTAACATTTTACTTAGTTATTCATTTTATTTTTTGGCCAATTTAAGATGTTTAACTTATTTAATGGATTAAGTGCAATTTTGGAAAGTTAAATCTAATTATTTAAGAAAATTTTTTATCCATGAATAGTAAAGGTGGTTATTTTCACAATTTTGGTGTTCTTACCTCATATCCTCCCTTATATTAAACTTATTGAGAGAAAAAGTTCAAGGAAAGATCGATCCAAGTTTGAGTATCGATCACGTGATCTTTTGGAAATTGTAAGAGCGTCGTAAGAACTTTGACTTCCCACGCTAGCACCCAGGAATCATGGAATGAAATTTGTGGAGATGTGGAACAATTTTGGATGATCTAGAGAGCACTGATTTTTGTGTATTTGATCTATGACGATCTGTAGAATCAAAGATAACTATTTGTGCATGTGCATTCTCTCTTATTTGATTACTTGTTTGATTACATGTGATTTTTCATTTAAAAACTTTTCTGTATTTTGATGACTTCATAAACTAAATTGAGTGGATTTATTTGATTCTTATCACATTTGATAGATAATAGATTTATCTAAATTTAATTATTTTATGAGGACGTATGAAAATGTATTTTTATTACTCTAAAAATTCAATTAAGTTGTTGATTCATTGTTAGAAACTCTATAGTTTTCAGTTATAAAAAATTTATGTATTTATTTTACTACAACTTCCAAAGATATTGGATTTTCATGAGACTTGATTTTATAGATATAAAACATTTTTATGTTGATTTAATTAGTTTACATATAAGTCTAAAAATGTCGTTCAAATAGTGATTAAATTTTTTAAAGTTCTACTTTGATTTCTCAGAACTACTACTTTCCATAATGTTGTTGGTTCTATATTTTGATGATATTTAGAACATTAGATGTCATATTTATTTGATTCTTGATTCATTATAAAGCTAATACATTTCTCTAAAAATAATTATTTTTTACCATGTCTGAATCTACTTGAAAGATCCTTTATAATTTGTTTAAGTTTGTTATCGCATGTTCTCTAGTTTTTTCATGAATTGTGCAAAGTATGGTTCATTAACCCTAAATTACTATTCATGAATAGTGAAAAGTATGATTCATAAACCCTACATTAATGTTCATGAAGATTGAAAATTATAGTTCATCAACCCTATGTTACCATTCATAAATAGTGCAAAGTATAGTTAATCAACCCTACATTACTGTTCATCATCCCTACGCTACATTACTATTCATGAATAATGCAATGTATGGTTCATCCAAATGCTACGTTACTATTTATGAATAGTGTAATATATGGTTCATCAGCCCTATATACTATTCATGAATAGTGAAAACTATGGTTCATCCATACGCTATGTTATTGTTCATAAATAGTGCAAAGTATGGTTCATCAATATGCTACGTAACTATTCATTCCTGAAGTTACAGTTCATTCCATGCATTTTTCTTTAAATTGATTTTCTATATATATGTGTGTGTGTGTGTGGATTATTTTTAAATGTTTTTCTATAGGAAAGATTCTAATTAAATCTAAGTATTTTTAGAAAAGAGTTTTTAATGTTTTTGGTGGAATATTTTAAGAGAAAAATTAATAAATTATGTCAACATCTATTTCTAATAAAGATGGTGGTTTCAAGTTTATTTAAATGAAAATATTTGAATTTAATTTTGATTTTTGCTACTAGTTTTCTGGAACTGTTTTGACTAAATCTAAATTGATTTGAATGGATTTACATAGAGTTTTTAAATCTTTCAATGCTGATATTATTTTGAAGAATTTATTGGAAGACTTATTCAAATTGTTCAAAATTATATTTTTATAGATTTATTCTATAAGAATAAAGATGCAATGATGTTGTGATTTTTATGGAGATATTTATGAATTCTCTTGACTCAATTTATTTTGAAAATCCTAAGGAAGAATAGCTTATAAAACTAATGAATATTTTCTCTATATATTTTTTTCACTTTTACAGGTTAAAAAAATATAAGACAAAAGGATAACAAGATAAAAATTGCAAAACACACGTTAACATTTTTGATACTATGTATTTTCAAAGAGAATGTGTTGTGAACTTTTAACCTGTTGTTCAATCTACAACATCATAAGACACATTGTTTCATCACCTGTGGAATCTCTCAAGTGCTAAATCTTTTCTGCTTTGACAACAATTTCCCTAACAAGACGAGTTAATCTAAACCTAAACAACTAGTTCTTGTACTCCCATTGTTTATCAACTTTCTTCTAGTTTTGAGCCTAAAACATTTTTTACCATCATTCACATGCACTCTATTATTCTTTTTATGATTTTACACATAAAAGTGTTATTTTTTATTCTATTTATTCGGGTTTTGACTTCCAGATTCTAAAGTTAGGATCTAATGGTTGTGACTCCCTGTATTTAAAGTTAGGACTATTTGAGTTGTGAATCTCTCTATCTAAAGTTAGGTTGGAAGGGTTGTGACTCCCCATATAGAATTTAGCTTCATGGTTATCCATCTACTAGAAAATGATTTTATAATTGGGCTATGATTCCTCCATAAAAATAATTTTTAGTGTACACGTATCTCACGCCGAGTAGAGAGGTATAAGATTAGAGAATTCCCACATCAAACTGAACTACAATAAAAACATCCTTGTGTTATTTAATTTTTCCACTAATAATTAACCATAATAATTAACATTGATAATTAATTTTATTAATCAATTTATTTTATTAAAATTTTTAATCTGGTCTATTCACCCTCCTATAGACCATCTTCCATTACCATATCTGATCTAACAATTGGTATCATAGGGAAATACTTTTTTTAATTTATTAGATCTATTATTCTTTTTCTGATACCTTTCAATTTGTATCAAAAGATTATTCCTTTTTGAATTATCAAATCCCTATCTAGAATCTGATTTTATTTTATTTGTGCTAACATTTTCCTAGGCCTCATAGTCTAAGGAAAAGATCTTATAAGATTGAAGTATTGAACCATAATGATGCTTAGATACCTCAAAAGCCACCACACTTTTATGGTAATGATTATGGCTACTAAAGATCCTGAATGGAGGCTTACTGCAAACAATTAAGCATTAAGAAATGGTCTATCATGTAAAAATAGTATATACTTCCTAAAGATGTCCTAAATACTCTTACCGGAATTGATGCTATTTGATATGTTTTAAATTATACGGTTGTTAATATTTTATCTTTATATTAACAGAAGTGTTTTAGTCATGTGTCTGATTGTAATACAGCTCATGAAATATGGAAGATTCCACAAGTTACTCACCTTGGCTCTAAAAAACTAATTTGTACCAAACTTGTAATGCTTTGTGTTGAGTACCAAGACTTCAATATGGGTGAAGATGAAACAGTAAAACAAATGCTATATAGATTCACAAGCATTGTGAATGGAATTAATTCACTTGGAGAAGATATGGAAACCCCATTACTTATTGAAAGAGTTTAATGATCCATACCAGTGAAATGGTATGAAAAAAGGTTTCCATTGATGAAAGCATAAATTTCAAATAATACACCCTGGATAAATAGATTCGATCACTACTCTAATATGAGCATGAACTAAACAACATAGCTGTGGAGGAGAAAACAAAAATAAAAGGTGTAGCTTTTAAATATATGAAATTTAGTTCTATTGAATCTTTTGATTCTGATCTACAGGATTGTGAAAAATAAGATATAGCTCATATTGTGACTGGAGTTTACAAAATAATGAAAAAGAATGAAAAAGAAAGGATTAAATAATAGGTTTAGAAGAAACCCTCAAAAATAAAAATATAAGGGATATAATAAAAGTGATATGAATTATAATTCTTTAGATGTAACATGTTATGAGTGTGGGGAGAAAGGGAATATCAAACTTGATTGTCCTAAACTAAATAATAAATACAAATACAAAAAGAATGAAAAAAAGTTGTTGACCACTAGTTGGAGTTTTACAGAAAAATATGATTTTAGTGGACAATATGGAAATGAAAAATAACCTACTAACTTATGATTTATGGAATCATTGGATAAGGTTAATTATTATTTTTATTCTGAATATTATGATTCTAAATGTAATTCTAAAAACCCTAAAGTTTTTGAATTAAATAAAGAAATTTAAAGATTAAGAAAATATATTTCGAAGGATGCTGATTTATATAACAATCTTAAATAAAACAATGAGAAATGTTTTTCTGAAAATAAAATAATTTTTGCAACAGAATGAAAAACTAATTAACATTACTTTTACTTCTCATTCAAAAGTTTATGAAAATTCCAAATCTTCTCAAGATTTGAATGAAAATTTGAAAAAGTAAGTTGAATGTCTTAAAAAAAATTATCTTATTTTATTCAAGTTAATGAAAAATATAATGAGATGATGTCTTTGATAAAAAATAATAAAAATAAATATGGTTTTGGCTATGATAGAAAATTACCCAAAATTTATAAAAATCATTTTGTTAAAAGTAAAAATGGTTTTACTTCCATTGTTACTTGTTTCAAATATGGGAAGAAAGGTTACTAAGAAAATGAATGTTCTCTTAGATTTAAACAATCATTGGGATTTATAAAAACTAATGTTTCAAAATCATTATTATCTAGATTACTATACAATACTTGTTTAAATTAGGTATGGGTACCTAAAAACTTTATAACTAATCCTATTGGACCCAAAGTAGCTTGGGTACCAAAATTGTAAAGTAATTTATTTTTTTAGGAAAAAATTACTTGGGTGTATCAAGAACAATATATGGTATATGGACAATGGATTATCTAGGAATATGAATGGAGACCCATCAAATTTTACCACTTACAACACATGTGATGGAGACACTGTTACTTTTAGAGACAATTCCAAAGGAAAAGTAAATGTTTTTGGAAAAGTTGGTATTTCAAATTCTACTTTTATTTATAAAGTTTTGTATGTTGTAGGTTTAAAACAAAATTTAATTAGTATATCACAATTATGTGATGATGTAATGGAAGTAAAATTTCAAAATGATAAATTTTTAGTTTTTAATGATGATTCATTATTATTTTATGCTAATCGAAAAGATAATATTTATAATATTGATTATGCTGAATTAAATGTTAAAAATATAAAATATTTGATTACTGTATAGAATGAAAACATCCTTTTCAATTGATGTTTAGGTCATGTTAATTTTATAATGTTACATAAACTCTCAAAACATGAGAATGTGTTAAATCTACCATCCATAAAGAAAGAACATCTTCATGTTTGTGATGCTTACATGAAAGGAAAGCAACACAAAATTTCTGGTAGAGACATCAATCAGGCTAGATGAATCTGGACATATTATCAAAAATTAAGTAAGTCTTGTTGCTCAAGGATACTCTCAAGGATAAGTCTTAGACTTTGAATATTCCTTTTCACATGTTGTCAGGTTAGAGTCAATTAGAATATTATAGGATTTTGATTATTTTCAAGGTTTAAAATTATATCAAATTGATATAAAATGTGATTTCATAAAAGGTTTTATAACTGAATAATTTTATGTTTCTCAACCCCCTGGTTTTGAAAGTGAAAATGTTCCTAACCATGTTTTTAAATTATCTAAATCTTTGTATAGTCTCAAACAAAAACCTCATGTTTGGTATGAAAGGCTTTCTATTTTTTTTTAAACAATGATTTCAAGAAAGGAAATGTTGATCCAAAACTTTTTAATAAAAAAACTTCTTATGATATTTTAGTTGTTCAAATTTATGTTGATGATATTTTTTTTGGATCATTTATTGAAATACTTTGTAATGAATTTTCTTATCTGATGTCTTCTAAATTTGACATGAGTTTAATGGGAGAATTTAAATTCTTTCTTAGAATTCAAAATTTTCAAACAAAATATGGAATTTTTCTTAATCAGTATAAGTATTCTAAAAAGTTAGTTAAACTATTTTGTCTTGATTCTGCTAAATCTATGTAAACTCCAATGGGTACAAATTGAAAATTAGATATTGATGAATCTAGTAAATCTATTGATTTTAATGTTTATAGAGGCATGATAGGTAGCTTGCTATATTTTACTGCATCTCAACCAAAAATCATATTTTTTTTATGTGCTATATTTAAATCCAATCCTAATGAAATTCATATTAAAGCTATCAAAATAATAATTCGATATGTTAAATGAACTATTGATTCTGGTTTATTTTATCCAAAATATAACTTTTTTGATTTAATATCTTATTCTGATTTTGATTTTGGAGGATTTATAATTGACTAAAAAATCACATCAGGTATGTGTCATTTTTTGGGAAAATGTTTGATTTCCCAGTCATCTAAGAAACAACTATCAGTTCCTTTATCTACTGCAAAAGCTGAGTATATCTCTTCTTCCAGTAGTTGTGCCCAAAGCTTATAGATTAATAAAACCTTATGTTTTTTTTGTGTTTATCTTAATAAATTTCCTATTTATTATGATAATAATTCTGCTATTTATATTTCTAAAAACCCCTTACATCATTCTAGAACAAATCATATTGATATTAGATTTCATTTTATTAGAGATCATGTGAATAAGGGTGATATTGTTTTAGAATTTATACCTTATAAAAATCAGATAGAAAATAATTTTATAAAAAAATTTAGACTCTTCTCAGTTTGAAAAAATAAAATTTAAACTTTTTATGTTAGAATTTTAGTTTTTTATTACTACATTTTTTAAGGGGAGTTTGTTTTCAATTTTACAAAAAGGGGAGAGAGATATTTTGGGGATATATTTTTTTGGGAATAAATGGTGAGAAAAAAATTAGTTATAAATGTTTTTAAAATTGGTTTTAATTGTTCAAAAAAAAATTTGTAATCAAACAAAAATGAGGATATTTTTTGTGCGTGTACGTTTTGTTTTGTTTGATTGCTTTTTTGTGTACATGTGATTTTTTGTTTAATAAAATTTCTATATTTTGATGATTTCATAAACTATAGTGAATGGATTTCTATGATTCATATCTAGTTAGATGTATAAGAGATTTATTTTCATTTCATTAGTTTATGAGTAAGTCTGAAAATGCATTTTTATTACTCTAAAAATTCAATTAAGTTGTTGATACTGTTTTAGAAACTATACAGTTTTCAGTTTTAAAAACTTTATGTATTTATTTTACAGAAACTTCTATAGATATTAGATTTTCATAAAACATGATTTTATAGAAATCCAATTTGTTTATATTTATTTCATTAGTTTAAATCAAAGTCTAAAAAAGTCATTTGAATAGTGATTAAATTGTTTGAAGTCCTACTTTGATTTTTTAGAACTGTTATTTTCCATAATGTTGTTGGTTCTATTTTTTAATGATATTTGAAACAGTAGTTGTCAGATTTATTTTATTCTTAATTATTTAGAAATATAATAAGTTTCTCTACATATAATTCATTTTGACCAAAGTTTGAATCTACTTCAAAGATATCATAAAAATTCGTTTAATTTTGTTAACAGGTGATGTCCAGCTTTTTCATGAATAGTGAAAATTATGGTTAATCGACCCCTACATACTATTCATGAATAGTGAAAATTATGATTCAGCAACCCAACATTACTGTTAATGAATAGTGAAATGTATGGTTCACCAACCCTGCATTATTGTTCATGAATAGTGCAAAGTATAGTTCATCCATACGCTATGTTACTATTTATGAATAGTGAAAAGTATGGTTCATCAACCCTATAGTATTGTTCATGAATAGTGAAAAGTATGGTTCTTCCATATGCTATGTTACTATTCATGAATAGTGCAAAGTATGTTTCATTCCTACGCTATGTTACTGTTCATTCCCAAAGTTACTGTTCATTCTGTGTGTTTTTTTTAAATTGATTTCTACATATATATGGATTATTTTTAAATGTTTTTCTACTAGAAAGATTCTCATTAAATATAAGGATTTTTATTGAATATTTTTTTATGTTTTTTGTGGAATATTTAAAGAGAGAAATTAATAAAATATTTCAACGTCTATTTTTAATAAAGTTGGTGGTTTCAAGTTTATTTAAACTCAAATATTTGAATATCCCAAATGGCCCGAAGGCCTTATTTTTATTTTATTATAGATAATCCCCCTTTTAAGGGTTGAAGGGGAACCCGTACATGACCCGTAGGCCCAAGGCACAAGGCCCGACAAGACCCGTAATACATGACCCGAAGGCCTAGAGGTGTACCATGCCCATTACATGACCCGTAGGCCCAGCCCACAAGAACTGACCCTCCCCAGCACCTTGCATCATTGATCACCTTAGCTTCCCACCTTGAATTGTTAATTGGCTAGCATTTCCCCATACAAAGCTGCACGGTGTCTGGTCCCGATGGCGGCTACCATACCCTCTCATTCTTCCAATCCGGTAAACTCTGCATCTGATGGTTGCTACTCCTGTTTCTTTCATCCTCTTCTGGGGCATATTCTGCATGAACTGGGCTACTCCATGGTCTACGTGACCCGAAGGCCCTATGGCCCGAAGGCCTTTGATGACCCGAAGGCCCTGGAGACCCGTAGGCCCAAACCGGTGGCCCGAAGGCCCAAATCGGGTGAATAGTTCTGGCTACTACAATACTGAACAGTAACTTCTACAGTGACTGCTACAGTGACTACTGCAATGACTGCTACAGTACTGCTACAGTACCCCGAAATTCGCCTCCACCTAGTTTTTTCTACTAGTTTTCAGAAACTGTTTTAACTAAATTTAAATTGTTTTGAATGGATTTAAATGGGAGTTTTAAATATTTCAACACTTCTATTAATCTGGAGATTTTATTGGAAGACTTATTCAAATTATTTTGAATAATTTTTTATAGATTTATTCTATAAGAATAAATAGACAATGGTGCAGTAATTTTTATAGAGATTTTTACGAACGCTCTTGACTCAATTTATTTTGAATATCCTAATGAAGCGGAGATGTTGTAACTATTGAATATTTTATCTATATATTTATTTCTCTATTGCAAGTTAAAAAAATATAAGAGAAAAAAATAACAAGATACAAATTTCAAGACATGCGTTAAAATTTTTGGTACTCTGTTTTTTCAAAAGAGAGAGTGTTGTGAACTTTAAACCTATTGTGCAATCTGCAACATCTTATGACACTCTATTTCATCACCTGCATGATCTATCAAGTGCTGAATCTTTTCTGCATCAACTACAATTGTCTTGAAGAGATGAGATAATTTAAACCTCAACAACCAGTACTTGTTCTCTCATTTTTTATCTTCTTTCATCTGTTTTTGAGCTTGTAACACTTTTTCTCATCTCTCACATGCACTCAATTATTCCGTTTATGCTTTTACACACAAAAGAATTATTTTTTATTTTGTTTTTTTGGGTTGTGACTCCCAAATTCTAAAGTCATGATCTAAGGGTAGTGACTCCTTATATCTAAAGTCAAGAATATTCAAGTTGTGACGTCCTCTATCTAAATTCAGGTTGTAAGGGTTGTGACTCCCCATACAAAAGTCAGTTTTGTGGTTATCCCTCCACTAGTAAAAGATTTTTTAATTGGGTTATAATTAACCCATAAAAATCATTTTTAGTGCACATATATCTCTCACCGAGTAGAGAGGTATAATAGTAGAGTAGGACCACTTTGAACTAAACTACTATAAAAAACATCATTGTGTTCTTTACTTTTTATGCTTCAAATTAACAATAATAATTAACTTTGATAATTAATTTTATTAATCAATTTATTTGATTGAAAATTTTAATAGGGTATATTCACCCCCTCTAGATCATCTACCATTACCCTATCTAACCTAAAAATAATACTGAGATCGCATTATTCCACCAAGGTACCATATTTGTTTTCATTTTCATACATCAATTGAATTTAGAATGTATCGAGTATCACTAGGTTAAATCAACTATCTTATGATAGATTTACTGTTAATAAGTGAAAATTCACCTATTTTTTATGCTTCCACAATGAACCTAGTTCCTTCAATTATGTAGTTCAGATTTAGTCTACTCTATATGAGGAACACTGCAAACACTTTTTATTAATGAACAAAAGTTGATTACAATGTTGAACAATCATACATAAACATGACCCCATCATATTATTTTATAGTAGGGCCCAAGTGGTGTAACTAGTCCCACCACCTTCCAGAAGTTGTCGATGATCATCAAAGAATCCTTGATCACTGACTGAGTGCCACCAACTCAACTGACTCATTTTGTGAATAGTATAGGCTTTTGGAAACTCTTTGAGTTCTACTTACATAACATTATCAAGTAACCCTATATAACTCTCATGAATGTAGATAAATCCTTGCATAACTTCAGAATTCATTCTTACGAAATTCCATTGAATCTCCACACATCCTCTATTCTAACTCATCAGTGTTGCTTCAAATTACTCTACTTCTGGTCTACCTGCTTCCGATTGCTCTATTTCGGGCATCTAGACTTTGTCATTGTTGCTCCACTATCACCATTCAATTTCAGAAATTTGAATTTCTAAATCACTCCTAGAAGTTTCAACACTTATTTGAAAAAAAATCATAAAATTGAATCTAACAATTTCAAGGAATTATGAGAAGATTATGCTAGTGTTGGTGAGCTGTGGGTATGATTGTTCATAGGTTTGAACTCCCGTTATTTAGTATTGTGAGTTATAGATATGTTTGTCATTACAGGTGTCTCTTGGTATTACTGGTCATTACTCTGGGGGTGGACATGTGTCCATGCTATAACATATTGTGTTTTGGGATATAGTATCTATATAACTGATTCTATAGTTCTTTTTTTGTAACCTAAATATGATATCATTAGTTAATTTTAATATTTTTATTAACATTTCTCTTTGTAAGAGGATAATTGGAATTATGTTGTGTTTTTATTGTTTGTGTGTGATGTTTTGTCAACATTAAAGATGTCTTAGAATATTTAGAATGGATTGAGGGTCAAGAAGAGCATTTTTTATCAACTCCAGTTCTCTGAAATTTGGGATCATCTGGTAATAACCAGGGATGATGACAAGTGGATTTTTTTACACACTTCATGATTCAAAAGGGGATATATTAAATGGTAAGTTGGACTGGCAGAGAAAATTTTGAGTGCCTAAAAAATACACATGCATTGTCAGATTTTTTAACGATTAGTACAAATATTATATTATATATTAAAAAAATGAGAAAACACAAAATATATTTTAAAATAAATTATATTTTTAAATGAAATAAAACTCTTATTATATAAAAAAAGTTTATTATTCCTTTATAAAAAATGACCAAATAATGTGTTAGAATTTTTAATTGTTTGAATAAAATCAATAACTTTTAGGTAATACTTTTAGTTATATACATTTTTTTTAAAATATTTAAAATATTAATGGGTTTATTATATTTTAAAACTGATTAAAATTTTAAATTAATAAGTTTTTATTTTAAAAAAAATTATGCTATATCTTTAAAAAAATTAAAAATGATTCTCTCATAAAAATATACTTTTTAATCATTTAGGTGAAAATTAATTGATTTTATTTAACATATTTAATGTCATACAATTTTTTTTTAATCATAAAAATGTATTGAGTTTATTATATTTTAAAAACAATTTCTTTTGTAAAAGGAATGAATTTTTGTGTAAAAAAAATCATTCCATTTTAAAAAAGGTATTTTTTAAAAAAACATTTTTTAATTATTTGAATAAAATTAATGTACTTTATTTAATATTTTTAAAAACATGAAATATTTTTAAATGTATAAGTAATTTTTTTTAGATAAATTAAATTATTTTGATTTTATTAATCATATTAAAAGGTATTATTTGTACACAAGTATAAAAAATGATGTCTTATGAAAGGATATAGAAGATATTATTTTGTAAACATACAACATTATTATTTATTTAAAAATCTTTAAAAATTATTCTTTTAATGTATAATAATTTTATTATTAATTGAAATAAATAATTTTATAAAAATTTATTAAAACTAATTTGTTTTTATGAATGAATTAAAACTATTTTTTAAGTAATTGTTTTAAGAAATTTCAGTGAAAAACATTAATAAAATTTACACTAAAAATTTTCAATGATAAATTTTATTAAAATATTTCTCTATAATTTTTTTAGTTGAATCATTTAAATTTTCAATGATTTTTTTATGCTATTTTAGTTTTCAGTGAAAGTATCCATGAAGATTAGTGTAATTTTTCATTGGAATTTTTCAGTGGAAATCCACTTGAATTCTCTATTGAAGGTTTCAATAGAATTTTTTAGTGGAAGTAAAAGTTATCAGTAAAAGTTTCTAGTATAATTTTATAGTGGAAAGTTTAAAATGAAGTTTTGATAGAATTTATAGTGGAATTTTCATTGGAATTTTTAATAAAATATTAAAATGAAATTTTTAAGTGGAATTTGAAATTACCATTGAAATTTTCGGTAGAAGTTTTATTGGATTTTCCAATGGAAGTTGTATTGGAATTTCCAATGGAAAGTGTATTGGAGTTTAAAATGGAAGTTTCACTGTAATTTCCACTGAATATTTCTATTGAAATTTTCAAGAGGAATTTTAAGTCACCACTAAAAGTTTTCAGTGTAAGTTTACACTGGAATATTACAGAATAAGTTTCACTAGAATGTCCCCATGAAAATTTCACTGGAATTTTGAGTGGAAGTTTCAACTAAAAATTTTAGGTGGAATTTGAAGTTACAAATGGAATTTTTTAGTGGAAGTCTCTAATTAAATGTTCCATTATAAATTTCAAAATAATTTCCAATTTTAATTTGAAGTTACCACTTAAATTTTTAAGTAGAAGACCATAAAGTTCCTATGAAAATTTTACTTAAATTTTCCATAGAGGTTTCCATGGAATTTTCAATGAATGTTTTAACTAATTTTTAAGTGGGAATTGAAGTTATCACTAGAATTTTCCATAGGATGTTTTCACTTGAATGTTTCAATGAAATGTTCCTTTGAATTTCCTATAAAATTTTTATTTTAATTTCCCAAGAAATTTTCCTTATAATTTTTATAGAAATTTGAAGTTAACAATGATATTTTTTAGAAAAATTTTCCACTAGAAGTTCTAGTGAAAGTTCTAATGGAAATTTTCAAGAGGAAGTTAGAGGTTCCACTGAAATTTTCCAGTGGGAGTTTCCAATATAATTTTCCATTGAAAATTTATGATATAATTTTCTAATGAATGTTTTAACTAGATTTTTCTAATGTAAATAATGGAATTTTCCAATGGAAGTTTCCATTGGATTTTGAAAAATATTTGTGATAAATGTTTTTAACAAAGTTTTTGTATTTTTTGAAAAATAACCATTTTGTAAAATAATGTTTTTGTAATTTAGTAATAAGACCCATATCCATCGTAATGAAGATTCATCGGGAATAGAGTTTGTTATAAATTTAGATGTTACTGTTTGAAAAATCCGTATTATTGGTAATGATTTGTAACGAATATTGTAAAGTTAGGAGTTAGAAAGTTTTCATAATTTCTAAACTAAGTCATATGATGCTTTTTTGATCATGAAGTTTTCAAAAATCATGAAAAATTTCATGATAAAGTCTTATAAATAAATTATGGATAGGGTTGAAGAAATTAAAAATTGTAGAGTGAATAATTCCATCATAATGATAATTCCATCATAATGAGAATTACATCATTATTAGAATTCCATCGTTATGAGGATTCCATCAGACTGAGCTGAGAAGGAAACATAATTCATAATGAGCTGAGAAGGAAATAGAATTTGTAATCACTGAGAAGTGTACATAATTCATAATCACTAAGAAGGAAATAGAATTCATAATGAGATGATAATGAAACATAATTTGTAATGGGATGAGAAGGAAACTGAAATCATAATGAGCTGAGAAGGAAATAAAATTTTTAATCACTGATAAGGATACAAAATCCATAATCACTGATAAGAAAACAAAATTCATAATGAATGAGAAGGAAACAGGTTCGCAATGAATTGAGAAATAAAGATAGATAGCAAGGAGTTGATTATGAAGAAGACTCAAAAAGATGATTCCAGAAGTTTTATGAAGAGCTGGAGAGGTCAAAACATGAAATTCATTTTTTCATAAATCTCATAGAAATATAAGTAGGATTGAAGAAATCAAATTTGAAGTTTTGAAATTTGAGGAAATGGGGAATGTTTTCAAGTTTCTCACTTTTTTTTAGTCGCCTATGAATACTTTCTAAGATCATTCATTCATGGTCTGCTTTTCACGTAAGAGGAAAAGCCAGAGCGCTAAAGAAATAAAGTGAAAGCCATTTTTATCGAGATATTTTGTGAGGAGGATTATACAATTGAATGTTTGTTTATCGAATTGAAAAAGATTATATTGAGAAGATAGTATTGATAATTTTAGTGGAGTTTGGGTTTTTTAGATTGATAATGGGTTCATCATATTGAGTTCATCATATTAAGAATTTAAAAAGAGTTTGAGTAATGCAGATGGAGAATGAATTCATCAAATTGAGT
Source organism: Viscum album (assembly GCA_963277665.1). NCBI lineage: Eukaryota > Viridiplantae > Streptophyta > Magnoliopsida > Santalales > Viscaceae > Viscum > Viscum album. Next base: position 333,213,823 of record OY728122.1, read on the forward strand.
TCATCGGATCTAGAATCATCGTATTGAGTGAACCGGATCCAGTATCATTGGATTAAGAAAATTAGATCCTTCCAAATCGGACTAAGGATTTAGACTAAGCAATTGTGGATCAGTTTCAACAAAGAATTTATTATTTTATTTGGCTCAATTGTTTTATAATAATACATTATAAAGTGGTGGGATTCAGTATAATCATTACTATTAGAAGATAAAATGTTTCTAATGGGATTTGACATAAGTTATATTGACTTATTCATAATAGTGGATTTCCATAGACCCATGAGAGTGGGTATGGCAAGGATGTAGGTTCTCACACTGAGTTTGAACATTGTAAATCTTGTGTTCTTTACATTATTTCCTAATTTTCATGCATGAGTTTCTATAAAAGATGATAAGTAAATAAAACTTAATAGGTTTTTTTAAAGGTTGGGACTGAAGCCTCATTTTTATTATCAAAGAAAATCAAAGACCTCTTTAACTGGGTAGAGGGAGACCCATTACATAGCCCGTAGGCCCCGTGGGCATTTAGCCCATTACATAGCCTGTAGGCCCAAATTTTAGGCCCAAGACCCATTCTGTGAATAATACTACTATAGTACCCACGCTGCTACAGTACCGCACAGTACCCGCCGCTGCTACAGTCCCCCTACCACCGCTACAGTTCCCCTGCCACCGCTACAGTGCCTCTATTGCAACAGTACCTCGGCTGCTACAATAGCACTACAGTGCTGCTACAGTACCATGTGCCCCAGGGGTTTTGAACCCCCATTTTTCATGTAGAATTATGGGGTGATTACCATTAAGCCAAACCCCAACTACAAATCTTAACAGGTTATAGGGGTTATGTTTCAAAATGTTTTGAAACTCATAATAAGTGAGAAACTGATTCACCCCCCCCCCTCTCAATTGTTATTCAATCCTTCGTAACTTCAATTGGTATGAGAGGTCGGGTTACCTTGTTGAATCCTTATCATGTATAATATCAATTCTTTCAAATGTAGAGTAATTCTTATATTTTATGGAAAATATTATTATGGATAGAAAAATAGGACAATTCCTTATCTCCTATATCTTGTCCTACAAGTTGTTGATACTACTACTATTGGGTTTCCACCTATTGAGAAATATTCCCCAATGACCTTTTCTAATAATATAAATATAGAATATGATGGAAAGGTTAGAAATGATATTATAATGTCCTTATTAGAAAATTTCTATCAGAATGTGATGGGTCTCAAAATTTCAAAAAGTATGTGGGACAAGTTGGAATGTGTTTTCGAATGGAATACAAAAGTTAAGGAATAAAAGCTACAAATATAGCATAGTAAGTATGAAGACATTAGAATGAGAGATGAAGAAACAATTGATAAATACTTCACCAAAGTAAAAGAAATTTTTTGCAACATCATAGGATTCAAAGATGTCCTGGAAGATTCTATAATTGTGAAGAAACTTATGAGAAACTTTCCAAACATTTTTTATTCTAAAATCTTCCCTTTAGAAGATTACGATGATTTATCTCTTGATGATTTTCATAACTTTATTATTTCTTATGATATTAGGAAAGCTCCAATGTTTAAAAATAATATGAAACAAGAAATGGCTTTTGAATCCATGAGAAATTTTAAAATCCAAGATGTTTAAGAAGTTCATCCTTGTGTGTCTGAAGATAAATAGAATGATGAGTTGAATGAAAAAATCATGTCTCTTATATCCAATAACTATCGAATAGTAAGAGTAAATTATAGATGAAAACTTTATCTAAAATGTTTTTAGTGTGGTGTAATCATACACTTTGGTATGAATTTCCCGAAGAAGAATGTTTGAGAATATCGAGATGATTCTAATGAAAAACCTCGATGGAAGAAGTGGAACAAAAAAGATAAAGAAGAAAAGTATTCTAAAAAATACAAGAAGAAGTTTAATGGAAACAAAAGAAGTATGTTGAGTAATAAATTTGAATTGGACTCAAATGAAAATAATTTTTTTGAAGGTGAAAGTTTATAAAAATTTAGAAACTTCATTGAAAATTTTGAGGAAACAAAAGATTCCTCAGACAGTGAAGAGGGTGGTGAATAATCTTATAGAGAGTATCAACTAATAACATAACTTGTTGCATGTCTTGAGAAAAAAAAATCTCAAGTAATAAATTATAGAAATGAATAAATATTGGGAAAAAGTTGATTATTGAATAAAATATGTCATCAATCAAATTAGGAGGAAGAATAAATCAAGAAGATTTAAAGATAAAAACATAAAATTGTCGAATAGGGAAAGATAAAAGAAGATGTTAGTAATAAGATCTAAGATAAGGAAGAAAAAGTAAAAATGTTTCAATAAAAAATTCTTGAGTCTAAAAGTACCTTGAGGAATATGAATGAAAACTTCAACAAATCATTAGAAGTAAAAGTTGAGAATTATAAAGTTACTGAGAAGGCTTAATATGAGAATCGGGTGAAATCTTCACCCACAAAAATTAATGTTTCATCTGAGTCCTTTAATATTTTAGGTTCTAGAAAAGGTTTTAGGAAATATTAGGTGTATAAATGATGTAGGAAACCTATAAAATCAAAAATATTATAAATCTCACTCAAAATAAAAGATGGTCCACGTCCTGAGTATGTAAGAGCTGAAAGAAGTTCTCAACCTCAACAAAGTTTCTATAGAGAAAGATCTTTCTGGAATATAATATCAAGATTTGATGGTTATTGTTGGTTTTTTGGAATCTATGGTCACATAAATTATAATTTTTGGCACAACTTATCTATAACTAGAATAAGTTTTCAGAAAAGTGGAAGAAATAGTGAAGGTAAATGAGTAACTTTCCTAACTTACAGAAAGTCGAAAAGGTTAATTCTCAAGATGTTAGAAACCTTCCAAAAAATCTATTTGAATTTTTGGAATAATTATGTAGAATATGTGATCAGGCTGTTCATCATGACAAAAGATGTATGACACTCCTTCTGGAATAAGTTTCTTATGATATAAAATAAAAAAAATCTAAAAAGAATAAAGTTAAGGAAATAGATTTTATTGTTGAAATAGCTTTGAAAGTAAGAAAAAGGAACAAACCATGGATACATGATAGTGGTTGTTATTCACATATGATAGGTGATATTAAAATCTTTAAACATGATGAGAATCATGATGTATGAGAAGTTACCTTTGGTAATGATAGTTCCTTAAAAGTTAAATTAATTAGAACGACTGATATTGAAGTGGAAAAGTTGAAATATAAGGATGTTTTATTTATTGATAGACTAAAACATAATTTACATGGTGTAAGTCAACTTTGTGATAATGGAAAAGAATATTTTTTTATAAAATATTTTTTTGTCATCAAAATCATGAAATATGGAAAATTTATTACAAAAGGAGAAAGAACTGGTGAGAATCTCTTCCAAATATGAGAATTCAACAACTCCTATTACTTGAGTGTTGAATATGAAAACAAATTGTGGTACTGAAGACTTGGGCACCTTGGACAGAAAAGTTTGAAAAAACTTTCTAATGTTGATGCTATTCAAAACATTCTAGAATTGAAAATAATAGAAGAATATATTTGTGTAACTTGTTAAAAAGGAAATATGACCAACAAAAGTTGTAAAAGAGTTGAGATTCAATCTACATGACCACTTGAGCTTATTCGTTTTGATTTGTGTTGGATGATGATACATCAATAAAAAAAAGGATATTTATACATTATAACATTTATTTATGATTCCACACATATGACAAAGATCATATTTATTAAGAACAAGTTAGAGTTTATTTAAATGTTCAAATTCTTCATAAAAGATATTGAGAAAAAATGGGGGTTTCCATTAAGAATTTGAGAATATACAATTGTAAAAAATTTACAAGTAATACTTTTGAAAATTATTTGAGAAAGAATGGTATCAAACATCAGTATAGTTCTCCCTATACTTCACAAAAAAATGGAGTAGTAGAAAGAAATAATATAAGTTTGGTGGAAATGGGAAGAAGTATGTTAGTAGAATACAAACATTCAGAATTATATTAGAGATAAGTTTCTAGTAACATTGTACATTTTCAAAATAGATGCTTGTTGAGACCAAAAATCATCATGAATCCTTATGATATGTGGTATAACAAAAAAACCTTCAGTAAAATACTTCAATGTTTTTTGAATCCCTTGTTTTCTCAAAATTAAAAATCTGAATCTGGGAAAGTTTGATGAGAAAGATGAGGAATGAAATTTTATGGGTTACTCACCAAATATAATAAGTTACAAATATTGGAACAAAAGTTTACAAAATCTGGTGGATTCATATGATGTGAATGTTATTGAAAACCAAAATTCCTTAACAAAAGTTGTTGAGAATACTAAGGAGGATAAACTAGATATTTCCAACAATAGTGAAAGTGAGTCAAAACATCCTTATCAAGATTAAAAAGAATCGTGTGATAAATAAAGTTCATCTAAGAAATAAAATTTGAAATTTTATACCTTACAAAAACATGTTGAATCTAAAAACATTATTGGGAATCAGAAGGCTTCGGTTCAGATTGGAAGAAAGTTGATATTAAAAAATAATAATTCACTTATCTCAAAATTTGACTCGGAATCAGTTTTATAAGCTATTCAATACAAAGAATGGGTGGATTATATGAATGAAAGGTTGGATTAGATTGAGAAAATTGAAACATGAGAACTTGTTTCATGGCCAGAAAATAAAAATTTTATCATAAATAAGTGGGTTTAAAAAAATTAAATGAACATGGATAAGTTTCATGAAACAAAGACAAACTTGTTTTTAAAGGTTATGCATAGGTGGACGGTGTGTATTTTGAAGAAACTTTTTCTCTTGTTGCAAGATTATAAAATATTATAATGTTTCATTCAGTGGTCGTATATCTGAATTAAAAAGTTTGTTATATGAATGTAAAGTCGGATTTCTTAAATAGTGATATTGAAGAAGAAGTTTACATTAAACAACCTTGTGGATTTCTACATGATGGGGATGAAAAAAAATTGTAAACTGAAGAAATATTTGTATGGGTTGAAACAATCATCATGTTTATGATATTGAAAACATGGCAATTGCTTGAGAATGTTAAATTTTTCTAAAGAAAATTTTGATAGTAACTCATATGTGAATGATATTGACTCTGAATCTCTAATTGTAATTTTTTATGTGGATGATATAATTTTTGTTATGGATATAGAAGATGTTTGTAAAACATTTGCTGAAGAAATGAAGAATAATTTCGAAATATCAATGTTCGTAGAATTAACTTTATTCATTGACTTACAAGTTCAAAAAAAAGAAAAATACATTTTCATATCTCATGAAAAATATGACAGTGAAATGTTAAAGAAGTTTGGCATGATAGAATCCAAAGAACGTTCTACTTCTATTTCTGTGGGCATGATGTTGATTAAAAATGATTATGAAAAAAGTTTGAATCAGAAAGATTTTTGGAAGTTGATAAGAATTATACTTTATCTTACATCCTTAAGGCTTGATATTGTTTATATTGTGAATTTGTGTGTCAGGTATCAATGTAATCTGAAAGAATCACATATCTTGGCAACAAAAAGAATTCTGAGATATGTCAAAGGAATAACTTCACATGGGTTTTCATACAAAAGAAATAGTGAGATGATGTTTTATGGGTTTGTTAATACCGATTAGGTAGGATATTATAATGATATAAAATAAACCTCAGGAGGAATATTTTTCTTGGGTGAATGTTGTGTGAGGTGGCATATTAAGAAACAAAGTTTAGTAACTTTGAACACATCTGAATCCAAATATGTTTCATCTACTCAGTCTTGTACTCAAATGTTATGGATCAAAGTTCAACAAGAGGATTTGAAAGTAAAAGTTTCTAAACCATTGAAGATACATTTTTATAATCAAAGTGAAATTTATATTTCTAAAAATCCTATCCAACATTCAAGATCCAAAAATATTGATATAAAGTTTCACTTTATAAAAGAGAAATTTGTTTCTAGAGATTTTTTGCTCAAATACATTTCAATAAAGTATCAGATTACTAATATATTTACAAAAGCAATTCTGAAAGAATGGTTTGTGGAATTGAAGTTGAAACTTCATTTTTAGACTCCTCCCATTTCTTCTTAAACCACATAAGGAAGAACCCTCACCATGTTATGGATTATGTTGATAATAGGGGAGATAAAGTAACAAATTTTTACTTTGTAATAATTTTTTACTTATCTTTCTTTAATGACTATGAAGTTGTGGTTTTCATAAAATGGGGGAGATAAAAAGAAAAGTGAGAGAAAAAATAAAATCTAGGGGGAGTTATATTTATATGACCGTAAAAATTATTTTTTACTGAGGGATTAGATTCCTTCAAAAACATTACTTTATCCAGTAGTGTGGTATCAAAACACTTTCTTTTGAGAAATTATATCTTTTGATAAAATTCAAAAAAACTGGATTTTTTTACAAAATTTGAGTTGTGAAAAAATTCTGAGAGTTGGAAAAGTTGTTAATAAGGATTTTGAAGGGGGATATTAAAGAACCATTATGATAAATTGTTTTAACAAAGTTTTTTTATTTGTTGAAAACTAACCTCTTTGTAAAATAATGTTTTTTTTATTTAAGAATCGAACCCATATCCATCATAATGAAGATTCATCAGAATCTGAGTTTGTTAGAAAGTTAGATGTTTCTATTTGAAGAAGTCTTATTATTACTAAATAATTTGAAAGAAGATTGTGAAGTCAGGAGTTAGAAAGTTTTCATATATTATAAATTAATTCAAACAATAATTTTTTGATCATGAAGTTCTCACAAATCATGAAAAATTTCATGATAAAATCTTTTGAAGAAATTGTGGATATGTTTGAAGAAATTCAAAATTGAAGGGTGAAGAATTCCATCATAATGAGAATTCCATCATAATGAAAATTCTATCGTTATGAGGATTCCATTAGACTGATTTGATAAGGAAAATGAATTAGTAATGAGTTGAGAAGGAAAAATAATTCATAATCACTGAGAAAGATACAGAATTCATAATCACTAAGAAGGAAATAGAATTCGTAATGAGCTAAGAAGGAAACATAATTTATAATTAGATGAGAAGGAAGCAGAATTCGTAATGAGCTGAGAAGGAAATAGAAATCATAATGATCTGAGAAGGAAACAAAATTCATAATCACTAATAAGGAAATAGAATTCATAATGAGATGAGAAGTAAACATATTTATAATGAACTGAGAAAGAAAGGAAGATTTTAATGAATTGATTACGAAGAATAATCAAAAATAAGATTCCATAAGTATTATAAAGAGTTGAAGAGGTCAAAAAATTAAATTCAATTTTTCATAAATCTCAAAGAAATCTAAGGAGGATTGAAGAATTTAACTTTGAAGTTTAAATGTGAGATATTTTTGGAGTTTTGAAATTTGAGGAAGCTGAGAAAGTTTTCAAGTTTCCTGCTATTGTTTTCTAAGTTGCTTATAAATACATGCTCCGATTATTCATTCATGGTTGAATTTTCATGCAAGTGGAAAATGAGGAGCGCTAAAGAAATCAAGTGAATGTAATTTACAGTTAGAGATCTCATGAGGTGGATTAGACATCTGAATGCTTGTTTACCGGATTTAGAAAGATCATATTAAGAGGATCGTATTGAGAATTTGAGCAGATTTTGAGTTTTGTATATTGAGAATGATTTCAAAATATTGAGTCCATCATATCAAGTATTTAGGAAAAGTTTGAGTAATGCAGATTGGGAATGAAATAATCAGAATTAGTTCATCGGAGCCAGCATCATCGTATTAAGTGAACTAGATCCATCATCATCAGATTGATAAAATTGGATCTGTCCAAATTGGACTGATAATTCGAAGTGAGCAATTGTGGAGCAGTTTCAACAAAGTCTTTATTATTTTATTTGGCTCAATTTTTTTATATGAAAACATTTTAAACAGATAGGAGTCAGTATAATCATTCCTATGGGGAGATAAAAGGTTTATAAAAGGATTTTTCACAATTTGTATTCACTTATTCATAATAGTGAATTTATATAGATCCATAGATGTGGATATGACAAGGATGTAGGTTCTCACACTGAGGTATAAACTTATAAATCTTACATGCCTTACATTATTTCCTACTTTCTTATGCATGAGTTTCTACAAAATATTATAAGTAAATAAATCTTAAAAGGTTGTAGGGGTTAAGTTTCTAAAAGCTTTGAAACTCATAAAAAGTGAACAACTGATTCAACCACCCCTTCTCAATTTTATTAGATCCCTTGGGACTTCATATTTTTCCGTTGAATGTTTCCAATTTATTTTTCTATTTGAATTTTCTATTAAAATTTGACATTAAAATTTTCCTCTGAAAGTTTTAACTAGAATTTTCCAGTGTATGAGTGATGCTTTTCCTTTTCTCAGACCTAACATAAGAAAATCTACAAACACCCAAAGGAAAATGTATGGTCTGGGGCATAAAGCTCAGTAGGGTCTCACTATGTGTTTCATAACAGACATTATAATAATAAACCAATTACGCTTTCAATTTAAATAAAATAGGGCATGACATATCATATCATTTGAAATTTTAAGAACATTTATATGAATCATTTGGAATGAGTATAAATAGTTCTATAATCAATGAAATATATATAATCAAATATTACACAATAAGCACCATGACCATCTTCCCTGAATTGTGATCATTTCTGGAAATATGATCATCATAACTAGTCCTGGCTGACAACATAGACACCCTTCCATAATATGGTATTAGAGTCCTGACCTTTCCGATACCACCCTGTAGACACATAGTCCCCACAGACCAACACATGTTCTTTCATTGTATTTTTTCCGTACTCACATGTTGTGGGAAACTTCCTCAGAGGTTGTCCATCCTGATTACTACTCGAGGTCAAGCATGCTTAACTATATAATTATAATCAGGAAGGATCCCTAAAATAAAGTTGTTTCTTGTTCACATGAGTTATATCATTTATCTTTTTAACCCTTTAAAATTCCACTGTGTTACATACACCCCCCATTTAGAGCACAACGTCCTCATTGTGGACCCTAAGAAATCTATTTTAATGAATTAAAGAATTTATTAATTAAAAAATATTTTAATAAAAATTATTATTATTATTAAATTACTTTTAATTAAATATAAATGATCGTATAATTTTATGAATGCAATTGTAATTTTTATTAAGGTTTGAAAGCCATTTTTGTCAAAACCCATGAATTTTCGATAAATGTCAGTTTTTATTTTAAAAGTAAAAATTCACATATTTATAAAATTATTTAGATAAAAAGAATATTATTTTTGGAATCAGGACGTTTAAATTATTCATTGGTGAATTTTTCATAATTTTCTAAGATAGTCGAATTTTTGGGTAAAAATTAAATACGGTTTAAATATATAATGGGTTTTATGACATCATAATGACCCAATAGTGATGTAATAAAATACTATAAATTATATTCTCAGCCAATATATGTTTTAAAATTAAAATAATGTGATTTTAGGTTTGTTTTATTTATTTTACAAAACTTTAATGGACCCTCCAAGAGTTATAAAATATTTTCACTTTTAAATGAATTTCCTTGAGAGTGTGACTCACCTCCACATAAGAAACCCTATTATTTTAATAATTTCGGCCATTGGCCTTATAAAATATTTTTTTCCACTCCCCTTTTTCAAAAACCATGGTATATTTTGTGGTATTGATTAGTTTAATGTGTGGTGACCCAAACATAAATAATAAAGAATTCACTCTCTTTCATATATAAACCAACCCAAGGTCTCACTTCCTCTTCACTCAAAGCCATTGGAGTTTGTCCAAAATTTACCCTCCTTTATCTATAACTCTCCCAAGGTGCCCCAAGTTCCCAATAAACCTCTCTCAAGCCTCTCCCAAGCCTTTGGGATCACACTTCCAAGTAAGGGATCTCCTCTTTTCTCATTTTTGTCTTAATTTCATTATGTTGGTATACCCTTTTAATTTCAATTAAAAATGTTGGGGTATGATTTCTCACCTCCCCCATACTTTCCTTTTTATTTTTCAATTTTTATATACCCCTTTCACTCTCATTTAATTCCTCCCATGCACACCCATTGCCATGCCGAAATTTCGTAAAGAATTTCTCTCTCCTCATTTACATTCAAAAATTCCTTTGTATTATGAATCCAAATTCATTTAATTATGTTGGGAAAGGTTTATATATTAACCCCTTACTTTCCATTTCATGTAAATATTATTAGACACCCCTTCTCTCTCATCAACCATTGTTATGAATTTTTATGTCTCGCTGTTATGCTGCTGAAATTGCACCGCGATTTTCCAAGCCAAAATCATTGTGTAGTGAATATCATACCCATGTCTCTATCAAGGGTATTCACCTTTATACATATATACATATTGAATGGTACTTTCATGTGTGTATTTCAAATTTCTTAATCATGTAATAACTTGTGATGTTTAATGATTCTATGTTATATGATCCATGTGGCACACTTATGCATGAAATGAAATATTTAAGAAGGGTGCGCCCTGATAGCGCTCCAATGCATTGGGTAAATATTAGTATCATGATAAATCAAGTAAAATGAGGGTTTACTCATGATAATTCAAGTTAAATAATGATTTACTCATTATCCATGTGCAATGATCCTTGGCTCATACTAAAATCATGTTAAATGTTGTTGCCACATTTCCATGTTATGATAATAATGTCATATCATGTATTTATGTTCATGCTTATCTTATTATCCATTGATATGCCTATTGCCTAACATGTATTGCATCTTTCATGTTATACCTCATTAACTCCCTTACTGGTCTTTATAGCTCACCCTTTTCTTATGCATGTCCTCAGGTTATCCCATGCAATGCTAAGTATGAGGGAATGTAGTGGTCATGTAAAGGAAGTTTTCAATAAGATGTTGCATCCTATGTTTTAAGTTGTTATGTAATGTTCCTAAGCCCCAAATACACTAGAACTATTGATCTTCTATGTTTTATCAAGTGAATTTTTATATGTAATAAATCATGTCTAAGTGTGTAATAAAATTAAGGGTTGTTATAGTTGGTATCAGAGGATAGGTTTAGTTATTTTTCGGATTAGGATTAGAAAACCCTAGTGAAGCCTTAGAGACAATACTAAGTATAATAAAAACATCCCTAATTTTTTTTGAGTATTAAGTAAGTGTTTTATCCAGAAAATAAATCCTTGTTTGGATATGATCAGGTAGAGGTGACTCGGGCATAGATGTACCTAGGGGTGAAAACCTTGACAAGGAGTTTTGGGCTTGACCCGGGGTATCCTGGTATACGACAATGGGCCTTTCTGCACTCTTGGTTATGACACTCCTGGGGGATATGCATTGGTAAATTTATAAGATTAGTATCAAACATTATTAAGGTAATTCCCCTAAGAATATATGTTAGAAATTAGATCATGGATAACAAGATTGGAGCCTATGGATTCATAAGTTATGGAAATAAAAGTTATTTATAAGTCATCAGTTTTGTCCTTGGATTACCATTTATGTGTTACCCCTATCTTTACTTTTATTCTAGAAAATGGCCGGTAATAGGAGGACTCGAGCTAACAATAGATGTGAAGATCAATGTGATGATTATGCTAATGATATTCCCAATCTGATGGGAGTGGTAATCGCGAACTTTGTCACGCTTCTCTCTTTGTTAACTCAAGCTTTGAATAGAAACACTGGTCAATTGGAACGTTCAACACCCCCTAAGAAAGAACAAGTTGTTATCGAGACCTTCATGAGACAACGGTCACCTACTTTTAATGGATCATTTGATCCCTCAATCGTCGAACAATGGATCAAATCCATTGAAAAAATCTTCTCCATCCTTTAATGTTCTGAATAAGAGAACGTTCTCCTGGCTGCTTATCGTATGGAGGGTGAAGCTGATAAATGGTGGACATTGATCAAAAATATGAAGCCTGGGGAGGATATTGAGGCGTTGGAATGGATTTATTTCCAAAATATGTTTTTTGATAAATATTTTCCACACACCCTCCGGATTAAGATGGTAAGGAACTTCCTTTCCCTCAAGCAAAAAGATGACAAATTTGTTGGTGCTTATGAGGAAAACTTCACAAGGCTTGCACGGTATGCCTTCGGCTTTATTGTTACCCCCGAATGAAAGGTTGATCGCTTCTTTGGTGATATGAAACCTATCTTGTAGAAAGCGCTGGCGATCCTTGACTTCGATAGCTATGAGGAAATTGTTTGATGTGCCCTCAAGGTCAAAATGGAGATTAGATAATCTTAGGGGTATCATGGGGATAAAAATAATAAGGTGGACTTCAATTATATTAGTCCGATGGATAAATCCAATGGTACTAAGAAAATACATCACCCCACTTGCCAAAGGTGTGGAAAGAAGTAACCCAGAAATTGCCTGAAGGGGACAAGGAAATGCTTTAGGTGTGGTAGAGAAGGGAACCTAGATATTAACTGTCAGTAAGAAAACCCATGGCTATGAAAGAGGAGAGGAACACTCCTCTTGTCCCACAACGCATTGTTCATTGCTTTTACTAAAAATAACTGGGGTACTTTGCAAACCAATTCCCTAAGCCAAGGGTTTTTTGAGGCAACCAATAACCTCCAAGGCAGCAAGGGAGAGATTTTTACATCACTACCACCGAAGTGAACCCCGACAACGAAGTGGTGATAGGTACGCTAGTTATTCATTCAAGAATAGAAAATGTACTTTTTGATTCTTCTTTTACGCATTATTTTATATCTTGAAAGTTTAGTAGAATAATCCCAACACCACCAAAAATCATGGAATTAAAGATTTCTATGAGTACAGAAAATGGGGTGATCATTGCATCCCGTGAATATAACTCCTCCCCTGTCATAATTTTTGGGGTGAACATCCCGGAAAACCTCGTCATACTCCCTCTGGTGGAATTTAATGCAATTCTCAGCATGGATTGGATTTCCTTATATAGAGCCAACATAAATATCTAATTTTCAATTTGTACCCATAGTAATTTTCATAGATTTAGTAGAATCAAGACCAAATCATTTAACTAAATCTTTAGAATAATTAGATTGATTAAGAAAAATTACATATTTTCTTTGAAAATTTTGAATTCAAAGATAGAATTTTAATTCCCTCATTAAACTCATGTCAAATTTAGATGACATCAGAGAAGAAAATTCCTAACCATGTGAGTGCTCCTTCTTCATAGGTACCCATGCATGGATTTTGTAGGGTTTGTCAAATCATGCAGACAAACCGTGCATAGACTATTTTAAGGATAAATTTTCCTTTTTTCCCTTAATGATCTAATTAACCTTCATCCATCTTCCTTAATCCGACATTATCTAGGATTTACCTCCATGGATCTCATTTTGGAGATTTTTGAATCCCATAGCTAGGGATTTGAAGATCTCCTTCATCTGTGATCCAATTGAGCTTTCATTCATCACATTAGATGCACAACGGTAAGTACTCAAGTCCTCTTGAGTCGTTCTCCTTCTCCCTTACTCTCGACCAAGTTATCGAGGTATGAGTTTTTTTCAATTTTTCTTAGATATACTCCAATATGAGCCAAATAAAGGGCCAATACTGGAGGAGAAGATTCATACAAGCCTAAGGTGGGTAGTCTATAACTCATCCCTTATGTTCATTTATTTTAGAATTGTCATGTGGGGGCCACCGATTTCATTGTATGTCGTTAATAGAATGTATATTTCATGATTATAATCTTTAGAACCATATGGTTATGGTATTTCCAAATATTGGATTAGTTTTTAGTGGTTACGCCCACAATTACATCCTTTCTATGCTGAAGTTTATGTCAGGATTGGGTTTTTGGTGTTTTGACACATTTGTGCCACCATTCGAGTGTGTCATGGATTGACCTTCCTAAGGGTAAGAATTTCTATATTAAATGGATTGATCTATATTTTGAATTTTATAATGGAAAGTAACATGTATTCTCACCACTTGACCCACCTAAGTTAAGTGCTTCAATTTGATAGTGAAATGTGAAATGTGAATTGGAAATTATACTATGAATATGATTTGGCCTTAAATGTAAATGATAGCAGGTTTCATATATGTAGAACCCCATAACACATTAATGGAAGGTGTATGAATTAACCTTGAATATGGAATATTCTTTAAATGGAATAATTAATGGTATCATGCTACTTGGCCTTGTCACACTACTGAAAGGAAAGGCTTGAACCAAATGACTTAATTAAAAGGTTTCATGCTACTTGAACTTATCACACTAATGAAAGGAAAGGATTGAATAAAATGTTGCATGCTACTTGACCTTATCACACTAATTAAAGACAAGGCTTGAACCAAATTAAATATTACATGACTTCATAATCAAATAGGAATGGCCTTACTCAAAATTTCCTTGGATTCTGATCGTGGAAATCCATGAGTACTTGGGAACCCCATTCTGATTCAAGAATATGGCTTGCTTAGGTTGATACCCACCTAGATCCTTATCCTTATCTATTCTTGGATACCCAGTATGATACTATAGGATCCCTCAAGTAATATTGCAGGATGCCCTGAATACACACCTTGGATCTAGAATTAACAAACAAGATGCCTTGGATACACTCCTTGGATCCATCATTGACATGAATGTGCCATGTTTAAAGCCCATCGGGACCAGTCATTAATTAGCCCCATTTTACCTTTTATGAACTCCTTGGACTCAGTAGGCAACTCAGTAGAGAATGCCTTTGACTATGATCCATGGATTACACTCGTACCCCATGCCAGGCTACAATATTACTGAGTTGGTGACCCTTGAGGTCTACATCACCTTGGTTATTACCTTGGGACTACACTATGAAATATCATTACAAGTTTCCTTATTACAACTTGGAACCTTTTCAATTGCTAACATGAGGATTATTTACAAACTAGTAATAATTAAATAATAAATTTTTGACATATTCAAACACCATCCAATGGTTGAAGCAGGTACATGGGTATTTAGTTACATTGTACTATTTTACTATATATATGCATTCTTTCACACAATTGCATTTCCATTACTAGGTCCAGATGTTATACATCATTGGTGATGGCCCACTTAGATTTATCTCACACCCTCTACAGGTGTCGTTTGGTACCTAGGGTAGATTACATGTTTGTAGGTGTTGATAAAGGGAAGAATACATCTTCAAACACTTGATTGCTTCCTGTTTAGGATGGAGCTTGATAGCAGATGACCGATCCAAAACTTGGAATGCTTGGGATAGTCTTTTATTTCCTTTAAACTATTGTGTAACATGTTATTCCTTATATATTATATCCATGTTTTCTATTTTTCTAGTGACATGGCATATCATTAGTTGGTAAATGTTATTCTAGTTGTTTCAGTTATTCTTATTGTTGTCTCTATTTTCCACTGTACCTTCTGTTTACTTATATTGCTTCTATTATTTACCTATGTTTACTTTCATCTATTGTGATACACTTTGGTAATGAGGGAATAGTATCCCCACGGACACACCCAAGGCCCTCGATCCTATTCGAGAGCCTCAAGTGTTCAAGGAGATGCGCTTGAGGCCATGTGGACCACCAGTCTTGGGTTACCCATTGAGTGGAATCCGGGTATGGGATGCCACAAAGTGGTATCAGAGGAGTTTCCTTTCTTTCCTTACTATTTTGAGATAATATATTGGAGATTTTTAATGATTGGGACTTGGTCATAAGCGGTGCTTGGGCATCGTGAACCCACATTTGGGGTAAAAACCAAGTTTCCTAAAATTATAATTGTTTTTCTGCTTTTACCTATTACATTTGATATTATTTCACTGTTAGGTGATGCACATGTTGTGTTGAGTTGTTTATTATTACTCTATTTGAGTATTTTCTTTCATCCTTGGCCTGATGATATAAGGGAAAGGATCATTGTTACATACATCATTATAGGCACTGAGAATTAACATGTCATGTATATTGTCTTGAAATATAGGTGAATTTCACTAACTTTTGTTACATGATATGCCTGTGATTACTGAGTGATGTTTTGATAGCTATCTTATTCCTATATTACTCTTGGCTATGATTGAGTGATTGTATGCCTCAATTTATGAGGTGTATAGGCCCATATGGGTTGGGGTGAGTAATTTACTGAGTCGAGCCATTATGCTATAAATAAATGAGTGTCGTTTCTAATGATAGGTGTATGGGAACCGATTCACTAGGAATGTATATCCATTATAAATTGAAATATGAATTCTAAAATGAATTGGTTTCACTTACTTATCTCGCCTTGTCATGTTTATGAAAGGTAAAGGAGTAAACCTGGTAATTAAATGTAAATGAAATGAAACTTATACTTGAGCACTTATTGATACCTGGTTGTCTAAGTGGGTAGTTAGGGTAGTGTGCCTTTTTCAGTAAGTATTCTTACATTCAGCTTCTACTAGTGAAGCTATCTTTCTACTTAATTTTTTCTTGAGGTGCATTGTAATGACCCAAACTTTCATTAATGAAAATTCATTTCGATCTAATTAAATGTATTATTATGTAAAATGGTTATATAACATATGAACTTATTTTGTTTTATGTTTCTAGATTTTAAAATACCGTTAAGAATTGTGAACATTTATAATATAGTCGTTGAACAGTGATCACATGATTAGTATAAATATAGGGCTTCAACAAATCCAATTTACACAGACAAAGGAAGTGATGGCCTCATCCAATAGACTTGCCCCATATGAATCCCATTTGTCGGAGCTCGGAATGGAGGTGGCATCATTGGTATTTTCTCTCGACCAAGCCCAATCTGAGCTTCAACATGTTAAGATTGAACAAAACCACCTACAAGAGAAGTGGAAGTTGATAGAGATTACTACCCGAGCGATGTTATCTGAGCCACCCCAAGAGTCTGTCACCATCGCACACCTTACCCTTCGGTCTTATGTGGGTGTTATAAGGGGTTATGTAACAAGACCTTAGCACTATGATTATGTGCATTATTTTTGTATATAATAATGAATATACATTCATTTTATTATTGTTACTTTGTAAATATTTTTTAAAGCGTAAACAGTATTTTTAATTAATATTCAACAAAAAAATATATTTTAATAAATTAAAGGATTTTTGAATTAAATATTATTTTAATAAAATATTATTATTATTATTAAATTACTTTTTATTAAATTAAATTTTATTAAATATAAATGATCAAATAATTTTATGGATGCAATTCTAATTTTTATTATGGTTTGAAAGTCGTTTTTGTCAAAACCCATGAATTTTTTATAAATGTCAGTTTTTATTTTAAAAGTAAAAATTCACATATTTAGAAAATTATTTAGATAAAATGAATATTATTTTTTGAATCATGATTTTGAAATTATCCAATGATGAATTTTTCATAATTTTCTGAGACAAACGAATTTTTGGGTAAAAATTAAATACCATTTAAATATATAATGTATTTTATGATATCATAATGACCCAATAGTGATGTAATAAAATAATATAAATGATATTTTAGGCCAATATATGTTTTACCATTAAAATAATGTGATTTTAGGTTTGTTTTATTTATTTTACAAAACCATAGTGGACCCTCCAAGAGTTATAAAACATTTTCACTTTTAAATGAATTTCCTTGAGAGTGTGACTCACCTCCACATAAGAAACTCTATTATTTTAATAATTTAGTCCATTTTCATTATAAAATATTGTTTTCAACTCCCCTTTTTCAAAAAACCATCAGCAAAATCCATGGGCAGGTTTTTGGTATTGATTAGTTTAATGTGTGGTGACCCAAACCTAAATAATAATGAATTCCATCTCCTTTCCTATATAAACCCACCAAAGCTCCCACTTCCTCTTCACTAAAATCCTTTTGATTTTAAAAAAACATTTCCCTACCCTCTATATAATCCTCTCAAGGTTCCCCAAGCTCCCAATAAACCTCTCTCAAGCCTCTCCCAAGCCTCTGGGATCACACTTCCAAGTAAGGGATCTCCTCTTTTCTCATTTTTGTCTCAATTTCATTATGTTGTTATACCCATTCAATTTCAATTAAAAATATTGGGGTATGATTTATAACCTACCCCATACTTCCCTCTTTATGTTTTAATTATTATATACCCCTTTAACTCTCATTTAATGTCTCTCATGCACACCTATTACCATGCCAAAATTCTGTAAGGAATTTCCCTCTCCTCGTTTACATTCAAGCAATTCCTTTGTATTATGAATCTAAATTCATTTACTTGTGTTAGTACATGTTTCTATATGAACCACGTACTGTCCATTTCATTTAAATATTATGAGACACCCCTTTCTCTCTCATAAACCATTTTTATGAATTTTTATGTCACGTCATTATGCTGCCAAAATTGCACCACGATTTTCCAAGCCAAAATCATTGTATAGTGAATACCATACCCATGTATCTATCAAGGTTATTCACCTTTATGAACATATACATATTGAATTGTAATTTCATTTGTTTATTCCACATTTCTTAAAATTTTAATAAATTATGATGCTGAATGATTCTGTGTTATATGATCCATGTGGCACACTTATGCATGAAATGAAATGTTTCAGAAGGGTGTGCCCTGATAGCGCTCCAATGCATTGGGTAAAGATTAGTATCATGATACTTCAATTGAAATGAGGGTTTACTCATTATAATTCAATTTCAATGAAGATTTACTCATTCTCCATGTGCAATGAGCCTTCTTTCATGCTAAAATCATTTTAAATTTTGTTGCCACATTTCCATGTTATGTTAATCTTGTTATATCATGCCTTTGTGTTCATTTTTATCTTATGCTCCATTGATATGCCTATTTCCTAACATGTATTGTATCTTTCATGTTATTCCTCATTAAATCCCTTACTGGGATTTATTTCTCACCCTTTTCTTATGCATTTCCTTAGGTTATCCCATTCAATGCTAAGTATGAGGGAATATAGTGGTCATGTAAAGGAAGTTTTCAATAAGATGTTGCGTCATATGTTTTAAGTTGTTATGTAATTTTCCTAATCCCCAAAGACACTAGACCTCTTTATCTTCTATGTTGTATCAAGTGAAGTTTTATATGTAATAAATCATGTCTAAGTGTGTAATAAAATGAAGGTTTGTTATAGTTGGTATCAGAGGATAGGTTTATTTATTTTTGGGATTATGATTAGAAAACACTAGTGAAGCCTTAGAGACAAGACTAAGTATGATAAAAACATCCCTAATTTTTTTTGGGTATTTATTAAGTGTTTTATCAAGAAAATACATCCATGTTTGGATACGAGCAGGTAGATGCGGCTCTAGAACAAATGTACCTAGGGGTGAAAACCCCGACAAGGAGTTTCGATCTTGACCCAAGGTATCCTGGTACACGACAATGGGCATTGCTGCACTCTTGGTTATGACACTCCCAGGGGATATGATTTTGTAAGTTCATAAGCTTAGTATGAAAAATTATTAAGGTAATTCCCCTAATAATATATGTTAGAAAGTAGATCATGGATAACATATATTGAATACTATGGATTCATAAGTTAAGGAAATAAAATTTATTTATAATTCATCCATTTTGTACTTGTATTACCCTTTATGTGTTACCCCTAACTTTCCTTTTATTCTATACAATGGTCATTAATATGAGGAATCGAGCTAACAACCGATGTGAAGATCAATGTGATGATTGTGCTAATGATATTTCCAATCCGATGGGAGTGGAAATCGTGAAATTTGTCACGCTTCTCTCTCAGTTAACTCAAGATTTGAATAGAAACATGGGTCAAGAGGAACGTTCAACACCCCCTAAGAAATTACAAGTCTCTATAAAAAGATTCATGAGATAAATGCCTCCTACTTTCAATGGATTATTTGATCCCTCAATCGCCAAAAAATGGATCAACTCCATTGAAAATATCTTGTCCATCCTTCAATGTTCTGAATAAGATAAGGTTCTCCTGGATGCTTATCATATGGAGGTTGAAGGTGATCAAAGGTGGAAATTGATCAAAAATACGAAGCTTTAGGAGGAGATCTAGGAGTTGGAATGGAAGGATTTCCAAACGATGTTTTTTGATAAATATTTTCCACGCACCCTCTAGCTTAAGATTGAAAGGGACTTCCTTTCCCTCAAGAAAAAAGACGATGAATTTGTTGGAGAGTATAAGAAAACATCACAAGGCTTGCACGATATGCCTCTATCTTTGTCATTACCCCCAAATTATAGGTTGACCTCTTCTTTGGTGTGCTAAAACCTAGCCTGCAGAAAGCACTGACGATCCTTGACTTCGACAGCTATGAGGAAATTTTCTAATGTGCCCTCAAGATGAAAATGAAGATTGGAGAATCTAATGGGTATCATGGGGATAAAAAGCGTAAGTTGGACTTCAATTATAGCAGTCCGATGAATAAATACAACTGTTCTAAGAAAATACAGAACCCCACTTGCCAAAGGTGTGGAAAGAAGTACCCCGAAAATTGCTGAAAGGGGATGAGGAAATTCTTTAGGTGTGGTAGAGAAGGGAACCAAGCTATTAACTGTCAGTAAGAAAAAACCATGGCTATGAAAAAGGAGAGGAACACTCCGCTCAACCCTCAATGTCTGGTTTATTGCTTCTAATGCAAATAACCATGGAACTTTTCAAACCATTTCCCTAATCTAGGGGTTTTCAGAGGCAAAAAACAACCTCCAAGGTAGCAAGGGCGAGATTTTTCCATAATTACCATCGAAGTGAACCCCAAAAACGAAGTGGTGATAGGTACGCTAGTTATTCATTCAAGAATAGTGAAAATAATTTTTTATTTTGGTTATACGCATTCTTTTATATCCTGAAAGTTTGGTAGAAAAATCCCTACACCACCTCAAATCATGGAAGTAAATATGTCGATGAGTATGGAAAATGGGGAAATCATTTCATCCCATGAATATAACTCCTCCCCTGTCATAATTTGTGAATTTAAATTCCTATAAAACCTCTTCATACTCCCTCTGGTGGAATTTGATGCAATTATAGGCATGGATTGTCTTTCCTTATATAGAGCGAACATAAATTTCTGTGAGAGGGAAATCACTCTCCGTATGGAGAATCGACCCCCGATTCTATACAAGTGAAAGGAGGAAGATAAATCCTCTTTAGCTACATCATCTCAAACATGGATATTACTGCCCTATGACCATGCTTATCTGGCTCAGATGATTGAGTCCAATGAAGCAACCATCTTTGAAGACATGCCTATTGTGAGGGAATTTGCTGAAGTGTTTCCTGAGGAATTTCATGGTTTTCCTTCTAGAAGAGATGTTGAATTATCAATTGACCTTATAACTGGGGCATTGACAATATCCAAGACTCTATATAGAATGGATGTTGTGGAGCTTGAGGAGCTGAAGAAACAACTACTAGAGAATATGGATAAAGGATTTATACACCTAAGTGCTTCACCATGGAGTGCACCAGTCCTCTTTGTCAACAAGAAGGATGGGTCAATGCGTCTTTGCATCGATTATCATGATCTTAAAAAATCATGATAAAGAACAAGTATCCTCTCCCACGAATTGATGACTTGTTCGATCAGCTGCATGGGGCACAATACTTCTCCAAGGTGGATTTACGGTCAGGATATTATCAAGTAAGGGTGAAGAAAGAAGATATCCCCAAGACTGCTTTTTGTACAAGATACGGGCATTATAAATTCATAGTAATTCCTTTCGGACTCACTAATGATCCAGCAATCTCCGTGGACTTGATGAATAGAGTCTTTAGAGATTACCTTGATAAATTTGTGTTAGTATTTATAGATGATATTCTAATATACTCCAAAACCAAGGAGAGTCATGAGGAGCATCTAAGAACTATACTAGAGACCTTGAAAAAGGAGAAGCTCTATGCAAAGTATAGTAAGTGTGAGTTCTGGTTGAAGGAGGTCTCATTATTGGGCCATATCATCACAAGCAATGGGATATCTGTGGATCCCTCCAAGATAGCTGTAATTGAGGGATGGATGAGGCCAACATCGGTAATGGATATCCGTAGATTTTTGGGGTGATCTGTATATTATCGATGATTTGTGAGAAATTTCTCATGATTTTCCAACCCTCTTACAAAGATAACTCCAAAGGGAGTAAAGTTTACTTAGAGTGATGAATGCGAAGAAAGCTTCAAGGAGTTGAAAATGAGGCTTATCATTATTCCCGTGCTCACTTTACCCACAAGTGGATAACTTTTTGTGGTATTCAGTGATGCTTCAAAGAAGGGACTAGGTTGTGTGTTGATACAAAATGAAAAAGTCACTACCTATGCTTCAAGGCAATTGAAATTTCAGGAGAATAATTGTCCAACACATGATCTAGAATTGGCTACGGTGATCTTTGCTTTAAAAATTTTGTAGCATTATCTCTTTGGGGAGAAGTGTGAAATATATACATACCACAAAAGCCTCATGTATATACTCACACATAAAGAGTTGAACATGCACCAATGAAGATGATTAGAGTTAATCAAAGAATATGACTGCTCAATCCATTGCTACCCTGGGAAAGCAAACATGTTGGCGGGTACTCTAAATAGAAAGGACCCAGTGATTCTATCATTGATGAGAATTTAGAAGGATCCAATATTCTTAGATTTGATGAAGATGGACATGGGAATCATAAAGAATGGAAAATCATCAATCCTTTCACAAATGATTTCTCAACCGTCTCTTTTGGAAATGATAAAGGATTCTCAAAAGGATGATGTGGGAATTCAGAAGAAAGTGGAAGCTATCAGAAAAGGTAAATCCTTGGAGTTCAATGTTAATTAAGAAGGAATTGTGAGATTTGAGAAAAGACTATGTTTTCCATAAATTTCGGAGCTGAAGAAGGAACTGTTGAATGATGCACATAGTTCAAATTTCTCTATTCACCCAGGAAACACAAAGATGTATCGAGCTCTTCGAGAGAATTATTAGTGGGATAATAAGAAGAAGGAGATCACTGAGTATACATCAAATTTCATGGTGTGTCGACAAGTAAAGGTAGAGAGGCAGAAGTCTAAGGGGGTGATGCAACCATTGCCCATACCAGCATGAAAATGGGAGAACATCACCATGGACTTTGTCACCGGACATCCGAAGACATCCAAAGGCAACAATGTAAGATGGGTTGTTGTGGATCATCTTACAAAGTCTGCACACTTCATTACAATTTTGGAGGATTTCTCATTGGATCAACTGGCATAGATATATATCAGGGAAGTGGTAAGGATGCATGGAGTACCACAATATATTGTATTTGATCGAGATCCAAGATTTACCTCTAAGTTTTGGAAGATTATTATACATGCTCTGGATAGTGAACTGAACTTCAGTATGGCCTATCATCCTCAAACTAATGGACAATCTGAGTGAACTATTCAGACACTAGAAGATATGTTAAGATCATGTTCAATGGACTTTAAAGGAGGATGGGATCAACATCTTCCTCTGGTTGAATTCTCCTATAATAATAGTCTCCACTTGAGCATATAAATGGAACCTTATGAATCCTTGTATGGGAAGAGGTTCAGAACAATGGCATGTTGGGATGAAGTTGGCGAGCGTAAGCTGCTAGGACCAGAAATGGTCTAAGAAATGGTGGAGAAGGTGAAAACCATTCAGCAGCATATCAAGGCAACCCAGAGTCGACAGAAGAGTTATGCTGATAACTATCGAAAAGACCTTGAGTTTAAAGTTGGAGACATTTTATTCCTACGCATATCTTCATGGAATAATTTCATGAGGTTTGGAAAGAAAGAGAAGTTCAGTCCTAGGTACATCGGCCCCTTCGAGATTGTTGATCGTGTCGGGGTTGTGCCCTATCGACTTGCACTTCCACCTATCATGGCCAAAGTACATGATGTTTTTCATGTATCCCTCTTAAGTAAGTACATACCAGACCCTTCACATGTACTCTCTTCAGAGGTAGTATATTTAGAGGATGATATTTATTATGAGGATCAACCAGTGAAGATCTTAGATTGTAGGGAACAAGTCCTATGAAATAAGGCAATGCCCCTCGTGAAGGTGTTGTGGTGAAACCACAAGTTTGAAGAAGAAACGTGGGAATCAGAGGAAGTGATGAAGCAGAGTTACCCTCATATTTTTTAGTGTGGAAAAAGGAAATTTTTAGGGTGAAATTTCTTAAAGGGGGAAGATTGTAACGACCCAAACTTTCATTAATGAAAATTCCTCTTGATCTAATTAAATGTCTTATTATGTAAAATGGTTATATAACATATGCACTTATTTTGTTTTATGTTTCTAGATTTTAAAATACCATTAATAATTGTGACTGTTTTTAATATAGACATTGAACAGTGATCACATGATTAGTATAAATATAGGGATTTAACAAATCCAATTTACTCAGAAAAAGGAAGTGATGGCCTCATCCAGTAGACTTTCCTTGTATGAAGCTCATTTGTCAGAGCTCAAAAAGGAGGTGGTGTAATTGGGTTTGGCTCTTGACCAAGAACAATTCAAGCTTCATCATGTTATGCTTGAATGGAACTGCCTACAAGAGAAGTGGAAGTTGATAGAGATTACCAGCCAAGCAATGTTATCTGAGCCACCCCAAGAGTCTATCACCATCGCACACCTTACCCTTCGGACTTATGCAGGTGTTATAAGGGATTATGTAACAATACCTTAGCACTAGGATTTTTTGCCTTATTTTTGTATATAATAATGAATATACATTCATTTTTTATTGTTACTTTATAAATAGTTTTTAAAGTGAAAATAGTATTTTTAGTTAATATTCAACTAAGAAGTATATTTTAATGAATTAAAGGACTTTTAATTAAATAATACTTTAATAAAAAATTATTATTATTATTATTAAATTAATTTTTATTAAATATAAATGATCATATAATTTTCTGAATGTAATTGTAATTTTTATTAAGGTTTGAAAACTGTTTTTGTCAAAACCCATGAATTTTCGATAAATGTCAGTTTTTATTTTAAAAGTAAAAATTCACATATTTATGAAATTATTTAGATAAAATGAATATTATTTTTGGAATCAAGATGTTGAAATTATCCAATGGTTAATTTTTCATAATTTTCTAAGACAGTCGAATTTTTGGTTAAAAATTAAATACTGTTTAAATATATAATGTGTTTTATGACATCATAATGACCCAATAGTGATGTAATAAAAAAATATAAATTCTATTTTCGGACAATATATGTTTTACCATTAAAATAATTTGATTTTATGTTTGTTTAATTTATTTTAAAAAACTATAGTGGACCTTCCAAGAGTTATAAAACATTTTCACTTTTTAAATGAATTTTCTTGAGAGTGTGACTCACCTCCACACAAGAAACTCTATTATTTTAAGAAGTTAGGACATTGGAATTATAAAATATTTTTTTCCACTCCCCTTTTGAAAAAACCATGTGCAAAAACCATGGGCTGTTTTGTGTTATTGATTAGTTTAATGTGTGGTGACCCAAACCTAAATAATAAAGAATTCTCTCTCCTTTCCTATATAAACCCACCCATGCTCCCACTTCCTCTTCACTCAAAGACTTTTGAGTTCATTGAAACACTTCTATACTCTCTCTATAATACTCCCAAGGCACCCCAAGCTCCCAAGAATCATCTCTCAATCCTCTCCCAAGCCTTTGGGATCACACTTCCAAGTAAGGGATTTCCTCTTTTCTCATTTTTGTCTCAATTTCATTAATATTTTATACCCTTTTAATTTCAATTAAAAATGTTGGGGTATGATTTCTAACCTCTCCCATACTTCCCTATTTATGTTTGAATTATGATATACCCCTTTCACTCTCATTTAATTCCTCTCATGCACACTCATTACCATGCCGAAATTTCGTAAGGAATTTCTCTCTCCTCATTTACATTCAAGAAATTCCTTTGTATTGTGAATCTAAATTCCTTTAATTATGTTGGGAAATGTTTCTATATGAACCCCTTACTGTCAATTTCATTTAAATATGATGAGACACCCATTTCTCACTCATCAACCATTTTTATGAATTTTTATGTCACGTCGTTATGCTGCCGAAATTGCACCGCGATTTTCCAAGCTAAAATCATTGTGTAGTGAATACCATAGACATGTCTATATCAAGGGTATTCACCTTTATTCACATATACATATTTAATGGAACTTTAATGTGTGTATTAAACATTTCTTAATCATGGAATAACTTATTATTTTGAATGACTCCATGTTATATGATCCATGTGGCACACTTATGCATGAAATGAAATGTTTAAGAAAGGCGCACCCTAATAGCACTCCAATGCATTGGGTAAAGATTAGTATCATAATACGTCAAGTGCAATGAGGTTTTACTCATGCTAATTAAAGTTCAATGAGTATTTACTCATGATCCATGTGCAATGAGCCTTGTATCATGCTAAAATCATGTTAAATGTTGTTGCCACATTTCCATGTTATGTTAATCATGTTATATCATGCCTTTCTGTTCATGTTTATCTTTTGCTCCATTGATATGCCTATTTCCTAACATGTATTGTATCTTTCATTTTATTCCTCATTAACTCCCTTACTGGGCTTTATAGCTCACCCTTTTTTTATGCATGTCCTCTGGTTATCCCATGCAATGCTAAGTATGAGGGAATGTAGTGGTCATGTAAAGGAAGTTTTCAATAAGATGTTGCATCTGATGTTTTAAGTTGTAATGTAATGTCCCTAAGCCCCCAAGACACTAGACCTCTCTATATTATTTGTTGTATCAAGTAAAGTTTTCTATGTAATAAATCATGTCTAAGTGTGTAATAAAATGAAGGTTTTTTATATGCATGATTGTCTATTGTAGATCAATGCTGCCATGATGTCCTTATATCGTATGCCAGGAGGGTGGAGATGACCATTCCCCAGACATTTTGGGCCATAAGCCGCCAGTTCTACCTCCAGGAGTGCCACTTGAGGCACCGCCTGCTGTACCTAGATTGGGCACTAATTCCCACGTTCATGATAGTTTCCTACATCTGATGTAGTCCATGCATGGTGCTCCATGGCTTGCACCTACGATGGATGATCAGACTTGTGAGATCCAGTAGTAGAATCCTCCTACTTTCTCAGGGGATAACAGTCCATAGGCTTCTATGTCTTGGCTAGAGGCCATCCTATATATCTTTGAGCATCTTGAGACCCCTTCAGATTGGAGGGTCAAGCTTTCCACATACATGCTTCGGGATTCATCCAAGTGTTGGTGGGATGTGATTACCCAGGCCGGTCGTTGTAAGGGAATGTTATGGGTTGATTTCCAGACTACCTTCTATGATCAGTTCTTTCCTCAAACGTTGAGATCTGACAGAGCCATAGAGTTCATTCATCTTGAGTAGGGTTATATGTCAGTAAAGGAATATTCAACATGTTTCATAGATTTGCAGCACTTTGCACCGCTTCTAACTGGTGATGAGATTTCACGTACGAGACGTTTCGATGATGGGATTCAGTATGCCATCTGTATGTAGGTGAATTTATTTTTCCTACCTACTTTTTATGAGATAGTAAATCAGGCTCTTATCCCTGATCGAAACCTGAGGGATGACAATAGTACTGAGTATAAAGGATTAGTGCCACGTCAGGCCGGTATTTCTTCCGGTGGCAGGAAGCGTTCCCTTGAGGTTTCTTGTCAGGGAAATGACAACTAGAGTGTCCATTTTTACAGCTCTAAAGTGTGTCATCAATGTGGATGACAGGGGAATTCAAATCCTTGGTGTGATATATACCCACTAAAGTGTCAGGCTTGTGGCCATATGGGGAATCTCCAGCATTTTTTCAGGACCTTTCCACTAGCTTCGAGTGGAAAAGGATCTGCACCAGCTCCACCTTCAGGAGCGAGTTCTTTTACGCCGTGTTAGGTGGGGAGTTAGAATAGCACTATTAGGTATGGTCGACCCCAAGGTCATGACCATGGTAGCCATACCCCTGATCATCAGCAGCACCAATAAAGCAGTTATGATCGTGGTAGTCCTTTTGTTGCACGGGGCTGTGGATCAGGCCAATTAAATACACTACAACCGATACCTGAGGATTAGGCTACATGACCATCTATAGTATGAGGTATTATTCTAGTGGCCTCCACCATATTATATAATTTATTTGATATAGTTTATTCAAACTCTTTTATATCTGTATCTATTTTGGAAAGACTCTGACTGGAGATACATTATTACTATGGTGTAATGATGCTAGATATGTCATTAGGGGTACGAACATAGGGTATACACTAGTACAGGGACTCTCCCCTTAAGGTAGGTAGTTACCCTTTCTTATGGAAACTATTTTTTCTCAAGATGACAGGCTTCGATGTCATAATAATGATGGATTGGATGGTTTAGTATTTTTCTTTTCTTGACTGATATCATCACAGGGTATCTTTTACATCACTATAGGGCATCAATTATTTACAAAAGGGTGAGTGGGATGTCCAGGTTGGTATAACTAGACCAAAGAATCATGGGATAGGTGGAGTGACCACCCAGATTTAAAATCACTTCATGGAGGATCAGGGTTTATGAAAATATGGTTTCTCTTCAGTAGTGGATCATTTCAAGGATGTCTTTACTAAAATTTTGTCTAGCTTACCTCCTGAGAGAGATATAGAGTTTATAATCAAGCTTGTTCAGAGAGCAGTACCAGTTTCCATTCCTCTATATAGGATGGAACCTACTGAGCTTCATGAGATCAAGCAGTATTTATATGATTTAGAGGGAAAAGTTTTTATATGGCACAGTAAATCCTCGTGGGGTTCTCACATACTTTTCACCAAGAAGGAGGATAGAACCTTATGCCTATACGTGGATTATAGAAGGTTGAACCAGCTTAAGGTAAAGAACCGATATCCAATTCCGTGAATAGATGATCTCTTTAACCAACTCCGAGGAGAAAAGTTCTTCTCTAAGATTGACCTGAGATCGGGTTATCATCAGGTGTGAGTCAGATCATCAGACATACCTCATGCATATTTTCGTAGTAGGTATAGTGTATATGAGTACATTGTTATGTCGTTCAGTATTACAAATGTGCTTACTATTTTCATGGCTCTGATGAATATGGTTTTCCACCCCTATTTGGATTCTTTTGTCATGGTATTTGTGGATGACATCTTGGTGTATTCTAACAGTCATAGGAACAATGAAAAACTTCTTGATATTGTTCTGAGTACACTGAGAGAGCATCATATTTATTCCATGCTTGATAAGTGACACTTCTAGATCAATAAATTTTACTTCTTAGGTCATATTATCTCAGAATCACGCATATTTGTTTCCCCGGAAAAGGTTAGTGATATAGTTTCCTAGGACCATCCCAATAATGTATTTGATATACGGAGTTTCTTGGTGATGGTTGGATATTACAGGAGTTTCATAAAATATTTCTATTTACCTACTACACCTCTTATTAGTCTTACAAGTATGGGTGTCAAGTTCATTTGGTCAGAAGCATGTGATAAATCCTTTTAGGAGTTAAAAGGGAGGCTTTTATCGACACATATTATAACTCTTTTGGAGTCAAGCATAGGTTATACCATCTTTTGTGATGCATCAGGAATTGGCCTAAGAGTAGTGCTGATTTAAGAGGAAAATGTTGTTTCATATGGATCTCAACAGTTGAGGCATCATGAGAGAAATTACCCAACGCACGACCTTGAGCTAGAATCATTTTTCCATGCCTTATGTTGCTAGAGACAATATTTTTTGGGTAAGAGATTTGTGGTGTACACAGACCACAAGAGCCTCAAATATATCTTTTCATAGCATGAAATGAACCTTATAAAATGGGTATAGGTTGAATATCTACAATACTTTTATTTTGAGCTTTCTTATATGCTTGGTAAGGGCAATATAGTTGCAGATGAATTTGAGTCGGAAAACTCAAACACAGGCCATACGGGAAGCCAGTGATGAATGGAAATTGATGGCCCTCTTTTTTGAGTTGCATCTGAAGTTTCGTGATAGTCATGAGCATTCTTAGCTCTCATCCTTGACAGTTACCTCTTTCCTCCTTGAGAAGGTGAAGGGTAGACAACTTTTAGATCCTGAAGGCATGGTTATCCGTGAGATTATATCAGAAGATAACTTGCCTCTGGATTGGTCTGTGGATAGAGATGATGTACTGCATCTATGTGGACGTATCTGGGTTCCTATAGATGTGAGAGATGAGTTTATGAAAGAGTCTCACACTTCTCAGTGGGCAGTTCATCCAGACATCTTGAAGATGCATTGAGATATGCAATGCCATTATTCGTGTCCTAGGATAAAACTTCTGATAGTAGGCTTTATCAATATGAGTTTCACCTATCAACAGGTGAAGGTAGAGCACCAAATGTAATACCCCGACCCCAAAATCCCAGAGCATGTGCATTACTTATTACTTTGTCATGATTAAGAGGAATGAAATCCTGAAGAAAACAATCAGTTTAGTAGTCTTGAAGATACCAGATACATTCATGTAAATCATGTTACACTGGGATAGGTAACACAATACAATACATAAAAAAACTAATAAGCTATTGGATTTGGTGGCCTAGAACCAACTACTTTGTACTTTATTCATTAATAAATACATTATCACATCTTGATTGTTCTTCTGTGTGAAAATGAATGTGATAATGTCCTAAGGATAACTGTTGCATTAAAGGGTCATAGTGGATCCCTGCAATGATAAGAACTCAGATGTTCCATAACATTGTTCTTGAATATATGTTCTATGTCCAGATGATGTTATTTGAGAGACACAAATAATGCAGGCCAATAGGGGTGAGGACTTATAAAACCATAAGGCACCTTCTCATGGTGTGCGCCCTTGGTAATATCTAAGAGAATATTATGAGAACGAGACCCTCTAGTCGAAAATCCACATTTCATAGTGTCATTGGATGTTCCTATCTTCAAGCGTGTGTATTAGTCCTTATACTTTAAGATTTTTATTAAGGGGTATTACAACTCACGCACTTATACATATTGAAAAAAAATATGATGACACACTATTCACAGTGAGGTGGGATATGTTGGGTGCGTCATGAGTAATATTGCATTTATATATAATACGAGAAAGGATGTGTCCCTTCTTTTCCATAACGGAAGTAGATATCTCAGGCCCTTTGATGGAATTGATATAGCGTAAATAAATCCATGGCCATGGTAAGGAGTGGGTGAGTTCAATTTCGGAAAGTCAAAGAAAGAATAATCAAGCCCATGGGTTGATGGAACTAGCATGAAACCCGCTTGATTTGAGATATCGAGTGGTCTTTCCCAAATTTACCCAAGTTTTTAGGGTTAAGTGGTCTCTTGTAGTTTAGCTTGGGTTGTCGAATCCTCAAAGACCTAAGAAGTAACCTACAGACACATATATTCTATGGATTGTTTTTTTATTTGAAGTATCCAACTCGGGTTGATTTTAGATGGTTTTAATTGAATTATAAGAGACTTAATTGAATTAAATTTAAAAGAATGATTTGATCCTAGTTTATCACTTGGGGTGGATTACATGCATTCCTTTTTAAACTATTTCAATTTATTATATTTGAGATGGGTTCATTTAATAAGATCAAATAACATCATCACTTACTGGTTTAATACCTACATGCTTTAATACTAATCACCTATACACATGAAGGGTCAAAGTTTTGATCACTTCAAGGTAATGGTTCGTATTAGCACTTGAAGTGTGTGACCTTAAACTCAACAAGGACGAAGGAGTTTGAAGATCTTCAAACAAAATTCTCAATTAAAAGAAGTTATTAGAAATGAATGGAGTAAGAAATAACATCCAATCCATCCCCTTTATACTCCCTTGGATAAACCTATAAGTGGGTTAGCCCTCCATTGATTCTATGTTTTCAATGGAAGCGGAAAGTAGCCTCTTGAGGGAGGAATTGGAGAAGTAAAAAAAGACAATGAAATAACGATCACTCCACCGTTGTGTGATAATTTCAAAAGCTTTGGTGTGAATAAATTCACACCTAGAACCAATGGTATCAATTTGATATGAATAATAACAAAATAAGAGTATAAGAATAAATTTTATTAAGAAACTAAGGTGAATTTAACAACTTACAATTGAGAAAGAACATTACAAAGGAAAAGTGGCAGCATAACATTACAATGAAAGAAAGCATCCAAGATGATTAAATCCTCCAACACCACTGCCTTAAATAGTAATTTTAGGAGACTTGGTTTGAGCCTACAATAGTTAAAGTCATCCCGTTTGAGTATGGTAGGCCTAGGGTGGTGGAAAGCTTGTGGAACTTAGACTTTTCCACCCTTTACCTGAAGTGGAAGGTAGCTTGCATCCACCGAACAGACACATCGAAATGAACTTATATATTGCATAATTAGAGTGTCCCATATCATAATAAAATGTATCTCCATATTTATCCTAACCTCCTGTAAAATTTCCTCCCAAATGGAATTTTGGTTTGCGAGATATTATTGAAATGGTGGGATATTTTTTTGGTCTGCAGAATCTGGCCCAGAATTTTATCTTCAACTTGAGCCGCCTGGAAATCCATTCAAACATCATAATTATCTTTCAAAACTGTTTAGTGAAATTTTCCCCATTATTTCTTCTATCTTCAGCTAAATTTTAAAAATTATTGGGCTTGGAAATTGTCCGATACAGTACTTTTATTGGGCTGTTATCCAGTTCACTTCACCCAGAATGTTGTTTGTTCAAGACCAACTTTAGTGGTCTTCCGATATGAATCTTCAAGTACTCCAAAATTATGAATTGTTACCAATGTGATGATAAACCTGAAAATTAAATATTAAAATAAAATCAAGATCATTGGGTACTTTAAATGATGTTTAAAAATGTACCATGTAATAGTGCATTTTAAGAATGAATTACAATTATAATATGAAATAATTTTCAAAGTGTAAAATGCACTAAAATGGTGTTTATAAATATTAAAGAACATAAATAATATATATATTAAAAAATAATATTATCCTCATTCAGTGGAAAATCATACCCCCCAAATTGTGGTTTTCTAGTCCCGAGCAAAATATATCTCAAAAAATGTGAAATTAGAATTCCCTTTTCCAAAAACATTTAATAAACAATGATCACAAAAAATCATTATATCAAAAAAATATGAAACCCATCAAAATATTTTAATACAAGATAGTTTCATAATCAGATCTCAATCCCAAGCTCATTAATTTTTTCAAATTTATCTCCATATTTCATCCAATGTCAATTAATTATGAGGATGTGTTGTGTATCACAATAGGCATGGGGGTTCATCTTTATTCAAGGGGGAAATGACGAAAGCGCTAGGTGGAATCACATTTTAATATTAAGATGAGTATTCATTTTTTTTTTTGCAATATTTCCATGGTAATTTAAATTGCACTCAAAAGAGTCATCCCATGTAGCAAGACTCTGCCGATGACTCTCAGGCTCAAAGACCTTAGGGAACCAAGTGAAGCCCACATACTCGGGCATAATCTCGATATAACTCAGTCAAAAACAAAATAAAATTACCACAAATAGATATAAAATTACTAACTCTAGGCCAGACAACTATGGAGTCACGATCCCCAATGTCGAAAGTCACGCATTAGGTCATTTCATTGCTCTACGTGAAAATTTATTGTTTTTTATTATTTTTTTATTGAATACTCATATTAATACTAAAATGATCACCAAACCAATGATATTTATTTGGGGTACCCCACGAACTCAAACTAATACCCCACTATCCAAAGGACGTGTGTTGTGATTTTTTTTTCTATTTGGATGAAAATATAAATGATGAAATTTTACATTAGATAACCACACTTTCCAAAATCTATGCTCATGAAATTATACATGGATTAAAATTAGAATCTGGGCATGCTAAATTATTTGATATTCAGTTTAAAAGTGTGCAATGTGTATTATCATGTTCAAGGTTAAAGAAATTTTTCCTTCCATGCATTTTTTTAATGCACACAAAATTGATTAATTTTTTTCATTCTTTTCACCCCCCCCCCCAACTTAAAATAACACTATCCCCAGTGTTTAAAGAAAATAAAATTTGTAAGGGGGTAGTGGTATAGGAGAGGAATTATAAAATTAATTTTAAATAATAAACATGGAACAAAGTCACCTAGTGGTTGAAGTTGAATTTCTTGCTGCTCCAATTTAGTCCTTTGATATCCATGTCACTTGCAGAGTTCCCAAGTGGAAAAAGTAAAAAACAAAAAAACAAAAAAACAAAACAATATATATATTTATTTATTTATTTATTTATTTATTCATATAATAAAAAAAGTAAAATATAAGTATATATACAAAAATTATATAATAAGGAATCACTATAAGTTGTAGTTCGGTGGTAAGCACGCACCCCTGTCTCCCTTCGGCCCCGAGTTAGAGTCCCCGCGGCTTTTCCGGTTGTGACAGGGTTTTCCCCACGACCTACAATGTGTCCTTTTAATTTTTTTTAATTATATTTTTTTGTATTTTTATTTTAACCTACAAACACATAAAAATAAAATGAACTGATGATACATTTCCTTCTTTTTAAATTTCTGGATAAGGTATTACTCAAGGATCACACCACGCGACACGGATGAATATGGCGCTCCCCTTTCATACCCATCCATACTCATAATAGAATAACAGGTCAACAATATATTTTTTTATTTTTTTTTAAATATCCAAATGATTCATTAATCCTATTTTAAAAATAAATATGATTCAAAAATATTGGAAATATGAAAACCACGGGTTGCCTCATGTGTATCGCTTTTGTTTAACGTCGTTATCTCGACTTGAACCTCTTAACTTACCCAATACCAAATTTAAACATTTTAAGGACCACATGTTTCTCCACTTCTACTAGTATGATATTAATTCTATGCTTATAATTTGTTTCATGCACAAACCTATGTTCTATAATGAGTGGTAAAATCCAAGGAATATTAGAAATGGTTGATCCAGTTTCCTCTATTGTCTTGCCTAAGACATCAATGATCATTATAACTTTTTTTGTTTCACTAGAAGAAAGAATTACAACTGAAATGTTTTGGTTATACCCTATGAATGGATACTTGATCGGGGAAGTAAGGATAATAATTTTGAGCTCGGGTTGGCTAGTACATTCAGACACGGGTGGAGATTTTGAATCCAACTCAGTTTCATTTTCCAAATTTATCAACAAAATTGGTTCCTTTTTGAATAGAAGATTCAACCACCAAATTAGAAAGATCAATGTCAGGAATGGGTATGGAATCAATTTTTGTGATTTCTCTCAATGGTTTAGTGATTGGTGTTTTTTAAAAATCATAAATGGAGTTATACTTAGGAGACTCAATCCATGAGGTTAAATTCTACTTTTTGAATCCAAAAAATCAATTTCTTCTTGATTTAAATACCCTTCAATAATTCCTTTATCTTATCCATCTATCCCAAATCCAAAGTTTGGTTCTTCAATAAATTCATTAGAGGTTTGTGGGAACCTATACACTCCGCATAAGGTTATAGAAGGGACAGTCGGTGTAGGGATGAGTTCCTCACAAGTATTAATGCATTGTAGTTTAATATCAAAGATGAAACCTCAGAATTCATTTTCTCCATTTTGTTACACAATTCTTCAATAAATGTTTGATTAATATTATTTTTATGATTTTTGACATCATAGAATTCCCTATTATTTATCTCTTTAACCATCCTTGAGAGGGATGGAAATTTATCCTTTAAACAGTCATCATTTAAATGATTGTGCTTCTCATTGAGTGTAGGGTGATCATTCAAGGATTGATCAAATAAATTCACTGAGTTATAGAATTCCAAATAATTATTTTCAATTTGATTTCAACATGGTTTTATGATAGGGTAATTTTGAAGAGACTCCATTGGAGTAGATTGAAACTAAGATTTTAGATTCGTAGGACACACACAAACAGAAAGGTGAAAA
This sequence comes from Viscum album, assembly GCA_963277665.1. NCBI lineage: Eukaryota > Viridiplantae > Streptophyta > Magnoliopsida > Santalales > Viscaceae > Viscum > Viscum album. The sequence goes on from OY728122.1 coordinate 333,249,767, forward strand.
GATAAGAGATATGGGGGTGAGAATATAGAACTTGGGGTGAGAAAAGGATGATAGTGTCTAATATAACTTACTTAGGTCCCTGGAAATAGTGCAAAAAAATTTTATCGCCTAAATTTACCCATGTTTTTAGGGTTAAGCGGTCGCTTGTAGTTTAGCTTGGGTTGTCGAATCCTCAGAGACCTAAGAAGTAACCTATAGACACGTACATTATATGGATTGTTTTTTGATATGAATTGGACAACTTGGGTTGATTTTAGATGGTTTTAAGTGAACACTAAGATACTTAAGTGAATTCAATTTAAAATAATGTGTAGATCCTAGGTTATCACTTGGGGTGGATTAGATGCATTTTTTTCAACTATTTCAATTTCTTATATTTGAGATGTGTTAATTTAAGAATATCAAACAACATCATCACGTACTATTTTAATACCTAAACACTTTAATACTAATCACCTATACCCTTTAAGGGTCAAAGTTTTAACACTTCAAGGTAATGGTTCGTATTAGCACTTGAAGTGTGTGGCCTTAAATTCAACAAGGACGAAGGAGTTTGAAGATCTTCAAACAAAATTCTCATTTAAAAGAATTGATTAGAAATTAATGGAGTGAGAAATAACATCCAATCCATCCCCTTACTACTCCCTTGTATAAACCCATAAGTGTTTTATCCCTTCATTGATTTTATGGTTTCAATGGAAGCGAAAAGTATACTCAAGAGGGAGGAATTGGAGAAGTAAAAAAAGACAATGAAATAACAATCACTCCACCGTTGTGTGATAATTTCACAAGGTTTGGTGTAAATAAATTCACACCTTGAACCAAAGGTATAAACTTGATATTAAGAAGAACAAAATAAGAGTATAAGAAGAAATTTTATTAAGAAACTAAGGTTAATTGAACAACTTACAATTGAGGAAGAACATTACAAAGGAAAAGTGGCAGCATAACATTACAATGAAAGAAAGCATCCAAGATAATTAAATTATCCAACACCACTACCTTAAATAGGAATTTTAGGAGCCTTGGGTCGATCCTACAATAGTTAAAGTTATCTCACTTGACTATGGTAGGCCTAGGGTGGTGGAAAGCTTGTGGAACTCAGACTTTTCCACCCTTGACCCGAAGTGGAAGGCAGCTTGCATCCACCGAACAGACGCATCTAAATGACCATCGAGATGACAGAATTATAGTGGTCCATAGAACAAGAAAATGGATATTAGGATGTCTCCTAACCTACTATAAAATTTCATCCCAAATGGAATTTTGGTTTGCGCGATTTTATTGAAATGGTGGGATGTTTTTCTGGGCCATAGAATCTGGCCCAGAATTTTATCTCCAACATGGGCCACCTGGAACTCCATTCAAACATCAGAATTAAATTTGGAAATTATTGAATGAAATTTTTCCCATGAATTATTATATATTAAGTTATATTTTCAGAATTATTAGGCTTGTATATTGTCTACTACAGTATTTTTATTGGGCTACTTTCCAGTTTACTTCACCCAGAATGTTATTTGTTCAAGGCCAACTTTGGTGGTCTTCCAATATGAATCTTCAAGTACTCCAAAATTATGAATTGTTACCAATGTAATGAGAAACCTGAAAATTAAATATTAAAATAAAATCAAGATCATTGGTTACTTTAAATGGTGTTCAAAAATGTATCATGTAATAGTGAATTTTAAGAAGGAATTACAATTATAATATGAAATAATGTTCAAAGTGTAAAATGCACTAAAATGGTGTTTATAAATAATAAATCATGTAAATATTATATATATTAAAAATGAATATTATCCTCATTCAGTGGATAATAATTGAGACAAAGAGATTACATTACATGGTAAGCGTTCGTAGGAGGTGACACGTCATTGCATCGTTAACTTCTTTCTCTATGGGTGCCTTGGTGTGTTTCTAGATGCTAACCTTGAAATTTTGGAAGGATCCACCTAATGCCACTGAGAAAGAGGAATAGAGGTTAACACACTAAGTGTGTCCAAGTATCTTAGTTAAATATTAATTTAACAAGTTTAATAATAATTATTCTCGATTGTGGTTTAATAATTATTCAAGGGTGTCTGATTGCATTTATTTCGACACTAGTTATTCGAGAGAATATATTATGGGAGAAATAGTATATTTATTAGTGAGTAATGTAATAATATTTATTTGAAAAATAAATATCCATTATTCAAGGTGTAATAAATGTGGTAGGGGGAATAAAGAAAATGGAAAAACAAAAGTACACATCGTACATATTAATATACACGTAGTGTAATTTTTCTAGGGATTTGTGACAAATAATATTATTTATTTAATTAAATAATATTAGTTGTAATTCGTCAGGAACATGTCAAGTAATAATAATATTCAACTGTTATTATTATACATGGGGTCTTACTAAGAATTAAATGAAATTAATAATTTCTTTTTGGTAATTAATTCATTTTATTATTCTAAGTAATTAAAATCCCAATTATATAATTCCCATTAGCCTAGACATTTATTGGTGGTTGTGCACAATGGATTTAAAAAGATCTGAATCTAAGATAGAATTCTTTTTCCACCAAGAACGCTCTTAAGTTACAAGAGAGATCCTCCTCTACCAGATCAAGGAGAGCGCTTTGGAAGCGGCTCTCACAGCGATTGAAGGCGGACATCAAAAGTGAAGGTTATTCCGTGATATCACCCAGAGATTCCTTTGGCAACATCCAGAGATACATGTAGCACATGTGAATCACTGCTAAAGGAATCATACACTTGGCTTCTACAAAGTAACGACTGATCACATCGGATCGTGACCGGAAACATAAACGGAGATAGAATTCCATCAATGCAATTATTGTCTTTTAATTAAATTAATTATAACCAACATATTATGATCCTCTATATGGTTTTGGGACTACCTTTATTTCTTTCATTCTTCGCTATATTCTAAAGATTCAGCGTTTTATTATCATGACGGATCATAGATTAATCGTTGTTAATGGAAAAATTAAAGTTGGGTACACCCAACAACGCGCTTCTGTTTTGCCCATAACCTACAATTTTTATCAGAGGGATAATATCATTGATCATAATTATTTAGTTTTTTGTTGATGATTTACGCATTTAATAATTTAGTTGTTTCAATTCAAGTTAATGGTTATGCAAATCTGAATCTCGAGATCTGTTCCTCCTCTTTCATTTCTCATTCACCTTAAAGAAATGATTTTTTCTATTAATTTTGATTAAAATAAAATAGAGGATCTAATTTGGAGGTGCCAAAGCTTCCTGGTCATACGACACCAGAACACATGGTGTGTATTCGGATGTACACATTGTGTAGTCTTGGTTCCATGCACCGGGACGGTCCACCAAACCTGGCCATGTGTTGGAGTCTTTCTAAGTCTTAAATGACTCTTTGTGTTGACTAGAAATAGGTGGCACATGGTTTCTAGATTACATGCCATGTGGTCCACTGGAAATGACATGTGGTCACTTCGGGTTAGGGTTGGACCATGTACCCCGTACACAGCTTTCCTGGCTGAAAACCGTGTAACACGGATACTACATGGCGTGTGGCCCACTGAACATGTCGTGTACTCTGAAGATTTCTGAAGTACATCTACATGCCATGTCCTCAGGCATGTACTTCAGATGGAAAGTGAACAAAAGTATATGTCATGTAGTGAGAACTACATGTTATTTACTCATCCAAATTATACAGATTTATTAAAATTTATTATTATATTATACAAATCCTTGAGACGTGTACCATAGTGTGGGCGTAAAGCTGAGGAACAACATGTAATATGTGTTTTATATATATGTGCTTAATTTAACATTTGTGTAGTGTTCATTTCTACTCATTGGTTGGTTATGAATGGGAATTCATCGGGTTGCCTCCAAGGTACAAGTTACATATAAAGATAATTTTAAATGAATTTATTTGTTTAAAATTATGATGGATGAGAATCCTAAGGAAATTTAGAAAAGGGTTTAATATAAAGGGATTGATTAATTAAAGATAATTAATTGATTAGAGCATGATTTATCTTAAACAAGAATGATTAAAGAATTGAATGGTAGTTTTATTTATGCATAAATATCATTGCATGTATGGATGATCAGGAGATAGACTAAGACCTTTTTATGTGAATGGTTTCTTTTAATTAATTTATTTATATTAATTTTTTTTCCTGTGAGTCTTATCCTCATTAATATGTAGGGCCTACGTGCCCAAGGTTTATTTTATGTAAAACCCCATTTTACCCCTCACCTGCGAGTGAGAAAATTCATATGTAATAAATGGAGCTCCCAATCTAGTGGAGGCGGATCAAGTTAGGATCTAAGGTGAAACCAATCCAAGGAGATACAAAGGTGGATATGTGGAAAGATATAAACATGAACCCAAAAGGTTCAAGGTGTTTATCCCCTAGGTCTTGGGTTAGTTTATTAATCGCTAAATAAACTAACCAATAGAACAATCTCATGATCATACCATTTATTTTATTTCTGTCAGTTTTATGGTTTATTTATTGTGGGTTTGTTGTCACGATCACACAATTAATGAATTAATCAAGCATGCAAGATGGAACTAAAATAACACTAGATTATTCATAAATATTATCTTAGACATGGTTAATAACTTAAGTATATCCCAATTAATATTAACAATAATGTAATCAAAGATAATAAAATGGAAATTTACGTATAAGGATAAAATCCCTCAAAGAAATATTAATTCGGTTTAGCCTTCCATAATATTGGTTAGAATCAAATCATAGTTCAAAGTTCTTTACCAACCCTAGTTTTGGTGCTTTAAATTATTGGGGAATTCTAATTAAAGTTTTTGGGTTGACTTGACTTGGTTCACATTAAGGGTTGACTGCCACAGTAGGACTTGGTGTGACCAAGAGGCAAAGGTTGAGGAAATCCAAAATAAAAGGGTTTCAGGATTGGGGATTCCACTCAGTGGAATAAGGAACTGCGAGTTAATGTTGTTGGCATTTAGAATGCCTACTTAAAACCCTTCAATTTTAATGACCAACCCTATTTGGGGTAATGCGAAGGGAAATATAGATCTTTTCTACTAGAATATTTAGATAATAGAATATTCCGAAGTTAATGGTGAGGGCTATTGGATTTAAGTAAAATAGTGGGAGACTAATAAGTATTTATTTATTTATTTCTCTCAGTTTTATCATGATATAGTACTAAAATATTTTCTCATCTTAATTTGTAGAAATGGGGAGAAAAATGACTTCTAACATGTCATTGTGAACCATACTCGAGAAGGAAAATCTTTTCACCGACACCAATTCCCAGGAATGGCAGAGGCGTTTATGCTTCATCCTTCGCCATGAGAGGAAATTGTACGTGCTTGAGGATCATATTCCTATTATGCCTCGAAAAGAGGATAGTGATGAGGAACTATCTCTCTATAAGAAACATATGGATGATGGCACAGATTTCCAATGTTTCATGCTATCATCTATGTATAATGAGCTCTTGAAGAAACATGACAACATGGACGTGTATATCATGATGTCTCACCTTAAGGATCTATATCAATAGAAGATGAGACAAGAGAGATATGAGGTCTCTAATACTTTGTGTACAAAAAAGATTATAGAGTCTGTGCTAGATAGGCCTCATGTAGTCAAGCTTATTGGCTACATTAAATGCCTGGACATCTTAGGGATTAAGTTCCTGAATGAGTTGCGTACAGATCTCATCCTATCATCACTGCCCATGACCTTCTCTAGCTTTATTGTCAAATACAAAATGAGAAACAATGAGAAGAGTATATCAGAACTTATGACCTTAATTCTCTAGGTAGATAAGGACATGGGACGTGACAAACCCACAGTCCTTATGGTGAATAAGAAAAGGAAGGACAAGGTCAAGGTGTAAAGGATTAATAAACGGTCAGAAGCCCCTGAGCACTGTCTCTCTAAGAAGGGGAAGATACAGAGCCATGGAAAGGAATGGGCGGCGGTATGTTTTGTATAAGGAAAGCTAGGCCACTGGAAGAGGAACTGCACCCAGAATCATGGGGACGCTAAAGGTGTGTTTGTTATCATTTGTAATCTTTCCATTTCTACACATTGGGTATTAGATACATCTTGTGGGGATCACATCTATATTCAAATGCATGAACCAACTAGATTTAGAAATATTATCAGAGGAGAGGTGGATCTTCGATCTTCCAATGGCGCAAGACTAGTTGCATTGGTCATTGGAGATTACCATATCTCATTGCCAACTGAGATGATTTTGGTTTTACATAACTGTTATTATGTGCCTAGTGTTACCAAGAACATAATTTTTGTATCATGTTTGGATATAGATAGATTTATTGTCAAGTTTGGAAATAAGTTTTGTTTCTTTTATAAGAACAATGTATGTTATGGTATGGCATATTTAAATAATGGTTTTCATGTATTAAATTAGAAAAACCAAGTGATGATAATCGATAAAGAAACAAACTAACATGACTCATACATCACCCAATTATGGCATCACCGTCTCAGTCATGTAAATGAGAAGTGCTTAACAAATCTCTGACAAGATGTTTATTTAGACTCTACTAAGCTAAAACCACTTGATAGATGTCACACTTGTTTACAAGGTAAAATTGCCAAGACGCCTTTTAATGGATAGGGTGAAAGGGCCATAGAGCTTCTAGGATTTGTGCACATGGATATGTATAGACCATTTCCAGTAGAATATAGAGGTGGATATTCTTACTTTATTACATTTACTGACGATTTGAGTAGATATGGATATGTCTACTTAATTTGGTATAAGTCAAAGTCCATTGAGAATTTTAAGAAATTCAAGAATGAAGTAGAGAATCAGCTTGGTAAGAAGATAAAGAAACTTCAATTGGATCAAGGTGGAGAATATTTGAATCAGGAGTTCATAGACCTTTTATGGGAGTCTGGGATTCTATCTCAAATCACTCCTCCTTATACATCACCGTGAAATGGTGATAGTGAAAGGAGAAATCGTGCCTTGTAGAACATGGTGAGGTCGATGATGAGTTATGTAGATATTCAATTATCCATTTAGGTATATGAATTAAAAATTGTAGCATACACATTAAACTAAGTACTAATTAAGTCCAAAAAGTTTGTTTTAATAGTCTCTCCGCTCGTTGAGTGTTCCATCTTGGGAAATCCAAGGGTTTCTTCCCCGACCTGGTGGGGACGACATCTGATTCAACCCTATTTAACGCACGATTTGTGCTCATTCTAACCAGTCGAAGCCGGATTTTCTCTTCCCATCAGAAAGCATGAGGCTAGACCCCTAGTCGAAGCACGTTTTCCTGATCAGATATTGGCGCCCTCCATTGCGGATTTCCGGCAACCGGCGTCGATTTATGTGGATCTAGCCTCAGGTGAACTGAGGCATAACCCTTTTTTCCGAAATCTGAGGACTGTGTTTGGAAAAACTGCGGTGACGTCAGAGTTGGATTTGGTGAAATTGCAGTGACGCTTCTGGTTTGTTCAGCGACGAATCTGGTCCGGGAAGGCCTGGCGCAAGGTTCGTGGATAACCGACAGTGGTGCTTTGGCATCACCTCGATAGATCCGTAGAAGACGCACCTTCGTGCGCGACTACGCGGTGAGTCTTCTTAGTTTGTGAAGGATTGGATGGGAGGGTCAGGTTCTCCTGGATTGCGGAGCAGAAGCGTTGACTCGTCGTGATGATTAACTGATAGTGGTGCTCTGACAAAATCCTGTCATGAAGCCTGAAAGCTTGGTGAGTCTCTTATAGTCGAGTGCTGCTTGGCGGAACGCTAAGCCATATCGCAATGATACTCTACAAAGACCATGTGTGAAGCACTGATGGCGAAGTGAGCTTTCAAAGTCGGGAAGCCCCTGGGAGAAATCACTTCGCAAAGCTCTAGAGTGAAGACACTTCATGATGCCACTGTGCGAAGCCCCTGCGCGGAGCCCGGCCACGAAGGTTTTGCATGAACCCCTGCCATGAAGCCCGGCGCGAAGCCCCTGTGAGAAGCTCCTGCACGAAGATACTGTGCGAAGTCCCTTTGTGGCGCGAAGTTCCTTTGTGGCGCGAAGTTCCTCTGTGGCGTGCGAGGTCACTTTGTGAAGTCCCTTTGCGGCGCGTAGTCCCTCTGCGGCGTGCGAGGTCACTTCGCGAAGACACAGAGCGAATTCCCTGTGCGAAGCGCCTGCATGAACCCCAGCGCAAAGGCCGGGCTAACATTTCCTGTGTTGGGCCGGAAGACTCTCTCAGGCCGGGGATCCCTGTTGGGCCGGACGTCGCACCGAAGTCGAAAATAGTTTTCTTTGGAGATGACCCCTCCGGTGCCACTCACGGAAGAACGTAGAGGACCTGTTTTTCAAGGACATGATTCTATAAGGGAGTTTGGGTGCTATCCAAACATAACACTGAGGACCTGATTCTTCTTCAAATTTCGTGGATTGCACTATGGAGGAAGAATTGTTGAACCAATGGAAGAACCTTGCTTTGACAGATAAAGAAAAAGCGACAATTGAAACCCAGAGAAATGAAGATACCACTTTGACAAAACCTTTGGCACTGCTTGTTATCGGAAGAATTGTGACCAAGGTATCGATCAACCAAAAGGCCCTCAGGAACACCCTGCAAAAGCTATGGAAATTGGAAGCTGTAGTGGCTATTCGGGAAGTCGAGAACAATCTAATTGTATCTGAGTTCTTTAGTGATAAAGACAAAGACAAAGTTCTCAATGGTCGACCCTAGTCCTTCGCTAATCAGCTCATCCTGATGGAAGAACTTAAAGGGGGAGAAGACATCCAGAACTGTGAACTTACTCGATCCCCCTTCTGGGTAAGAATAAAACTAATTCCGTTTCATGGGAGAACAACACGTTTGATGACAGAAATTGGAGACCGGATCGGTCACTTCTTGGAGTGGGACTGCTCAGACCCAATCCAATGGGGCCCCCTGGTCCAGATAAAAGCTGAGGTCGATGTGTCAGAACCCCTGATGAGAGGAATGTTCCTGAAAATTGATGACTCTAATATCTGGATCTCGTTCGAATTTGAGAAACTACCAATCTTCTGCTTCTATTGTAGACACATCGGCCACATTGAGAAAGTGTGTGATTCAAAGACAAATAATAGTGATGGCAGTATTATCTTACGATACGGCCCATGGCTCCGGGCCAAAGCACTCACAGAGGCCTATATACCTGAGGCAGAGAGACAAATGGATCGTGACCACCTCATGATAGCACACCTTAGGCGGCCGGATCCTGGAAAATCTACGACCATTAAGATGGGACCACCAGTTTTTCCTAAAGAGTACCCAGCTGATCTTTAGGGAGCTGGAAGCGCCTCCCAGGATAGTATTTCCAAATGCAATGATGGGACCCGATAGGAAAATCGCTCGATTCAGGGTCATACCAACTTGAACATTGATCTCACACCATCGGTTTTCATGAGCATTGCTACAATTGAGCCGATACCTAAACCAAAAGAACCACCAGAGAAAAGCCCGATTCTGAAATATGTGCCCTTTGAACCACCTGATGCTGAGCAGACATCAGATATGGTAATGACTGGAGTCGTTCTACAAACTAATTATGGGATGATAGATGCCACATCTTCAGGTCATGTTACTCGTCGAACGTGTAAAAGGGCACACGGTGGTGGTAGAGGCGGATTTTCAGGGAACCCTAATCCAGGGGATCTGAAACGGAGAATTGAGTCTAGTGGTTCAATTACAAGCTCCACCAAAAGGAGGAAAGCATCAGCTACTTCACCAACCCCAGATGAATCAAAGGCGGAGGCGGGTAAGGCCCAGCCCCGCCTGGAGCAATGATTACGTTATGCTGGAACTATCGTGGTCTTGGAAACCCACGTACGGTTCGTATGCTTCAATGTCATTGCGCTCAAAGTCGCCCTGATATGGTTTTCCTGTCCGAAACCATATTGGAAAACAAGGACACCACAAATCTTGCTCTAAAATGCGCTTTCTAGGGATGTCTCCTGGTTCCCCGACAGGGTCATTCAAGGGGTATATGTCTCCTTTGGAAGGAAAATGTTGATATCACGATCTTATCCTTCTCCCAGTGACACGTGGAAGCAGCCATTTATGATTCCCATAACCCCCCCCCCCAACTTTTTTGGGGATTTATGGTTGGTCTTCCCAGACTGAAAAGTGGAAATCGTGGGACCTCCTTTGTAAGCTCCGTCGTGATCTGCCAAGCCCTATTCTGTTTGGAGGGGATTTTAATGAGATCCTCTTTCAGAAGGAGAAAAGAGGTGGAGCTGTGCGATCCTCCTCTTCAATGTCATATTTTAAAGAAGCTATTCTTAAGGTGGAGTTGGTTGATCTGGGATATGCAGGTAATCCATTCACATGGCTCCGAGGTAGTTCAGATGGGAACCGTATCGCTGAACGTCTTGACAGATTCCTTGGTTCAACGGATTGGATGAACCTTTACAAAATGTACCAAATCAGACACCTCACGCTCAACTGCTCGGATCACTGCCCGATTGTCATCAATTGCACCCATGATGAGTGCTCTACAAAAACCTGGAAACTATTCAGGTTTGAAAGCTTCTGGTCAAAAGATCGCGAGTGCGAAGAGGTTATCCGTTCAGGCTGGATGAGTGGGAAAGCAGATGTTAGAACCAATCTTCACCAAGTGGTGTCTGATCTGAAGACATGGAGCTCCTCTAAATTCCGTCACCCTGATAGGCAATGCAATTTTCTTGAGAGGAAACTATTCTCTCTTCTCAACAAACCCCCAACTAGCAGCATACTCTCAAAAATCAGCAAAACCCAATGAGAGCTGGATACTGCCCTGTGTATCAAGGAAGGTTTCTGGGCTATGTGAGTGCACGATATCCATATTGCAGAAGGGGATGCTAATTCCCAGTATTTCCATCAGAAATCTTCAGCTAGACGTCGAAAAAACTTTATTTCCTACATTTTAAAACCAGATGGAAGTAAAGTGTCAGATGCAGGGAGAATCCAAGAAGTGTTCTTGAGCTATTTTCAGGATCTCTTCTTCATAGGACAATCCAACATTTCTACTGAGATAGAGGATTGCATTACACCCGTGATTTATGATGAGATTAATAGACATATTTCCAAAGAAGTGATGGATGACGAGACACTCTAGGCATTAAAGCAAATCCACCCTACGAAGGCCCCGGGTCCAGACGGTTTCCATGCCCTCTTTTTCAAGAATTACTGGCACATCATTGGTCTAGACATCTGCAATCTGATGAGGAATATTTGGGCAGGGAAAACGGAACTATCTGCTATTAATGAAACAGTCCTTACCCTCATTCCCAAGATGAAAAATCCGCTAGTAGTCTCGGACTTTCGACCTATCAGTCTGTGCAATGTCTCGTATAAGATCTTCTCAAAGATCATGTCTAATCGGTTGCATCCATGGTTGCCCGAAATCATCTCGAAGAACCAAAGTTCTTTTGTGGAAAAAAGATTAATCACTGATAATTCCATTATTGCTCATGAAGTTTTTCATTCCATGAAAACACGATCACAAGTGAAGAGATGTATCATGGCTTGGAAATTGGACATGGCTATGGCCTATGATAAAGTGGAGTGGAACTTCCTCAGATTCGTGATGCTTAAGATGGGTTTCTGCACCAAATGGATTGACATGATCATGCATTGTGTCTCGTCTGTGTCCTTCCATATTAATGTCAATGGGGTGCTCACCCGAGGCTTCTCCCCGTCCCGTGGACTTCACCAGGGAGACCCTCTTTCACCTTTAATTTTTATTTTAGTGGCTGATGTATTCTCTAACCTCCTTTCCAGGACTTCCTCCTCTCACAGAATTCATGGGGCGAAAGTGTGCCGCAAGGGTCCTCCGATCTCCCACCTCTTCTTTGCCGATGATTGCCTTCTTTGTTCCAGGGCTACCCATAATGAGTGTACCTCCATCTGACAGGTGATTCAACAGTACGAGCGGGCTTCTGGAAAAACGATCAACCAGGGAAAATCAGAAATTTCATTTAGCTCTGGAGTCCCTCTGCCCAAAAGAGAAGAACTCTGCTCTATAGCGGGCATCCCTATGGTTGAAAAGCATCAAAAGTATCTTGGGATCCTGACAGTGGTTGGTCGGTCAGAGAAAGATATTTGTACAGCTATTGTGGATCGAATTGAGAAAAAAATCCAAGGATGGGCCCCCAAAAAATATCCAAAGCCGGGAAGGAAACTCTCATCAAGGAGGATCTTCAATCTGTTCCCAGCTATTTGATGTCTATTTTTAATCTTCCTGCTGTGGTGATTACCCAGATTCACTCCAGCACATCCAACTTCTGGTGGGGTCGAAATGATGGAAGAAATAAAGTCCACTGGATCGCCTGGACTTCACTTTGCCAACCCAAATCCGAAGGCGGAATGGTCTTCCGAGACCTTTCTCTTTTCAATGATGCACTGCTGGCTAAACAAGGATGGAGTATTATTAATCACACATCATCTCTCTGCGCGCGATTTCTCCGGGCTAAATATTTCCCACATAAGGATTTCCTGGACTCCCATCTTGGCTATCGACCCAGTTTTCTATGGAGAAGTATTTGGGGTGCTCGCAATCTTCTGAAGAAAGGACTAGGATGGAGGAATGGAAATGGTTAAACGGTTAACATTTGGATTGATCCCTAGCTCATTGATTCGGCAGGCATGAAGGCATCATCTCCGATACATCCAGGCTCCAAACACGCCACTGTCCAATATCTTTTTGATGGTCAGGGGGCAGGATGGTGCATGGAAAAACTCTACTTGTGGTTTAATGAGAGGGACAGAAGGATTATACTGAGTATCCCCTATGTTCCGGACACAGGTCCAGACCATCTCTACTGGACCAATGACACTTCGGGAGCTTACACGGTGAAATCCGACTACCGGCTTGCTCTAGGTGCTCGAATAACTAAAGGGGATGCGAGGCCCTGGAAATCAATTTGGAAAGTCAATGTTCCCCCAAAAATCCACTTTTTCTGGTGGCAGTTGTGCACTGGTATCCTTCATACTAAGAGCCTCCTAGCCTACTGACACTTTTCAAACGACAACTCATTCCCCTTCTGCCCTGGTGTCCCTAAATCCCCTCTTCATGCTCTCATTCAATTCCCTAGGGCTCAGGAGGTTTGGAATTGCTGGGGATCTTCCACGGATCTTTTCCTGGACGCTGCCACGGATCTTAATTCTCTCATGATGCGCTGGTGATCCTCCTATTCACTGGCTAAAGAAGACTCCTTGTGCATTTTGACCTGGATTATCTGGGATCGGCAGAATGAATCCATTTTCAATCTTTTTCGTAGGCCCCCCAGATTTTGGATTGATCGGGCATCATCTTGGATTGCGGGTTGGCAGCACCACACTGAGCAACAAAGATTGTTCACCCCCTCTCCTCACTCCCAACAGTGGTTCCCCCCTCCGGAAGGGACTATTAATATTAATGTGGATGCCTCTCTCCCTAAGGATGGACCTGTTGGACTAGGTTTGTTGGCCCGAGACAACCATGGAAATATTATTGCAGCCAAACACAAATCATGCCACGCACATTGGGAGCCCTCAATCGCGGAAGCCGCCGCCATCCTTGCTGGGCTAAATCTGGAAAAAGACCGTGGATGGGACTCCATTCACATCGAATCAGATAGTCTCACCATCATCAATGCCATCAATCTCAACGACGGCGGGCTACAATCTTTTGGATCCATCACTCAGAGTATTCACTCTCTCAGGCAAAGCTTCACATCCTGCATTTTTTCATTCATAAAAAGGGAAGCGAACGAGGCCGCTCACCAACTGGCAGTCGTTGGCCCTCCTTACGATGATTCGCTCTGGCTTGATCACTTCCCACCTTGGTTATATGATTGTATTTCTGCTGATCTCCATCTTTAATGAATCCGTCTTATTGTCAAAAAAAGTACTAATTAAGGTGGAAAATGGAATTCCATCGAAGATGTGGAATGGAAAGAAACCCATTCTGTAGCACAGACGTGTATGGGGATTCAAGGTGTTTGTTAAGGTATTATTAGGAAAAATCTAGCACCACGAGGCACAAAGTGTATCTTTATAGGATATCCCAAGGAAACAAAAGGATATTACCTATATAACCCTTTAGAGAAGAAAGTCATTATTTCTAGAAAGTTTGTCTTTCTTGAGAGGGATAACATCCTCAAAAAGGATAGTGGGACCAATATTGACTTTGACAAAGTTAATGCTCAAGATACACAAGAGTTGGTATAGGAACAAGTTCCACAGGTCCCCGTGGAAGAGGTTCTAGAAACACAAGTACTATGTAGGAGATCAAAAGAGGTAAGGGAACTAGAGAGATTTGGTTTCCTAGTCACCGAGGATGGTGAATCATTATTGTTGGATAATGATGAACCTCTCTCCTACAAGGAAGCATTAGAGAGCTCAGAATCTTCAAGATGTCTAGAAGATATGAAATCTGAGATGGATTCCATGTTTTAGAACCAAGTATGGGTTTTGGTCGATGATCCAGTTGATGTAATGATTTTTGGATGAAAATGGGTATTCAAGAGAAAGTTGGACATGAAAGGTCAAGTTAGCACCTATAAAGTAATGCTAGTGGCTAAAGGATTCAGAAAGTGTCAAGGAATTGACTGTGATGAAACCTTATCGTCAGTTTCCATGTTTAAATCCATAAGAATCATACTTTCCATAGAAGCTTACCATGACTATGAGATTTTGCAGATGGATGTCAAAACAGCATTCCTTAACGGAAAACCATTAGGAAGATGTCTATATGACACAACCAGAAGGGTTTGTGACACTAGGTGAAACCAAACGGGTTTCCAAGTTTCAGAAATCCATTTATGGATTAAAGTAAGTATTCATGTCATGGAACATTCAATTTGATGAAGCCATAAAGGAATTTGGTTTCATTAAGAACGAATGTGAACCATGTGTTTATAAGCATTTTAATGAGAATGTGGTTTTTATCCTAGTAGTATATGTTGACGAAATATTACTTATTGGAAATGATGTACCAGTCTTACAATCAGTTAAGGACTTGTTGAACAAATGTTTCTACATGAAGGACTTAGGTGAAGTATCCTACAATCTAGGGATCAAGATCATTTGTGATAGATCCAATATGTTTCTTAGAATAAGTCAAGGAACATTCATTGACCAGATACTAAAGAGATTTAGTATGGAACAATCCAATAGGGGATTGGTTCCAGTGTCACATGGCCTACATCTTTATAATAGAATGTGTCCTTAGACACAATAGGATAAAGTTAGGATGAGTAAGATCCCATATGCTTCAGCTATAGGATCCATCATATATGTCATGTTATGTACCAGGCTTGATGTTTCCTATGCTCTGAGCATGGTAGGAATATATCAAGAAGATCTAGGAGAACAGCATTGGACTGCTATTAAGATTATCCTTAAGTATATGAGAAGAACTGAAGATATGTTCTTGGTGTATGGAGGACACGAGGAGCTTGTCATCAGAGGGTATGTTGATGATGGTTTTTTGAAAGATCAGAACGATCTAAAGTCACAATCAGAATATATTTTCTATCTCAATGGAGGAGCTGTGAGATGGAAAATCTCAAAGCAGTCAGTTTTCATTTATTCTACAGTAGATTCTGAATATATAGCAGCTTCTGATGCAGCCAAGTAAGCTGTTTGAATTCAGAAATTTTTCCAAGATCTTGATGTGGTTCCTAGTAGTAATGATATTATCACATTGTATTATGATAATACTATAGTGGTGGCTCTTGAAAAATAACCAAGGTCACATCAATGGACAAAGAACATTCTCTAAAAGTATCACCTCTTGAGGGATTTATATCAAAGGGGTGATGTTATAGTGATGATAGTGTCCAAAGAAGAGAACTTGGTGGACCCCATGACTAAAGGACTATCTCAGGAGAAGCATGAATATCATGTGAGAGATAGTGGGTTAAAGGTTGTTAGTTGTTGTCTCTAGTCCAAGTGAGAGTCTGTTGGAGTTGGTGGCCTAAAACCAACTACTTTTTACTTTATTCATTAATAATTACCTTATCACATCTTGATTGTTCTTCTACGTGACAATGCATGTGATAATGTCCTAAGGATAGTTTTTGCATTAAAGGGTCATAGTAGATCCCTGCTATGATGAGAACCTGGAAGTTCTATAACACTGTTCTTGAATATATGTTTTATGGTCAGATGATGCTATTTGAGGTACACAAATAATACAGTCCATTAGGGGTGTGTAATCATAAAACTTTGAGGCACCTTCTCATGGTGTGCGCCCCTGATAATATCCAGGATGATATTATGAGAACGATACCCTCTATCAGGAAATCCACATTTCATAGTGTCATTGGATGTTCCCATCTATAGACGTGTGTATTGGTCCTTAGACTTTAAGATTATTATTAATGGGTATTAGAACTCGTGAACTTTGATGTATTGATGAAAACTGTGATGAAACACTGTTTTTAGTGAGGTGGGATATGTTGGGTGTGTCATGAGTAATACCACGTTAATATATAATGTGAGAAAGGATGTGTCCCTTATGTTCCATAACTAAAGTAGATATCTCAGGCCCTTTGATGGAATTGATATAGCCTAAATAAATCCATGGCCATGGTAAGGAATGGGAAAGTTCAATTTTGTAAAGTCAAAGAAAGAATAATTGAGCACATGGGTTGATGGCACTAGCATACAACCTGTTTGATTCGAGATATCGAGACAAAGGGATTGCATTACATGGTAAGAATTCGTAGGAGGTGACACGTCATTGCAGCGTTAACTTCTTCTCTATGGGTACCTTGGTGTATTTCTAGATGATAACCTTGGACTTTAGGGAGGCTTTGCCTAATGTCACTAAGAAATAGGCCTAGAAGGTCACACACTAAGTGTGTCCAAGTATCTCAGTTAAATATTAATTTAAAAAGTTTAATAAAGATTATTCCCGATTGTGGTTTAATAATTATTCAAGGATGTCTGATCACATTTATTTCGACACTAGTTATTCGAGAGAATATATTGTGGGTGAAATAGTATATTCATTAGCAAGTAATGAAGTGATATTTATTTGAGAAATAAATAGCCATTATTCAAGGTCTGATAAATGTGGTGGAGGAAATAAAGAAAATGGAAAAACAAAATTACACGTCGTGTATATTAATATACACTCCATGTAATTTTTCTAGGGATTTGTGAGAAATAATATTATTTATTTGATTAAATAATATTACATGTAATTCGTTGGGCACATGTCAAGTAATAATAATAGTCAACTGTTATTATTAGACATGGGGTCTTACTAATAATTAAAAGAAATGAATAAATGCATTCAGGTAATTAATTCATTTTATTATTCTAAGTAATTAAAATCCCAATTATATAATTCTCATTAGCCTAGTAATTTTTTGGTGGTTGTGCACAACGGATCTAAAAAGATCTCAAGCCAATAGAGAATTCTTTTTCCACAAATAAATTTCTTATGTTACGAGAGAGATCCTCCTCCACTGGATCAAGGAGAGCTCTTGGGAAGCGACTCTCAGGGCGAACAAAGGCGGACATCGCAAGTGAAGGCTCTTCCGTACTAACACCCGGAGATCCCTTTGGTGATATCCAAAGATACGTCGAGCACATTTGGATCACCGCTA
The DNA here is from genome assembly GCA_963277665.1 of Viscum album. Lineage (NCBI taxonomy): Eukaryota > Viridiplantae > Streptophyta > Magnoliopsida > Santalales > Viscaceae > Viscum > Viscum album. Next base: position 333,267,390 of record OY728122.1, read on the forward strand.
GAGGAATTCTACACTTGTATTATATGACGCAATGATGGATCACATAGGATCATGACCAAAAACATCAACGGATAGAGAATTCCAGCAAGGTGATTCTTGTCTTTTAATTAAATTAATTATAACCAATATATGATGGTACTCTCTATGGTTACGAGACTCCCTTACTCTCTTTTGTTCTTCTTTATATTCTGAAGATCTGGAGTTTTATTATCATGAAGGATCTTGGATTGATCATTGTTAACAGAAAAATTAAAGTTGGGTACACTCACCAATGCGCTTCTGCTGAGCAAAGAACCTACAAAAACTACATCCATGAGAACTCAATATATGTTCTCCTCCTCATAACCTATTGAAGGTAAAAAAATGAAAGGGGTGAGCTCAAATTCTCAGTAAGGGTTACTAATAGTGAAATGATGAATCAACAATAATGTAATCATAAATAATTTGGATAGTCAATATAGAATGGTGAATAAATGAAAAACACACACCATTAATAAACTGAGAATAAAATTGAATCCATAGGTTTTGTAATAGTGAAAAATTCATGTATAATAATAGAAAAAAATGAATAAAGATATATTATTATTAATTGGACATCATGTATCTGGCACATTAGACCACTATACCATCAAAACAGTTTAAGTCTGTGGGTAGAAACCCATCTGATTTTTGGAAACAAACTCGAAGGGTTTGTTGCAAACTGATTTTTCATATGAGACATGTCGATGCATCGAGGGGATATAGTGGGCCCTGCCTGTCATTTTAATTCCAAATAATTCTTTATATATAGATTTAATACAATTACAACATGCCTTCTCAATATCTGTATAGAGTAGAGGATACAGATTCTTCAATATTTCCATAGTTAAAACAACATTCCAAATAAACACCGTTTGTAAAAGGGTATACGGCTTAAGACAATAATCATATCCATGAAACCAGGATATGGATATATAATATATTTAAAATTTAAAATGAAACATGATCTCAAATGGGTAGTGGATACACCACATAAGAAATATTAGGTGTACAATACCAAGAAAATGATAATGAAATGGAAATTGAGACAAAGTTCCTTACCACATTGTAATCAATCGATTCATTTGACCAAAAATTAATAACCACAAAATAAATCATAGAATACCATGAATATAAATATAATCATGATAATATATATCAAATGGTAGTACAAAATACACCACATGCAATAAATAAGTGGCGAACAATGGAAATCTCACAGAATTAAAAGTTAGATAAGAAACCCCTTACCTTATGCTCGAAAGTGTTCTTTGACTGATCTTAATGTCATGAATAATCAAATTTAGACTAATTAAATAATAATTCCATAACCTCCTCAACATTTAATTTATTTATTATAAACTTATTAGGTTCATTCAGGGTCTTTTTTATGGGTTCAAGAGGTTCAATTTTATTATTTTAGAAGCATTTTTATCCTTGGTTTTCATGATCGGTTTACTTATATTCATGAATGGAAGTTCATTTGAAATGTGGATAACATCCATAATTGTTAATATATATTATTAGTGACATTATAAATTATCTTATAATTAATTTTGGGTTATATACCAGGAGGATAACTCATTAATTTAATGTTAATGATAAAGGCTTGGAATAACTTGGCGGTTTTGTGCAAATGAACTTGTTTTGTATTATTATTTTATATTATGAGTGTGTAAGGATTACAGAACATTAAATAAGATGAAATAAATATATTATGATCTATTTCAACCATAAAAATGGTTTCATGACCAGAATCGAATATGGTAATAAAAATTGAGAACTCGTCGTCCTTGAATGTGATAAATTAACACATCTCTGACAGTGTTTACATTTTTAGTATAAGAGGAGGGGGAAAGAGAGATGATGATGAAATATTTTAGTAGAATAATAAAATTCCAGTTAATGTAAGGTACTGTAATTAACATAGAATTTTTATGAGGGGATATGAGGAAATAAAAGTAAATAAAGGAACTCAAAATAAAACAAAAAATTGAGAAATTTCTCACGAAAAATCGGTAGCCTAACAGCGTCACATAAAAATTCATAAAATAGTTGGATGATAGAAAGGGGGTATCTCATCACTCTTAAATAATATGGAAATAAAGGGGAATATGGAATTACATATCCCAACATAATCCAATTGAAAATAAAATATAAAAAATAAAATGAAATCTTTAAGAAAAGAGAAGGGTGGTAGATTCCCTTACCTTGTAGAGTAACTCCCAAAACATGATGGTTGGGACCTTGTGGGCTTGAGGACACCTTGGTATGACTAATAGGGAGGTAAAACTATCAGATCATCTAGGATTATGGATTTGTAATGAAAGAAAATGAAAAAATGAGTGGGTATTTACAGTAAATGAGAGGGAATTTTTTATTAATTTAAAGGGGCACCTCATTAGTGGTTTTTGCAAAACCATGGGATTGCCCATGGTATTAGCCACTTGGGACACCTCATGTAATATTTTACTGTACACAATTAAACCATCCTTTTATATTAATTATTACATCATTAGTATGTCATTAAACATAATGAAAACTCAAAACTATATTTTTACTATTCACAAAAAATTCATGTATTTTAGAAAAATACCATAAATTCACCCTAACCATTTTTCAACATGTAGAATTCAAAAATGAACTACATTTTTTGAAAATAATTTTCTAAATATTTTTAATTTAATTTTATAATAAAATCATAATTTATTCAAAAATAACAATTTTAAATCTATAATTCATTTTTTAACACCTTGAAAAATTAATCAACATCTCATTACCTTATAACATTAAGAAAATAAAATAATAATATGGTTTACTATTCATAAGGTTCATATTACTATTCATAAGGGTAAGTTACTATTCATAAAAAAAATTGGTTCTATCAGACTCCAAATAACTTACTGATCCCAACCATAGATGATCGTTTTTTGAAATTCAAAACACAAATGTGGAAGATTTAAGTTTAATGGTAGGTTATGGAATTCTTCTTTAAATAACCAAGTGTTGTTTCATAGAGACTCAATGTTTCATTCAATATTGGCTATCTAATGAATTGAAAGTATTTACGAGAAACATACCATAAAATGTTTGGGTGTTATACGAAAGACCTTCAGGCTTGCTACAGCCACTTCTAGTCCCGAAATGGAAATGGGAAGATGTTTATGTGGATTTCGTAGTCGGCTTACCGAGGTCACCGAGGGGTAGCGATGCTATCTGGGTAGTCATTGATCAACTAACGAAATCATCTCATTGTATTCTTATTCGGGAGACTTTCTCAATTGATGATCTGGGAAGATTGTATATCTGTGAGATCATATCACTCCACGGGGTCCATCGTACTATCGTTTCAAATAGGGATGCTCATTTCAAATCATGGTTCTGGAAGGGATTTCAGAATGGTATGGGAACCTAGGTGCTTCTAAGCACAACTTTTCACCCTCAGACTGATGGACAATCATAACGGACAATACAGGTTTTAGAGGATATGCTTCGAGCATGTGTTCTCGATTTTGGTGGTTCTTGGGAGAAGCATATCCCTCTCATCGAGTTTGCCTATAATAACAGATTTCAGTCAACAATTCAGATGGATCCTTTTGAGGCCTTATATGGTAGGTTGTGGTGTTCACCCCTGTGCATGCTAGATTTAGGTGAGGTAGCCTAATTAGGCACTCATCTCATTCAGGAGACTTCAGAGCAAGTTTAGTTGATCAGAAAGTGTATGACTGCTGCTCAGTCTAGACATAAATCTTATGTCGATAGTCATCGATGACCACTTGAGTTTGAGGTCGGGGTCATGTTTTTATTCAGGTATCACCCAGGCTAGGGCATAGATGGTTACGAAAGTAGGGAAAGTTTTCCCCCTCATTATATAGGGTCATTTGAGATTCTAGAGAGAGTCGGGCTGATATCCTATCAGTTTCTACTACCTCAAAGGTACCATGTCATGCACGATGATTTTCATGTTTCACAGCTTCACTAGTATCATGTTGATATGTCTCATACCTTTGATCCTGAGTATGTTGAGTTAGATGTTGATGCTACCACTGAGGAGTATCTAATATACATCGTTGACCGAAGCACGAAGGCTCTCCGAGGCTGGTTAGTCCCTCTAGTACGGGTGATATGGAAGCACAGCCGAGTACAAGATGAGACTTGGGAGAGGGAAGCCGACGTACGTGCCCAGTGGCCGGAGTTATTCTCAAACGTTGTTTCTCAGCCTTGGAAGGTGAGCTCAGGGTTGAGTTCTTTTAAGGGGGAAGATTGTAAGAACCTGGTTTTTCACTCAGGTATGGATCCTTTAAAATTCAGTCTAAATCGTTACTTTGGAACTAATATGGATGCCCAATGAGTTAGCTAAGGTTTCAGGGGTGTTCGATGCAAGTTCGGAGCTCAGAAACCATCTTTTTTGGGAAAATGGCCATGTCACACAGTTAGTGAATGGTTGACGCACAGTTTGTCGAACCATGTAGATTGAAATTTCTGGACATAACCACTTCGCATGGTTTGCGCATGGTCGTGCGACCTAACTGTGTGAGCGCCCCTTCTTCCAAGGTACATGTGCATAGTTTTCACATAGTTTTTCAAACTGTGTGGACAACCCATGTATTGGCTATTTTAAGGGTAAATTGTTCTTTTTTCCCTTAATGATCTAATTAACCTCCCTCTTTCCCTAATCTGAGATTATGTGGTATTTACCTCCATGGATCTCATTTTTTGAGATTTTTGAAGGTCAAAGCTAGGGATTTGAAGATCTCCTTTGTTTGTGATCCGACCGAGCATCTGTTTGTCACGTTGGATGTGAAATGGTAAGTACTCGAGTCCTCTTGAGTTGTTCTCCTTCTCTCTTGCTCTCAACAGAGTTATTGAGGTATGAGCGTTTTTCTATTTTTCTTAGATGTACTCCGATCTGAGCCAAATCATGGGCCAATACAGAAGGAGGAGAGTCGTACAAGCCTAAGTTGGGTGGTCTATAACTCATCCCTCAAGTTCGTTGATTTTGGAATTGTCGTGTGGGGCCCACTGATTTCATCGGGTGTCATTAATAGAATTTATATGTCATGCTTATACTCATTAGAACCGTATGGTTATGCTCTTTCCAAATATTTGATTAGTTGTTAGTGGTTACGCCCACAATTACATCCTTTCCATGTTCAAGGTTATTCCATGATTGGGTTTTTGGAGTTTTGACACGTTTGTGCCACCGTTCGGGTGTGCCTTTGTTTGACCTTCCTAAGGGTAAGCGTTTCTATATTAAATGGCTTGATCTATATTGTGAATTGCATAATGGAAAGTACCATGTATGCTCACCACTTGATCGGCCTAAGGTAAGTGCTTCAATTTGACAATGAAATGTGAAACGTGAAATGACAAGTATACTAAGAATATGCCTTGGCCTTAAATGTAAATGAATTGTAGGTTGCATATCTGCAGCACCCCTTACCACATTAATTGAAGGTAGCAGAATGAACATTGAATATGGAATATGGTTTAAATGGATTAAATGAATGGTTGCATGCTACTTGGCCTTGTCACACTACTAAAAGAAAAGGCTTGAACCAAATGACTTGATTAAAAGGTTTCATGTTAATTGACCTTATCACGCTAATGAAAGGAAAGGCTTGAACCAACGATTGCATGTTATTTGACCTTATCTCACTAATGAATGTAAAGTCTTGAACAAAATGAATTGTTACATGACTTCATAATCAAATAGGAATGGTCTGACTCGAGCTTGCCTTTGATTCTGATCGGAGAATGCCATGAGCACTCAGGAACCCCATTCTGATTCAAGGGTACAACTTGCTTAGGTTGAGACCCACCTAAATCCCGATCTTTGTCTATTCTTGGATGCTCAGTATGTTACATTAGGTTCCCTCAAGTAGTACTATAGGATGCCTTGGATACACTCCTTGGATTCAGAATTAACAAATTGGATGTCTTTGATACACTCCTTGGATCCAGCATGGACAAGTAGGTGTAATCGTTAAAGATCATCGGGACCAGTCATTTCTTAGCCTCGTTTTACCTTGGATGAACTCTTTCGACTCGATAGGCGACTCATTGGGGAATGTATTGGACTATGCTCCTTGGATTACACTCTTACCCCATGTTAGGCTACAGTATTACTGAGTTGTTGACCCTTAAGGTCTACGTCGCCTTGGTTATTACCTTAGGACTTCACTATGAAATATCATTACAGGTTTCCTTGTTACAACTTGGAACCTTTGCAGTTGCTAACATGTGGCTTATTTATAAACTGGTAATAATTAATTAATGAATTGTTGACATGTTCAAACATCAGCCAATGGTTGAAGCATGTACATGGGTATTTAGTTACATTGTACTGCTTTACTATATATATGCATGTTTGCACACTGTTACATTTTCATTACACGGGTCGGATGTTATATACACAGTTGGTGGTGGCTCACTGAGATTTATCTCACACCCTCTCCAGGCATCATTTGGTACCCGGGGAAAATTATATGGTCGCAGGTGTTGACAAAGGGAAGCATACGACTTCAAACACTTGATTGTTTGTTGTTTAGGATGGATATTGATAGCAGATGACGGATCCAATGCTCGGGATGCTTGGGATTGTCTTTGATTTCCATTATATTGTTGTGAAATATGTTAAGTCTACTGTTTTGTATAGCTGTTTTCCAGTTTTCTAGTGACATGACATATCATCAATTGTTAAATGTTATTCCAGTTTTTTCCGTTATTGTTACTATTGTCTCTATTTTTCGTTGTGCCTTCTGTTTACTTATAACGCTTCTGCTATTTACCTATGTTTACTTCCATATGTTGTGCTACACTTTGGTAATGAGGGCATAGTCTCCCCATAGACACATCACAGGCCCTTGCTGCTGGTCGGCAGCCTATAACGTTTGAGGAGATGAGCTTGATACCATGTGGCCCACCGGATTTGGGGCACCCATTGAGTGGCATTCGGGTTTGGGACGTCACATGTCCATCCTCTGATACTAATGTAACAACTGAGCCCCGCCGACATCACAAACATCCCACTTTAATGGATTTTTTTGTGTACGTTTGGATACAAATTTTGATATAAATTTTCAATGCAAATTTTCATTGTAAAATTCCACTAATTTTTTTGAAGTAGATTTTTAAAAAAAATATTTTTTTATGAATTGTATTTGATTTTCTAAATATACATACAAGATTTTTTTTAAGTCTTATGAAATTATTAATTATTTGTAAATATCTTCAAATAATTTTTATATGGATAACAAATTTTTTATTTTTTTAGAACAATTTCAAAATTTTCATTTTTGAAATTATTTTTTTCTTCTTTTTGAATTGAGATTGAAATTATTATTTCCGACATATAAATACAAATTATTATTTTTATATGGTTTTAAAAATTAATATGTAATGCTAGTCACAAAAAAAATATTTTTTACACTAATAACAAATTTTTTAATTTTTTAAACGATTTACAATTTTTAAATTTTTTCAAAATATTTTTTTCTTATTTTTATGAACTGTGTTACAAAATATTTTTTTAATGTATAATTACAAGTTATTAAAATTTTAAAGTTTAAAAAAATTAATTGTTAGCTATAAATATGAAAAATATTTACTCTGGATAAACAATTTATTATTTGTTTTTTTGACATTTTACTATATTTTAAGTTTTGACTAGTTTTTTATGTGCACTGTACATGTATGGTGATAAGGGAATAACGGGGTGTTTCAAAAAATAATTTGACAATCCCACTTATATTTCTTTTCAATTCAATGGTCATTTTTTTCCATCTGGACGTGACATGATCTCCAGTATATTGGATATTTCAGTAAAATATGTTAACTAGAAACGATTCTCGTCCCAAGAAGCAGACAAGGCTCCTAGTTTCTTTTGTTTTTTGTTACCCATGGTGGTGGTCACTAAAGCCAATGCATTTTTCAAGGTACCCCCACTCTTATATCATTTCATTAAATAAAAGTTTATTTCAAATTTTATGGCTTTTAAGTTATTGCATTCCATTAGAGTTTATTTAATATTTTATGGGTTTTGGTTGTGTGTAATTTATGGAATGAAATCCGATTTTTTTTTATCGCAATGCTATTTAGGTTATTGGATTTGATTATTATTATAATAATTGAAAAATAAAATGGTTATCGAATCTAGGTTTTGGGTATAATTGAAACTGATACTCTTCCATCCGTGCGAGCCTCAACATTATGCGACGTAATAGGGATTTGAGAGAGTAAAACAACTATTCAGAGGTATTGTAAGAGAAAATGGTCGTGATGTTGATAGAATGCCATTGATTTTTAGTGATTATTGGGATATTATTAATCTATAAATAATTATGTGGGGAAATGCCAGTGAATAATTTGTAATTAATGAGATCCATTGGATCACGTAATGATTTTCCCCACCTTTTGGTTAAAGCGCATGTAATCCGGTCAAAGTGATAATTAAATCGATTATTGATGTAGACATATTTATATAATTAATACAAACTAAACATATATAATATTTATGTTCTAGATTATCACTCCATTGACGGACTTTTTTCGTTAATTTAATTTTGTAATCTAATAATTATGTCGAAACTATTATTGTTAATTTTATTTTCCAATCTCTTAATGACGTTGAAACAATTATTGTGCCTTTTTTGCTGATAACATATTTTATAGTCCACCTCGATTCCCGACTATTTTGACACTTTCAAACAGCAGTATCTAAATTTTATAATATTTTCTATTGTTATGAAACAGATCCAATATTGATTGAAACCACAGATAATTTCAAAATCGGAAATATATAACCCATAGTAAGCTAAGTGTATTGTTGAAAAAACATGCATCGAATGATTTGGATGGTGATAACAAATGACAAAACTAATGCAAAGAAGCGGACAAAAAAAGTGGAGACAAGGTATAAAAGTCCAAAAGTTCTACATATTTCATTAACTTATGGTCATATATATAGATATGAGATTTGATCCAATAGTTGACATTAATCTCTAACATATTGATCAAACAGATTGAAATACCAATGATTGGGGAAACCCAAAGGTTGACCATATGAAAGGGCTTTGTTGGGTATTGGGAAGTATTATCATCATCACATCATGACATCCATTAAATAATATTTCATAACACCCCCTTTAGGTGTCATAATTTTATTAAATCTTATATAATCTTGATTAAATCATTTAATTGTGTCTCTAGGACATTAATTAATATTTTTATTTAATGATGTCTTCGAGACATAGGAGGAAGACCATAGCTAATAATGAATGGTTTCATTGAAAAATTATAACTCATGGGGAAGACCAACAATCACCATTAATTATAGATATCCATAATAATTTATAACACTCCCTTGAATATCTGTGATGATGTGTGATTTTCTCATTAAAAACTCCGTTGAGAAAAAACACTTCAGGAGGAAACCATTGACTAAGGTAAAAGAGTACAACAACATCAATCTCTCGTAGTGTTTATTCATTAAAAACCTTACTAAGAAAACCCAATGAGAAAAACATAATTAAGGGGAAAAGAGTACAACAGTTACATCTCCCCCTCATAAAGTTACAATAGACCCTTCCTTATTCACATTCCAATTATATAAATTATTTTTTCAAAATTTGATGTTGATAATGTCATTGTAAATAAATCTGAAAGATTATCACAAAACCTTGTTTACAAGATATCAATCTCACCATTCTTTTGATGTGTAACATCCGAGGATGATAAATGGTTAAATGACTAAATGATATGATTCATGTCAACAAGTTGCACCTTTCTTTTCACGATCCTACGTGATTAAAACTCCATAACTAAACATGCTTTACCTGAAGTAGTGATCTAGATGAGTGACCTTCTGGGGAGTTTCTTAGGGTGTGTGTGAGTGAGGATAAAACACACTGGAAAGACATGTGTTGACCTATGTGGAAAATTACTAGTCAGATGACCCGTTCAGGCATGTGGGTGGGCCGTAGAGAGGAGACCACGTGTCTGCGGGGCAGCTGGTGGTACCTAGCAGGCCATGACCCCGACGACCATGTTAAGACAGGGTGTATGTACTGTCAACAGGGCCTAGTTGTTACATTGGTATCAGAGGGGAATCCAACCTTAAGTGCAGTGGCACTACTCGGGTTGAGATTTAGGGTCCACAACGCGGACGTTGTGCTCAAGGGGGGTGAATGTAACACCCCAGAATGATAAAGGGTTAAATGACTAAATAATATGACTTATGTCAACAAGGAGCACCTTTTTTTGGGAGCCTAGCTGATTAGAATTTCATAGTTAAGCATGATTGGCCTGAAGTAGTGATCAAAATGAGTGGCCTTATGAGAAGTTTCTCTGGGTGTGTTCGATTGAGGACAAAACACACTGGAAAAAACATGTGTTGACCTATGAGGGCAGTCATTATTTAGATGACTCGTTCGGGCATATGGGTGGGTCCTAGGGAGGGGGTGTTGTGCTCTTGGGGGGGTGAATGTAACACCCCCAAATGATAAAAGGTTAAATGACTAAATGATATAGAGGACTCATTCGGGCATGTGGGTGGGCCCCAGGGAGGGGATGTTGTGCTCTGGGGGGGGGGGGTGAATGTAACACCCTATAATAATAAAAGTAAATGACTAAATGATATGACTTATGTCAACAAGCTGCACCTTTTTTTCGAGAGCCTACCTGATTAGAATTCCAGAATTAAGCATGTTTGGCCTGAAGTAGTGATCAGGATGAGTGACCTTATGAGAAATTTCTCTGAGTGTGTCGAGTGAAGACAAAGCACACTGGAAAGAACATGCGTTGACCTATGGGGACAGTTGTCATGACCCGTCCCTCGAGGCCCGTGTCGTGACTACCCCAAGTCCGCCCCCTAGAGGTGAGGGGCTGACGACTAGCACCGAAGTCGTTAACCTACAAGTGAGAGGCATTTTCCTGAGTACCTGTACACACACACAAGCCCAACCACGTCCAACACACTGAAAGTGGAAAACAAGTATACTAAAACAATATTGACTACAAAGTACAACTGAAAGTAAGTGGGCTAGAATACAAACTCATCAAAAAGAACTGAAACAACAAAGTAAAAAAGGAGCTCTGATGGCCATCCGTGGAAAACCCCACCTGATCATAAGAGTAGTGAAGCTACTAGAAGTCGAAGTAGTATGTCATGTCTACCTGGTCCTATTGGCCCCCACCTGGTCCTAAGCCACCAAGTCCACCGTCGAAGCGTCGATCGGTCCTGTCTCACTGGGCTCCACCAGGTCCCGGTCAACCAAGGTCTCTATCGAAGCGTCGATCATCTGCACGAGACACAACACGCATGAGCGGGGCCCGTGCATGAGTGAGTAACAAGAAACTCAGTAGGGACCCTAAAACAAAATGGAAAGACCACACAATAATCCTCAAAGTAAATCACAAAGCACAATACAACTCACATCAGGTATATTCTAGGGTAGTGATAGTAGCATCATCACTAATATCATCGAATTCCTCGGCTACTGGAGAACTCCTCCTCTATCGAGTACAATTGGTCTACCGGGTCACACAGAAGCCACTTCTCACTAACCTTGGTCAACTGTGGTACTCATCCCTGATGAGTATCATGGTTATGCCGGGTCACACAGAGCTGCTCCCCACCGTGGGTCTGTCGGGTCACACAGAGCCGCTTCCCACCTTGGCCATACTAAGATACTCCTCCTGTCGAGTATCGTGGGTCTACCAAGTCACATAGAGCCGCTCCCCACCGTGGGTCTGTCGGGTCACACAGAGCCGCTTCCCGCTGCACCGTCGTCGAGTCGCGCAAAGTTGATAGTCAGCAGTCTTCAGGTCTCAGCCAACCGCAGGGTTCCGTACATAGCGTGCTTGGGAGAACCACTACTCAAGCCATTCGTCGCATCTCAACTTCCATGAAAGTTACCATAAAACATGCCAAAATATCCGCCTCATCAAGAGGATCTCAACACTGTAAACAACATGTCAATCGGAGGCGCGATTTTCCAGATACGAGCATTTTAGTAAACAGGGGACCGGTTACGACTGGGCCCAGTCTGACCCGGTCGGACCGACCTGACCAACCCGACCCGGGGGTCCCACATACCACAGTTCATTTAGATGGACTCGACCTGACCTGGTTCGGGTCGGGGTCTTTCTAGTCCAGCCTGACCAGTGGGCCATGCTCAATAGGCCTCGCTGGACCTAGCCTGGTTTGGCCGAGGGTCCAGCCTTCCGGTTCGCCTGGCGACCCGATCTAGTCTGGCCCGGCTAGCTGGGCTGGGGGTGTGGCCCGCCAGCCCTAGCTCAGTCCTCTAGGGGGCAGACCGGGGGTGTGCCGCCGGGATGTGGAAACCGACCACGTCCGGTATCCTCTGCCCTGCGGGAGTCGTGGGGCCTCCTCCTCCAACCACGATTGACGAACCACGACTCGTCTAGCCAATCTAGGTGGCCTGGTCGCGGGCACGCCCTTCATGTGGCGCTCACCAGGCGTCGCGTCACCTAGCCGTTGGGCTGCCGGTGGTCCTTTCCTTGGGCCACCGGAGTTGCTTCGGCGGTCTATTCTCCTACCCATCTGCGCAAAAGGATCCCTCGGGTCACCACCATCCCTGCTTAGGCCTTGAAATCGAACTGCCGCCACTTCAAGAATACAACCACCAAGAACGCACAAGTAGAGGTGCTCATGCCTTGTTCATGTCGGCTCAGGCCCTCCATGTTAGAGGTTTAAATCAAGGGGGAGGTTCGAGGATTGAAGTTCAACCATTTCATGCAAGGTTTGAATCCCGGATAATTAATCCCCAAGAAAAGTCACCCTCCCGCATAAACACACGAATCATAGATCAACTTGTTCGTGGGTTGATCAGTGTTCGTCATTTCTAGAAAAAGAAGTGTGAGGAAGAACTTTGAAATAAAAATCAAACCCCTACCTCATTGACGTTTGATTTCATAGCGTTCATACTTGAGAGTTCAAGGCGTCGACATCGTTACTTCCGACTTTGTTCTTCGAGGTTCATCGAAGTCAGTGACGTCTCGACGATGTTCTTCATTGTTCTTCGTTATAGAGTAATTCTGTTGGAGATTTGTTAGAGAGTCACCAAGGTTTAATTCCATCATCTCCAACGTTCCAAATAATTAATGGAAACATGTCGCAACATTTCAATTACGTTGTGACGTCACATTGTTACGCTGTTTCATTTATGAAATAGCGTCGCTGTTACGCTCCCTTTATTGCATCGTTATGCTGCGTGATACGGGCCATTAATGAGCCTCATTAATATGCCCCGTCGCCACTTTTTCACTGCACTGCATCGTCGTCGTCCACCGCTCAATGGATGAGAAATAATATAAAATAACTTTTTATGTTATTTTATTATTTTTCTCAAAAAATCCAAAAATAAAATTTTCTGTTCGGCCCTTGTCGGGTGAAGTTAAGCCCATTCTAGGAAAATCCTGACATCCTGAATTCAACTCTGTCCTCAGATTTTCGATCCGAGCACCGATTCAAAAGTTAGAAAATTGAACATACCATAAAAAAGTTCAAAATTCCGTTCCGAGCTCTCCGGGCCTCAGAATCACGTGCTGTCAAAGTGCACGGTCTCAAAATAATTCCATATAAATAAAAAAAATTATACGTAATTTCTAATACATTACAACAGTCATTAGTTAGATGACTCGTTTGGGTATGTGGGTGGGCCCCAAGGAGGGGACCATGTGTTCGAGGGGCAACTGGGGGTACCTGGAGGGCCATGACCCGACGACCATGTTAAGGCGGGGTGTCTGTGCTGTCAGTAGGGCCCAGTTGTTACATGATATTCATGACTGAAAAAGAATTTTGGTGAGATATGTTTTGTTTTATCAGCTTTGATATGTCAAGCCTCAATTGCATTATACAAGAAACATTATCCACATATAATATGTGTGAATATCATTACTCATATCCAATTCAAAAATATTCTTGATATGATGAATAACTGATCTCAATTAAACATATTCTCAACTTTCTTAATGAATAACAATCAACTAAACATGACTGGATGAAGTCACAAAAATGGTTTGTTTTTATAGATTGCCAAGAAATGATACTACCACCATAAGTGAATACATATCTACTTTGAGATTAGATAAATGGCCAACATCGACATAACCAATGAATTCTGGTTCTAACTTTTGTAATAAGTAGAGAAGTTCATTACCTTGTATCGTAATAAGATTTGTTGTTATTTGCAAAGTACATGAGAACATTCTCATGTATATCCTTTATGGATGAATTCAATGTGCATTTATATTTTAATCTTTATGGGACAAATAAGTTCTTCAATATCCCCTCATTCATGAAATATTTCATTCCTTGATTCAAGAGATTTAATTATTCATTAAGGATAAAATCGTTCCAAATTTAATATTTTATCTTTGAGATGATTATTTAAAAATTCAAGGAAATTCCTAGTAATTTAACGATCAAATAAAAATGATTGGTGGAAGTCGCATAAATGGTTTGTTTTTATAGAATTCCAAGAAATGATAGTTCCACCATAAGTGAATAAATATCTAGTTTGAGATCAGATAGATATCCAACATCGACATAACCAACCAATTCTGGTTCTATCTTTTGTAATAAGTAGAGAATATCATTGCCTTGTATTGTAAAAATATGTGTTGTTATTTTCAATGTACATATGCACATGACCATGTATATCCATTATGGATGAATTCAATGTACATTAATATTGTAATCTTTATGGGACAAATAAGTTCTTTAATATTCCCTCATGCATGAAATATTTCATTACTTAACATAAGAGATTTAATTATTCATTAAGGATAAAATCATTCCAAATTTAAAATTTTATCTTACAGATGATTAATTATAAATACAAGGACATTGATAGTAATTTGACGATCAAATAATTCTTTGATTTTAGATAATCTTCAAGAGTTGATGTTTTTAAAAGATCTAGATAACATGATGAATGAATATGCTGATTTATACTAACCATGAGAAGAATAAATTAATTTTATATTCTTCCTTATATGTATATATATCTTAATATGGATATATGAAACACAAATTATTTAGTTCAACCCATAAAATAATTTATTATATTGGGTGAAACTTTTAAAATTTTATATATGCTTTAGGCATTTTGAACCCTCCAGGGATTCATAGATGTTATAATTAATGTCTTCATATCAATAAATAGATACTAAATCAATTAGACATAATAAAAATATATATAAATATCCAAATTTATTAGGAAGAACAATTATAATAATAGGCTCACATATATATTCAATAGTATTTTTTGTTTGGATAACAAATACAAAACATTATATGTTGAACATATCACATATTCTTTTAACCATTTTGGCCAATTATTTTGATGTCATCATCTTTCAAAATCCATTTTCATTGATGGGTTTTGAATGTATTAAAAAATTGAAATATATCATCAACAACATTTAATGAGATCACATGATTTATATGGAACTAGTGTTACTTTAGGGACAATATCTAAGAAAACATACTGATTTCAATACTCATGTATATATTTATTACTTTCCACTCATGATAAACAATGATTTTATATAATCAGTTTAACTGCACTTCTCGTTTTTATAATCAGACCATTGACTTTCATCACTTTAAAACTAAATTGTTCGTATAAGTGTTGCAAGCATCTTGTCAATAGTTCTGTTTGTGATGTCTCGAACCTGAATGCCACTTAAGGGGTGTCCCGAGCCCGGTGGGCCACATGGCTTGAAGCGCATCTCCCCAAATGCTAGAGGCTACTGACTAGCAGTGAGGGCCTAGGGTGTGTCTGTGAGGAGACTATGCCCTCATTAGTAGAGTGTAGCAAAATGGAAGGAATATAAATGAATAGTAATCAGTGGAAGTAATATATAACATAAAAAAATAGCGGAAGAAAACTGATGCAATAGATAAACGTGAATAACAATAACTGTATCAACTGGAACAATGATTATGTAATGTCACGTCACAAGAAAATTGGAAAACATGGATACAAGACAATAGGCATAACATGTTTCAAAAAGTAAAAGAAAACAAAGGCTACTCTAAGAATCCAAAGATCCAACTCAGTTCTCTACTATCAAGCTCCATCCTAAATAGTATGCAATCAAGTGTTTGAAGCTGTATACTTCCCTTCATCAACACATACACCATGTAATCTACTCTGGGTACCAAAAGACGCCCAGAGAGGGTGTGAGATAAATATTAGTGGACCACCACCAACAATGTATATAACATACGGCCTGTGTAATGGAATATAGCAGTGTGTAGACATGCATATATAAAGTAAATCAAATAGTACAATATAACTAAATACCCAAGTACCTACTTCATCCCTTGGTTGGTGTTTGATCATGTAACTGGTTCATTAATTATGTAATTACCATTTAATGTTAACAGGTCATGTAAGGCATAGCCAACACTGACATCACCTCGTGATAGTATAAGTAGCGAAGGTTCCAAGACCTAACAAGGCAACCTGAAAATGATATCTGGTGAGGGAGTTCCAGGGTAATAACCAAGGTAACGTATATCTCATAGAACACTAACTCAGTAGTATCTGAGTCTAGCTAAGGGGTAAAAGTGTAATCCAAGGAGCATAATCCAATGCATTAAAAAACAACGAGCCTACTAGGTCCAATGTGATCGACCAAGGTAAAATGGGGCTAAGAAAGGATAGCTCCCTATGAGCTTTCACCATGGAACCTACTAGTCAATTCTGGATCCAAGGAATGTATCTGAGGTATCCTGTAATAATGTAAAGGACCCTACAGTTGTATACTGGGTATATGAGGAATATACAAGAACTAGAGTCTAGGTGGGTGTCAACCTAAGCAAACCGCATCCTTGAATCGGAATGGGGTTCCCAAGACCCAAGGTACTCTCCTCTAAGAATCCAAGGTGAGCACAAGTCAGTCCATTCCTATTTGATATTGAAATCATGTATTCTTTCATTAGGTTTAATCCTTGTATTCCATTAGTCTGGATAGACCAAGTAGCATTGAAACCATTTAATCAAGTCTTAATTAACTATTAAGGCATATTCAATTATAGAGGTTCACTCCGCTACCTTCCATCAATATGGAAAGGGGTGCTACAGACATGTAACCTTTATTCAATCTCATTTTATAAGGCCATGTTATATACTTGGTGTATTTTCCATTTCACATTTCACATTTAATTATCAATTTGAAGCACTTACCTTATGCATGTTAAGTGGTGAGAATACACGGTACATTCCATTATGTAATTCTCATTAATAACAATCCATTTATTATAGGAAGACTCTCTTTAGGACGGTCAAGAAAGGGCACACCCGAATGATTTCTCAAACATGCTGAAACACTAAAACCCAATTATTGCATAACCTTCGACATGGGGTGGATTGAGTTGTGTGTGTAACTATTGACAACTAATCATATATTTGGAAGGAGCATAACCATACAATTCTAACAAGTATAATCATGGTATGTAAATTTAAGAAATGACTTCTGATGAAATCAGTGGGCCCCACACGAATATTCCAAAATTAATAAACATTAGGGATGAGTTATAGGACACCGACCTTAGGGTTGTATGACTCTCCTCATCCAGTATTGGCCCTTGATTTAGCTCAGATCAGAGTAGATCTAAGAAAAGGTGAAAACACTCACATGATGATATCTAGGTCGAGAGAAAGAGAGAAGAAGAACAAATAAATAGGACTTGAGTACTTAACATTGTGCATCCAACGTGATGAACAAAAGCTCGATCAGATTCCAAACGAAGGAGATCTCTTGATCCCTAGCTTTGGAATTCAAAAAGCTCCAAAATGAGAGGAAAAAGTCTTAATCCCGTTGGTTCTCAGATTAGGGAAGAATAGGGGTGTAAATAGATCATTAAGGGAATTTTGGACAAATTACCCAGAATTTTAGCCTGTGCACGGTTTTTCAAACCGTTCCCAAACCATGCGAGACAGTTCTGCCTAAAGTAACATCCTCCACATAGTTTGATCAAACTGTGTGCAAGCCATGCACGGGGTACCTGGGGAAAAGGGGAGTTCACATAGTTAGGCCACACGACCGTGTGCCAACTATGCAAGGTGGATCTATCTAGAAAAACACAATCTGAATGGTTTTCCAATCTATGCAAAATTCCTACATGGTTTGCTCTAAACCATGCTCCAAGCCTGTTTTCCCCAAAAAGATGGGTTCCGGGCTTCGAACAAGCCCCAAACACCCTCAAAACCTTTACTAACTCATTAGGCATCTATATTAGGTCCAAATTAAAGATTTAGACCGAAAATTATGGGATCCATACATGAGTGAGAAACTAGATTCTTACAGTCTTTCCCCCTTAAAAGAAATCACCCTCGAGTTCTCCTTCCAAGGGTAAAGAACCACTGTCTGAGAACAAATCTGGCCATTGGGCACGTACGTCAGCTTCCCTCTCCCAAGTCTTGTTCTATTCTCGGTCGTGCTTCCATATAACCCATACGAGAGGGAAAAACTTTCCTCAGAGAGATTTCGTACTTCAGTCAAAGATGCATACTAGATATTCCTCAAAAGTAGCATCGACATCCAACTCAACTTCCTCGGGATCAAAGTTATGAGATGAGTCAACATGATGTTGGAGAAGCTGTGAGATATGAAAGATGTAATGCATTAAATAGTACCTATGAGGTAGTAAAAACCGATAGGCTACCGACCCGACTCTCTCTTTAATCTCAAACAACCTAACATAATGAGGTGATATCTTTTCCTACTTCCTTAACCATCTATGCCCAAGCCTGGATGATACCTGAAGAAAAACACGATCCCAACCTCAAACTCAAGAGGTTATCAATGGTGATCGACGTAATATTTCTATCTATACTGAGCAGTACTCATACACTTCCTGGTCAGATGAACCTATTCTAAAGTCTCTTGACTGAGATGAGGACCTAGTAGATCTGCCTCATCTACCTCTAGCCATCACAATGGTGAATGACATGACCTACCATATAAGGCCTCGAAAAGAGACATCTGAATCGTCGCCTGAAAAATATTATTATATGTGAACTCGATGGTAAAGATATGATTCTCCCAAGAACCCACGAAATCAAGGACACATGCTCGGAGCATATCCTCTAGAACATGTTTTGTTAGTTCCAATTATCCATCGGTCTAAGGGTGAAAATCTATGATTAGAAGCACCTGAGTTCCCATAGCTTTCTGCAAACCTTCCCAGAACTGTGAAGTGAAACGAGAATCCATATATGAAATGATAGTACATGGAACCCCGTGCAGTCGTATGATCTCACAGACATACATTATTCCCAACTCATCAACTAAGAAAGTATTCCGTATAGGAATGAAGTGGGATGATTTTGTTAGTCGGTCAATGACTACCCAGATAACATTGCTACCCCTCAACGACGTAGGTAAGCCAACTACGAAATCCATAGCAATATCTTCCCATTTACATTTCAGGACTGGAAGTGATTATAAAAAACCTGCAGGTCTTTGGTGCTCCACCGTCACCCGCTTATAGGTGGGATACCTAGTGATAAATCTTGGAATCTGGCATTTCATTCCCAGCCACCAATACTGGCGTCACATATCTCGATACATCTTCGAGATTACTGGATGAACTACCCACTGAGAAGTATGTGACTCTTTCATAAACTCCTCTCTCATATTTGTAGGAACCTAGATACTTCCACATAGATGGAGGATGTCGTCTCTGTCCACAAACCAATTTGGAGGTGGGTTATCTCCTGATATACTCTCATAGAGAACCAAACCTTCAGTATTTGAAAACCACCTACTCTTCACCTTCTCAAGGAGGGAAGAGGTAACTCTTAAGGCTGAGAGGCAAGACATCTCGTGACTATCATAAAACTCTAGATGAAGTTTAGAAAAGAAGTCCATTAACTGCCATTCATCACTGGCTTCCTGTATGGCTTGTGCTTGAATTTTCCAACTCAGTGCATCAGCGACCACATTGCCCTTTCGAGGGGTATAGGCAAGCTCAAAATCAAAGGATTGTAGATATTCTACCCATATCCGATGTTCGAGGTTCATGTCACATTGATAAAATATATAATTGAGTATATTGTGATCTGTATACACCACAAAGCGCTCACCCAATAGATAATGTCGCCAGCAACATAAGGCATGGACAACTGCTGCTAGCTCGAGGTTATGCGTCAAGTAATTTCTCTCATGAGGCATCAACTGCCGAGATCCGTACACAACTAATTTGTCTTCCTGCATCAACACTGCACCTATTCCTATTCCTAATGCATCATAGATGACGATATAACCTTTACCTGGCTCAGGAAGAATCAGAATCAGTGCTGAGACAAGCCTCCCTTTCAGTTCCTGAAAGGATTTCTCACATTTTTCTAACCACATGAACTTAACACCCTTCTTTGTAAGTCTAGTAAGAGGTTAATAATGATGTGAAAAGTCCTATATGAAATTCCTGTAATATCCAACGAGCCCTAATAAACTCCTGATATCAAACACATTATTGGGATTCTCCCAGGAGACTATAGTAATAACCTTTTCAGGTTCAATAGATACTCATGATTATGAGATAATATGACCCAAGAAGTGTACCTTGTTGAACCAGAATTCACACATAGATGTTTTGGCATAAAGATGATGCTCTCTCAGTGTACTCAGAACGATCACAAGATGTTTGGCATGGTTGTTATGAGTGCGAGAATACACCAATATTTTTTCCACAAAGACCATGAAAAAAGAGTCCAAATAGAGGTGGAAAACCCCATTTACCAAATCCATGAAAATGGCAGGCACATTTGTAAGACTAAATGGCATAACAAGACACTCATACACACCATACCTACTATGGATAGCTGTACGAGGTATGCCTAATGGTCTGACTCACACCTAATGATAACTTGATCTCAGGTCAATCTTAGAGAACACCTTTTCTCCTCAGATATGATCAAAGAGATCATCTATTCAAGGAAGTGGATAACAATTCTTGACCGCAAGCTGGTTCAACCTTCTGCAATCCATGCATAAACGAAGATTTCCATCCGCCTTCTTAGAAAAAAGCATAGGTGAACACCAAGAGGATGTATTGGGCCATATAAATACTTTAGCCTCTAGGTCCTCTGTCTGTCTCTTGAGCTCCTGAATCTCATTAGGTTCCATCCTATATAGATAAATAGACACTGGAGCTACTCCTTGAACAAGCTCTATTGTAAAATCAACCTCTCTCTTAGGAGGTAAGCCAGAAAACTCATCGGGAAAGACTTACCTGAAATGATCAACTACTGGAGGGAAATTAGTTGGAAGAAAACCCTGATCCTCTTTCAAAATATCTTCAATATGGGTGGTCACTTCACCCAGCCCATGATGTTTCAGTCCATCTCTCCCATCTTGACATCCCACTCACCTTTTAAAAGACAACTGATTCCTTCTGGTGATGTAAAAGAGACACTACAGTGATAATAGTCTATAAAGGTGTGATAATGGACTAACCAGTCCATCCCGATAATAACATCGAAGCCCGTCATCTCAAGAACAAAGAGATTCCACAAGAACGGGTAACTGCCTACCTCAAGGGGGAAGTCCTTGAACTAGCGTATGCCCTCTGTCTGTACACGCAACACAATAAAATACAGAAAAAAACTAAAAAATTGTTGGATTTGGTGGCCTAGAACCAACTACTTTGTACTTTATTCATTAATAAATACCTTATCACAAATTTATTGTTCTTATACATGATAATTCATGTGATAATGTCCTAATGATTACTGTTGCATTAAAGGGTCATAGTAGATCCCTACTATGATGAGAACCCGAAAGTGCCATATCATTGTTCTTGAATATATGATCTATGACCAGATGATGTTATTTGAGGGACACAAATAATGTAGGCCATTAGGGGTGAGGACTCATAAAATCTTGAGGCACCTTCTCATAGTGTGCACCCTTGGTAATATCTAGGAGGATATTATGAGAACGAGACCTGCCAGTAGGAAATCCGCATTTTATAGTGTCATTTGATGTTCCTATCTTTGAACATGTGTATTGGTCCTTAGACTTTAATATTATTATTAATGGGTATTACAACTCATGCACTTAGACGTGTTGATGAAAACTGTGATGACACACTATTCACAGTGAGGTAGGATATGCTGGGTGCATCATGAGTAATACTACATTTATAGATAATAAGAGAAAGGATTTGTCCCTTCTGTTCCATATCAGAAGTAGATATATTAGGCCCTTTGATGGAATTGATACAGCCTAAATAAATCCATGGACATGGTAATCAATGAGAGAGTTCAATTACGGAAAGTCAAAGAAATAATAATCGAGCACATGGGTTGATGGCACTAGCATGCAACCTGCTTGATTCGAGATATCGAGACAAAGGGATTACATTACATGGTAAACCTTCGTAGAAGGTGACACATCATTGTAGTTTTAACTTCTTTCTCTATGGATTCCTTGGTGTGTTTCTAGATGATAACCTTGGACATTAGGTAGGCTCCACCTAATGCCACTGAGAAAGAGGCCTAGAGGGTCACACACTAAGTGTGACCACATATCTTAGTTAAATATTAATTTAACAAGTTTAATAATGATTATTTCCGATTGTGGTTTAATAATTATTCATGGATGCCTGATCGCATTTATTTTGACACTAGTTATTCGATATAATATATTACAGGAGAAATAGTATATTTATTAGCGAGTAATGTAGTGATATTTATTTGACAAATAAATATCCACTATTCAGGAAATAATAAATGTGGTGGGGGAAATAAAGAAAATGGAAAACCAAAAGTACACTTCATACATATTAATATACACATAGTGTAATTTTTCTATGGATTTGTGAGAAATAATATTATTTATTTAATTAAATAATATTAGGTGAATTTTTTTGGGTGCAAGTCAAGTAATAATAATAGTCAAGTCTTATTATTATACATGGGGTCTTACTAAGAATTAAATGAAATGAATAATTTCTTTTGGGTAATTAATTAATTTTATTATTCTAAGTAATTAAAATCCCAATTATATAATTCCCATTAGCCTAGAAATTTTTTGCTGGTTGTGCACAACGGATTTAAAATGCTCCGAATCTAAGAGAGAATTATTTTTCCACCAAGAACGCTCTTAAATTATGAGAGCGATCCTCCTCCACCAAATCAAGGAGAGTGATTTGGTAGCGGCTCTCATGGAGATCAAAGGCGGACATAAAAAGTGAAGTATCTTCCATGATATCACCCATAGATCTCTTTGGCGACATCCAAAGATACATGGAGCATGTGTGGATCACTGCTAGAGGAAGCCTACACTTGGATTCTACGAAGAAACAATGGATCACATCAGATCATGACCGGAAACATCAATGGGGAGAGAATTCCATCAATGTAATTCTTGTCTTTTAATTAAATTAATTATAACAAACATATGATGATCCTATCTATGGTTCTGGGACTACCATACTTTATTTCATTCTTTGTTATATTCCGAAGATCCAGCAGTTTATTATCATAACAGATCACAGATTGATCATTGTTAACGAAAAAATTAATGTTGAGTACACCCACCAACGCGCTTCCATTGTGCCCAGAACCTAAAAGTGGTATCAGAGGGGTCATATCGTTGATCATAATTATTTATTTTGTTGTTGATGATTTACACATTTAATAATTTAGTTGTTTCAATTCAAGTTAATTGTTCTACAAATATAAATCTCGAGATCTTTTCCCCCTCGTTATTTTATTTTTCACCTTAAAGAAATGATTTTTTCTTTTAATTTTGATTAAAATAAAACAGAGGATCTCATTCGGAGGTTCTAAATCTTCATGGTCGTACAACACCAGAACACACGGTGTGTATTCAGAAGTAAATTCCATGTAGTCTTGGTTCCATTCACTAGGAAGATCCACCAAACCAAGCCATGTGTTGGAATATTTCTATGTCTTAAATGACTCTGTGTGTTAACCAAGAATATGTGGCACATGGTTTCCAGATTACATGCCGTGTGGTACACTGTACACGGCATGTAGTCCCTTTGGGTTAGGGTTAGACCATGTACCCCGTACAAAGCTTTCTCGGCTGGAAACCGTGTAACATGGATACTACATGGCGTGTGACCCACTGAACACGCCGTGTACTCTGAAGATTTCCAAAGTACATCCACACACCATGTCCTCGGGCATGTACTTCAGATGGAAAGTGAAAAAAAGTACACACTGTGTAGTCAGAACTACATGCTATGTACTCATCCAAATTACACAAATTTATTAAAATTTATTATTATATATACAAATCCTTGAGACGGGTACCATAGTGTGGGAGTAAAGCTGAGGTAAAACACGTGATATGTGTTTTATATATATGTGCTTAATTTAACATCTATGTAATGTTCATTTCTACTCATTGGGTATTTATGAATGGGAATTCATCGGGTTTCCTACAAGGTACAAGTTACGTACAAAGATAATTGTAAATGAATTTATTAGTTTAAAATTATGATGGATGAGAATCTCAATGAAATTTAGAAAAGGGTTTAAGATAAAGGGATTGATTAATTAAAGACAATTAATTGATTCGAGCATGATTTATGTTAAACAAGAATGATTAAAGAATTGAATTATAGTTTTATTTATGCATAAATATCATTGCATGTATGGATGATCATGAGGTAGACCAAGGCATTTGTATGTGAATTTTTTCTTTTAATTAATTTATTTAAATTATTTTTTTTGTCTGCAAGCCTTCTCCTCATTAATATATAGGGCCTACGTGTCCAAGGTTTCTATTATGTAAAACCTCATTTTACCCCTCACATACGAGTGATATAAAATCATATGTAATGGATGGAGATCCCATGCTAGTGGAGGCAGATTAAGTTAAGATCCAAGTTGAAACCAATCCAAGGAGATACAATGGTGGATAGGTGGAAATCTGTAAACATAAACCCAAAAAGTTCAAAGTTTTTCTCCCCTAGGTCTTGGGTTAGTTTATCAATCGCTAAATAAACTAACCAATAGAAAAATCTCATGATCATACAATTTATTTTATTTCTGTAATTTTCATGGTTTATTTATTGTGGGTGTGTTGTCATGATCACGCAATTAAGGAATTAAACAAGCTTGCAAGATGGAACTAAAATAATACTGGATTATGCGTAAATATTATCTTAGACATGGTTAATAACTTAAGTATATCCCAATTAATATTAACAAGAATTTAATCAAAGATAATAAAATGGAAATTTACGTATAAGGATAAAATCCCTTAAAGAAATATTAAGTCGGTATAGCCTTCCAAAATATTTTTTAGAATCAAACCATAGTTCAAAGTGCTTGACCAACCCTAGTTGGGGTGCTTTCAATTATTAGGGAATTCTAATTCATGTTTTTGGGTTTACTTGACTTAGTTCACATCAAGTTTTGACTGCCATAACAGGACTTGGTGTGACCAAGAGGCAAAGGTTAAGGAAATCCAAAATAAAAGGGTTTCAGGATTGGGTATTCCACTCAGCATATCAAGTAACTGCGAGTTAATGCAGTTGGAATTTGGAATTCCTACTTAAAAACCTTCAAGTTTCTTGACCAACCCTAGTTGGTGTAATGAGAAGGGAAATATGGATCCTTTACACTATAATATTCAGGAAACTTAATATTCCGAAGTTAATGGTGAGGGCCATTGGATTTAGATAAAATAGTGGGAGAATAATAAGTATTGATTTATTTATTTGTCTCAGTTTTATCATGATAAAGTACTAAAATATTTGATCATATTACTTTATATAAATGATAATAAAAATTAATTCAAACATATTATTGTGAACCATACTCAAGAAGGAAAACCTTCTCCCTGATACCAATTCCCAGGAATGGAAAAGGTGTTTATGCATCATCCTTCACCCTGAGAGGAAATTGTACGTACTGGAGGATCCTATTCTAGTTGCGCTTGAAAAATAGAACATTGATGAGAAACTATCTCTTTATATGAAACATATGGATCATGACACATATGTCCAATGTTTGATGCTATCATCCATGTCTAATGTGCTCTTGAAGCAACATGAAAACATGAACGTGTATAGCATGATGTCTCACCTTAAGTATCAATATCAATAGAAGGCGAGATAGGAGAGATATGAGATCTCCAACGCTTTATTTACAACTAAGATTGGAGAGTCTACACTAGTTAGGCCTCATGTAGCCAAACTTATTGGATACATTAAATGCCTGGACATATTAGGGATTAAGTTCCCAGATGAGTTGCATACATATCTCATCATATCATCACTACTCATGATCTTCTCTAGATTTATTGTCAACTATAACATGAGAAACAATGAGAAGAATCTATCAGAACTTCTGACCTTAATTCACCAGGTAGATAAATACATGGGGCGTGACAAACCCACAGTCCTTATGGTGAATAAGAAAAGGAAGGACAAGGCAAAGGGGACAAGGATTCATAAATGGTCTGAAGCCCCTGAGCATCATCCCTCCAAGAAGGGGAAGATACAGAGTCAGGGAAAGGAATGGGAGGTGGTATGTTTTTCATAAGGCAAGCTAAGCCACTGGAAGAGGAACTGCACCTAGAAGCGTAGGGATGCTAAAGGTGGATTTATTATCGAGTGTAATATTTCCATTTATACACATTGGGTATTAGATACAACTTGTGGGGGTCACATCTGTATTCAAATGTAGGAACCAAGTAGATTTAGAAAGATTGTTAGAGGAGAGGTGGATCTTTGAGCTGCCAATGGTGCGAGACTGGCTGCATTAGCCATTGGTGATTACCATCTCTCATTGCCAATTGGGATGATTTTGGTTTTGCATAAATTTTATTATGTTCCTAGTGTTACCAAGAACATAATTTATTTATCATGTTTGGATATGGATGGATTTATTTTCATGTTTGGAAATAAGGGTTGTTTATTTTATAAGAACAGTGTATGTTATGGTATGGTGTATTTAAATAATGGTTTGTGTATTAAATTAGAAAAACCAAGTGATGACAATCGATAAAGAAATAAACTCACATGACTCGTACATCACCCAGTTGTGGTATCACCGTATCGATCATGTAAATGAGAAACGGTTGACAACGATCTTCCAAGATGGTTATTTAGAATCTACTGAGCTAAAACCACTTGATAGATGTCATGCTTATTTACAAGGTAAAATTGCCAAGCTGCCTTTTGGTGGACAGGGTGAAAGGGCCATAGAGCTTCTAGGATTGGTGCACAAGGATGTGTGTAGACCATTTCCAATAAGATCTTGAGGTGTATATTATTACTTCATTACTTTTATTGACTATTTGAGTAGATATGGCTATGTTTACTTAATGAGGTATAAGTCAATTTCCTTAGAGAAATTTAAGGAATTCAAGAATGAAGTAGAGAACCATCTTGGTAAGAAGATAAAGAAACTTCGTTTGAATCAAGGTGGAGAATATCTGAATCAATAGTTCATCGAACTTTTACGGGAGTATGATATTTTATCTCAACTCACTCCTCCTTATACACCACTTTGTAATAGTGTTAGTGAAATGAGAAACCACTCCTTTTTGTACATGGTGAGGTCGATGATAAGTTATGCAAATCTTCGATTATCCTTTTGGGGATATGAATTACAAACTGCAACATACACATTAAACTGAGTACCAACTAAGGTGGAAAATGGAATTCCCTCTAAGATATAGAATGGAAAGAAACCAAGTCTACCGGACAGACATGTATGGGGAGTCGAGGTGTTTGTTAAGGTCTTATTAGAAAAAATCTAGCACCATGAGGCATGAAGTGTATCTTTATAGGATATCCCAAGGAAATGAAAGGATATTACCTATATAACCCTTTAGAGAAGAAAGTCACTATTTCCAGAAAATCTATCTTTCTTGAGAGGGAGAACATCCTCAAAAAGGATAGTGGAACCAATATTGACTTTGATGAAGTTAATAATCAAGATACACAAGATTTGGTACATGAAAAAGTTCCACATGTCCCCATGTAAGAGGTTCCAGAAACACAAGTATTGTGTAGGAGCTCAAGAGAGGTAAGGGAACCAGAGAGATTTGGTTTCCTAGTCACCGAGGATGGTGAATCATTATTGTTGGGAAATGATGAACCTCTCTGCAACAAGTAATCATTAGAGAGCTCAGAATCTTCAAGATGGCTAGAAGCTTTGAAATCTGAGATGGATTCCATGTTTTAGAACCAAGTATGGGTTTTGGTTGATGATCCAGTTAATGTAAAGCTTGTTGGATGCAAATGGATATTCAAGATAATGTTGAACATGGAAGGTCAAGTTAGCACCTATAAATTAAGGCTAGTGGATAAAGGATTCAGACAATATCAAAGAATTTATTATGATGAATCCTTCTCATCAGTTTCTATGTTTAAATCCATAAGAATCATACTTTCCATAGTAGCTTACCATGACTTCAAGATTTTGCAGATGGATGTCAAAACAACATTACATAACGGGAACCTTCAGGAAGATGTCTATATGACACAAACAAAAGGTTTTGTGACACCAGGTGAAGCCAAATGGGTTTTCAAGTTGCAGAAATCCATTTATGGATTAAAGAAAGAATCCAGGTCATGGAACATTAAATTTGATGAAGCCATCAAGGAATTTGGTTTAATTAAGAATTTATGTGATCCATGTGTTTATAAGCAGTTTAATGAGAATTAAGTTGTTATCCTAGTGGTATATGTTGATGACATATTACTTATTGGAAATGATGTACTAGTCTTAGAGTTAGTTAAGGACTTGTTGAACAAGTGTTTCTCTATGAAGGACTTAGGTGAAGCAGCCTACATTCAGGGGATCAAGATCATTTGTGATAGATCCAAGAGGTTTCTTAGAATAAGTCAGGGTACATTCATTGACCAGATAGTAAAGAGATTTAGTATGGAAAAATCTAATATGGTATTGGTTCTGGTGTCACATGGCCTACATCTTTATAATAGAATGTGTCCTTAGACACAATAGGAGAAAGATAGGATGAGTAAGATCCCATATTTTTCGATTATAGGATCCAACATGCATGTCATGTTATGTACCAGGCTTGATGTTGCCTATGACCTGAGCATGGTAGGAAGATATCATGAAGATCCAGGAGAACACCATTGGACTGCTATTAAGACCATCCTTAAGTATATGAGAAGAACTAAAGATATGTTTCTGGTGTATGGAGGACACGAGGATCTTGTCATCAGAGGGTATGTTGATGCTGGTTTTCAGATAGATCAGAATGATCTAAAGTCAAAATTAGTATATGTTTTCTATCTCAATAGAGGAGCTGTGAGCTATAAAATATCAAAGCAGCTAGTTGTCGTTGATTCTACAGTGGAGTCCGAATATATAACGACTTCTGATGCAGCCAAGGAAGCCGTCTGGATTCGGAACTTTGTTCGGGAGCTTGATGTGGTGCCTATATGTAATGATCTTATCACATTGTATTGTAATAATACTATAGTGGTGTCTATTGAAAAATAACCAAGGTCACATCAATGGACAAAGAA
This sequence comes from Viscum album, assembly GCA_963277665.1. Taxonomy (NCBI): domain Eukaryota; kingdom Viridiplantae; phylum Streptophyta; class Magnoliopsida; order Santalales; family Viscaceae; genus Viscum; species Viscum album. The sequence goes on from OY728122.1 coordinate 333,296,941, forward strand.
CATTATCTGAAAGTATCGCCTCTTGAGTTATTTCTATCAAAGGGGTGAAGTTGCAGTGATAAGAGTGTCCAAAGAAGAGAACTTGGTGGACCCCGTGACTAAAGGCCTATCTTAGTAGAAGTATGAATATCATATGAGAGATAGTGGGTTAAAGGATATTAGCAGTTGGATCTAGTCCAAGTGAGAGTCTGTTGGAGTTGGTGGCCTGGAACCAACTACTTTTTACTTTATTCATTAACAAATACCTTATCACATCTTGATTGTTCTTATACGTGACAATGCATGTGATAATGTCCTAAGGATAGTTGTTGCATTAAAGGGTCATAGCGGATCCCTACTATGATGAGAACCTAGAAGTTCTATAACATTGTTCTTGAATATATGTTTTATACCTGGAAGTTCCATAACACTGTTCTTGAATATATGTTTTATGGTTGGATGATGTTATTTGAGGGACATAAATAATACAGTCCATTAGGGGTGAGGACTCATAAAACATTGAGGCACATTCTCATGGTGTGCACCCTTGGTAATATCCAGGATGATATTATGATAATGATACCCACTAGTAGGAAATCCACATTTCATAGTGTCATTGGATCCCTATTACAAATACGGCTTTTATTAGCGCTAAAAGCGGCATTTAACAGCACTAGAAAAGTGCTATTAATGTCGGTGAAGATAAGGGGGGGAGTCCCCTTTATCAGCGCTCCAAAAAGCACTGATAAAGACCCATTTTATCAGCGCTAAAACAAAGCGCTGATAAAAGGGTCCTTTATCAGCGCTTTGTTTTAGCACTGATAAAATAACCCTTTATTAGCTCTTCCTTTATCAGTGCTTTTTTAAAAGTGCTGATAAAAGGTAAAAAATTAAAAAAATTAACAAATTTAAAAAAGTAAGAAAAATTAAAAAAAATTAAAAAAATACTGCCAATTGGGGGGCTTTTATAGCTCTTGAGACCCCCCTTTTACAGCGTTTTTCCACCCCCCTACAGTGCCCAACGTACCCCCTCCACCCTTAGACACTAAGAAATATTCCTAGAGGGTCACACACTAAGTGTGTCGAAGTATCTCAGTTAAATATTAATTTAAAATTTTGATTATAGATTATTCCTGATTGTGGTTTAATAATTATTCAAGGATTCCTTATCACATTTATTTTGACACTAGTTATTCGAGAGAATATATTGTGGGTGAAATAGTATATTTATTAGTGAGTAATTCAGTGATATTTATTTGAGAAATAAATAGACATTATTCAAGGTCTAATAAATGTGGTAGAGGAAATAAAGAAAATGGAAAAACAAAAGTACACATCCTATATGTTAATATACACTCCATGTAATTTTTCTAGGGATTTGTGAGAAATAATATTATTTATTTGATTAAATAATATTACGTTTAATTAATTGGGAACATTTAAAGTAATAATAATATTCAACTATTATTATTAGACATGGGGTCTTACTAAGAATTAAATGAAATGAATAAATGCTTTCATATAATTAATTCATTTTATTATTGTAAGTAATTAAAATCCCAATTATATAATTCTCATTAGCCTAGAAATTTTTTGGTAGTTGTGCACAAAGGATCTAAAAATCTCTCAAGCCAAGAGAAAATTCTTTTTCTACTAAGAAATCTCTTATTTTTCGAGAGTTATCCTCCTCCACTAGATCAAAAAGAGTTCTTTAGAAGCGGATCTCAGGGCGAATGAAGGCGGGCATCACAAGCGAAGGATCTTCCATGCTAACACCTGGAGATCCCTTTGGCGACATCTAGAGATACGTAGAGCATGTGTGGATCACTGCTAGTGGAATCCTACACTTGGCTTCTATAACGCAATAAAGAATCATATCAGATTGTGACTGAAAACATCAATGGATAGATAATTCCATCAAGGTAATTATCATCTTTTAATTAAATTAATTATAATCAATATATAATGATACTCTCTATGATTCTGGGACCCCCTTCCATTATTTTGTTCTTTTTTCTATTCTGAAGATATGGAATTTTATTATCATGATGGATCTTGAATCGATCGTTGTTAATGGAAAAATTAAAGTTGGGTACACCCACCAACACGCTTCTACTATTCCCAAAACCTAAAAAAACTACATCCATGATAACTCAATATATGGAATCCTCCTCATAACCTATTGAAGGTAAAAAAATGAAAGGGGTGATAAAAAATTATCAATAAGGGTTACTCATTGTTAAATGATGAATCAAAAATAACTGAATCATAAACAATTTGGCATAGTCTATACGGAATGGTGAATAAATGAAAAACACATGAAATTAATAAACTGAGAATGAAATTGCATCCATAGGTTTTTTCATAGTGAAAACTTCATGGATAATAATAGTAGAAAATGAATAAATAGATATGCTTATTAATTGGACATCATGTATTTGTCACATGATACCACTATACCATCGAAACAGTTTATGTCTGTGGGTAGAAACCCATCTGATTTTTAGAAACAAACTCAAAGGGTTTGTTGCCAACTGATTTTTCATATGAGACATGTAGATTCATCAAGGGGATATAGCGGGCCCCTCCAATCACTGTAATTACAAATAATTCTTTATACATAGATTTAATACAAGTACAACATGCCTTCTCAATATCCGTATAGAGTAGAGGATACATATTCATCAATATTTCCATAGTAAAAACAACATTCTAAATAAACACCGTATGTAAAAGGGTATAAGGATTAAGAAAATAATCATATCCATGAATCCATAATATGGATATATAATATATTTAAAAATTCAAATGAAACATGATCTCAAATGGGCAGTGGATACACCACATAATAAAGATTAGGTGCACAATACTAAGTAAACGACAATGAAATTGAAATTGAGACAAAGTCCCTTACCACGTTGTAATCAATCGAGTGGTTTGACCAAAAATTAATGACCACCAGATAAATCACAGAATACCATGAATATAAATATAATCATGATAATATATATCAAATGGCAGTACACAACACACCACATGCAAAAAATAAGTGGCGAACAATGGAAATCTCACGGAATTAAAAGTGAGATAAGAAACCCATTACCATATGCCTGAAAGTGTTCTTTGACTGATATTAATGTCCTGAATAATCAAATTTATACTAATTAATTAATAATTCCAGAACCTCATAAAAATTTAATTTATTTCTTATAACATTATTAGGTTCATTCATGTCATTTTTGATGGGTTCAAGATGTTCAATTTTATTATTTTGGAAGCATTTTCATCCTTGGTTTTCATGATCGGTTAACTTGTATTCATGAATGGAAGTTTGTTTGAAATGTGGATAACATCCAAAATTGTTAATATATATTATTAGTGAAATTATAAATGATCTTATAATTAATTTTGGGTTATATACCATGAGGATAACACATTTTTTAAAAGTTAATGATAAAGGCTTGGATTAACTTGGTGGTTTTGTGCATAATGAACTTGTTTTGTATTATTATTTTATATTATTAGTGTGTAAGGATTCCAGAATATTAAACAAGATGAAACACATATATTTTGATCTGGTTCAACCATAAAAATAGTTTTATGTCCAGAATTGAATATGGTAATAAAAATTGAGAACCCGTCGTCCTTGAATGTGATAAATTAACACATCTCGGACAATGTTTTCATTTTTAGTTTAAGAGGAGGGGGAAAGAGAGATGATGTTGAAATATTTCAGTAGCATAATAAAATTCCAATTTATGTAAGGTAAAATAATTAAAATATAATTTTGATGAGGGTATATGAGGAAATAAAAGTAAAGAACGGAACTCAAAATAAAAGAAAAAATTGAGAAATCCTTCATTAAAAATCAGCAGTCTAACGATGTCACTTAAAAATTCATAAAATAGTTGGATGATAGAAAGGGGGTATATAATAAATATTAAATAATATGTACAGAAAGGGGAATATGGAATGAAATATCCCAACATAATCCAATTTAAAATAAAAGAGAAAAAATAAAATGATAGCTTTAAGAAAAAAGAAGGGTGGTAGATTCCCTTACCTTATAGAGTAACTCCCAAAACATGAAGGTTGGGACCTTGGGGGCTTGAGGACACCTTGGGATGAATAATAGGGAGGTAAAACTACTATATCTTCGAGTATTATGGATTTTTAATGAAATAAAACGAAAAAAGGAGTGTGTATTTATAGTAAATGAGAGGGAGTTTTTTTATTAATTTAAAGGGACACCTCATTAGTGGTTTTTACAAAACCATGGGTTTACCCATGGTATTTGCCCATGGTATTATCCAATTGGGACACCTCATGTCATATTTTACTATACACAAGTCGAACATCCTTTTATATTAATTATTACATCATTAGGATGTCATTAAACATAACGAAAACTCAAACCTGTATTTTTACTATTGACGAAAAATTAAAAAAATTTAGAAAAATCCCATAAATTCATCCTAACAATTTTTCGACTTGTAGAATTCAAAAATGAACTCCATTTTTTGAAAATAATTTTCTAAATATTTTTAATTTAATTTTTTAATAAAATCATAATTTATTGAAAAATAACAATTTTAAATCTATAATTCATTTTTTAACACCTTGAAAAATTAATCAACATCTCATTACCTTATAAAATTAAGAAAATAAAATAATAATATGGTTTACTATTCATAAGGGTCATATTAATATTCATAAGGGTATGTTACTATTCATCAAAAAAACAAGTTGGTTCTATCAGACTCCAAATAACTTACTGATCCCAACCGTAGATGGCCTTTTTTTGAAATTCAAGACACAGATGTGGAAAATTTAAGTTTAATGGTAGGTTATGAAATTCTCCTTTAAATAACCAAGTGTTGTTTCACAAATACTCAGTTCTTCATTCAATATAGGTTATCTAATGAATGGAAAGTATTTAAGAGAAACATACCATAAAATGTTTGGGTGTTATACCAAAGACCTTCAGGCTTGCTACAGCCACTTCCAGTCTCAGAATGGAAATGTGAAGATGTTTCTGTGGATTTCATAGTCTGATTACCAAGGTCACTGAGGGGTGACGATGCTATCTGGGTAGTCATTGATCAACTAACGAAATCATCTCACTGTATTCCTATTCGGGAGACTTTTTCAATTGATGAGCTGGGAAGACTGTATATCTGTGAGATCATACGACTCCACGGGGTCCCTCGTACTATCATTTCAAATAAGGATGCTTGTTTCACGTCACAATTCTCTAAGGGATTGTAGAAAGTTATGGGAACTTTGGTGCTTCTAAGCACAATTTTTCACCCTCAGACCAATGGACAATCAGAATAGAAAATACATGTTCTAGAGGATATGCTTCGAGCATGTGTTCTCAATTTTGGTGGTTCTTGGGAGAAGCATATCCCTCTCATTGATTTCGCCTATAATAACAGCTTTCAGGAAACAATTTAGATGGCTCCTTTTGAGGCCTTATGTGGTAGGTTGTGTCATTCACCCCTGTGCTGGCTAGAGATAGGTGAGGTAGCCTAATTAGGCCCTCGTCGCATTCATGAGACTTTAGAGCAAGTTCAGTTGATAAGAAATCGTATGACTACTGCTCAGTCTAGACATAAATCTTATGTTGATAGTCATCGACAACCACTTGAGTTTGAGGTCTGGGGTCGTGTTTTTATTCAGGTATCACCCAGGCTAGGGCATAGATGGTTACAAAAGCAGGGAAAGTTGTCTCCTCATTATGTTGGGTCATTTGAGATTCTAAAGAGAGTCAGGATGGTAGCCTATCAGTTGCTACTACCTCAGAGGTACCATGTCATGCTTGACGATTTTCATGTTTTACAGCTTCGCTAGTATCATGTTGATATGTCTCATACCTTTGATCCCGAGTAAGTTGAGTTAGATGCTAATGCTACCTTTGAAGAGTATCCAGTATACATTGTTGACCGAAGCACGAAGGCTCTCCGAGACTGGTTTGTCCCTCTAGTACGGGTGATATGGAAGCACAGCCGAGCACAAGACCAGACTTGGGAGAGGGAAGCCGACGTACGTGCCCAGTGGCTGGAGTTATTCTCAGACGGTGTTTCTCACCCTTGGAAGGTGAACTCAGGGATGAGTTATATTAAATGGGGGGAAGATTGTAAGAACCTGGTTTTTCACTTAGGTATTGATCCTTTAAACTTCAGTCGAAATCATTACTTTGGACCTAATATGGATGCCCAAAGAGTTAGCTAATGTTTCAGCGGTGTTCGATGCAAATTCGGAGCTCAAAACCCATCGTTTTTTTGGGAAAATGGCCATTTCACACGGTTAGTGAATGGTTGGCGCACAGTTTGTCCAACCGTGTAGATTGAAATTTCGAAACATAACCACATCGCACAGTTTGCGCATGGTCATGCGACCTAACCGTGTGAGTGCCCCTTCATCCCAGGTACATGTGCATGGTTTTCACATAGTTTTTGAAAATGTGCGGACAAACCATGTACATGCTATTTTAAGGGTAAATTGTCCTTTTTCCCTTAATGATCTAATTAACCTCCCTCCTTCTTCCTTAGTCCGAGATTATGTGGGATTTACCTCCATGGATCTCATTTTGGAGGTTTTTGAAGGTCAAAGCTAGGGATTTAAAGATCTCCTTCATTTGTGATCTGACCGTGCATCTGTTTGTCACGTTGGATGTGAAATGGTAAGTACTCGAGTCCTCATGAGTTGTTCTCCTTCTCTCTTGCTCTCAACCGAGTTATCGAGGTATGAGCATATTTTCCTTTTTCTTAGATGTACTCTGATCCGAGCCAAATCAAGGGCTAGTACCGAAGGAGGAGAGTCATAAAACCCTATGGTGGGTGCTCTATAACTCATCCCTCAAGTTCATTGATTTTTGTAATTGTCGTGTGGGGCCCACCAATTTCATCGGGTGTTGTTAATATAATTTATATGTCATGATTATACTCGTTAGAACCGTATGGCTACGATCTTTCCAAATATTTGATTAGTTGTTAGTGGTTACACCCACAATTACATCCTTTCCAAGTCGAAGGTTATTCCATGATTGGGTTTTTGGTGTTTTGACACATTTGTGCCACCGTTCGGGTGTGCCTTCGTTTGTCCTTCCTAATGGTAAGATTTTCTATATTAAATGACTTGATCTATATTTTGAATTACATAATGGAAATTACCATGTATGCTCACCACTTGACCCGCCTAAGGTAAGTGATTCAATTTGATAATGAAAATGTGAAATGTGAAATGACAAGTATACTAAGAATATGCCTTGGCCTTAAATGTAAATGAATTGTAGGTTGCATATCTACAGCACCCCTTACCACATTAATTGAAGGTAGGAGAATGAAAATTGAATATGGAATATGCTTTAAATGGATTAAATGAATGGTTTCATGCTACATGGCCTTGTCACACCACTAAAAGGAAAGGCTTGAACCAAATGACTTGATTAAAAGTTTTCATGCTAATTGAACTTATCACACTAATGAAAGGAAAGGCTCGAACCAACGATTGCATGCTATTTGACCTTATTGCACTAATTAATGGAAAGGATTGAACAAAATTAAATGTTACATGACTTCATAATCAAATAGGAATGGTTTGACTCGAGATTTCCTTGGATTTTGAACAGAGAATGCCTGATTCAAGGATATGACTTGCTTAGGTTGAGACCCACCTAAATCTCGATCTTTGTCTGTTCTTGGATGCTCGGTATGATACCATAGGTTCCCTCAAGTACTATTGGATTCCTTGGATACACTCCTTGGATTTAGAATTAAAAAATTGGATTTCTTGGATACACTCCTTGGATCCAGCATCGACAAGTAGGTGTCATCGTTAAAGCTCATCGGGACCAGTCATTTATTAGCCTCATTTTACCTTGGATGAACCCCTTGGACTCAGTAGACAACTCATTGGGGAATCTCTTGGACTATGCTCCTTGGATTACACTCTTACCCCATGCCATGCTACAGTATTACTGAGTTGGTGACCCTTAAGGTCTACGTCGCCTTGGTTATTACCTTAGGACTTCACTATGAAATATCATTACAGGTTTCCTTGTTACAACCTGGAACCTTTGAAATTGCTAACATGTGGCTTATTTATAAACTGGTAATAATCAATTAATTAATTGTTGACATGTTCAGACATCATCCAAGGGCTGAAGCAGGTATATGTGTATTTAGTTACATTGTACTGCTTTACTATATATATGCAAGTTTGCACACTGTTACATTTCCATTACACAGATTGGATGTTATAGACATTGTTGGTGGTGGCCCACTATGATTTATCTCACACCCTCTCCAGGAATCGTTTGGTACCCAGGGAAAATTATATGGATTCAGGTGTTGACAAAGGGAAGCATACAACTTCAAACACTTGATTGTTTATTGTTTATGATGGATATTGATAGCAGATGATCGAGCCAATGCTCGGGATGCTTGGGATTGTCTTTGATTTCTATTATATTATTGTGGAACATGTTAAGTCTGCTTTTTTGTATAGCTGTTTTCCAGTTTTCTAGTGACATGACATATCATCAATTGTTAAATTCTATTCCATTTGTTTTAGTTATTGTTACTATTGTCTCAATTTTTCGTTGTGCCTTCTGTTTACTTATAATGCTTCTACTATTTACCTATGTTTACTTCCATCCACCGCGTTACACTTTGGTAATGATGGAATAGTCTCCTCACAGACACATCATAGGCCCTCGCTGCTAGTCGGCAACCTATAACGTTTGAGGAGATGATCTTGAGACCATGTGGCCCACCTGACTTGGGGCACCCATTGAGTGGCATTCGGGTTTGGGATGTCACATGTCCATCCTCTAATACTAATGTAACAACTAAGCCCCGCCGACATCACAAACATCCCACTTTAATGGATTTTTTTGTGTACGTTTGGATACAAATTTCGATATAAATTTTCAATGCAAATTTTCATTGTAAAATTCCAATAATTTTTTTGAAGTAGATTTTTTTAAAAAATATTTTTTATGAATTGTATTTGATTTTATAAATATACATACAAGATTTTTTTAAGTCTTATGAAATTATTAATTATTTTTAAATATATGCAAATAATTTTTATATGGATAATTTTTTTTAGAATAATTTCAAAATTTTCAATTATGAAATTTTTTTCTTCTTCTTTTTGAATTGAGATAGAAATTATTTTTTCCGTCATATGAATACAAATTATTATTTTTATATGGTTTTAAAAATTAATATGTAATGCTAGTCACAAAAAAATGAATTTTTACACTAATAACAAATTGATTAATTTTTTAAATGATTTACAATTTTTAAATTATTTCAAAATATTTTTTTCCTATTTTTATGAATTGTGTTACAAAATATTTTTTTAATGTATAATTATAAGTTATTAAAATTTTAAAGTTTTAAAAAATTAATTGTTAGCTATAAATATGAAAAATATTTACTATATGGATAAACAATTTATTATTTGTTTTTTTAAATTTTACTATATTTTACGTTTTGACTAGTTTTTTATGTGCACTGCACATGTATGGTGATAAGGGAATAACAGGGTGTTTCAAAAAATAATCTGACAATCCCACTTATATTTCTTTTCAATTAAATGATCATTTTTTCCCATCTGGACGTGACATGATCTCTAGTATATTGGATATTTCAGTAAAATAGGTTAACTAGAAACGATTCTGGTCCCAAGAAGCAGACAATGCTTCTGGTTTCTTTTGTTTTTTGTTACCCATGGTGGTGGTCACTAAAGCCAATGAATTTTTCAAGGTACCCCCCTCTTATATCATTTCATTAAATAAAATTTTATTTCAAATTTTATGGCTTTTAAGTTATTGCATTCCATTAGAGTTTATTTAATATTTTATTAATCTGTAAATAATTATGCGGGGAAATGCTAGTGAATAATTTATAATTAATGAGATCCATTGGATCACGTAATGATTTTCCCAACCTTTTGGTTAAAGTGCATGTAATCCGGTCAAAGTGATAATTAAATCGATTATTGATGTAGACATATTTATATAGTTAATACAAACGAAACATATACAATTATTGTTAATTTTATTTTCCAATCTCATAATGACTTTGAAACAATTATTGTGCCTTTTTTGCAGATAACATATTTTATATCCCCCCTCGATTCCCGACTATTTGGAAACTTTTAAACAGTAGTATCTAAATTTAATAATATTTTCTATTGTTACAAAATAGATGGAATATTGATTGAAACCACAAATAATTTCAAAATCGGAAATATATAACCCATCATAAGTGACGTGTATTGTGGACAAAACAAAACACGCATTGAATGATTTGGATGGTGAAACAACACTAATGCAAAGAAGCAGACAAAAAAAGTGGAGACAAGGTATAAAAGACCAAAATTTATACATATTTCATTAACATATGGTCATATATAGAGATATGAGATTTGATCCAATAGATTAATCCCTAGCATATTGATCCAACCGATTGAAATACCAATGATTGGGGAAACCCAAAGGATGACCATATAAAAGGGATTTTTTGCGTACTGGGAAGTATGATTATTATCATCATCATGAAATTCATTAAATTATATTTTATAACACCCCTTTTAGGTGTCATAATTTTATGAAATCTTATATAGTCTTGATTAAATCATTTAATTGTGTCTATAGTACATCAATTAATATTTATATTTAATGATGACTTCAAGACATAGGAGGAAGACGATAGGTAATAATGAATGGTTTTATTGAAAAATTATAACCCATGGGGAAGACCAACAGTCGCCATTAATTATAGATATCCATAATAATTTATAACACTCCCTTGAATATCTGTTATGATGCATGATTTCCTCATTTAAAACTCCGTTAAGGTAAAAACCTTCAGGAGGAAAACCATTGATTAAGGTAAGAGTACAACAACATCAATCCCTCCAAGTGTTTATTCATTAAAAACCTTACCAAGAAAAACCAATGAGAAAAACTTGATTAAGGGGAATAGAATAAAACAGTTATATCTCCCCCTCATAAAGCCACAATTGACCTTTATTTCTTTACTCCCCAAATGTATAATTTTTTTTTTCAATATTTGATGTTGATAATGTCATTGTAAATAATCTACAAGATTATCACAAAACCTTATTTACAAGATATCAATATCATCATTATTTTGATGTGTAACACCCTAGGATTATAATTGACTAAATGATATGATTCACGTAAACAAGGTGCATCTTTCTTTTTAGGAGCCTACCTGATTAGACCTCCATAATTAAACATGCTTGGCCTAAAGTAGTGATCTAGATGAGTGACTACAACTACAAAAATGGCCTATATCTGCGCTCAATAGGGTCTTTAATAGTGCTAAAAAGTGCTGTAAAACTCAGCGCTAATATAGGGGGGTCCCTTTTATCAGTGCTCTGAAAAGCAATAATAAAGGCACCTTTTATCAGCGCTAAAAGAAAGCACTGATAAAAGACCCCTTTATCAATGCTATTTTTTTAGCTCTGATAAAAGGGATCTTTATCAACACTTTTAAAAAGCGCTGATAAAAGTCAAAAAATAAAATAAAAATTTAAATAATGTGGGCGGAGAGCTTTTAACAGTGCTTGACCCCCCCATTTATCAGCGCTAGGAGGTCTCCCACACGCTGACCTTCCCGCACATCCTCATAGCGCATAACCTTTTGCACTTCCACCCGAACTCGAACCCACAACCTCTCCCTTTCGCGGCTGCACCTTTACCACTAAGCTATTTCATTTTTTTCACTATTTAATGATATATATATTTATATATATATAATTTTATTTATTCGTATATTGATATAGATTCATATTAATATAAATATATTTATTCATATATTAGTATATATATATTCATTTGTATATTAATATATATTTATATATATTTATTTATTTATATATTTTTAGTTATAAATTTTTATCCATATATTTATTTGTATATTAATATATACTTATAAGATTAGTTTTAAATACATTTATTAAATATTCTTTTTATGTGTGTTTATAATTAAACAAATAAATAAATACATATATATATACAACACACACACAGACACATATATATTTACGAATAAATACATATATATGTGTATTTGAAAAGCCATAAAATGTTAAAACGACCATAACTTATAATACAAAAGCCCGTTTCAACTCCACAACCAGTCAAATCGAATAAAATGAAACAATATTCGATAGGATATGTGGTAAAGGGCTAACGGACATCTGGATTAGAAGTTATACCTGTTTGAATGTTAAAAAATCGGGGTATACTGACTAAAAACTCAGTTATAGAGGCCTTTTGGGCCTTTTATGGCCTCAAAAAATGTGACAGAGGCATTTCCTCGGTCACTAGCATGTAGATCTTGTCGCAAGCTTTGATTTAAAATACTGTAGAGCTCAAATGGACACCCTGATCAAAAGTTATGGCCATTTTAAGTTTGAGTTACATTTTCAACTTATTTTAGATCTGTTATTAATTGTTTTGATTTTTTGTGTCTTAAAATTGTTATTAAATGATTTTTAATTGATAATAATTAGAAAATTATTAATTAATAATATTTTTTAAAATATTTTAAATCCATTTTCATTAAATTTATTACATATTAAATTTAATAGTCTATTTATACGTGTCTAAAACATATTTAAAAAATATATATTATATTTATATCAATATAAATATACTTATATAACAATTATTTATTTTTCATGATTTTTTTTAAACATAAAATTTATCAATGGTAGGAAAAAGTGCTGATAAATCCCCCCTTTATCAGTGCTACTAAAAAAAGCACTGATAAAGGGGTCCCCTTTATTAGTGATAAAAAAAGCGCTGATAAAGGGGGCCTTTATCAGCGTTGATAAAAGCGCCCCTTTATCAGCGATTTTTTTTAGCGCGGATAATGGCCCCCTTTATCAACGCTTTTTTTAGCACTGATAAAGGGGTAGCACTTCCCTTGCTCATTTTTGTAGTAGTGGAACTTCTGAGAAGTTTCTTAAGGTGTGTGTGAGTGAGGACAAAACACACTGGAAAGAACATGTGTTGGCCTGTGGGGATAATCACTATTCAGATGACACGTTCAGGCATGTGGGTGGACCCGAGAGAGGAGACCACGTGTCTGCAGGGTAACTGATGGTACCTGGCGAGCTAGGACCCAACGACCATGTTAAGACAGAGTGTCTGTGATGTCAGTGGGGCTACGTTGTTACATTGGTATCATAGGGGTAACCCAACCTTAAGTGCAGTGACACTACTCGGGTAGAGATTTAGGGTCCACAACGAGGATGTTGTGCTCTGGGGGGGGGGGGGGGGTGAGGGTGAATGTAACACCCTATAATGATAAAGGGTTAAATGACTAAATTATATGACTTATATCAATAATGTGCCCCTTTTTTTCAGGAGTCTACCTGATTTGAATTCCACAGTTAAGCATGCTTGGCCTGAAGTAATGATCATGATGAGTGACATTATGAAACGTTTTCCTAGGTGTGTTCGAGTGAGGAAAAAACACACTATAAAGAACATGTGTTGGCCCATGGGGGCAGTCATTAGTTATATGACTTGTTTAGGCATGTGGGTTGGCCCCAAGGATGGGACCTCGTGTTTGCAGGGAAATTGGTGGTACCAGGCAGACCATGACCCGATGACCACGTTAAGGCGGGGTGTCTATGCTGTCAGTGGGGCCCAATTGTTACATGATGTTCATGAGTGAAAAATAATTTTGGCGATATATGTTTTGTTCTATAACCTTTGATATGTCAAGCCCTCAATTTCATTATACAAATAAAATTATCCACATATAATATGTGTGAATATCATTACTTATATCCAATTCACAAATATTCTTGATATGACGAATAACTGACCTCAACTAAACATATTCTCAACATGATTAATGGATAACAATCAACTAAACATGATTAGAGGAAGTCACAAAAATGGTTTGTTTTTATATAATTACAAGAAATGATAATTCCACCACAAGTGAATAAATATCTAGTTTGAGATTAGATAAATTTCCAACATTGACATAACCAACAAATTCTAGTTCTAACTTTTGTAATAAGTAGAGAATATCAATACTTTATACTTAAAAAAAGGGAATCCCCGAGAGTGGCCTTTGCGAACCCTCCACACTCAAGAACCCCCCTTCCCACAAAGAGATCATCCGAAGATACCCCAGCTGGGAAGGAGCCGTTGCCAGCTGAGATGACATTTCGTCCCACGGGGTAACACCTCGATCGACGATGGTTCGTCACAGTAATCCGTCAGCCCGGTGAAGTGCACCCATTCTGCCCACCCGATGATACACCAGGTAGAGAATATCATTACTTTATATTGTAATAATATTTGTTCTTATTTGAAAGGTATATAAGCATATTCTCATGTATATCCTTTATGGATGAATTCAACGAGCATTTATATTTTAATCTTTATGGGAAAAATAAGTTCTTCAATATCTCCTCATGCATGAAATATTTCATTCCTTGATGTAGGAGATTTAATTATTCATTAAGGATAAAATTGTTCAAAATTTCATATTTTATCTTCCAGATGATTAATTAAAAATACAAGGAAATTCCTAGTAATTTGACGATCAAATAAACATGATTGAAGGAAGTCACAAAAATGATTTGTTTTCATAGAATTACATGAAATGATAGTTCCACCATAAGTGAATAAATATCTAGTTTGAGATTAGATAAATATCCAACATCGACATAACCAAACAATTTTAGTTCTAACTTTTGTAATAAGTATAGAAGATCATTACCTTGTACTGTAATAACATTTTTTTTGTTATTTTCAAGGTACATATGCACATGCCCATGTATATACTTTATAGATGAATTCAATGTGCATTGACATTATAATCTTTATGGGACAAATATGTTCTTCAATATTTCCTCATGCATGGAATATTTCATTCCTTAAAACAAGAGATTAAATTATTCATTAATGATAAAATCGTTCCAAATTTAATATTTAATATTTCAGATGATTAATTAAAAATACAAGGACATTCATAATAATTTTACGATCAATTAATTCATTGATTTTAGATACTCTTCATGAGTTTTGATGTTTTGAAAAGATCTAGATAACATGATGAATGAATACGTTGATTTATACTAACCATGAGATGATTAAATTAATTTTATATTCTTCCTTATATGTATATATATCTTAATATGGATATATGAAACATATCTTATTCAGTTCAACCCATACAATAGTTTATTATATTGGGTGAACCTTTTAAAATTTTATATGTGCTTCAGGTATTCTGAACCCTCAAGGGATTCATAGATGATATAATTAATGTTTAATATCAATAAATAGAGACCACATAATTTGGAAATAATCCATATATATATATATATATAAATATCCAAATTTATTAGGAAGAACATTTATAATAATAGGCTCACATATATAGTCAATAGTTTTTGTAGTTTGGATAACGAATACAAAACATTATATATTGAACATATCACATATTCCTTTAACCATTTTTGGCCAATTATTTTGATGTCACCATCTTTCAAAATCCATTTTCATTGATGGGTTTTGAAAGCATTATAAAATTGAAATATATCATCAATAAAATTTAATGAGATCACATGATTTTATATGGTACTAGTGTTAATTCAGGGACAATATCTAAGAAAACATACTAATTTTGATACTCATGTATATATTTATTAATTTCCACTCATGATAAATAACAATTTTATATAATTATTTTAACTACACTTCTCATTTATATAATCAAACCATTGATTTTCATCACTTTACAACTAAATTGTTCATATAAGTATTGTGAGCATCTTTTCAATGGTTCTGTTGGATCATTTTTTATATGGTATATAATGTTGGATATTTATTTTAATTAACAAGTATAGAATACGATGTATACTCAGAAGAATATAACAATACATGTGACCATATAATAGATGCATATTTCATATAATATTTAAGTTTAAATGGCTCACATGATTGGTGGGAGCACCCGTATCTATTTCAAAATTTTCACTTTATAAAAATATTGGAAATTCACTTCCAATAAATTTGATGATGACGTTTATAATTTACCTTGATTATAGGAAAACCATGGTAAATCATCATTCATTGGACATTCATAATAACATAATGAGAATGAAATTTTTTCTTATAAGTGATAATCTAGTATACATACATCCATTAAATAAATACATCTTTCTCCTATTGATGGATGATTACTATTTTATCAACAAATTGATTCTCATGTATACTTATATCGATATTATAATCAACCTTGGATGACCTAAATGACCATGTCATGTATTTAATGTGTCAGTTTCAATAAAATTCTATAATTGATTCAGTGGTAAATAGTACAAAGAAAATTTTAACAAATTCTTTATAATCATTTTTTATCTATTATGAATTCTTGTTATATATTGAGTTATTTGACTCATTCTTTATAAAATATCTATGATATTCATTTTCAAGAATAACATTAAAGATAAATATATTTCATTAAAATTTTATATATAATGAATCATTAAAAAAATTATATCATCAGGTAGGAATCTATTCTCTCCTCTGGAGATTTAAATTAATTTGCACCATCAGTAATTGTACATACATGAACATATACCAACTATACAAGAGTTTTTATAATAAACATACATGAGTTATTTTGAATCATTTAATTAAAATAATATTTAAAAAACATTTCATCAAGATCAACATGCATAAGATCTTCAAGATCTTACATTGTTCATTTTTAATACATTCATGACATTTGATAAAAAATTAAATTACTCATGTTAATTGGTCTCACTTGTCGTTGAATGAAGTTATATGCGTCCCAAATTAATTACCCGTTCTTAGAAATTTAGTATAGCATAAGTTCAGGGTCGATCCACAGGGAACTACGGCGTGCGTGAATTCAATTGAGTTAATACTTAATTAGGTGAAGTATGCATAATTTAGAGTTGATTGGTTTTATTTTGGTTTTGAATTAAGACTATATTGCTTTACATTTAAGTAATGATTAATAGTTTTAAAGAAAACAACAAGTGAATTTAAAAGAGTTTAAAACGAGAAGGAAAGACGCGTTGGGGCTGTGGTGATTAAGGAGTTCTTATGCAGGTTGTTTAAATGGTCATGTTGTTCATAATAATTCAATCATTCTGGATTTAGTTTTGTTACAAGATTTCCTTGGTCCGGTTCCTATTGTTTGGAATTAGAGCAGTTGACTCCTTGGTCCGGTAGTCAGTGTTCTTAATTCTTTATTAAGTTCAATCCATTATTTGAATTGGTGAAATCTTTCCAATGGTCATGGATGTTTTCATTGTTACTTCTCTTTTGTATCACTGAGAATTCTTCCCTTGGTCTGGCTCAGAATTCTCAGTTCTATTTGACAGTGAATTAAGAAGAGTAAGATGAATTACAACGAGAAACCACAACTATATAAAACAACACACAAATTACTATCCCTTTATCCACATTCCCAACACGAGGGGTTTAGTTACACATAGAAAACAGGAGAGAAATGACACACATGATACCTGACGGATTCATCATGTAAGCATTGAGGTATGGTGTCAGAAGGCGGAGTAGTGGAACTATGGCACCACGGTGGCTCGGGAATGGTAGCAGCATAGCTTCTTCTCTCCTCCAATGGTTTCGAACTCCAAAATCCGAAGGCCAGGGCCCCTTTTTATAGAAAAATAATGTACATGACATGTATAGAAAGTACACGCCATGTACTACCGTCAACGCGCTTTGGCGCCCATTTTTCTCCACTGGTAGGTGGCCTGACACGCCGTCTTTGACTTTTGAACATGGTGCCACCTGACCGTTGAGTGTACACAACGTGTAGTGCTTCCATACAAGGCGTGTAGTGTAATTTTTTTTCCACAAATCCCTTCTGGAATAGCAGACACAGTGTGTAAAAATGGAATACACCGTGTCTCCTTCAACGGCCACATGGGCATGTGGACTCTTCTTCGGCAACAACCGCTTCTAGAATGTAGTACAAGGCATGTAGCACTGCCATACACGGTGTATATCTTCTGCCTGGTGACATGGGCATGTACTCCCTCCTTCGGTCTGTGTCCCTGTCTGGATGGACATGGCGTGTATAAAAGTACACGTCGTGTAGTTTCAAAATTTTCACAGACTTCCCTTGATTCGTGTATTTATCCAGAAAGCTCCTGAAAGTAAACAGAATCATCAAAATCAAAGAATATGTTCATAAAACAACAGATATTTGTAGAAAACATGTTTTTATCTTCAATTATATATATGGAAATGTATACACAAATTGGGTGCATCAAATTCCCCCATACTTAGTCGTTTACTTTCCCTCAAGAAAAATCTCAACATCTAATTAAAAGAGCCTATAAATTAAAATAGAAGGCATTTAATTAATCAAACGTATAACTGATAAAGTTACTGAGGAAAAATTTTAAAAGACATAAAAAAATTCAATTCATAAGATTTTAAAATCATGCCTCATATATAATGAAATTAACTATTCTCACCATCTTTCAACACATTTTTCAACCTTTCAAAAATAAGCATGCCACTTGATAATTTACCTTACCAGTCAAAATCACACTCCACTCTCAAGATATTTTTATTCAAAGTTATGCTCAATCTAAGGTATATACACTCTATCCATAGGTTTTCAAGATGCCTTGTTCTCTACTTCAGAAAAATTGAATTACAAAAATCATGAGGTCTTTATCAATAAGGTTCAGATGTCTCTATGGCTAAGGGTTGGTAGGTTCAGATGTGAAAATAAATTCTGAGGCTTGAAAAAGGAAGTTTAATTCCTTTAAACAACATTGCATAATATTCAAAGTAATGCTCACTGAAAACGATTCCTTCACAAGCTTAGTCAAATGATTTTGTAATCGTCACCATCTTCCTTAGGCAAGTAGGGTTCATGAGAAAATAAGCATAAGGTCCCCTTTATGTTTGTTTGTTTGTTTTTTTTGTTTTTTTTGTTTTTTTTGTTTTTTATATATAAAAAAACACAAGGGAAACACTGATGAATACAATGAGTAGATGTTTAGAACCCATTATACCCCAAATAATCAAGAGTCACTCCCCCACACTTTATTTCATGGCTGTGCACAAAAATATGCCATGTATTGCAAAATCCCTCTTTAAAGCTCAAATGAATAATCATGAAAAGTTTAAAAATAAATAGGGTAGGAAGGGAAATAGGATTGTAATATGGCTTCCTATAAAGGTTGTTCATGGCTTCTATGGGCTTAACAAAGATTAAATGTAGGGTAGGTCTCAAGATAAAGGGGTTGAAACAATCTAATGCCTCAATCATTTATTGTAATTCAAAACATTCTTCATGTTTTGAAAAGAAATATTGCAAATTATGGTAGTGATGAATATCCTAAGAATCTCTCAAGAAAGAGGGTATTAGAAAAGAAATATGAAGAAGGGTTTAGAATACCTCTCAGGAGTGGAAAAATAATAAAGGGATAATCAGGTCATGACATGCATATAAATGATTAGCCTAATCAATGTATTTTAATCAAGGATGAAAAGTTGCAATTGAAACTATATCAGCAATCATTTTAAAATACTTAAAAACTAAAATAAGCATGCAACCTTTCCAAAAGTTCCTACTGATAACTCTAGAATTTATAAGAATGATTAACCAAAATTTCTTTACATTTTCAAATATAGAATCTAATAATGATGTATCCTAGAATAATTTAAGGGCAAAGACTAAGGTGAAAGAGATAGATGCTCCCCCACACTTAATACTGCACATGGTCCACCATGTGCAATACTAATGTAAAGGGTGGGCAAGGGGGTGATATGGGGGAGAAAATGAGGAAAAGTAGTGGAAGAAGTAAATCCAAAAAGAGAGACAATAGAAATGGAAAAATACTCCCATCGTGAAAAGTGATGCCCAAGGTGCTTTATGATACCTGTGACTAGCGAGGAAAACGAAACCTGAAAACATGCATAACATCACGACACAGAAAATGAGAAAAGAGATATATAAGATACAGAAAAATGTCACTATCATGGGGTCGCCTCAGGGGAGGCATCATCCTGTATAGAATCGGTTGGTAGAGATGGCACAGGAGGCATGGAAGTGGGTGGCTCAGACTCGGCATCGGGAAGGAGAGCTGAAGAAGTAGGAGTCGCAGGTGCTGGACTCGGGGCAGGAAGCTCAGCAGCAGGCCCTGGCCCGACAGAAGTGGTAGTAGTAGGGCTCACTGTAGTCAGTAGAATAGAATCCGTGGCCTGCGTAGGAGATGGCGGTGGAGCAGCAGCAGAAGGGCCAGGAACGGAGGTAGAGGCCAGTGGCGGAGGTAGTGGAACACCAAGATGCTGAGCAATATGCTCCAACATATGCTCCATGAGGTCCTAGTGGGCTTACAGATGAATCAAATGGCGCACAATGGTGTCCTGGCGGCCAATGATACGAACGAACTGCTGCTCCATCTGATCCTGGTGGCTGTCCAAGCGAACCAAGACCTGCTCCATCGCGTCTAGGCGGTGGGAAAGGGAAAGATCGACCGAGGGTGTGGGGGTAGGTGGGATGGGTGATGGGACAGAAGATGGAAGGTCAAAAGAATTGGGGTCAGTAGGAGGTGGGTGAGGTGGAGAAGCTGGAGGGGGTGGGGAAGGAGGAGCAGGGTCAGCATCTGGGGCAGGAGGGTCAGCAGGTGGCTAGGCTCGAGCCTGAGCAAGGATGTAGGCACCCCCTTCTTCTGAACCAATCCCATGCGAATGAGCATGAGAAAGTCCATCTGCTGGGGTGAACCTAACAAGTCATGTGGTAAAGAGGGATCGAATACCCCTAGGTGGTGGGAAAGACGGGTGGTGTAAAATCCGCCGGTTAGGTTTCCATGACGACCGGTAATCATGGAGTGGAAATAGTATCCGGCGAGATAGTGGAGGTCCGGGTAGTCATGCCGAATGACACAGTTAAGGAGCTCCATGTCACGACCGGTCATGACCCCCGTATCCTCATGGTAGGGGAAAAGGATGGCACAGAAGCACCAGTGGGCGAAGTGAAGGATAGGGTCGGCTATAAGAGTGCTCTTCTAGGAAGTGGGGGAGTATCGGTGGTCAGGCCCAGCGATCTCCCACCACATGGCAATGAGGCCAGAGTGCTCAGGATGGGTCAAGGTAGAAACGGGGGGTGGGGTGATAGGATGGGGGTAGAAGCCGCACCCTCGGCCAAACTCTGTCATGTTAAGAGAAAATCATCAGCCGCCTAGCCGGAATCGAACTACAGGTACTACATCGCCAGGTGTCTCCCGGTACTCTGCTCCATCAAACTCAAACGGGCCCACAAACTTTAAAATTAAATCACAGAACACAGGAGTGATGACCTGGAAAATATCAAGGAGTGAGGTGTGCCCGAGAAGTGCCTTCAACTCCTCCCAAATACCGAGCTGCTGCGGAATGCTGCTGTCGAGGTACCGACCACTCAATTGGATCAGCCGGCGAGAGAAGCATCAAACCCTGTCATATGCTAGATCAGTGACTAGGAATACCATGCAAGTATAAGGAGAACCTGTAGGTCCCGGCCCAGGTGCCGGTGCAGCAGCAGCAGCAGGCTCTGTAGGTGGATCGGCCGAAGTAGAGGGTGGCTCGGTGGAAGGTGTGCTCAAAGAGGGACCAGCTACTGATGAAGATAACACAGGGAAAGTGGCATCTGGTGCAACAGAAGTAGGTCCGGCCTCCGATGAGGGAGTGAGTGGCGAAAGAATGACCAATGGAGGGAGCTCAATGTTCGGAGCATCTGGGTCCAGCTATGTAGGAGGTCGGAGTCGGATCCGACGATAGCTGGGCCCCTCGCCCTCGGTGGTGGAGGCTGGCTGCTTCCCTCAGGAAGGATCGTGATCAGCCATTTCCTGAAATATAATGAAAAAGAAAACAAAACAAAAGAAAAAGAAAAAGGAAAGAAAAAATATAACAAAGAAAATGTGAGAAAACTGGAAAATAAAAGTACACGGCGTGTACTCCAGAGTACACGACGTTTAGTGAAAAATGTAGAGTATCCTCGTGTTCTCTGGATAGACACACTGAGGGTGAAAAATAGACCATGTAAAAGTGCACGGCGTGTACCGAACATACACGCCGTGTGCATTCAAATGTAGGTGGTCGTGTGGTACAAATGACACGACCATGTTTTATCAGTTCAAAGAAAACAATACACGCCGTGTAGGTGCAGGACACGACTTGTACTGCACACGAAGAACATGGCTGTGTAGAGGGTGAGACATGGGCCGACTAAAGATATAAAAGACACGACATGTACCGAACATACACACCGTGTTCTGGAACATGGGGCGGCCTTGTTATGTGCCACACACGGAGGGGCCAAGGGAAATGGTATACACGACGTGTACCAAACACACACACACTGTGCACACGAAAATGGTGTGTAAGGCCGTGTGCAAAGGTGTACTCGGGCATGATGAAAAGGACACAATGTGTACCGAACATACACACTGTGTATAGTCAAATTTCGAAATATTTTTTGTGTGGTCGTGTACCGAAGTACACGACATGTGTTCTTAATTTCGTGGTCGTGTACTGGCAGAAGCCGAACGGTCGGCCGATCCTAAAAACACCCTAAACAAGTCGAAAAATTTGAAATAGAGGGTGTAGAACGATGTACCTTGATCGAGGATCACAATGCAAGAGAAATCAGAGCTTAAAACATCCTGAAATGACGGATCTGGCAAATGGGGGTTCGGGTGTCGTTCAGGAGAAGAAAATGGGAAGAGGGGAGAAAATGGGGAGGCCGCGCGACACGGGCTAAAGTCGGGTGGCCCGCGGCCTATATAGGTGAGGTACAAGGAGTGTATGTTTAGACTATACGACGTGTATTCCAAATTTTTATTATTATTTTTTTAAAACAACAACAATATTTAAATATATAATTATTATAGTAAACTATATAATAATTATTAGTAATAATTAAAATAAAATATATATATCGATAAATTTTATTACAAATAAACCTATTCATGATGTATATCGGGAAATACACACCGTTAAATTTAAAATTAGAAAAAGACTAGTACAACCTTTGGTCCGGTGCTTGGGGAGGGATTCGAACCGGCGATTGGCCATTCCGAATGGAAGCCTCAACCACTGGAGCAAATGATGTTCTGCTATTCATATTTATTTTATATATATATTTATTCTATATAGCCTATACACACATAAATAAAGAACAGCACGATGTGTGGTTTTTATTTAGGAAAGGATGGCGATGAAGCGGGGAGATTGGTGCAATTTGAAACCGGGTCTTTTGAACCTGGTGCCGAGACTTTGCCAATCTGCCAACTTCACCCTCATGTAATTTCTTATTTTAAAAATGTTTTTAATTTATATTTGAAAAATTATGGTGCACACGGCGTATATTGGAGTACACGTCGTGTGGTTTTATTAAAATAACAAATGATGGAAATGGGATAGTTGTCTGGGTTCGAACCCGGGTCTTTTGAAACCGGATTAAGATTCTAGCCAACTGGTCCATCTCCATCATGGGTTTTATTAAACACATTTATATAAAAATATATATGTAAAATACCACACACGCCATGTTAATAAAAGGAGGAACCCCGTGCCGAAGGTTTTTCATGAGGATTCAAACCGGGGACGGCTTTGAATAAACTCTAGTGACTTTACAATTGGCACTGGCATCATCCCTAGTTATTTATTTGTCATCCTATAGATTTATACTATTAATATTATAAATTAAACAGATAAGTACACACCATGTATATAAGTGGGACACGACGTGTAACCTCTGGGTTTCCTCCCAGGAAGCGCCTTTGTTTTAGGTCGTTGGCTCGACCTTCTTACCTTGTTTACCTGATATTTACGGTGGATAATGTTCCCAATAGAGGCCGCCCTGGCCATCTAGGAGTTGTAAGTTCTCTGGCACTTCTTCAACAGGAAAGTCTGGAATATTAAAGTTGTCAGAAATATAGGAACATACCAGATCATCCACCAGACGATCGTCCATGGTAGTTATTGCAGAACAATCCTCATGATCAGACGATGATGCCTGCTTGATGGCTTTGAGAACATTGTAAGAGACTCTCTCATCTCCTACCCGGAAAATAAGCTCTCCCTGGTGCACATCACTGAGTGCCTTCCCAGTGGCTAGGAAAGGTCTTCCCAATATAATTGGTGCCTCCAGATCATCCCCCATGTTGAGGATAATGAAATATGCTGGGAGGATCAGCCTACCCACCTTCAATAGTACATCTTCCAGTAGCCCCTTCAGATACTTAATGGATCGATCACCAAGTTGAAGGGATACTCGGGTTGGTTTCAAATCATGGAGCCTGAGCTTTTGGAAAATTATCAATGGCATGAGGTTGACACTTGCTCCCAAGTCACATAGAGCTTTTCCAAAGTCACAGGGTCCAATTGTGCAGGGAATAGTAAAACTACCTGAATCCTGGAGCTTTGGAGGAATGGAATATTGAACAACCGCGGAGCACTCTTTTGTTAGTGCAATAACGCCTAGATCCTCTATCTTCATCTTATTTGAGAGGATTTACTTCATGGATTTGGCATATTTAGGCATTTTTGTCAGTACCTCTGCAAATGGTATGTTGATGTGGATCTTTCTGAACACCTCTATGAATTTGATGAACTGGGAGTCCAGCTTCCTTTGCTTCAATATCTCCGGAAAGGGTAGGGAAGGCTTGAATGGTTGGACTAACTCCTTTCCTTTATTCTTCAAAACGTCCTTCTGTGGGATTTTGGATGAGGAGGGGTCAGTATTGGAACGCTCTACATTATCTTGGGGTGTGGGTGCACCTGGCTGTGCGGATTGGTTCTGTTGGAGCTCTTTTCCACTCCAGAGCATGATGGAATGGGCCTCCTCCCTCAGATTTTTCTCTGTGTTTCCCGGAAGTGTACCGGGCTGCCTTCCTGGGAGTTGGTTTGCCAGCTGGCTAATCTGATTCTCCAAGCCTCGAATCAAAGCTTCCTGATTTTGGAACCGAGTCTCAGCAGTATATATGAATTTAGTCATCAGATCCTCTAACCTTGAGGTGTTCTCCTACTGAGGTGGTTGTTGAGCTGGTGGAGGTGGTGGATGTCGTGGCTGTTGTGGGCGAGGGTTCTGATACCCTTATTGCTGATAAGGACCCTGTTGGGTTTGTTGTGGCCTTTGGTATTGGTTCTGGTATGGAGGTTGGTTGTAGCTGGGCGGTCGCTCGGGCGGAGGATTCTATTGTTGTTGGCCCCAGCCTGTGTTCTATTGATCTCGCCATGCTGGGTTCTGGTACAGCTAGTACTGGTTGGGACCTCGATTATAGGCAACATAACTCACCCCGCTCGTCGAAGGGCCTCCAGTCTGGCCCGGGCATTCTCCCATGATGTGGTTATCACAATAGTCGCCACATGCTAGATGGTTCGTCGCATGAACTTGAGGTTCTCATTTGAGGTTCAATGCATCGATTTTATTGGACACTACGTCCAACTGAGCATCTAACATAGTGGTAGCATCAATATTGTGCATACCTCGCTTTTGAGTCCCCAGCTCAGAGTGCCACTGGAAGCTGTTGGATGACATGTCTTCCAGTAGTTCGAATAGTTCTTCGGGGGATTTCCACATCACCGTAGCTCCAGCAGCAGCATCCACTACAGACTTGGTATTTGTTGTAAGTCCTCCGTAGAAGGTCTAGACCTGCATCCAGAGTGGGAATCCATGGTGGGGGAATTTTCTTAGCATCTCCTTGAAGCATTCCCAATACTCATACAATGACTCAGAGTCGTGCTGCAGGAAATTGTGAATCTCATTCCGGAGTGTCACCATCTTCGAAAGTGGGAAGTATTTGGACATGAATGCCTGGGATAGCTCCTCCTAGGTGAGGATATATTGCTGTGGAAGCCCCTTGATCCAGTATTTTTCCTTGTCCCGTAGAGAAAAGGGGAATAGGAAAAGATGGATGGCGTCTTCGGACACGCCGATGTACTGAAAGGTGTCGCAGATCTCCAGAAAGTTGGAGAGATGGGTGTTTGGGTCCTCGCTAGCTAGGCCTCCAAATTGGATTGAGTTCTGGATCAGTTTCATGATAACAGGCTTGATCTCGAAGTGTAGAGCCTAGATCGGGGGATGGACAATGCCCATATCTGCTCCTTGGATCGATGGAAGCCCATACTCCATAAGGGTACATCTTGGTGGTTGTTGCTGAAGGGGTGGAGCTTGCATGAACTGCTCCCGAGGGGTGAAGTATGGATGTGGGAAGAGTTGATGCGGCGACCATTGGTGATCCCTTGGGAGGAATTCCCTAAATTCTCCAGGAGCCTACTCTGGTAGACCAGCAGTGGGAGGCTGCTGATCCTTGTACTACTGACCAGCCGTAGCATCCACGTCTGGTGGTGCCTCTTCCTTGTTCTCCATGGGTTGTGGTTGCTGCTTGTGAGTTTCTTTCAGTGCACGCCGACAATGAATCATGGTCCGTTCGATCTCCGGGTCAAGCGGAACTAATTCCGAAGACTCGACGCTTCTGGATCATGTAAGACATCTAAACCTAAACTTTAAGCTTATGTATAATCACAACAAAAATACCAGGCATAATAAGGGAAAAGTAAAAGAGAAAATTTGAAATGGGATTAGAAAAGATATTTTTGATAATTTTTGATTTGTATTTTCACTTAAATCAATTATTAACACAATTTAAATCTTAGCACTAAAAACAAAGATGTTCCCTGGAAACAGTGCCAAAATTTGGTCTCACTTGTCGTTGAATGAAGTTATATGCATCCCAAATTAATTACCCATTATTATAACTTTAGTATAGCATAAGTTCGGGGTCATTCCACATGGAACTATGGCGTGCGTGAATTCAATTGAGTTAATACTTAATTAGGTGAAGTATGCAGAATTTAGAGTTGATTGGTTCGATTTTGGGTTTGAATTAAGACTATATTGTTTTACTTTGAATAAATGATTAACAATTTTAAAGAAAACAACAAGTGAATTTAAAATATTTTAAAATGAGAAGGAAAGACGTGTCGGGGCTGTGGTGATTAAGGAGTTCTTATGCAGATTGTTTAAATGGTTGTGTTGTTCATAATAATTCAATCATTCTGGATTTCGTTTTGTTACAAGATTTCCTTGATCCGGTTACTATTGTTTGGAATTAGAGCAGTTGACTCCATGGTCCAGTAGTCAGTGTTCTTAATTCTTTATTAAGTTCAGTCCATTATTTGAATCGGTGAAATCTTTCCAATGGTCATGGATGTTTTCACCATTACGTCTCTTTTGTATCACTGAGAATTATTCCATTGGTCCGGATCAGAATTCTCAGTTATATTTGACAGTGAATTAAGAAGAGTAATATGAATTACAACGATCAAACAAAACTATATGAAACAACACACAAATTATGATCCCTTCATCCATAGCCCCAACACGAGGGGTTTAGTTACACATAGAAAGCAGGAGAGAAACGACACATGTGATACCTGGCGGATTCATCGTGTAAATGTTGAGGTAAAGTGTCGGAAGGCGGAGTAGTGGAACTATGGAACCACGGTGTCTTGGGAATGGTAGCAGCATAGATTTTTCTCTCCTCCAATGGTTTAGAACTCCAAAATCTGAAGGCCAAGGCCTCTTTTTATAGAAAAATAAAGTACATGGCGTGTATAGAAAGTACACGCTGTGTACATCCGTCAACGCGCTTTGGTACCCATTTTTCTCCGCTGGCAGGTGGCCTAACACGCCGTCTTTGACTTTTGAACACGGCGTCGCCTGGCAGTTGAGTGTACACGGCATGTAGCGCCACCAAACATGGTGTGTAGTGTAAAACTTTTGCCACTAATACCTTCTAGAATAGCAGTCACAGCGTGTAAAAATGGAATACGCCGTGTCTCCTTCAACGACCACATGGGCGTGTGAACTCTTCTTCAGCAACAACCACTTATAGAATTTAGTACACGACGTGTAGCGCCGCCATACACAGCATGTATCTTCTGCCTGGTGACATGGGTGTGTACTCCCTCCTTCGGTCCGTGTCCCTATCTGAATGGACAGGGCGTGTATAAAAGTACACGCCGTGTAGTTTCAAAATTTTCACAGACTTCCCTTGATTCGTGTATTTAGCCAGAAAGCTCCTGAAAGTAAACAGAATCACCAAAATCAAAGAATATGTTCATAAAATAACATATATTCACTGAAAAATGTTTTTATCTTCAATTATATAAATAGAAATGTATACACAAATTGGGTGCATCATTAATCAATATAATTTCAACTTTTGGTGGTTGATCACGAATTAATGAATTCATAATACGATCATAACGGGTTAGAACCATCACTCAGCGGGCTATTTTTTATGTTTTTGGAACATATGGTCCAAAGGTTTTAAAATATATCCAGAGATAATCCCCCATGTTTTTAAGGTGGATAAATATTTCCTGAGAAGCAATGTGGAAGAATCTTTTAGATTCACAACACACAACTATTCATGATCATAATTTATAATTCATAAAATAATTTTTATAATAAACTTCACTTCAAAAAAAAAAAAACGAATGAGAAACCATTTGATCAAATTTTTTATATTCCAAATATTCATGATAAAAATCAAGTATAATTAACACAAATCATAATAAAATTTTCAGGAATAATTTATTTCTCTTAAAATAATGAAATAAAGTAATTAAAATTACATTCACATTGGGGACTAAATTCATTAATTAATTTTCATAATCCAAGAATAATAATTCATTATTTATCAGTAATGAACACCTTGCATAAAAATGAAAATTTTATTCATCTGGGTGATCATTTTTTATCTACTTGAGGTGGTAAAATTAGTTTTATAAAGTATATTGGTTTATCAAATATATATATACCTATAATATTCATTTATAGACTACAACAATAACAACAACCACTTCAGGGGATAAAATTGAATGAATTACATGAGATGATATTAGAATCACATGATAAATAATAAATTTTTCCTCAATATTACTGCTACAGGAGAAAAAATTTAATAGACAAAAATGTTCTCCAATATATGACACTATTTTCATATCATCATTCAAGGATGTACTATTATATAAATATTAATAAAATTAATTGTGCTATTTTAATATTTATTATCATCAACCCAATACTTGTGGTTATATTATTATTATTTGTTATAAACAAATAATACATAATGAACATTTTCAAAATATCATATTCAACCCGAACTTAATTTAAAATAAAATCATTTATATTCGCATTCAATTTGGGGAATGAAATATTTTTTTGTTTCAATAAATATTCTTATTCACTCCAAGGTATGAATTAAAAATATTTGTTCAAGTTTTATAGTGTCTTCAAGACAATAGCCTGAATATTCAATTCAACATTTTCATTCTCTCATGGGGATGAATATTAATAAAATATATTTATGTTTTTCTTCAAGAAAACTTAATTTCTCTCAACTATTTTATAAGTAAAATAATAAAAGGGAAAATAAGTAGAATAATAAAATATTTAAAAATATACAAAGTAAATTTCATCTCTATCATCAAAATTTATACATCATAATAAATCTCAATACCTTTTGATTGTAATAAATTCAGTGATATCAATTTTCATGGTTTATGGAATGATCAACAAAGTTTATTCTGACACTTTGGCAGACGAAAAGTATGCAATGTTCATTATCCAACCACTTTTGGTGGTGATGATCCATTTTTCATTGGATGAATTATTTTTGTCTCAGAATCGACCATGTCAATTATAATCACTTATTTTGTTAATAACCAATCACATTCACTTTAGGGATTGGACTGAAATTTGATATTCCTGATTCAAAACTGCTCTTTAGGAGCCCATTATTTTTCCCATAATAAATGATTAAGAAAATAATTCATATATTTTTTCAATGTCATAAATAAGGGGAAATAAAGAATACCTGGATGAACATGACATAATTAGTACAATAATACCATGATTTACATAATACATATCACAAATAGTCGCATAACCCAATGACTAAAAGGTTTAGTGCCTTGGAGATTAGCTACATAAACATCTTATTTTACTATGCTTGTGAAAATTTATCCATAATCATGATTCTTTAGATCCATTTTAGATATCTCACATGATATCATTATAACCTGGAAAATGGAAACATAAGAAAGGGGTGAGGTAAAATGCTCAGTAAGAGAAAGACACATCATAAAATATTATATCATAAACATGAAGGAGAATATGAGTATGACATAAATATCTTACTAAAAGATAAAAATACAATGGATGATAATCATAAAACATTATGGAGCAACATAATATCATAAAAAGATCATTATAAAATCATAAAAGACGTGACTTGGATCAAGACACATATCAATAATCATAAAACATGTGAACATGATATAAAAGTATGGAATACTTTAAAAATAAATAAGGCGTAATCATGAAAACATGGAACAACATGATAAATAGCTTGAAAATGTGGCACAATCATAAATATATGATTTTTTATTATTGTGAACCTGACTACCCATTATCCTGTTCACACGTAAAATTGTGAGTTGAGCTTAATGCCATCACACTCATCCTTTGCGAACCAAGTGACTCGCTAACCTATTCACATGTAAAATTGTTAATAGAGATTAACACTATCAGACTCACCCTTTGTGAACCCAATGACTCATTAACCAATTCACATGTAAAATTTTGAGTAGTGCTTAATGCCATTGCACTCACCCTTTGTGAACCTAGCGACTCGCTAACCTGTTCAGATATTAAATTCTGAGTAGAGATTAATGCTATCACACTTACCCTTTATGAACCTAGAGATTATTTAACCTATTCACACATAAAATTTTGAGTAGATATTAATGATATCACAGTCACCTTTTTTGAACCTAGTGACTTTCTATCTTGATCACATGTAAAATTATGAGTAGAGTTTAACACCATCACACTCACCCTTTGTGAACCTAACTACACGCTAACCTGTTCACATAACATTTCTATCTCATAAGATATAATAATTTACCCAATGAATAGGAGGGATATATAAGTCCCAACCATCACATAATCTACACATTTGTGCCACACTTTAAAATAAAACATTATCATCTCATAAAGAACCCATGAAAAAAAAATGGGTTTCTTATAACATTAAAAAACATCACATAATATGAACTAAAGAAATCATGGAATATCAAAACTATAATTTAACAAATGAAATCATATCATAATAACATATAAATGGTGATTAAAACATCTCTTAATGAATGATAAAACTTAGAGGGTAAATATAAGTGAAAATAAAAAAGTTTCCATAAAACCTTATAAAACATCGAAGTAAAAACTACATTCAAAAATACATTTTTATGAAGGGGAAGATAAGACTTATGAAAACCTTAATACAAATAGTTCCAAATAAAACATTCTCTAAAATAAATAAATTTTATCAAAAGGATAAGTGAAAATAATTTGAAAATTTTTACACTTAAAAGAATCTTTAATAATGGAGACTTGAGAATGGCATAATGTTTTCAAAAAAGGGGATGTGAAAATACTTTTAAAAAATTTATGATTAAAATGAATATTTAATAATAGAACCTTAAAAAATACATAATGGTTATTAAAATAAAATTTAGAGCGAATGATAAAACCTCTTTATTTTAAATGGATAGAAAATCCTTTTGAACATTTTGAAATAGCATTTTCTTGAAAACCCACATAAACTAAATGAGTGATGAAAGAATTAGTTTAAAATGATTAAAGGGTGGAAAAAGGATCATTAGATATAAATAAAATTTGAGTTTTCACTAGGGAAAGAATAAAATTAGTGGGAAGTAAAAGCATGGATAGGTAAGGAAAATCCATTAAAATATATGGGAATTGTCCATAACAAAAGTAAATTTTAACGAAACAATAGAATAATAAAGGTAGAATTATTTTGTGTGAAACATGATTTCCCTATAAAATTATGCGTAAATACAATATAATATCATTATAGCGTATAATATATCAATCATGAAAGATAATAGTCAAAGAAGAGTGATTACGACCCATTGAAAAGATTTGAGTCATGAAAACCCCTTACAACCTTTGTAACTTTTGAATTAAAAACCCATGAGAGGTATAAAATTAAATAACACATTGGAGATATTGAAATATTATAGGATCATGATACAAAATCACAATGGTTCACTATTTAAAACATTGAAAAATACACATGGTTTACAACTTAATCATGTCTCAAATGATTCAAATTTGAGATGAAGTAACCCTTATGACCTGGGTAAAAATTCAATAGAAACCCTATAAAAGAGACAACATGGAATTAAAAATAAAATAACATGAATAAAATATAATTCATGATATTCTATATCAAATATTCAGTATAAAACCAACTTAAATAAGAATTTTTGTATAAATACAAACTATTCCACAATAAAGGGAAATTGATATGAAATCCCATACCTTGTTTCCATGCTTAATTGATCACACACTAACCTCCTGTAAAACAAACATTACTAACTTAATATCCTATTTGATAAAATTAATCATGAACATTATCCTTTTATAATCCTTATTTAATTTTTTGTCATGAATATATTAATTAGTTATTGTATATTATTACCATAGGGTGTTAATAACTTTAACTGCTCTACGCATGTTTAATAATGTTGATGTCTTTATCCATACTTTGACACAAATTTTATCATTAATATATCATTTAATATAATTTAATATAAATATTATATTGATTTATAAATATTTTATGTCATTTAATAAGTGTTTTAGTTGTACTACATGAAAATATAATTAGTGTTGGCTTATTTTTGATATTTTTAGCGAACAAAAAAACATTAATAATAATTAATATAATATTTACAGAACCAAATTATAATAATGATTTTATTATTATATTATAATAAAAATAGTTTTCATGTTATCATAGTCATTCATAAGAGTGTTTTATATAATTTTTCATGTAGGTGGTTAAACTGACCCAAACTTGAACACGCTTTAACTCGATTGGTGAGTACGGTTAATGAGGTGTTTCTTTTGACATAATATCATTATAATAGAAGTATAATGATATTATTTTGATTTTTTATGATTTTGAACTATATTTTAAGATGTATGGAAAAAGAATGAAAACGTAGAAGAAAAATTAAAAAAATTACTCTTTGTGGTGGTGGTTGTAACACCATGAGATTTTAAAAATAAAACTATGTTTGATAGAATATATGACATACAACACTGAGCCTAAAAGAACCAAGAAATATTATTATTTAAATATGATCATTATAACCTAGATGTGAAATTAATGGATATGAATAATATTAATTTCATTATGAAATATATATAAAGATCTTAATCAATATAAATTTATTGATAAATGATTAGGAAATAAGCACTCATTTTTTAATGAACATATTTTATTCTTAAAAAATCATTTTATTCAAAAATTATTTCTATTTCTTTTTTGAGAAAATATTATAATTATTTTCTGGAAATTTTAGAAAATTTATTTTATAAAATTAACTTTATTTTTGAAATCATCATATCAAAATTAACTTAGTAAGAAATTATGATAATTTTTTGAAATGGTTGATTTTTTAGTGAATAGTAGAAATTACCGATTTCTCAAATACAACCATTTCTATTTTTTAAATAAATTAATTTTAATGTATCATTATATTTTGGATTTATTATTAAAGTGACATATGTACCATTTTATTTATAATAATATAATTAATTTCATTGTAATTAATAAATTTTTATGATTTTGGTATAAGTTATTTTTATGCTTAAAACATGGTTTTATTCACACTGTTTTTATATGAATAATGATTATCCATTTTAATTAATTAAAATAACCCATAATAAGGAAATATTTAAATGAAATTTATAGATCATATCTCTATTTATATGAATTTAAATTCATATAATGATGATTTCTTATCATAACATTAATATATGACCATATATTGCTTGAAAAATGAATTTTCCTGAAGAAAAAAACTTTTTTTTGGATGTTAGAGCTCTCTCGGCACTTTATGAAGAGAGTACACTCGATACATGGATTCCCCTACCCTATAGGTTTTTCCTTCCTCATATTCTTCGGCTTCATCCACTCTCGCCTCTCATATCTTCTCCTCTAAGTGGATCCCTTTTCGTCTATCCCTCTCTAGCCTCAAGGTGCTTCATGCCTCTCTAGGCCGGAGATTGTGTGGTGCTTATTTCTATCTTTGGATTTGTGGTTTGGTGGTTTATGGGTATCGAGACACTTCTAGAGTTAGTGTATCTTCTTCATCCTCAACCGACTTACCTTGCTCTCATCTAGTGTTCCATCACTTCTCTCCAGGTCGGATTGGGAGTGATGGATTCACAAGGGTTTTATGCCTTTTGGTTAGTTGGTTGTGTAAGTATGTTTGATCAGTGACGACGAAGGTGGTGGTGGATTGGGGTCGGGGTTGTGGTTTGGAGTCGGCGTTGTGTATTGAATGGTGTGGCAGTGGATTTGGTTGGTGAGTCATTGGTTGTGGTTCGATGTGGCGTTGCATCGACGACTCTGGGCAGTGTCAATGCTGATCCGGGGATGTTTGCGGCGAAGGGTTATGACGATAGGATGGCCTCTGGTTTCTTCTTCCTCGTTAAGGTCTTTGATAGATCAATAGTTGCATGGAGCGTACCCTTGGGTTCTTGTCTCGCGGTTTGTTGGAGCATTCTAATGGTTTCACCGATAGTTCTATGGCTCGGGCTGATGGAAATGGTCGCATTAGAGTGTGTGCACAGGAGGCTTGATCTGAAGTTTGAGGTTCATTTATTTCTCACTTATCCCTAGTTTGAGGTCTCCCTAGTGGTTGATGGTATTGTTCTTCTGGTGACATGGTTTCTTCTTGAAGAGGATGATGATGCAGAAGGTTCGGTTGTGAGGACGAAGATGGAGCCGATGACAGAAATACCGGTGGATGGTCTCACCGGGACCTACTCTGATGTGATTATGGAGACGCATGATGACACACAACTCAATGTGGTTGTGATAATCAAGGAGCATGTGTAGATCACTCGAATTTTGAATTTTGAATATTTGAATTGCAATCTGGAATATTTGGGTACCACTCTATGGATCTGCAGATTTTGAATTTGGGTATTTTTGTTGTACGGTTATTAGTTATCCTTAAACAAACTTTTTAGAAAATTGAAAAAAATGGATTTAGAGTAAAACAAATTTTCATCACATTTTTTGGGTTTAATTTTAAATCGAATCCTTACATTTATATGAAATGAATTTGATAAAATGATTTCCATATTTTGAATCATAATAATTAATATTATCCAATTTGGTCAAATTAATTTATGGTCATAATGAATTGAAAAAATAGTAAAAATTAATTATCATTGTTAAGGTTAAATCTAGGTTTTTCAGATTATATGAACTTGTGTTAGAATTAATTTTCCATACACATACAACTTTTATTGGATAAATTGGATTTCATATTTATAATCAGTGGGTCCAAATTATCTAATAAGACTCATTATATTTTTAGGCTTAAAGGATAAATTACCTAGGTAAAAACTAGTTACCATGATGAAAACTAAAATGGTAAAAGTGAGTAACCAGAAAGGTAAGGAGAGTAATATGTTTACAACATGTTTATATTTAATTGGTTGAGTTATTACACGGCCTTATCTTCCCTCCACCATATCATTTATCAGTTTTAGAGGCACTTGTCTTGAAAATGACTTCTAATTATAGAATAGTTTTGGATATATAAAAAAATGACACTTTTTATTCACATTTAAAAAGACTGGGTTAGGAAAATACCTAACCAAATCCATTCCTTATTTCAATTCCCACATCATATAGGTATTTTTTTATTATAAAATCCAATTTGGAATGCTTTTAGTGCAAACCTAAAGAAGAAGAAGAGGTAATATTCTTAACCGAGTGTTTTGTTTTGTTTTTTCTTCCATGTACTCCAAATATTATTCAACCATGATTATGTAATAAAATAATTATCTAAAATATATTGAGATATTATTATGTTAATTGAATAACCTACATCCATATCCACTTCCATTAAATGGTAAAAAAACTATCATTTGTGTGTACAATGAACTATCATCTCGCGAACTGATGTAATTCATTTTCTATCATCGCCTCTCATGATTTTTTATAAAGATATATTTAATATATATAAATATATAACATTAATGAAATATTATCATTATGTAAAATTAATATATCATATATTTTCTCACCTTTCAATTAACTGAAAAATGATAACGTCGTTCGTACATATGTGTGGACTACTACCTCTACGAAGTGATATGATTCATTTTTCATCACCAAATCACATATATGATATATATAAGTGTATTTAAAGAAATAATATGTTATTTTTTATATAATTATCATTATTAAAATGTAATATAATACTCACTTTCTTTACATCATGATTGTTGACAAATGGAAATGTTACTCATGCGTACGTACGACTTACCATCTCTATGATTGTATTATAGTTAATTTTTTTATATCCATATTTAATGGTTGGTTTTAGAAGTATAATTTATGTATAAATATGATATTTATTTCATTATTATTATTCCTTGTATTTTGGAACAATGAATTCTTTAACCATAGTCAACCTACAGAAGTCATTTTGGACATATAAACTGAATATCATCAAAATGTCTGATGTGAACTTAATTAAAGAATTAAATAAATATAACATGGTAATAAATAAAATAAAAGGTATAATTAAATTGAGAAATTTTATTAAGAAACTAAATAGTTAATATAAGTTTATTACTCAGGATGATAAAGTACGCATGTGATGAGTCAAACTCGAGGTAAGGGATTTCATCTCAATTTCCCTTCATTAGGGAATATTTTAATGTCATGTGCCTATTTTTTTATATGGTGTATATGATGCCACTTTTAAATATTATATCATTAATACTTAAAAATTCATGTTATTTTAAGTTACAATTTATTTTACTTCATCTAAGGGTCTCTAATTCAAATGTTACTAAAGCAGTACAAGCTTTATGTTACAATCTCCTTTCTTTTCAAGATTGTTTATGTTCAAGGTTCATTTAGGGAAAATAATATAAAATTATTTTCTTGAAACACATCTATTTTATTATATTTTTTTTCATTAATGTGGTTTACATGTTTTGTTTCCATTTCCCACCTTATTTAAGAAAACAACATAAAGAATGTTTTTTGTACGTAATATTGTTCTTTTGTATTCTTTTAAAACTAGAATATTTATCATACTTGTATATATTTTTCTTAAAATATTTTAAATAATTTTTTTAATATTATAAAATTATTTATTAATTACATTTATATCCATGTTTTATTTTTTTTACAAATTGGTTTAAAAGGAATCTTTCAATCGCTTTCAAAATAAGGTATTTTTTGATTTTTTTTATAAAAGTGTGAAAGTAATGTTTTATTTTAACTTATGCAACGTGAATGGAATTTAATACCATCATGAACACTAAATTATTTGAATATTTCCTAAAAACTTTCCATTTTTCTTTTCAAATAATTTTTTTTCTATAATATTTTGGAAAATTTTAGTTTTTAAAGAAGTTATTTTCAAATTGAAAAAGGTATTTTAATCAAGAAATATTCCATGATATATTTTAAATAAATTTTCGTCAAATACAGAAACCTTTAATGTTATATATTGCTTTTAAATTCTGTATATATGTCTCTTAAATATATTCCTATCTCATCATACCTTCCATTGATGGGGTAATACATGCCTTATATTCGTCTCTTAAATTCCTTCATTATGAAGTTTCATTTGATTATGATATGAGCCAATACAATGAAAAACATTTACATATAAGGGTAATTCTTATTATTATGCCTTATAATTTATTACCTTTTTTGGAACATATAATCATGTACATGGTATGATGGGAACACCGATATAGTTCTCTAATGCATTGGGTAATGTTTATGGTCTCATGAGATGTTATGTATAGAATTAGGGAATAAAACTAATCCATTAGGGGACTTTTATACCATATGATGTTGTCTTGGGAGTTAGCCTTGACATATGCTTATGTCATGTTATATATTACTTCAAATTTCCTATGTTTCTATGAAATTATGATACCATATTCTTTATTTTATGCTTCCATGTGATTACTTATGAGCCTTCTCTTTTATGATATCATGTTATAACATAGAATCACATTATGTTTCTTTATCATGTTTATTCCCTTAATGATATTTTTATCTCACCAATTTCTTTTATGTATTCCCCAGTTTATCCTATATAATTTTAGGAGTTAAAATTGATTTAGGATCTTAGTAAAGGGAATAAAAAAATAAATATTTTATGTTTTAGTTTTTTTGATGTTTTATGTACCTAGTCTTATAATGAAACTAGGCCTCATGATCTCTGGGTTGTAATTAATGGATATTAATGTTAAAAATCATGTAATAATATGAATAAAAGTATTATATCACTATAGTTGGTATCAGAGCATTGTATAGTTATTTTTGGGGATTAATATTAGATAACTTTTGTAAAAAAACCTAGGGATAAGTCTAAGTATATGATAACATCCTAATGTTTGGTTAAGAAAGATCTTATGTGGTTTTCTTAGTGACAAATACCTATATAGACACTAAAAGTGGATGTGTTTTTGACATAGATTCATCTAAGGGTAATAACCCTAAAAGGATTTGGTTGAGTCATCTGAAACATTATTCTGATGCACAGTGAGTATGCCCTTATTGTTCACCTGGTTTGACACTATAGGGGTATATGCTTGAGTTAATTCAAATTTTCTTTATGAACAATCATGAATGATTTGAATAAATAATAATCATGGATGCCCTATGTTAAACATAAGGTGTCATTGATTGAAAAGAAGGTGTAATGATTTAGACATCCTATAAATGATTTTTTCATGACTATGATTATATTTTATCACAACATGTTTTTGGGTATTAGTAAATAGATGGAATGATGAGGAATGATGTTAATGCTGTATTTGATAGAAAATGTGGGGATTCTAAGAAACCAAATGGGATGATTACTGAAGTTAATGATATTTTGATTATTTCAAATCAGTTATCATGATATATTATTAAGAACATGTACCTTAACCAACTCTTAGATTTACTAAATAAGAGAATGATATAGTATTTTATGAGCCCAGGTAGAGGAAACCATGGAGGAAAGAAAGCTCAATTTACTTCATGTCATAAATGTGGGAAGATACACCCATGAGAATTTCTTAAAGGAACAGGAAAATGTTTTATGTGTGGAAAACAAGGGCAAAGATCAATGAATTAATGAGTAAAATGATGATTTTAATAGAGATAAATCCTAGATATCCTTTTATATTTCATTGTCATAAATTTAGGGAACCCAAGAATTATCCAACTCAATGCCCACTTCTAAATGTTAACTCATAAATCAAGGAAGGACTTATGTTATACCAATCATTGAGGTGAAAGTATTTTCATATTGGGATTCGAGAATTATACTGTATAATTATTTTTATAAATAATATTTTGTTTATAAGAATCATGTAACATATTGTGATTATGTTAATTTGTGGAAGCATATATGATTTTACTATGGCTTTATTGTGATTCAGGTTATTTATAAAATTGATTATCATATATGATTAGGGAGTATATATTTTGGTATGAGACCTTAAGAGTAATTGATTTTATTTATAGAAAAATATTAAATTTATCTTGGATGAATATATGATAAATTCATTAAAATATTTAGGTTTCAAAATTATTCAGGAATATTTTGATTAATTTTAAGGTTTGTTATTTATCAAATGATCTAAGTTGAACTTTGGGTATTACCATTGAGTCTTTAGAGGTTAATGTTGAATTTAACCATATTATGGTTTATTCATTTTGATAATTATCTTACCTTTTTGGTTTTAGTTAATTTATATATATATGAGGAATATGTTTTTATCCTATTTTGGATTATTTGATCCATTAAAAGCAGTTTTTAGTCCTTTAGGCCTTAAAAAATTATCTTTAATACTCATCATTTGAAGAAAAAGGTGAGATCACAATGGAAATTTATTAAAGGATTAAATTATACTTATCATGTAAGTATATTTCCTTATGTTATTTTTCTAAATGGTAAAATAATTCATACACTATGAAAAGGATCTTAAAACAAAAAAATGTTATTGTATTACCTTTATTTTTTTGAATTGATGGTCTTTTTCACAACACATTGGTTAATAGTTTTTTGGTATCTATCTTTCTCATGATCATTTAATTT
This sequence comes from Viscum album, assembly GCA_963277665.1. Lineage (NCBI taxonomy): Eukaryota > Viridiplantae > Streptophyta > Magnoliopsida > Santalales > Viscaceae > Viscum > Viscum album. The sequence continues at coordinate 333,337,247 of OY728122.1, forward strand.
ATTGTAATCAATTTCCTCTATCAATCTCCATGATTATTTATACATTAAATATTTTCTCCATGTCCATATTTTCACCTCCCACTAATGTTATCCTATTTGGAAACCGAGTTATGGGATGACCATTGTATTTCCTTTTCCTTATTTTTAAGAGGAAGTTTTATTAACCCTTTTTATGTTATATTATTTCAACAAAGGAATCTTTCAATGTCAAAACATTGATTAACAAGTTCAAGTTGAAATTGTCAGGACAAAATTTATTAAGGTAGGGGAGGGGTGAGAATGTAACACCCTAAGATTTTAGAAATAAAACCAGGTCCGATAGCGTATATGACACACACCACAGATCCTAAAAAACCATGGAATATTATTATTTAATTATTACTATTATATACTAACCATTAACTTGTTATGTATGAATAGGATTAACAAATGAAATATATAAAATATCCTAATTAATATTATATTGATAAATTATTAGGAAATAAGCACTCTTTACTATAAAATAGGCCTTTAATAGTGCTATAATATGTCGTTATCAGCACTAAAAAAGTGATGACTACTGGAGAATAGTTAAAATACCTAGGATTTTATTATCACCAAAAAAGAACTATTAAAGGCCCCCTATAATGGTGTTAAAAAATTGTTGTTAAAAGGGTCCTTTAACATCGCTTCTTTTAGCACTCTTAAAGGGGGTGTTTAATAGTGCCTTTTTAGCAATAATAAAGGCAAAAATTTTAAAGGGGGTAAAATTATATGTTTTTTAGACCTCCATGAGCCATACCCATTCATCAATTCTTCCAAAACACCTTTAAGAACATTTCTCTCTTTATCAGTGCTTTTCACCCCACCACCCCTTTTATCAGTGCTTTGTGAATTTCCTACCTCATGCGCGCTCTCATGGATTCAAACCCTCACCTCTCCTTGAAAAGATGGAATGCCTTTACCACTACACCATGCCATTTTTTTTCATATTAAATGGTATTTTTGTTTATATATATATATATATTTAAATATATATATTTTATTCGTATATTTATATAATTATTTTTAAATACATTTATAAAATATATGTGTGTGTGTGATATATATACTTATATTTATTGAAATATATTATATATTATATTCATTTACATATACTATTATATAATATAAATGTATTTCCATTTATTAATACACATATATGTATATATAAAAATTATAAATATATTTTTATAATGTAAAAAATGGTAAGATATTATTTTAAATACATTTTAGAATATATATTTATATACATATATTAGAATATACCAATCATATATATTTTTTAATTATTAGTAGACACATGTTTATATATAAACATTAGTTTTATAGTTATATATATACATATTATTGAATTTTTATAGGGTAAATAAAATGAATATTTTTTTACTTTAAATAAAATAAATAATAAATATTTATTTTATATATTTAAAAATACATTTTGATATAAAAATGTTGATATATGTATTTATACAAGCGATTTATTATAAGTAAATACAAGAAAATATGGATATGTTTAATTATAAATAAAACTACATAGTAAAAAATGATAAAACATCAAAACCATAATATCAATATGAATGTAATCCCTGAGACTAAATTCAGTCACCACCAAAAAAGGTAATAAGATCCCCTTAAATGAGGCTGAAAATCCATCTAATGTTAAAAAATTTGGGTACTTCGACTAAAAAATTGTTTTTGGAGGCCTTTAGGGTCTCTTTTGGCCTTGAGAAAATAGTGACCATGGTTCCCCAGGTCAACAAGGAGTAGATCTCATAGTATGATTTTATTTGATATGTAGTAGAGCTCAACAGACACACATATTAAAAGTTATGGTTGTTTGAAGTACGAGTTATGTTTTCAACTTTTTTTAGATATATTTTTTGATTTTTTATCTTCAAATTGTTGTTAAATGATTATTACTTGGTAATAATTAGAAAATTATTAATTAAAAATATTTTTTACTTATTTTATAAGACATTTTCACCAAATATCTTATATATTAAGTTTAAATGCCTTTTTACCTAATCTAAATCAAATTTTAAAAATATATATTCTATTTATATCAATATAAATATATTTATATATTAATAAATTATTTTTAATGATTATTTTTTTTATATACCTTTTATCAGCCCTCATAAAAAAGTGTCGATAAAGGGGGTCTTTATCAGGGCATCTAAAAAAGCGCTAATAAACCCCCTTTATCAGTTCATTTTTACAAGTGCTGATAAAATCCCACATTTATCAGCACTTTTTTACAAGCGATGATAAAGTTCCCCCTTTAACAGTTCTTTTTTAGCGCTGTTAAAGACCCCCTTTAACATCTTTAAAGACCCCATTTAACAATGAATTTTTAGAACTGAAAAAGGGGCCTTTAACAGAACTTTTAACTAGCACTGTTAAATACCTAGAACTAGATAAACCCAATTTTGTATTAGTGACACAATTTTTAATTAATACATTTTATTCTTCAAAAAATACGTTTTCTTCAAAAATGATTCTTATTTCTTTTTATGAGAAAATATCATAATTAATTTATAGAAATCTTTGAAAATGTATTTGATAAAATTATCTTCATTTTTAAATAATTATATCAAATTTAACTTTGGGTGAAATTTCATGATTTTGATGAAATGATTTATTTTTTCAATTAATAGTGAAAATTATCAATTTTTCAAATATTGTCATTTCATTTCATTAACTAAAGAAAGTTAAAAGTCCCATTATATTTTTTATTTGGTATTAAAGTGACATAAGAACGATTTTATTTATAATAATTTAATTAATTTAATTTTAATATTCAATTTTCATGATTTTTTTATATGTTTATTTTTATGCTTAAAAACATTGTTTTCTGCAAACTGTTTTTAAGTGCATTATGTTTATATATTTTAATTAATCAAAATAATACATATTAATTAAAAATTTAAATTAAATTATATATATATTATATATATTATATATATATATATCTATCTATTTATAATAATTTAAATTCATTTAATTATGATTTATTATTATAGAGTTAATATAAGACCATATATTGCTTGAAAAATTCATTTTCCTGAAAAACAGCTTTTCATCGCGTTTTGTGGGTTTAATTTTAAATTAAATTTGGTCAATTATGTGAATTTAATTTGATAAAATTGATTCCATATTTTTAATCGTCATAATTTATATTATGTAATAAATTCAACTTAATTTTTGGTCATAAGTAATAGTAAAAATAGTAAAAATTAATAACCGTGGTTAAGGTTAAAATAAGGTATTGATCATTACACGGACTTATATTAAAATTAATTTTTGACACTTATAAGATTTTTATTTGATAAATTTTATTTAATATTTTGTATTGGTGGGTCCAAGTTATCTAATAAGGCTCATTATATTGTTATGCTTAAAATATAAATTACTTAACTAAAAACTAGTTATTATGGTGAAAAATAAAATGGTAAGAGTGAGTAACCATAAAGGTAAAGGGAATCAAATTTCAAAAACATGTTTATTTTTAATGGTGGTTGTTTTAATAGAACTTATAACCCCTCCAATGCATCATTTATCAATTTTATAGGCACATGTCTTGAGAGTGACTTCCCATTATTGAATAGTTTTGGGTATTTACAAAAATGCCCCTCCTCACTTATAAAAGGGAACCTGTAAAAATCTCAAACCTAATATCAAAGAGTTGGTGGTTACTTTATTACATTGGAATAATATACAGATATTTTATTCGAAATGACTGAATAGTTTAGTAATCTTGGAAAACTAGATGCATACATGAATCTCACATTCATTTGAAAACATAAAAATAGAACATAGCGTCAGTAAATATTTTTCATCCTAGAACTCATTCAAAGATTCCTTCTTCATATCATGGGGAAAAGAAAAAAATAAGGGGTGAGATAAAATTCTTAGTGAAGGTTTTGTACAAAATAATCTATCATGATTAAATAAGGCATAATTAATATGAAAAGGTAAATAATGGAAACACTTGCCATTTAATCTATAACTTGATCATGAAATTCATCCATAGATAATATCAATGTAGTAATATCATCAATAATAATAACTAAATTATAATTGAAGTAAATTCATGACCTTATACATCATGATCATAGACACCATGATATCTATATTATCAAGACCATATGCCAAGATAGTTTAATCAATGTGAAGGTATACACCCTAAACCCATTTAGTTTGGCTAGCCAACTGATTCATCTCATGATATTATAGATGTATAGAGGGGGTATGTATAACCGTAACCCACCCGTCACAACATTCCCAATGAATTCCTCATATATTTAATGATTAATTTAATTCATAAATAATATTCCTTATCAATAAAATCTATATTGACTAAAGAATACATATTTATCAATATTTTCCCTAGTCAATCAAATAACTGTCATAGTGAAACACCATATGTAGAAATAATATATAGTTTAAGAAATAAGCATACCCATGATAATGAATATGGATATTTATGGGAAATGTAATGTCCAATGATCATATGAATGTTAGTGTTTCAAAGGAAAGTTAATGACTAAAAATGTAATTAAGAAAATAAATGTCAATACTCCCCTTATCAAACTAATAATAAACCATCCAAATAAAGGATAAGGATTATATCATTAAAATATATTCCCAATGGACTATAATTAAAATAAATAGTTATTGTTCGTGACGAATATAAATACCATATAGAGATCATTAAGAACACTCTTTTGGAAAAGAATATTTTTTTACTTTGGAAATATTTTTTAAAAACTAAAAATTTAAAGAATATTAGGAAAATAATTTTCTTAAAAAATAACATTATAATATTTTAAATTAATCTTCAAATCAATGATAGTTCATGATGGTGTGAAAATTATGTTAATTCTAATTATGTTCCTGAAAACATTCCTTTCACATTTTTGGTAAAAAGTCAAAAAGTACCTTATTTAGAAAAAGTCAAAAATATCACTTTTAAATTTTTTTTGAAAATGAAAACATGAGAATTTTTTTAATAAATCATTATATAATATTAAATATATTATTGTAATCAATTTAAGGAAAATATAGATATGGAATAAAATTCATTTTCGATCAAAAAGAGAAATAATGTTGGCTTTTCTTAAAAAAATTTTCTCAATAATTTTAAGTATCAATGAGAGGGAAATAATACTATTTATTTATAATTTAATGAATAAAAAAAGTAGAATAAAATTAAATGTCTTTATTATATAAATATAAAATAATTTATTTTAATGAAAATTTAATCATAAACAATATCGATTAAAATGAGATTGAAATATAAATCTTTTAACACTTTGGTAAATTTTAAATCATAATCCCCATGAAAGAAATAACATCAAATGAGACATTAAATACCATGAAAAAAAGTGATTCATGATATAATATATAAAAGGGAATGTATATATACCTCATAAAATTAAATAGGTTCATAATACCAAATATGTCTCAATAGAGTGGAAATTGTGACGAAATATCTTACAATGATCATACCGTTGAAGTGAGAGTTAATAAATGAATTGATTATGTGTATAAATTGTAAACCCACATAATAAAATTGAAAATAAATCATAAAATAATAAAAAAGTCATTACACACATAATCTTAGAATAACAATGAAAATGAAAAATTAATATTACCCAATGAAAGAAAATTGATTTATGAAACACTTACAAGTTGTAAATTTTCAAGTAAAACCCCTTTGGATGAAATAATTTTAATTAAAACATAAAATAACATTAATTATTAAGTATTAATGATATAGAATTTAAATGGTAGAAATATACACCGTATAAATTAAATTAGGTTTATAATATTAAAATATTCCTTAATAAAACAAAATTGAGACGAAATCCCTTACCTTAGGTCTAAATCATCACGTACATTCTTTATCTTCCAAAATGATATAATTATGTTAATAATTTACTTGATTAATAATCTTTTTATTTTTTATTATTCCTTTTATACTATTTATTACCATTTTATATTTAATTACCCAATCAATTAAGTTCACGATAGATGTTTTGATGATATTCAGTTTATTTTCCCATAATGAATTTGATAGGTTGGATATGGTAAAAGTGGTCATTTTTAAACCAAATCTAGAATAATAATCATAAAATAACTATCATTTTTATAAATTAATTATAATTTTTAAATTAACCATGAAATATGGTTATGAAAAATGAACTACATTATAATCATGGAGATCTTAAGTCATACGTACGCATTAGTAATGTTTCTATTTTTAAACGATCATTATGGAAAGACAGTTAGTATTATTTTATCTTTACATAATGATCAATATATAATAAATAAAAAATTATTTCTTTGAGTATACTTATATATATCATCCATGTGATATGGCGATGAAGAACGAGTCATATCACATCATGGAGGAGGCAGTCTACATGTACGCATGAACGACATTATCCTTTTTAGTGAATGGAAAGGTAATAAATTAAATGATATATCATTTTTAACAGTGATAAATATTTCCTGAATATCATATATATATTTATATATATAGTAAATCTATTATTAAAACTATCAGTGAGCGGTGGTGATGGAAAATGAACTACATCAATTCGTGGGGCGGTAGTCCGCTGTACACACGATCGATGGTTTTGTTTCCCATTTGATAGAAGAGGATATGGATATTGGTTATTAAATTAACATAATAAAATCATAGTATATGGTATGTGAATAAGAAAAAGAAAGATCCGAGTAAATAAAATTACCTTCTCTTAGAAAAACCTCCTTTGGATTTCTTATTAAGAACCACAATGTTGGTATTTTTGGAATACCAATAGCTCTAGAACATGGATAAGGATGTTGGGGAAATATTTTGGTAGGTTCTGGTTGAGCTAAATTTATTAATAGGTGTGAATAAGTGAGGGGAGGAGGTTTTCTTTTATAATTGAGGAGTGAAATTTGTTTTTGTAATTATCAAAAATTATTCAACAATAGGAAGTCACTCTCAATCAAAATGTAACACCCCGATAATTTATTTTATAATTTTAAATACATTATGTTATGAAAAATAATAATTAAAAATTAAGTTTTTAATTAATAATAATACTTATAAATAATTATAATTTATAGCTTTCAATTTAATTAATTAATGTTCTAAAGAAAACAAATTCTATTTTATAGTATTATTTTGTGTAAAAGAATATTTTAATATGTATTTGATTCATTTATATCAATAGATTATTTAATTAAATATTTTAAGAATAATATATATGATTAATATTATAATTATTTTGATAAGTACTAAATTATTATTAAAAATATATTCATTATTAATATGACACCCCAATATTTTATGGTATATTTCTTTATAAATAATTTCAATTCATTAAATAGATTATATGCACACAACATTGAGTCTCTGCAAAATAAAACTTTTTTATAGATATAACCTATCATTTAAACTTAATTTTTCCACTTTGGTGATTTGAATTTTGAAAAACTGGCATATACCGTTGCGATCAATTAGTTTTTTAAAGTCTGATAGGATCATCTTAATTTTTGGTGAATAGTAACTCGACCCTTATGAATAATAATTTACCCTTATGAATAGTAATGTTATCCATATGAATAGTAATATGACACTTATTAATAGTAAACTCACCCATGAAAGTATAAATAAAATTTAGGCACCTTATAAATAAGAGTGAATGTTTTAAAAATTAATAATTAAGTGTTGGTTTTTTATGAGTAATAAATATTAATAAATATTTAAAATTAATAAATTAATAAAATTCATTCATATAAAAGTTATTCCAAAATAAATATTTTTTTCCTAATGATTTTAGGATAATTTAATGAGACCATATTTATTTTTTGGAAGTATTATAAAATCAGTTTTAAATTTAAAATATGTATTTTTCAACTAAATAATGATTTTATTTAAAAATTAAATTTATATTATTTTGAAAATTATTTTTATAAAATGGATTTACTTTTTTAATTATACACATTGAAAAATGGTTAGGGTGAATTTTTCGGATTTTTTTGAAATACCTGATTTTTTTTGTGAATAATGAAATTCGATAGTTTACAAAATATGCTAAATAAATGAATTTATGCATCATGCTTGAGTTATGGCTGATGTAAATGGAAATTGTTTTGAACTCACATACTCTTATTACTATTTTTGGTGACAATAATAAATACTATTCATAGTCTCGAGCTAAAATAATAAAATAATGGATAAAATAATGGAAAAACCCTCCTCTCATCCACTATAAAAACCACATCTCACTCCCTCTTGTCCTCACTCCTATAAGCATTGACGCTTCTCAATGTTATTCCCAAATACTCCTCCCTAGTCCCTCCTTACATTAATGAGCCCTTTTTTTTTAAAAAATTCCAAAACCCTTTCCCTTAAGGAGGTTATCAAGGAGGTTATTTCAAGAGGTAAATCCTCTTCCTTTTTCATTTAATTTCATTTCAATTTATCTTCTTTTCTTATTATATCATAACCTCCTATTTATAATTGATCATGATAAATCTAATATATATAATATAATTTTATCATGTTAATGTAATAACCATTATCAATTTCCTTACTCTCCCTCTTTTATTTTATAAACAAAATCATCATTTGGGAGGCGCCAATTTACAACCTTCATGGACGATGGAGTTTCATTCTTAAAATTATTCTTCAAATCCATTCATGAAACCATTTTAATGGTTGATAAAGATTTTAAAATTTATAATATAACCCTTTTTATGTTCCAGAAGTAACTTATTTATATAATACTACACATTAAAACAAAATGAGTTTGTTATGATCTATAACCGCCGTAATAATCTAAACGATTATCACTAATTGTATTATCTAAGGATTCATCCCCATACCATGTAACCAAAAGACATATATAATTGTTTAAAATTATATATTTTTATTAATAATATATAAATTTAATTCTAGAGAATTATATCCCTTCCACATGAACTCCATTACTTATAATCAAGCGAACCGATCATGAAATCAAGGAAACAAACACTCCAGAACGACAGAATTCAATCATATAAATTATCAGTAAGGCCATAAATGAACTTAATAAAACTATAAAGAATAAAATAAATTTATATTAGGTTAATAAATAAATAATTAATATATTTAATTTTATTTTCCATGAATTTAAGGTCAAGTGCATAACACGTTCGAACATAAGGTAATGTTTTTCTCATCTCACTTCCATTTTTCAGAGACATTCTTTATTCAACAATATTTCTTATGTATGGTGTATGTATACTGACCATTTATTTATCATATAATGAATCTATTTATTTTCATGTTATTCAATGTATCCCTTTATTATTATTAATTTGGGGGAAAATGAGTCAATTTATTATAAAGTTGTAAGAGATTCTACCCAAACCCCCATTTTTCCTTCAGGTTACTCTTTATCTACCTTTACTCAAATGTAATACTTATTTATTTTTTAATATTTATTATAAATTGTGATTATATGTTCCAAAATCATATATCCATATCATATAATAATTATTATAATGGGTTATACATGTTTTAAAATGGTTATGTTCTCAATTCTTCCTGATAAATAATCCCGATTCAAGGAAACTTCTCGAATTATTACCCATTTTTAAGTGAACTATATAATCTGTTTTAAGACATAATTATTTCTCTAAAATCAAAAATTTTATCATGAATTTTTTTCTTGGATTATATCTTGTTTTATGAAAACAATCATTCCTTTCTGCTTCAAATTGTCATTAGTATTTTCCTCAAACCGTACTGAAATGTTTTGTTTCTAAAGTTTCTTAAAAACTATTTTTACATGGTTTAACTTTAGTGGGACATAATTTATGACTAAAATACAATTTCAATTTCCTTACCTTTTATTTTAGGGGAGATACATGTTTATAACCTGATTTTATGAAAAATACAAATGATTTTCCCAAAGAACTCTTTTTTTCAATGTAAAAATGGTTTTTTATCGTCTCACATATACTTCTGTGAGATATATGCCTTATTCACCACTTATTACTTGTGTGTGTGGTGTATGTACTTATATTTGATATATCATATCAAGATTATCCTTATTATCATGAAATTATAAGATATTATTATTTGAATTTTTCAAGTGGCATGGAAACTTTGGAATGTTTAATGATTCATTTCCTTAAGAATTTTTCAATTGTATCTTCATCTATGTGAACTTCCTTTTTTCAATCATGTACATCATTAAGGTTTATCTATTATAATATCATATACCATATGTTTTGAATGGATTATTATTATTCTGACTATATATTTTCTAATTTTATACCATTCGTGCTTTATAGTTAAATTATTCACATTTCGTATACTAGTTTTTCAATATGAATGTTTATGTTGTCTATGTATCACCCTTTTCATATGAGAAATTTATTGGACTTAATAAGTTATGGGTGAGGGCTACTGTAGAATTTAAATGCATTATTAGGTCACATTAGAGAAATTGATTTGCTTTTTTACCTATTTATGTATGGTCTCGACACGATTCCTTGATAATATGTTCATGATGTCTGGCATTATGCATTCCATAATTATGAAACTAGTAATTGATGGTCCATGTGATTATTAGAATAGTAAAAAATCATTGGTCATGTTTTATTATATAATTATTTATTTAAATTTCATTTATTCCATATCATTCTCAAGTATATTTTAAAGGCATGTTTTTTTATTTTCACACCATGCCTAGTGTTTATGTTTATGATTACTTCTAATGTATTATTTACCCTTACTGAGCATATGATCATACCCCTTTCCTATGTTTATTTTCCCCAGGTTAAGAAGATGAAAAATTTTTATAAACTTTCAAGGATGTAATTTATTTCATTTTATATTGTATCATGTTTTATTTTGTTTTCCTAATGTATTATGGGTATCATGTATATAATTTGGTTTTCCAAGACTACTAAATTGATTGGTCCTTTGGGATTTGATTCCTTGTAATCATTCAAATTTAATAAAATAATACATCACCTCTAGGATTCTGGGGTCAGGGTGTTAAAGTGGGTATTAGAGTAAGTTTAGTAGAATCCTTGGAAACTAGATTTAGATAACATAGATTAATGAACAAAACCCTAAGATATACTATGAGGATAAGAATACAAGACCATCCTAGAATTTTGGTAAGGTGTAGATTATTTGGATCTTCCTAGATAATACATCCATATCTAGATAATACATGTGGGAGTGGTTTTGAAATAGATGTACCTAGGGGTAATAAATATGACAATGTTTTCTGAGCTTAAATCATGGTAACTTCTTACATGACAATGGGTCTTACTGCGCACCTGGTTTGACACTCACAGGGCATATGCTCAAGATAATTTAAATTTTTCTTATATACCATTATGAAGGATTTATTCTTCCAAAGTAACCAAAGAATATGGTTCTAGTATTTACGATTCATAAATTTATGTTATGTGCTATAACATGTTTAAAGTAATAGAAATTTCATCATTTTATGATTTAATCTAGTATATTGCATTGTTTAGAAATGACATATAGTAGAAGGAATGGGAACTCTACCAATGCACATGATGAAAAAGTAAGGATCATATCTTTCATTATTTTTTGCCAAAAATTTGAAGGGAAATATTCCTAAAGGTATCCTCATCATATTTGGAAATAATATCATGTGTTAAAAATTTAATTAATGAATTATCTGAGTCCTATGGATTTGAAGGGAAGAAAGAGAAGAAAATGATGTATGATGAAACACTGGATAAAGGGAAAAAGGAGATGAAGGGTTTTCCCACATGTGATAACTGTGGAAAGAATCACCCTGGAAAATGCTTACAGGGAATGATAGTTTGTTATAAGTGTGGAGAAAAAGGACACCAAGTTTGTGATTACAATGGTAATAAAAAGGTTTCCAATTTACAATGCTTCAAATATGAGGAGATAGAACACTATGTGAATCAATGTCCCAAGCGTCAAAGAAATATACCCCAAATGATGCTATTGGATAATGATTAAGTTATTATACTGCTACAAATGAAGAGGAATAATTATTATGTCTATTCATGAATTATATAATTTTAATATTTTATCAACAATATACGGGTTCTATGAATTATGGAATATATGAGGATTGTACTGCAATAAATTTTCATTAAGTATTAGAGACCATATGTTGAATGGTACCAAGAAAAGATATACATTAGAAATTTTTTTTGGAAGACACGTGACTAAGGGATATACAACCCTTAATTTATTTATAATTTTTAGATAATGATGAAGAAATGATTGATTTGGTTAAGTACTGATTACCTTGGAATTGATTATTTAATTTTTTTCAAGTGGTCTATGCTAGAACTGATGAAGTTTTCAACACTTTTGGATTGAAGGAATATATATAATAACATGTATCTTACATAAATAATAGGGAAGAATTCATGTTTTCAATAAGGTTTTATGGTAATTTTAGTTATTTCCATATTTCAAGAGGATACATGATGAAGTTATTCACATGTTTGGAAGGTGAAAATTTAGAGCTGCTTCTTGTTGATTAAGTTATAATGATAAGTTCATCTTGGAAATTCATATAAATTCTTTCTAAAGTGATTAATGATTATATTTTGGAATTTTTACCATTTATGAATGGTTTAAGTTGACCATTTTAGGAGATTTTAGTGTTTAATGTATTAATTCACCACATGAAACAACTTATGAAAAGAGATGAAGTATATATAGTTCAAGGCGCAATCAAAGGATAATATTGTGTTTATGAAATAGAAACATATATTTATACTCTTACAGAGTGGAATAATTCCTCAACCAGAGGAAAATAGAATTAAATAAAATGTTTTCCTATTATCATAATCTTTGAGAATACCAATGCTTTTTTTTGTTACAGTAGTTTATAGTTTTTTAGTAATTATCTTTTATCTGAACATGTTCTCTATCACTTTCCATCAGAACTTCATAGTTTTATTTTTCTTCCATGTCTGGGTTTTTAGTTCCAAATAATGTCACCCCATTCGAAAGCATCATTTTTGTGGTGACCAACTCATTTACCTTAACCTGTTTTAAGAGGATATTTTATTAACCCTATTTCCAATGTGAGTTTCACGTAAGGAAATTTTCAATTACCAACCTTTAACATTCGATGTACAATTTAGAATTTTGAGGACACAATTTTGTTGAGGGGGGAATAATGTAACATCCTAATAAATTGTTTTATAATTATAAATACATTATGTTATGAAAAATAATAATTAATAATTAAGTGTTTTATTTAATAATAATACCTATAAATAATTAAAATTTATAACTTTCAAATTAATTAATTAATGTTCTAAGAAATCAAATACTATTTATAGTATTATTTTGGGTAAAGTAAATTTTAATATGTATTTGATTCATTTTTATCAATAGGTTATTCAATTAAATATTTTATGAATAATATATATATTGACTATTATAATTATTTTGGTAAATAATAAATTATGTTACGAATATATTCACTATTAATATGACACCCCATGATTTTATGGTATATTTCTTCATAAATAATTTCAATTCATTAGATAGTTTATATTCCTAGAACACCGAGTCTCTATGAAACAAAACTTTGTTATAGTTATAACCTAGCCATTAAACATAATTTTTTCACTTTTGTGATTTGAATTTTGAAAAACAAACATACACTATTATGATCAGTATGTTTTTTAGAGTCTGATATGATCAACTTAATTTTTTGTGAATAATAAATTGACCCTATAGTAATGTACCCTTATGTATAGTAATGTTACCCTTATGATTAGTAAAATGTCCCTTATGAATAGTAACCCCACCCATGATAGTGTAAATAAAATTTAGGCACCTTATAAATGAGAGTGAATGTTTTAAAAATTAATAATTATGTGTTATTTTTTTGAGTAATAAATATTTAATTACAATTTTAAATTAATAAATTAATAAAATTAATTTTCATAAAATATATTCCTAAATAAATATTTTGTCTTCCTATGATTTCTGGATAATTTTATGAGACCTTAGTTAATTCTTTAAAGTATTATAAAATCAGTTTTAAATTTAAAATCTATATTTTTCACGTAAATAAAGATTTTATTTAAAAATTAAATTTCTCTTATTTAGAAAATTATTTTTCTAAAATGGATTTTTTTTGAATACTACACATCAAAAAATGGTTAGGGTGGAATTTTTGGTTTTTTCTGAAATACTTGAATTTTTTGGTGAATAATGAAATTTGATAATTTATGAAATATACTAAAATAAATGAATTTATACATCATGCTTGAGTTATGGATGATGTAAATGGTCATTGGTTATAAATCACATGCACATGTTACTATTTCTAAGTCACCAAAAGAAAGACTATGTTGAGTTGCTCTTTATCATTCTCATTTTGATTTAGTTTTGATAATTACTTCAACCCGTCAATATTTGTTTTCTAATAATTTTGTTAAGTGTTTTAGATTTAGTACATCAAAGAATTGATTTTATATCTGAATAAATAGTGATCAGATTCTCATGGATTTTATTCCATTTGAAATATAATAATATTATCTTTATTTAATCTTTTTATGTCGAAATACAATTTAATTATTTCAATGGTATAAAAAATTCCCTGAAGTTGTTACAAGTTGTCCAAGTGATATTACAGTTTCAACTTAAAGTAAATTCAGAATTATGTTGATATCTCAAGATAAATTGAATGTATTCATAGGTGAATTATACCATTTGATATATAAGGAGTTTATCTAAACATAATTAGTTTATGTGGATGTATTAAAAGGATATTTTTGATACTCTAAACAATCACCAATGTTTCTGAAGCAGTTTTGAAACTATATAGTGAATATATTTGAAATCCTATCATATTTATTTTGATGAATGTTCTATAGATATCTGAATCACTTGAAATCTAGTGTGATCGAAATAAAATAATTTTATCTTGATTTCATTAGTTTACATCGAAGGCTAAAAAAGTGGTTTGAATGGTCAATAAATTATAGGAAGTTCTAAATTTTTGTTTTAGCAGCAGTTTTTCCTTATCATATAGATTCTGTTTTTTTGATGATATCAGGGGTTGTGAAAGTTAGATTGATTCGATTCTTGAACCATGGAAAAGAAATAGTGATTTAATACAAATAAGTCTTTTGGGATTAAGAATGAATCTAATGTTAACAAACTCAAAAAATTTAGTGAAATCCAGAGTTAAGGTGTTCACATTTTCCAGAAACATTGTTCAAACCCTACATTGGTAAGCGTAACATAAAGAATGAACCCTATGTTTGATAAATGAACACATGGATTGTCAACCCCATGATGAATAGTAAATTTATGGATCAACAACCCTATATTAGAAGAATAAATGTATGGAATATCAACCCTACGTTGGAGTTTGGAATTATTGTTCGTACCCTACATTTGGGAAGTTGAACATATGGTTAATCAATGTTATGTTCAAGATTTTTGGCTGACAAGATTGAACATATGGATCATCATCCCTATGTTACTTATCCACATGTTACTTGTAGATGAAAATATTGATAAGGAACCATACCTTGGTAGGAACCCTACGCTACGCAAAGGAACCATATGTTATGTTGTTGAACCATACGTTTGGTATTTTGTCGTTACATAAAGGAACCCCATGTTTTAATTTTCAACAATGCTGTTTCAAATCTGGGATATTTTGCGTGATTTATGCAATGGTCTTCTTAGTATTAAAGATCATTATATGGTTATTTTATGGCCAATTCAAAGATTCACATGGAACTGATTAAATCATTCCTATTTATAAGGGATGTTATGAATCTCTTTGAATGATTTGATTAAAAAAATTCATGATTTATTATGAGGCTATTTTTCAAGAATTGTTTCAACTATATTTAAAGAGGTTTGAATGGATTTAAAATAGAGTTTTTAAATTGTTCAACGCTGATATTATTATGGAGATATTATTGGAGGAGTTATAGAAATTTTTTTAATGTATTTATTAGAGATTTATTCTATAGGAATAAAGAGGCAACAATGCTATGCTATTCCTGGGTATATTTATGAAGGATATTGACTCTATTTATTTTGGGTAACCTAAGGAAAAGGAATGATATTGGAACTTCTAGATATTTATTCTATCTCTATATATATCTCTCTGGTAGGAAAAGAAAATACAACACATAAAAGTGGAGAATTGAATACTCTATTAAAAAGAAGGTGCTGAAAATATTCATATTAAAGCTAGATGTTTTTTAAGAGTGAAATATTATTTGTATATTCTTAATCTCTAATGGTGTAAAGATGAATGAATCCTGCACAAATATTTTTCTAATCTATTTGATAATATTTAAATAAGAATAATCCTGCTCGACATTGAAGATTATTTTGCTGCTGCTATTGTGCTTTATTGACGATCATCTATATTTGTCAGTTGTTGTTGCAACTGTGAGATAAACCTATTAAAAAAAACATCATCTCATCAATTTTCTTTTGAGTATCGGATTATCAGACTCTATCGTGGTAGAGTGTCAGATTCTTGGACTAAGTTGTGGATATTTAGGTTCCCTGTAAAAGAACCAGAAGGCCCTGTAAAAGCCTTGTAAGGTGTCAACTGCCTATAATCAGTTGTGGATGGTCTTGTGCTAAAATGAAAAACTACTAAAAATCACCAAGATGATGGAGTAGAGCATTGGTGGAGTTGAATAAGGGATTTATGTACCCTGAACCACTATAAATCATGGTATTATTTTCCTTTATTTATTTCCACTTCTCTCTCCAGATTAAGAGAGAAAGAAAGGATCGCTTCATTTCAAGAGGGATGTTTTATTTTTTTCATGATTTTAAAAGGACACAATTCACCCCCATCATGCATATTCATCATATAAATCCCAACCTAACAATTGGTATCAGAGGCAGGGCTCTATTGATTTTTTTTGGCTCTAACAAGCCTAAGTTAAAGATTTTGATGAAGAATAATCTCAATAGAAAATTTTAGAGAATGTATGTCGATAATTCGTGATCCTTATTTTAATGGTGATAATTACGGATGCTGGAAAGCTCACATGACTATATATTTGAAGAATCTTGGTATTAATGTTTATATAAAGACTTTAAAATTTTATGAAATCCCTATAGAACCGAAAATGTGGGATGATGCTAAGGAAGCAGAGTATGATATTAATTCAAAATCCATGAATGAAATTATATGCAGTCTTGGTCCGAATGAATTTAATAATGTTTCTCAATGTGTTACTGCCTATGAGATGTGGCAGACTATTATGGTTTCATATAAAGGAACTAAAAATATCTGACAACTAATTTACAATACGGAAAATCGTAAATCTGAAACATTCAGGATGTAGGAATATGAGAGCATCACTCAGATGAATGGAAGATTAACATAAGTTGTTAATAATGCCACTACACTGGGAAATCCAATTCCAGAACCAGATCAGGCGTTAAAGGTACTTATAGTTTTACCTTCTAAGTGTAATGGAATTTCATCTGCTATTTGACAATCCACACCAATTAAATAATTAAAGATTAAATAATTGATCATAACCTAGATGATGTACGAAGTAGAGATGCAAGAAGAAGATGAAAATAATATTTCTATAAAAAATGAAACAACGACACTCAAATTTTAATGGATGAATTTTATGATACATATTATATCCATTAGGATTCAAGTGATTTTATACGACATCTTGATAAAAAATTTAGCAAGATATATAAAAGGAGAAAATAGAAATTAATGTTTAATAAATAGAAAGAAGTTATATGCTATGAGTGAAAAAAGAAAGGTAATTTGAGACCTGATTATACTTTTCTTTAGCTCGAAGGAAATATAAATATAAACGAAAAGGAAAGAAAGTCATGTAGTCTACATGTAATGTATATGAAGATTCAAGAGATGAATCTGGTACAAAATCATAATCTAAGCATTAAAATCAAAAGGTTAATCTATGTCTTATGGCTCATACTGATGTGGTACAATACTTTTTTTGAAGAATATGGTGCCTTGTCCAGAAAACCAAGGCACAAATATTATAAAAGAAAGAGATTACAAAATTATAAATGAAAAAAACATATTACAATCCTTATTATAAAGGAGGAGTAAATCAGCAGGGAGATCATCCAGCCAAATGATATTTTGATTGATCCCCTTGTTGAAAAGGCCATCAACAACCATGTTGGCATCACGATAAATATGAGTGATAATGAAGTTGATGTCAAGAATTGAGTGAGTGCAGTACATCCAACATGTGGTGATCAGACACGCAAGGTGTATCACACCATTCCATATCACCTGCACAATAGTGGTCGAGTCACTCTTGATCCAGAGGTTGTTCCAACCATGATGCTTGGAAAAAGAAAAAACATTAATCATACTCATCATCACCACCTCCAAAGAAGAATAAAATTCATAACTACCATAATATAGCCAAGGATATGACCAAGATGGTTCCAGAAGATGAAACCACAACCTTCAGGGCCCAGATTGACTTTAGATGTGCCATCCACATTGACCATAATCCAACCATGGAAAGGAGCATGTCAGAAAACTTCAAAGGTATGTTGGGGTTGGAAGAAGTTTCCATCAACACGAAGACATCACAGAATGATAAAATCATTCCCTGTGTTATTGCAATGGCCCTTTTGGATCAAAGTAGATTCACGTATAGCAATGAGGATCTGCATTTGACCCTCATTATAGATAAATGAGAAATTTTTATGAATAATAACATTTCTATCATACCAGATCACATGAAGAAGCTCAAAAACAACTGCAAGAAAAAGGTTCTTAATCTGTTGAGAGCTATCTATATCCGTACATATATTTAGTTGAGATTTGAAAGATTCATAAGTCAACCATATGCAGTTAAAGAGTTTAAACACATAGTTAAAAATATCAAGAGTAGTGGCATAAGAATGAAATAGGTGGTTGGTATCTTCTCGGTGTGGATTACATAGGCTACATTTAGAGCAGAGTTGAATTCCATGTTATTGGAGGAGATCATGCAATAAACTGGGACAGATGTGAGCCTTAGCTCTTCCCCTTCCCCTTGTGGACCTAGGGTTTTCCCAGTGTTTTCATAACTCCCCCCATTGGGTCTGGATTTGTTTGCTGCGTCTCTGGCTCGACTCGGTGTGGGCATCATGATTGTGCGGCGGCATCGGTCTCGGTGGTGCTTCAGCTGGCGGCTCGGTGTGGGTTTGATGTCGTGCCATGGTCAATAACATCACCCCGGTGGGGATTTGTGCTTGTGCGGAGACACTGGTACTCGGTGGGGCTTCGGGGAATAGCTCAATGTGGGTCCATCGTCGTGCCTTTTTCGGCATCACTGATTCTCAGTAGGGCTTCGTTATTCAGCGACTCTTCCTTTCGGCGTTGCTTCTATGGTCAGGCCGGATCCCCTTGGTGTCATCATGTCTATCAGTTCTCTAGTGGTCTGATGGAAAGTGGCTCATGGATAGATCTACAGCGCTACAGAGGGGGGGGGGGGGGGTTTCTCCTCAGATCTTGTGAGTTTTTGAATGATTGTGTATTTGGTGTTTTTGTGATCTTGTTCTCTGTCTGGATCTCTGTGGATTCCCTGGTTCAACTTCATGGTTCTTCTCTGCGCTACTTACCATTGTGATCTTGTGACGAAATGTGATAAGGGTGCATCAAAATTCAGTTCGGATCAGATCCATGCCCAGAGCGGCGTTTCTGTTTTAGGAAGACTTTGATTCTCTTATCGGTGGTGTTCTATTTGGGTCATCTAGTCCTAGGTGATGATGCCCTGACCTCATGTATTTTGATCTACCTTCTGTACTTCTGTGGCTACGGTGGTGTGAGTGTCCTTAACAGGATGGTGGGGTTGGTCCAGGATGGTTGAGGTTGGTGGTTCTTTGGTTTTTTATTTTCAGAATGATGGAAGGGATTTGCGAGACCTATTGGTACGGTGTTGCTTATGGACTCAACCATGTGGAGAAGGCTCCAGATGAGGTTCTATAGAAAGCTGTTCACCGTTGTAGTGCTTTATGGATTTGGACATTTGAGAGGGTATGGCAGAAGCCATCGGATCGAGCCTGTTCTTTGACACATGTCACTTGCTAGCCGTTCAGTCTTGCATCGTGGAGAGATTTTCACGATCATTTGCTGGGGAGGGGTAGCTTCATGTTGTTAGTTTGGTTTATCTCACCTGACCTTCGGGTTATGAAATGTTTTATATCGATGATGTCTGTTAGGGTTTCCCCCTTCATCCCTTAAAAGGGGGTTTTATTTTTTTAATAATAATAAAAATTTGAAGGCCTTTAGGCTGTTGGATGGATAGAGGAGATCATGCATGGGGATCTTATTGTGTGCCAGATTCCAAATAAGAGTAAGTACATAAGGTTTGATCCAACGTTTATCAATGTTTTTAAGCCAACCAAAATCAATTTCTGAGTTACAAAAAAGAGAAGTTGTAATAGTTTCTAGAATTGAGCATACCATCATGAGATGGTTCCCAAATTAAGAAATAATCTCTATTAGAGAAAGGGTCATTGTCAATGGCATTCATAATGGTGTTAGGGAGCTAATAATTTTGGGAATTAAGAATATCTATGATTGAAAGGGTGGCATTCACAGGTATAATTTTGTTACTCTGAAAGTTATAATTATGAATGTTTTTCTTATGATGAACTTAATAATATTTTTTATTTTTCAAGATAAATATTTATCTTTAAATAAAGAGAATAAAAATATTAGAAAATATTATGATGCTATTTAAATTGATAATGAATGTTTTTCAAAAAAGTTTGCGGATTTAAGGTCAAATTCTTCCAAAATTTCTTATGATCTGTATGAAACTAAAATTAAAGAATTGTTGTATGAAGATGATAATTTAAAGAAAGATTCAAGTATGGTTATTAAGGGAGATAATTATTTTAATCAAACTCTTGGTAAAAATAAAATTCAAAAAGGAAAACTCGGTATTGGTAGTAATGGAGAAAAACCAAAATTATATAAAAAATATTTTGTTCCTGGTTCAAACAACAAAAGTATATCTACTATTAAATGATTTTATTGTGGTATTAATGAACATTATTTAAATGAATGTTATTTTAGAAAAACTCAATTTTTTTGTTATGTATATTCATTATTCAAAAACATTATCTAGCTTTAATTATAAAATGTTAGATCAAAATAAACATATTTGGTTACCAAAATAATTAATTATTGGCACTACCAGACCCAAAAGTATATGGGTACCAAAAGGCACTTTTATTTGATATATTGTAGGTATGCGCCACTGAACGTCATCATTATATCATCAAGTGGGTGCTTGAAAATTATGGAAATTTATCATATTCTTGTTTCTTATTTTATTAAATAGAATCATCATTAGAGCTAAAATGGTTAATCCAGGAAGTATTTTATTTTCATTTTTAATATACAATTTAAATGAACTAACTCTTTTATATAGGGGGAGAAGTTTTGTTTAATGTTTTATATTTTATTTATCTACATTTAATTATTATTCTCATGCATAAAAAATTAAATCTTTTCACACTATTATTTTATCAAATTAATTAATTTGTTGATTTATTTTATTAATTAATGACCATAAAAATTTATATTAGGATTTTATATAAATGGTTATATTGAATGAAATCATGTGTTTAATGTTTGACTATTTAAATTAATTATATGTGAAAAATTAATATCTTTATGTTTGTGATATATTATTCAATTATTAGATTAAAATGTTTTGGTCATTTATGACATACGTAAAATTTTAATTAAATTATTTGAAAATATCTTAATTAAATTCTTTGAAAAAATTTATTTAAATTCTTTGAAAGTCCTTTAATTAATTTATTTGAAAATACTTTTTATTTTTTTAAAATATTTTATTTAAATTCCTTGAAAATAATTTATTTAAATTCATTGAATATCATAAATATTTATGCTTGGTCTTAGAGAGAGTTATTTTAAATATTTATCATGTGTTTAAATTTTTCATTATTATTGGATAAATTAAATGTTTTAATACGTTCATTGCAAACCCTTGTTATTCATTTAATAATATTATATATGTTTTCATGGCTCCTTGATTATCTCCTTTTATCTTTTTTTAAGGAAGCATGGATTTATGGGAGTTTATATTACTGTATGTATTTAGACAATATTTTGTAATAAATAACCGTTTTGATATTTAATAAAATAATTAAAAATTTTCAAATTTTAAATATTTTTAAGATATTTTTTTGAAATTTTAAATACTTAAAATATATTTTTTTTCAAATTTTAAAATATTTTTAAATAAATTATTCATCAAATTTTAAATATACTAATTTTGTTGTCAAATTTTAAATATTTTTAAAAGGGGGAAGAAAATTTAGTTTTTAAAATTTTATTTTATTTATTTATTTATTTATTTTTACTTAAATCTAAAATTCCAATTTTTTATAAAAAGGGTAAATATATTTTATTATCTAATTTACTCAAGATCATCTTTTTTGATTCTTATAATAAGGGGGAGAAAAAGTTGGTAGTTAGTTATTGTTTTGTAATTATAAAAAAGGGGTATATTGTTAAGTGGATCCTTGTCATTCTCATTTTGTTTTAGTTTTTTATAATTAATTTAACCTGTCAAATATTTGTTTTTTAATAAATTTTTTAAGAGTTTTAGATTTAGTACATCAAAGTATTTATTTTATATCTAAATAAATAGTGATCATATTATTACCGAGTTTATTTCGTTGGAAATCTAAGAATATTATCTTCATTTAATATATTTATATCGAAAGCCAATTCAATTGTTTTGATAATGGAAAAATTCACCGAAGTTATTACAAGTTGTTCAAGTGATATTATAGTTTTCAGCTTAAATTTAATTCAGAATTATGATGATATCTCAAGATATATTGAACATATTTGCGAGATACCGCTGGATAGATAAGAAGTTTATATAAGCATAGATAGTTTATATGGATGTCTGAAAAGGATTTTTTATACTCTAAAAAATCACCAATTTTTCTGAAGTAGTTTTGAAACTATACAGTGAACAGATTTGAAATCCTATCATATTTATTTTTCTAAAAGTTCTAAAGATACCATAATCACTTGAAATCTAGTGAGATGGAAATATAATAAGATTATCTTGATTTCATGAGTTTACATAGAAGGCTAAAAAAGTGGTTTGGATGATCAATAAATTATCCAATGTTTTGGATTTCTGTTTTAGCAGCAATTTTTCCTTATCATATAGTTTCTGTTTTTATAGATATCAAGAGTTTTAGAAGTCAGATTTATTCTCTTCTTGAACTATTTAAAAGATCTTTTGATTTAAAAAAAATAAGTCTTGTGGAATAATAGATGAATATAATTTTAAAATGATTAAAAAATTCAGTGAAATCTGAAGTTACGGTGTTTACATTTTCTGGAAACACTGTTCATACCATATGTTGGTAATATAATGTAAGGAATAAACCCTACATTTGATAAATGTGAGTATGGATAATCAACCTTACACTGAATAGTAAACGTATAGATCAAAAACTCTACATTCAAAGAATGAATGTATGGAATATCATCCCTACGTTGGAGTCTGGAATTATTGTTCGTACCCTACATTTGGAAAGTTGAACATATGGTTAATCAATGTTACATTCATGTTTTTTTTTCTGACAAGGATGAACATATAGATCATCATCCATACGTTACTTTTTGATCCCTACATTACGTGCAGATGAAAGTATGTATATGGAACCATACATTGGTAGGAACCCTATTCTACGCAAAGAAACTATACGTTACATTGTTGAACCCAACGTTTGGTATTTTATCATTACATGAAGGAACCCTACGTTTGAATTTTCAACGACACTATTTTAAATCTGTAATATTTTTTCATGATTTATTCAATAGTCTTCTTAGTATTAAATATCATTATAAGGCTGTATTATGACCGATTCAAAGGCTCGCATGGAATAGATTAAATCATTCCTATTTATAAGGGATGATTTGAATCTCTTTGAATAATTTGATTTCAAATATTCATGATTTATTTTGTTTCTATTTTTCAAGAACTATTTCAACTATATTTAAAGAGGTTTGAATGGATTTAAAATAGAGTTTTTAAATTGTTCAACGCTTCTATTATTATGGAGATATTATTGGAGGAGTTATTTAAATTATTTTGAATGCATTTATTATAGATTTATTTTGCAGGAATAAAGAGACAACAATGCTATACTATTCTTAGAGATATTTATGAATGCTATTGGCTCTATTTATTTTGGGTATTCTAAGGAAGATGATTTATATTAAAATGGATATATATATATTCTTTGTATATATCTACCTATGATAGGAAAATAAAATACAACGTAAAAAAGTGGATACTTGAACACTCTGTTTAAAAGAAGGTGCTGAAAATATTCATATTAAAGTTCAACACTTTTGAAGAGAGAAATATTCTTTGTACATTATTATTCTCTCATAGTGTAAAGATAAAGGAAGCCTATGAAAATATTTTTCTAATCAATTTTTTTTCTATTTAAATAAGAATAAGCCTACTTGACATTGATGATTATTTTGCTACTGCTGTTGTGCTATATTGACGATCATCTACATCTGTCAGCTGTTGCTGCAACTTTTAGCTAAAAATATATCACAAAAAACATCATCTCATCTATTTTCTTTTGAGTATCATCTACTCAAACTCAGTCATGGTGGAGTGTCTACTTCTCAGACTAAGCTGTAGATATTTAGGTTCCCTATAAAAGAACCAAAAGTCCCTGTAATAGCCTTGTAAGGTGTCAACTTCCTATACTCAGTTGTGGATGGTCTTGTGCTAAGAGGACCAAATAGTGAAAGTAACCAAGCTCATGGAGTAGAGATTTGGTGGAGTGGGAAATGGTATTTCTATGCCCTAAACCACTATTCATCCTCATGTTCTTTTCCTTTATTTATTTCCACTGGTCGCTCAACATTAAGAGAGGAGGAAAGGATCACATAATTTCAAGAGGGAAGTTTTAATTTTTTCAGGATTTTTAAAAGTACATAATTCACAACCCTATTATTAATTCATCATAGACATCCTGAACTAATAGAATATTCATTTTCTTGATCTAAAATAATAAAACAATGATTAAAATAATGGAAAAACTATCCTCTCCTCCATTATAAAAACCACTTCTCACTCACTATTTTATTCACTCATTTAAGCCATGAAGAATCTCAATGTTATACCCAAATACTCTTCCCTAGTCCCTAACTAAATCCATGAACCCTTGTACTTTCCATAATACTAAAACCATTTCCCTTAAGGGGCTTCTCAAGGTGGTGATTTCAAGAGGTAAATCCTTTTTTTTCATTAAATTTCATTTCAATTTATCTTCTTTCCTTATTCTCTCCCAACCTCCTCTGAAAAAATTATGATGATAACTCCAGTATCATATATATAATATAATTATATCATATTAATTTAATAATGATTTCCAATCTCCTTACTCCCCCTCTTTTATTTTATAAATGAAATCATCATCCGAGAGGTGCCAATTTACAACCTTCGTAGATGACGATGTTTCGTACATCAAATTATTTTTCTAATCTATTCATGAAACAATTTTAATGGTTCATACAAATTGTAAAATATATAATATATCATATTTTATGTTATGGAAGTAACATAATCACATAATACTAAATTATAAAACAAAATGAGTTCGTTATGATCAATAACCAACGTAATAATCTAAACGATTAGCACTAGATGTATTATCTAATGATTCATCCTCATACTATGTAATAAAATGATACATATAACCATTGACAATTATTTATGTTCATTAATAATATATAAATTCATTTTTGGAGAATTATATCTATTCTACATGAACTCCATTACTTATAATCAAGCGAACCGATCATGAAATCAAGGAAACGAACACTCCATAACGATAGAATTTAATCATTTAACTTATCAATAAGGCGATAAATGAACTTAATAAAACTATAATGAATCCAATAAATTTAAATAAGGTTCTTAATTAATTAATTAATGTATTTAATTTTATTATCCATGATGTTAAGGACAAGTGCAGAACACATTTAGACATATGGTAAGGTTTTTCTCATCTCACTTCAATTTTTGTGAGACATTCCTTATTCATCACTATTTCTTGTGTATAGTGTATGCATAATACCCATTGATTTCCCATATCATGAATCTATTTGTTTACATTTTATTCAATGTATCACTTAATGATTATTAATTTTGGGGAAATGATTCAATTGATTACAAAGTGGTAAGAGATTCTACCTGAACCCCCATTTTTTCCTTTGGGTTACTCTTTATCCACCTTTAATCAAATGTAATGATTATATATTTTTGTATATTTATTATAAATTATGTGTATATGTTTCAAAAACATATATCCATACCATATCATCATTATTTTTTGGGGTTATACATGTTTTAAAATGGTTCTGTTCTCAATTCTTCTTGATAAATAAGCCCGATTTAAGGGAACTTCTCGAATTATTACCCATTGAAAGTGAACTATATAATATATTTTAATCCATAATAATTTATATAAAATCACAAATTTTCTCATGAAAAAATATCTTGGTTCATTTATGGTTTTATGAAAACGATCATGCCTTTCCGCTTCTAATTGTCTTTAATATTTTCCTTAAACCTCACTAAAATGTTTTATTTCTAATGTTTCTTAAAATCTCTTTTTACACAATTTAACTTCAGTGGGACATAATTTAGGCCTAAAATACAATTTAAATATAATTTTATTTTATTTTCTTGGATATATATGTTTTTAACCTAATTTTATGAAAAATAGAAATGATTTTCCAAAAGAACTCTTCTTTTCAAAGTAAAAATTGTTTTTATTGTCTCACTTTTACTTATATGACATATATATATTGTTCAATACTTATTCCATATGCGTGTGGTGTATTTACTACCCTTTGATATATCATATAAAGAGTCTCCTTATTATCATGAAATTCTATGGTATTATTATTTGAATGTTTCAAGTGGTATGTGACACTTTGGAATGTTTAAAGATTAATTTCGTTGATAAATTTTAAATGGTATCTTCATCTATGTAAACTTCCTTTGTTGAATATTTTACTTCATTGAGTTTTATCTCTTTTGATATCATCTACCATTTGTTTTTGAAGGATTTATGATAAGTTTGAATATGTATTTTCTAATTTGATACCATTCATGGGTTATAGATAAAGTATTCACATTTAGTATGTCAGTTTTTCAATATGAATGTTTATGTTATATATATATCACACATTTCATATGAGGAATGCATTGGACATAGTATTTAAAGACCCAAAAATTCCATGTATTTTATTTATTTATATGGGAATTTTTCGAGATTGAAAAATCTGACGGTGCGCGATTCCAAAGCCCGGAGTGCCCAGAATGATCCGTCAAAGTTTTGTTAAGCTTTAATCAGTACACGTAAGCAGTTTTCCTGAAAAAGTGGAATAAATCTTAAATGGTTAATCAGATCAGAAATCTGAGGGCACAATTGTGCTCAGGATGGCGGGTTTACCCTAGGTGCGACTTAAGTTTAGTCGGCGTGGGGCTCCTGTGAGAAAACCCAAAAAAGGCATAACTGTAAATAAAATAATTAAATAAATTATTTAATTTTTCAAATTCTTATAACTCACAAACGGTAGATCAGATTGAAAATACTAGACCGCTATTGAACTCGTGCGGGCAAGCTCTATTTATGTAGATACTAACTCTGGCCGGTGTGGGCCACCCGTGAAAGTTAATTTTTGGCCGTAAATAAAATAATTAAGTGACAATTATTTTATTATAAAATCCATAACTTTTAAATGGTAACTCGTATTAGAAATACGAGAGTACCGTTGGGTTTGTTGGGTAATGTTTCACTTGGTAAGATCCTAACATCGACCGACACGGATCGAGGGTGACTGTTAATAATTTTTCGAACTTTTTTTTTCAGGTATGTTCAGTAAACGCGCAAGTGACATTTTGTAACTATTGAACCGGTGATCGAAATTGAAATCTGAGGACACCATTGAACTCGTAACATCGATATTCACTTAAGGAGACCTTCACCTCGACCACAGTAGGTCGAGGATGGATGTTAGATTTTCACATATTCACAAAAGCAAAAAATAAAATAAAATATGTGTAACATTTTATTTTATTTGTTAAAACCTCCCACATGTGGATGTTGAGAAGTGGGGACCACCAGACCTAAACCTCCCATGAGAGGTTATGGTGGTGGGGACCACCCAAACTAACCTCCCATGAGTGGTTATGATGGTGGGGACCACCCGAGGCTTGAAACCTCTTGAACTCCCCTCATAAGTGTGAGAAACCTCTTGGACTCCCTCCAACCTTAATTGTGCCAACCCCAAAAATAATTAATTAGTCCAACCTATTTAATTAATTATCCCAAGTTGAAATTATACCAACATATTTTATAATGTTGGATAATTTATTTTTTGTGGAATTGGGGGAAACTCTTGGCAAAAGGGAGAAACTTGGAGCCTTGGGAGAAAGATCTCCAACGAAGAATGCCAATGAAGAACGCCAACGAAGAATGCCATCGAAGAACGTTCTTCAGAAATCAAGGAAGAGGATGACATACGAGCCCATCATAGAAGCATGGTTTTAGATGTAATGATCATTGGCACCCCCCTTAATCTTCTTTGACTTCTTTATCACGACCTCCATCGATGAATCAAATGAGGTAGGGGGTTATTATTGAATTCTTGAATTCTCTCGATTAATTTCCTCATTCTTGGAAAGCATGGAGAACGTGGATCAACCAAAACGAGTTGATCCACGATTCGTATTAAACTGTTGAGTTTGTCTTCATGACTCTTGATTTTTCTATTAAGCTGCTTGCTACCGCACTAACGTGGAGGGTGCGGGCCAAACAAACATGACCCGACCCCTCCGTCGTTCTGCTTCTTTAGTGTGTTCTTTGCAATGGACAAATGCGATGAAGTAAATGAAGGCAACGACACCACCGCCCGTGACCTCTGCGCCCCACGGTGTTCGGCCACCCACGGTCGTGCCGTGCTGCCCTGGTCGAGCCGCACCGTGGTCCGCCGCGCCACCGCACCGCCCGCCGCACCGCCGCACAGCACTGCCGCCACAGCGCCGCCCCACGGCCCGCCGTGTTGCCCCGTCGCACCGCCGTCGCGGTGCTGCCACCGCTATCCGAGCCGCCGCCGCCATCCGAGCCGCTACCGTTGTCCGGGCCGAGTCACCGCCGCCTTCTGGGCCGAGCTGCCGCCCAATCTGCCGCTGCCTTCCGAGCCGCTGCTGCCGTCTGGGCCGAGCCGCCACCCGAACCATTGCTGCCCTTCCGACCAAACCACCCCAGTCGAGCCGCTCTGCGGCCTCACACCCTCGCGGCACCCTCCATAACCCTCAGTGACCTTGCGGCCACCCACAACCCACCGCGACCCCTCATGGACTACCGGGCCGGACCCAGCGGGCCGGGCCGAACCCAATGGGCTAGGTCAGTCTGACCAGGTCGGACTGGACCCGGGCCCACTACGAACCATTTACACTCTTTTGGCCATAACTTTGGCACCAGACATTTTTATGACGAACCGTCAGCGGCTCTAGGTACCTTGGAGTGAGACGGTCCCTTTAAGTATACCCCACTAGAGATTTGGATTAAGTTGGGGTATGGTCAGGTTGGATCGAGCACGAATCCAACCGGGCCCTTGGGACTAAAAGGCTAATAACTCTCCAACCAGGTGTCCGATTGACGCGACGTCCGTTGAATTTAGACCCCTATGACGTGGCGGTCCATTGAGATACTTCTTCGTGGGACATCGTGGCAGTTGGATAATCGACTAGTGTCTTGGGGAGTGGACTCTCCCAGAGATGAGCAAGCCTAGTGCGGAAACCTAGTAGCTGGATGTGACGAGAAGAGTGCTCCTAGCTATCCTGTGTGGGTCAGCTCTAGCGATCATGTGTGGGTCAGCTCCTAGAGATCCTATGTGGGTCAGATCCTAGGGATCCTGTGTGGGTCTGCTCTAGCGATCCTGTGTGGGTCAGCTCCTAGCGATTCTGTGTGGGTCAGCTCCGAGCAATCCTGCATGGGTTAGCTCCTAGCGATCTTGTGTGGGTCAGCTTCTAGCGATCCTATGTGGGTCAGCTCTAGTGATACTGTGTGGGTCATCTCCTAGTGATTATGTGCAGGTTAGTAGCAGAGCCTCTTAATGGAGTATGATGATTTAGTATGTACATATAATCATCTCTACTATTATACCAAAAGATATACCTGGTGTGAGCTGAGTTCGTACCCGTGTGGTACTTTTCGTCGTGGTAATACATTGGTGGTATTCTTCTGTGTGGCGTACATTGTGGTACTTGGCATTATGGTTTTTCTTCCTTTGTGGAACACTTGAGGTTTGGGATTTTGGGTTTGACCCTATGTTTCCTCATGATTGAGATGGGTATACATGTTAACTTAGGTATATGTATGGGCATATGCCTAAGTAGGGTTGAAAGTTGACTTCATGATTTGAGGTTTATCCTTTGTGGATTTTTTGAGACCTTGAGGGTCTTGGGGTCCCTACTGAGTATCGTTATACTCATCCTTGCACTGGCTATGCCCACACCTCATTGTGTTTGAGGGAGACGACGGACAACACTGATCGAGGTTGAGAGTACCGGGACTGGATGGTTCTCGGAGGTGGACCATATGGCGCGTCAGTACGCATAGGAGACGGGTGGATGTGGAGTGCTATGGAGGCGATCTGTACATACCATTTAGGTAGAAACCTGGAGGACGATCCAATAGCTGCATTTATTTTTCTTCAGTTGTATTGTATTTCAGTTGTACTTGTACTATTACTGTTGGGATTGTATTCCAGACCCTTTTTAATTTCAACAGTCTTTTTTCTATATTTTTGAATTGTATTCATATCTTGCTCTATGCTTGGTTGTGTGTGTTTATAGGTTATAAAGGTAATGCCTTCCCATATTTAGGTAATACGCCTTAAGTGCTAGTGTCCAATCCCTGGCCTATGGAAGAGAGACTTGGGGTTAGTCACGACATGGGCCCCGGGGGATGGGTCGTGACAAATTGGTATCAGAGGAGTCAGTTATACTATAGAACATTGGAATCTGATCTTTTTAAAAACAATAGTGTTAAGTGTTGTGAGTGTGGTTATCAATTTAGGAAATTCAGTGTTGGTGAGGCGACCGACGTATCCACACACCAGGACCCTGACTTCTGATTTCTAACTCAGTGCGCAAAAACACTGATTGCGTGTGTGTTTTGAAAAGTTTTCTTATGTCTTCTTGAGTTATCTCACTAGGTATAACTAAATTACCATAGCGCACTTGTTCCTTATCGGGATGTCATTGCATAGACATCCAGCTAGGATTTCTGAGAGAGTACCCGATGACCGCCCACCGAGCGACGATGCTCTGGTGCATGGCCCTCTTACTATGTTGGCACCTTCGGGTGGTGTACCAGCAACACCAACACCTGTTGGGTAGAAGTTACCACCAGCTACACTAGAGGACGGTGCATGATTAATGAGCGCATTTCATGTGTTCTAGAAACAGAGGCCTATGAGGTTTCGAGGTGAGATAGATTCCCACAAAGTTGAGGTATGGCTGGAGGTGATTTCTAGAGTTTTCTTCCTGGTTGAGACACCAGTAGAGAAGATGGTGATCATAACTACTAGTATTTTTCAGTGAGTGACCATGAGGTTGGTCTGCATAGTGATGAGTCTTAGGTACGTAGACCATTACCTGAGATAAGACATTCGGGTAGTGTGTCAGTTATATCATTGCCCGTTGGTCAGTAGTTATAACTGGTAGTACCGGTAGAGGACATATTTAGGCTTAGTGCCTTACACGAGTTTTAGAATCACATACCCCTCAGGTTGTGAGGTGAGCCCGACCCACAGGCGGCTGAGGACTAGCTTGAGGAGGTGGCTGAGAGTTCCCTAGATCTTCTATAGCTTCGGAAGGACAACATGTCAGTAGCTGAGTATTCATCGAGGCTTACTGACCATTACTGGTACTTGATGAATATGATACGATCAGTTCTTCA
Source organism: Viscum album (assembly GCA_963277665.1). Taxonomy (NCBI): domain Eukaryota; kingdom Viridiplantae; phylum Streptophyta; class Magnoliopsida; order Santalales; family Viscaceae; genus Viscum; species Viscum album. The sequence goes on from OY728122.1 coordinate 333,369,372, forward strand.
GGGATCGGATTCACAAGAAGGATATGTTTTAGGAAATCCATGCCAGCACCATTCCTCTATGCATTCCTACCTATGTAATGGTGTTAGAGAGAACCTTTGTTGTTGAATGTTCTTTGGCTGAGCGGATACAGCCAGTGAATGTTAGCAGTGGGAAAATAGAAAACTGTCGCCAGTCTCAGAGACTAGGGCGTGTAAAATGTTTCAGGAAGAGGATTTGATAAGGACAAATGAATCTGTAGGGCTGCAGATGTGGAATCAGATCTAGGAGAGCATCATGAGGTGGTGTAAATTTTGACATGTCACAACCACCCCATATGTAGTCCCCACCAGCCTCAGGGAGTTGGAGGACATGAGAAGAGAGTAGCCGAATGCTGTCAAGGAGTGCGACCAAAGGGCTCTAGGAATGATTTGATGTATGGTATGTGTCTTCTACTAGATTCTGTATCAATATACATAGGTACCAATCATTCATTCCTTCCAATAATCTTGTCCAGGACCTAGAGTTTTCAGTTAAACCGTTGAATTGACCCTCATGTCTGGAGATACCTTTGGGAGGAGTCTCGATAATCACACTTATGCCGACGGTGTGATCTGACCCTTGAGGCGAGAGTTTCGATTGGAACCTCTTGGTGGTAGTGTCGAGGCCTTAAGATGTTAGTTTGGGTATGATTGGACATCCCCAGTTCATACTCAGGTTGACTGTATTAGGCAAAGAGGTTGTGGTTTCTCTACAACGTTGGAATGGGGGTTTCCTTGGTTGGAAAAAAGGAAACCCATAAAGCATAGTTTAAACTCATGCATAGGAGGGTGCAACCGATCACTCATGATTTGACCAGACATACCCTTGTGGCAGTAGGAATTTTGAGTTTTCAGTTCCAAACATAAGTGGTAGAGCATGGGGACATCTTTTCAAAAGATGTTTCCAGGATTATCTCCCCAAAGGGAGAGGGACGTCTACTTTGGAAGAATACTAGCAGAGATTTGTGCCAGAATTCTACTAAGTTGCAGCACCACCATCAGTGTTTATGAATAAGAGGAAACCCTTCGTGTGGTCAGAGAGATGCCATCAGAGTTTTCATGAGCTAAGGAAGAGGCTGAAGAGTTCCCCCATCTTGAGGCTTCTAGATGAGGGCGTAGGGTACATAGTCTACTGCGATGCATCGGGACCAGAATCATATGTGTCCTGATGCAGGAGCGAGTAGTGATCACATATGGATCTCGACAGCTGAGACAATATGAGCATAACTATGCTACACATGACCTGGAGTTAGCAGCAATGGTCTTTTCCATGAAGATGTGATGACACTATCTGATGGGAGAACGCTTTGCGATGCACTCTGATCACAAGAGTCTCAGGTATATCTTCTCTCAGAAGGACCTAAATCTGAGACATCGACATTGGCTTGAGTTCCTCCAAGACTATGACTTTGAGATAGTCTATACTCTAAGGAAGGGAAATGTTGTAGCAGATGCACTTAGCAGGAGATCTTGTATTCAGCTGCTAGGCGATGCGACGGAGTAGCTGGCCGCTTTGCAGATATCCTTTGTGGATAGAGATGGAGCGGTTTTTCTTTAGTCTCTTACAGTCACTCCCCCACTTCTTCAGCAAGTTAGGGAGGCACAGCATGGGAACACTGACTTTGAGGCTCGACGTGTTCAGATATCCTTAGGGCAGCCACCTGATGGATTTTATGAAGGTTGGGAGCACATCATCTTCTTCAGAGGACATACCATGGTACCAATAGTGCTACAAGATGAGGTGTTGAAGGAGTCCCATAAGTCCCCTCTGATGGTAAATCCTGGTGTGGTGAAGATGTATTAGGATCTCTGACATTAGTACTGATGGCCCAGGATAAAGGAAGTAGTGGCAGAGTTTGTATCACGATGTATCACTTGTCAGCAAGTGAAGACTGCACATAGTTGGAAAAAGTCTTATGCCAAAAAGATATGGAAACCCTTGAAGTTCCAGGAGGGGGGTCTACATATTCTTGAGAGTCTCTCCTTAACAAGGACTATGAAGATTTTTCTGAGGTGGTAAGTTATCATTGAGGTTTATCAGTCCTTTTCTGATACTTTGGAGGATAGGTGAGGTAGCATACCGCTTGGCTCTTCCACAGCAGTTGGAGAGGGTACACGATGTCTGCCACGTATACCAGTTGAGAAGATACGTGCACGACCCACCCCACATCATCGACCTTGGAGAGCTGGACTTCGATAATGGGGTGACATTTACAGAGGTTTCAGTAGAGATTGAGGATCGACCAGAGAGATTCTTTCATGGGCGTTCGATACCTTTGGTGCGTGTGTGTTGGCAGCACAGGAATCTCCCGGAGAGCACATGAGAGAGGGAGGATATGATTCGTGCTCAGTACCCCCACTTGTTTTCCTAGTTTTTGTAACATGTCTTTTCGGGATTCAAAGCCCTGATGTGGGGATAATGTAAAGACCCAAAAATTCCATATAAGTTTTTTAATTATATGAGAATTTTTTGAGAATGTGAAATCTGAAGGTGCGTGATTCTGAGGTCGGGAGTGCTTGGAATGATCTGTCGAAGTTTTGTTAAGATTTAATAAGCACACATAATCATTTTTCCTAAAAAAGTGTAATAAATCTTAAATGGTTACTCCAATAAAAAATCCTAGGGCAACGTTGCACTCAAGATGACGGGTTTACCCTAGGCACGACTTAAGTTTAGTTGGCATGAGCCTCCTGTGAGAAAACCCAAAAATGGCATAACTCTAAATAAATTAATTAAATAAATTATTTTATTTTTCAAATGCTTATAACTCACAAACGGTATCTCGAATTGAAAATATGGGACTACTGTTGAACTTGTGAGGGCATGATTTATTTAAGTAGAAACTAGCTTGGCCGGCGCGAGCCACCAGTGAAAGTCAATTTTTGGCCGTAAATAAAATAATTAAATTACAATTATTTTGTTTTATAATCCATAACTTTTAAATGGTAACTTAGACTAGAAATCCGAGCGTACCGTTGGGTTCGTTGGGGCATATTTTACTTGGGCAGAGCCTAACCTCGACCGACACGGGTCGAGGGTGACTGTTAATAAATTTCCAAACTTTTTTTGGGTACGTTCAGTAAACGTGCAAGCGGCATTTTGTAAGTTTTGAACCGGTGCTTGGAATTGAAATCTGACGACACCGTTGAACTCGCATCGCCGATATTCACTTAAGGATACCTTCACCTCGACCGTAGTAGGTCGAGGGTGAATGTTAGCTTTTCACATATTTGCGGAAGAATAAAATAAAATAAAATCTGTGTAACATTTTATTTTATTTGTTAAAACCTCCCACATGTGGATGTTGAGAAGTGGGGACCAGCAGACCTAAACCTCCAATGAGAGGTTATGATGGTGGGGACCACCTGAAGTAACCTCCCATGAGAGGTTATGATGGTGGGGACCACCTGAGGCTTGAAACCTCTTGAACTCCCCTCATAAGTGTGAGAAAACTCTTGGACTCCCTCCAACCATAATTGTGCCAACCCAAAAAATAATTAATTATGCCTAAATATTTAATTAATTATCCCAATTTGAAATTGTGCCAACATATTATATAATGTTGGCTAATTCATTTTTGGGGGAATTGGGGGAAACTCTTGGAAAAAGGGAGAAACTTGGAGCCTTGGGAGAAATGTAACGCCTCGACCCCAGTTACACAGAGTCGATGCGTTATTACATAACATTGGCATGATCACAAGGAAACCATGTCTCGAAAGACCGATCAGTTTAGTTTTATTGGAAACAATATTCATACATAAGTTCATCTTTACAACTTTAAAAGAAATAAAAAACAAATTTATTCATTTAGAAACATCCAAGCCTCCTAGATTATGCCTGCAAGTCACTCATAACTAACTTCTTCATATCCTGGGAAAATGAAACATAAGAAAGGGGTGAGCTCAAATGATCAGTAAGGGTATGCAATACAACGGAAGATAACATAAATAGTAATCACGGTGAATAATTGAAACCACATGCCTTTACTAATAATAAACATGAATAATTTTATGGCAGGAATATGGGCTGAGTAAATAATGCCATAATAAAACATAATCATGGGTATTCTACTAGTCTAATGACCACATGAACCATCAATATTATTTTCATAATGAGGGAATGTATAATTCCGGACATTCTGAAACATTTTTTCAAGGCCTCAGCCAAGATGTCTAAAAATGATTAAGGACTCGACCAAAACCATATATCAAATTGGGAAAGTCCTCGACCAATTACACATCTAGTTGCCTCATGAGACCTACTGATGCATCGAGGAGATATAGCGAGCTCCACCCGTCTCTTACTAAGTCCAATACATTCCTCATATGAAAATGTTGAAATATAACATAAACATTCGTATTAAAAATATTATACGAAATGTCAATAATTTAACCATAAAACATGAATGGTATAAAAATAGCACTTCCAAAGTCAAACATATCACAAAACCTTCAATACAATATGGAAGTTTTGTATCATAATGATTCAACTTCAAATAAAATTAAAATCCATCAAAGGATGTTGATATAGATGAAATCAAAACCTTTTTAGAGAAATATCACTTTCTATTTTGAAATCATTTAAAGGTCACATAATTATAAAAGAAAAAATTTATATTTGAAAATATTCTTATAATATTGTAAGATATGCTTTGAAAATGTTATAATGGCGGAAAATAGCCGCACTAGCCGTATAAGTTAAAAAAACATTCTTACCTTAATTTTGTGGAAAAGGTCATAAAGTAACTTGTTTGGAAAAGGACGGAAAGATTCCTTCCAAAACATATAAGGTCAATTAAGGGTATAAATGAATTTACCCCATTGTCTAGTAAATATTAAAAATGTTTTGGAATACATTTTTAAGAAACATGGATGTGGATGATAAAGAGGTCCTAGTTGATACTTAAGTAAAAACAACCTTGGATAATAAAGGGATTGTGAAATTAACCCTTACCATGTAATTTTACTTGGCCGAGGGTAGTTTAACCTCATGTATAATGGTGAAATAATTGTTATTAAATTATTCAATAACTAGATACATTAATATGATATCATATATGATCTTCTAATATTTCTTTGTTAATAATATTTTAGCATTATCGTCGTTTCGGGTGTTAACTGATTCATTTTCCTTTATATTATTTGTTATGTGAGTCATATTTATTATGGATGGGATGAATATTATTCATATTCAGAATGATATCAAGTCTTTAAACATTATTTTTATTAATAAAATGAAAATTAGACTTGAATGGATACGCTGGGGAATGAATCTCATCACGTTCATGGAGACGGTAGTCTGTAAGTACGCACGAGCGACAATATCATTATTTTGATATTAAAATAATATATAATTGGATGTTATATCAAATATAAAGAATCATTATCATGTTATATTTATTATTTACATCAATTACACATCATTATTATACATATCCAAATAATAATGTATTGAATTACAATTACACCACAACGCGGAGACGGTAAGCCATATGTACGCACGTATGGTGACATGTCATTCAAAGGATGGATAGAATAATGAATATGGTTGTACCATATTTATAATAAAATAATATTATATATAAGATACTGGATTTATTATTTTATAATGGAAATAAAAAAAAGAGAAAGAGGAAGAAGAAAGGAACTTGAAAGAGGTGATGAAATATTTACCTCTTCTTTGGGTTCTTCCTTTTGATTTGATCAAAAGGGCTCCTGAATATGGATTTTTTACTAAATTAAGGCCTATATTATGAATGTAGGATAGTTTATAGGGTATTTGATCGGGTTTTGGCAGAGAAAAAAAGGCTTTGAATGTGTGAATTAGAGATAAGGGTGAGTGCCCTTTTATAAGAGGAGTGAGGGGCACCTTTGGAAAAGCTAGAAATATTATTTTATAATAAAATCATTTTCGGTTTATAATGCCTCCAAAGTGTATTATTTAAAGGATAATCTGGGTATGGGTCTAAAACCACTAAAATAAATCATTTTATACAGGTTTGGGTCAATATATTAACCTTATCTTTTAGATTTAACTCTTAATTAAATAGTTTGACTTTTACCATGTCTCTTTGTATTTTTATATTATATAGTTAATAAACATACCATAAACTTACTATATAACCAAAATAGGTTCATTAATGACACATATAATATTATTTAGGCCTTTTTGACGAACCTTAGACTTTTAGGAATAATATATCAACCAATAATACTGTATTTTTTTTAAAAACCCATTTATGTCAATTTTGAAATTATTTAATAATTGATTTTTTTAAAGTCCTAACAACATTATTACTTAGAAATAAATACATTTGATCAACCCTAATATGTCATATTAACCTAGAAATTTTTTTATGGCATCAAAACGTTCAAATTATATTTATTTTAGTATTTATAATATCATTTATTAGATTCTTTCATTAATAAAGAAAAATACTACATCATCATTCTGTCATAAATAGATTAGATTATTAAATGTCTAAAAATTATAAATAAAATACCATTATGTAGGAAATATTTTTATCATTCTAATTAATATTTATAGTAGAATATATAAAATGTATAACTCTATGTAAAAATTGTTTTACTAAAAGATATATGCTTAAGTCATTTTTGTGTTTACTTTAACTTAATTAATATAAAGTGTCATTATCACTTACAGGTGGCTCCATGGGGTCCCAAAATCGACCCAAAGATTTCCATGGTCAGAAATTTATCATCCAATATGGTTAGGACATGTTTTAGGGTAATTTAATATTATTATAATATTATTTTTTTACCCTTATTTACTGGATTTATCTTTTAACCATGGTAAATAAAATATTTACCGAAGTAATTATTCAAAATGTCTAAAAATAAAAGTTACCTATTTACAAAATTTGTACCTCATGATTACAAATAAGAGATCCATTTTTCCCAATTCAAAACACAAAAGTGGCAGAAATTAATTTAAAATTAATTTCTTTTTTCAAAACAAAAAGCGTGTTTTTATGAAATAATGACTATCAAAAGATTGACACTTGTTTATATCCAGTATAAATGTGAAATTACGTCCAATGACCAACATTTTATTTTATGGTAAAAATATAATCTAATTATACTTTAAAATCCCTCAATAGTATAATTTAGCATTATAAATTATTTTTATTAAAAAAGTTGTTTTTAATTAAAATTTAGTATTTTTCACTATTCATAAAAAACTGAATGTTTTTAGAAAAATACAAAAAACATACCCTAAGATAATTTCAATATTCCGAATCCAAAAATGAAGTACATTTTGAAAGATAAATTTTTTAAAATTTTAAAAAGTGGGTAATACTATTCATAACAGCTAGTTTGATTGGTTATGGTGTGTTAGAACCTAAAAGTTGTGTACATTGCAAGCTATTGCATTATTCAAAGGTAAACGTACCGTGGAAGCTTAGGGTGTTACATTATCCCCTCCTTCATGTAATTTTATCCTCAAAATTTCTAGAGTATTACTACGTAAAAAGTCTATGGTGGTTCTTCATCAAAAGTTCCTCGGGTTCCCACGTTGCCTCTTCCATCTTATGGTTTCTCTATAGAACTTTTACGAGATGAGTCATCCGGTTTCTCAACACCTTTTCTCTTATATCAAGAATATTTATAGGATCTTCGCAATAAGATTGATCAGGTTCCAGTTCTAATTCCTCATAGGTGACTACGTGCGTTGGGTCAGGCATGTATTTTCTGAACAGTGATACGTGGAACACATCATAAAATTTGGAGAGACTTGGCAGCACTTCCAAACGGTAAGCTACAACCCCAATTTGTTCTAGAATTTAAAAAGGTCTGATGTACCTGGGACTCAATTTTCCCTTCTTACCGAAACGTATAACACCCTTCCATGGAGATACCTTCATGAAAACATGATCTCTTACCTGAAATTCCAAATCCTTCCTTCGGTTATCGGCATATCTCTTCTGCCTACTTCGAGCTTCTTTGATGTGGGTTTGGATCACCTTCACCTTTTCCATCGTTTCCTCCACAAGTTTTTTTGTCTATGGGTTTTCTTTCACCAACATCATCCCAACAGGTTGGTGTGCGACATCTCTTTCCGTATAATGCTTCATATGGTGCCATCTGAATACTTGAATGGAAGCTATTGTTATAGGAAAATTCTGACAAAGGTAAATATTGATCCCACATACCTTGAAAGTCAATTGAGCATGATCTCAACATATCTTCTAATGTTTGAATAGTCCATTCTGATTGTCCATCAGTTTGGGGGTGGTATGTAGTGCTCAAATGAAGTTCAGTATCTAGGGATTTCTGAATAATTTTTCATAATCTTGATGTTAAATGTTAATAACGATCAGAAAAAATCGATAGGGGTACTCCATTAAGTCTCACAACTTCATTAATATATAGTCTTGCTAGATGTTCAAGTGGTAAATCTTCTCGTATAGCATGAAAATGTGTTGACTTGGTAAGACGATCAACAATGACCATATTGCATCGTTCCTTTTTGGAGTCTTTGGTAGTCCTATGAAAAATTCCATCGTAATATTATCCCATTTACTCTCTGGTATGGGGAGAGGTTGGATGAATCATCTGGGTTGTTTCCTTCCAGCTTTCACTTGTTGACAAACCATACATCTTGACACTAAATCAGCAATCTCCCTCTTCATGTTGTCCCGCCATAAATGATCCTTCAAATCTCTATACATCTTAGTGCTACCAGGGTGTATAGAGAAATTGGAACTTTGATCATCTCCAAAAATTAACTTTTTAGATCAGGTATATCGGGAACACAAATTCTCTTCACAAATTTCAAAATTCTAGCATCATACACAAAGTCACTCAATCTCCCATCATTCACAACTTTAATATTCTTTTAAAATTCCTCATCATTAGCTGGATAAATTTTTATCCTTTCTAGTAAAGATGGTTTGGAAACCATTTGAAAAAGAATTGATGTTTCACCTTCCATGGTTATTCACATATCCATATTTACTAGATCCATGAAAATAGCATCCCTTTCAAATCTCATCTTGTTCAAAACTCCATGATCTTTTCTGTTCAAAGCATCTGCCACCTTATTTTCCTTCCTCGGGTGGTAGTGTATTTTGCAATCATAATCCTTGAGTAGTTAAAGCCATCTCATTTGTCTCATGTTGAGTTCTTTCTGTGAGAAAATATACTTCAATATCTTGTGATTAGTATAAATATCACATTTTTCACCATAGAGATAGTGTCTCCAAATCTTCAAAGCAAATATTATAGCTGCTAACTCATGATCATGAGTAGGATAGTTTTGCTCATGAATTTTCAGATGTCGTGATGCATAGGCAATAACTCTATCATTCTGCATAAGGAAACAACCAAGTCCTTTCTTTGATGCATCATTATAAATAGAAAACCCATCATTCCCCAATGGTAGAGTCAATATAGAAGCGTTGACTAATCTTCTCTTCAGTTCTTCAAAATATTCTTCACACTATTTTTTTCCAAACAAATTTAACCCCTTTACGTGTGATCATGGTTAATGGGTTAGCCAACCTGGAAAAATTCTGGAAGAAACATCAATAATAACCTACTAAACCAATAAAACTGCGTACCTCAGTTATACTCATCAGTGCTGGACATTCTTGGATTGCCTTGGTATTAGAAGGATCAACAGATATTCCATCCTTAGAGACAATATGGCCAAGAAAAGAAATCTCCTAATGCCAGAATTCACACTTGCTAAACTTCCCATATAATTTATGTCTCCTAAGAGTCTTTAGAATAATGCGCAAGTGATTTTCATGATCTTCATAGCTTTTGGATTATACCAAGATATCGTCAATAAATACCACTACAAATTCATCAAGATATTCCTCGAAAACTCTATTCATTAGATCGATGAAGACAGAGGGTGCATTAGTCAATTCAAAAGGCATTACTTTAAACTCATAATGCCCATACATGGTTCGAAATTCTGTCTTCAGAATTTCTTCCTTCTTCACACACAACTGATAATATCCATATTCAAGGTCAATCTTTGAAAAGTATTGAGCTCCATGAAGTTGGTCGAATTAGTCATCAATGTAAGCTAGAGGATACATGTTCTTTATTGTTATAGCATTGATCTCCCTGTAGTCAATGCAAAACCTCATAGATCCATCTTTCTTCTTAACAAAAAGAAAAAGGGCTCCCCATAGAGAAACACTAGGGAGAATAAATCCCTTATTACTCAATTCATATAGTTGTTTATTTAGTCCCACAAATTCCACAGTGTCCATTCTATAAGGGGTATTTAATATGGGCCTTGAACCAAAAATTAAATCAATGGAAAACTCAATTTCTCATTCTGGAGGATGTCTAGGTAAATCCTTTGGAAATACATCTACATACTCTTTCACAATAAGTACATCCTCTATTTGAACATTATTTTCCTCACCCACAATTATTTCATTCTCTTCCTCCCCAATAATTGAATTTAGATGAGCTACTGGGGGTGGATCTAGATAATAATTAGGTGGTGATGATTCTGCTCTAAAGATAAGGTGTTCTTTATCATCGTCATAAAAAATAGTAACCTATTTCTTCTTACAATAATTTTTTGCATCATGGTTAGAAAGCCAATCCATATCAAGGATTATATCAAATTCAATCATGGGTATAACGATGATATCAACAGATAATGAACATTTATATTACCTAATGGGAACTAATTCACAAAACATAGTAGTAATGATACTTCCCTTAGAAGTTTTTACTAAAAACTCCCTTGTTAAATCAAATTGGAAATATCTAATTTTATTAGAAAACTGGGAAGATATTAAACAATGTGATGATCCAGAATCAAATAAAGCATTGTCTAAACTTGAGTAAACCATTAAATTACCTTCCACCACATCTTTTTAGGCTTCAACATCAGCAGTAGTGATATCATAAGCTTGGCCTTGATCCCTAGACCTTTTCTGAGGTAAGTTTCCCTGAAGCTTAGGAAATTCATTTGCATAAAGTCCCATCTCCCTTAAATTGTAGTGTTTAACATTGGTAGCATCTTTATTTCCCTTACAATCACTAGAAAGATGGCCTTTCTGTCCACATTTGTAGCATACTTCTTTTCCTTTTAGACAGGCACCAGGGTGATTCCTTCCACAATTATCACAGGGTAGAAATTAAACTCTTCCCTTCATCCCTGTTTTCTTATTTCCTTTCCCAGAGTGTTCAGCAGATCTCTTCTTCTCTTGCTTTTCTTTAAAGTCATAAGACTTGGAGAATTCCTTTTCTATCTTGATAGCACATGAGAAAATATCTTCGTATGATGAGATGGATTGTGATACTAATGCTCTATGGAGAAATGGTTTTAACTCATTAAATAAATGGTCAATATTACTTCATGGGTTACATATATAATCTACAGCATGCCTCGCAAACCTTGTAAAGTTAGTTTCATACTTTGTGACATTCTCATCCTAGTTTTTCCTCAGACTCAGAAATTGTCTTTCCATATCAGATCGATGTTCATGAGAAAGTACTTTTCTAAGAAAATTTCTTTAAACTCCCTTTATTCCATATTTGATACTTCATCAACTTCCCTTTTTGTTTTGAATCAATGACCACCATTGATCAGCATCTCCAGTGAGGCGGTAAACTGCCATGACAAAATTTTCCCTTTCACTACTCCCCAAGGCATGATGTATTTTCTCTAAGGAATTTAACCATTGCTCAGCTACTAATGGATTTTTACTCCCATTGAATGTTGGTGGTTGTTGCCTCATTAAGAGGTCTAACATTGATCCTCCGCGTTGTGGATCAGGGTGATCCATATGGGTAAGGTTATTATTCATAACCTGTGTGAGTTGTCCCAGTATGCTGATAAAATGATCAGCACCAGTTAAATCACCAGATCCACTATAATTATCTTGAGCAGGAGGGAAATCCCTATATGGAGTGCGTTCATTGATATAGTTTCCATTCTTTTCACTAGGCACCATTTCTAAACAATGTCATACACTAGATTAGTTTATGAATCGCAATACATAAATCCAAGCTTGTAAAACACTTAACATAAATTGAATAGTTTATGGATATAATCCATAATCATAAAAATATTTTCTTTGAGGAAGTATATACTCATAAACCCATCATAATGTTTTTAAAAAAAAAAGAGAATTATCCTAAGCATATCCCCCGAGAGTGTCGTAACCAAGAGTGCAGTAAGGCCCGTTGTCGTGCACTAGTTCCCATTCGAGTCTAGCTCAAAGCCGTGTTTTCCGATTTTACCCCAAGGTACATCTGTGCCAGAGCCGCCTGTACCTGCTCAGATCCAGACAGGGAAGTATTTCTTGGAAAACTCACAAAATCTCTACAATACCAAAATTATAGGAAGTTCTTCTAAAATAATCCTCAAAGTCTATCTTAGGGCTATGTGCTCTAATCAGAGTTTATCTAAATCTAGTTTCCAAGGTTTGTACTAAACTTCCTCTGATACCAACTGTAATGACCCATCCCCAGTTACCCAGAGTTGGTGAATTATTACATAACATTGTCATGATCACAAGGAAATCATGTCTCGAAATACCGATCAGTTTAGTATTATTGGAAATAAGATTCATACATAAGTTCAACTTTACAACTTGAAAAGAAATAAAAGACGAATTTATTCCTTTAGAAACATCCAAGTATCCTAGATTATGCCTACACGTCACTCATAACTAAGTTATTCATATCCTAGGAAAAAGAAATATAAGAAAGGGTTGAGCTCAAATGCTCAGTAAGGGTAAGAAATATATTGAAAGATAACATAAATATTAAGCATAGTGAATAATTGAAACCACATGCCTTTACCAATAATAAACAAGAATAATTTTATGGTAGGAATATGGGCTGAGTAAATAATGCCATAATAAAACATAATAATGGGTATTCTACTAGTCGAATGACCACATGAACCATCAATATTATTTTCATAATGAGGTAATGTATAATGACGGACATTCTGAATTTTTTTTTCAAGGCCTTGGCCAAGACGTCTAAAAATGATTAAGGCCTCGTCCAAAAATATATATCCAATTGGGAAATGCCTTGTCCAATTCCACATATATTTGTCTTGTGAGACCTAACGATGCATCGAGGAGCTATAGCGGGCTCCACCTGTCACTTACTAAGTCTAATACATTCCTCATATGAAAAGGTTAAAATATAACACAAACATTCATATTAAAACTAGCATATGAAATATCAATACTTTAACCACAAACCATTAATGGTAAAAAAATATCACTTCCACAGTCAATAATATCACAAAAACTTAAATACAATATGGATGTTTTGTATCGTAATGAGTCAACTTCAAATAAACTTAAAATCCATCAAAAGATGTTGACATAGATGAAATCAAAACCATTTTAGAGAAATATATCTTTCTATTTTGAAATTATTTAAAGGTCACATAATTATAAAAGAAAACATTTATATTTTAAAATATTCTTATAAGCTTGTAGTGGAAGCGTCGATGATGTTATAATGACAGAAAATAGCCGCACCTGCCGTATAAGTAAAAAAAACATCCTTACCTTAATTTTGTGGAAAAGGTCATAAAGTACCTTGTTTGGAAAATGACAGAAAGATTCCTTCCAAAAAATATAAGGTCAATTAAGGGTATAAATGAATTTACCCCATTTTCTAGTAAATAGTAAAAATGTTTTGGAATACATTTTTAAGAAACATGGATGTGGATGATAAAGAGATCCCAGTAGATACTTAAGTAAAAACAACCTTGGATAATAAAGAGATTGTGAAATTAACCCTTACCTTGTAATTTTACTTGGTCGAGGGTAGGTTAAACTCCTGTATAATGGTGAAATAATTGTTATTAAATTATTCAAGAACTACATAAATTAATATGATATCATATATGATCTTCTAATATTGCTTTGTTAATAATATTTTAGCATTATCGTCATTTCGGGTGTTAACAGATTCATTTTCCTTTTTATTATTTGTTATGTGAGTAATATTTGTTAATGATGGGATGCATATTATTCATATTCAGAATTATATCAAGTCTTTAAACATTATTTTTAATCATAAAATGAAAATTATTCTTGAATGGATACGTTGGGGAATGAATCTTATCACGTTTGTGGAGACGGTAATCTGTAAGTACGCACAAGTGACAATATCATTATTTTGATATTAAAATAATATATAATTGGATGGTATATCATATATACAGTATCATTATCATTTTATATTTATTATTTACATAAATTACACATCATTATTATAACCATCCAAATAATAATGTATTGAATAACAATTACACCATGACGTGGAGACGGTAAGCCGTATGTACGCACGTATGGTGGCATGTCATTAAAAGGATGGATAGAATAATGAATATGGTTGTACCATATTTATAATAACATCATATTATATATAAGATATTGGATTTATTATTTTATAATTGAAATAACAAAAAAAGAGAAAGTGGATGAAGTAAGGAACTTGAAAGAGGTGTTGAAATATTTACCTCTTCTTTGGGTTCTTCCTTTTGATTTGATCAAAAGGGCTCCTTAAATTGGATTTTTGTCTACGTTAAGGCCTCTATTATGAAGGTAGGATAGTTTATAGGGTATTTGGTCAGGGTTTGTCCGAGAAAAAAGGCTTTGAAGGTGTGAATTAGAGATAAGGGGAAGTTCCCTTTTATAAGAGGAGTGAGGGGCACCTTCGGAAAAGCTAGAAATATTATTTTATAATAAAATAATTTTTGGTTTCTAATTGCTTTAAAGTGTATTATTTAAAGGATAAGGTGGGTATGGGTCGAAAACAAGTAAAATAAAAGGTTTTATATAGGTTTTGGTCACTATATTAACCATATCTTTTAGATTTAACTCTTAATTAAATAGTTTGACTTTTACCACGTCTCTTTGTATTTTTTTATTATATGGTTAATAAACATACCATAAACTTCAAATAGAACCAAAATAGGTTCATTAATGACACATATAATATTATTTAGTCCCTTTGGACGAACCTTAGACTTTTAGGAATAATATATAAACCAATAATATTGTATTTTTTTTAGAAACTCATTTATGTCAATTTTGAGATTATTTAATAATTGATTTTTTTAAAGTCCTAACAACTTTATTACTTAGAAATAAATATATTTGATCAACCCTAATATGTCATATTAACCTAGAAAATTTGTTTATGACATCAAAACGTTAAAATTATATTTATTTTAGTATTTATAATAACATTTATTAGATCTTTCATTAATAAAGAAAATACTACATCATCATTCTGTCATAAATAAATTTAATTATTAAATGTCTAAAAATTATAAATAAAATACCATTATATAGGTAATATTTTTATCTTTCTAATTAATATTTATAGTAGAAGATATACCATATATAACCCTATGTAAAAATTGTTTTACTAAAAGATATATGCTTAAGTCATTTTTGTGTTTACTTTAACTTAATTAATATAAAGTGTCATTATCACTTACAGGTGGCTCCATGGGGTCCCAAAATCGACCTAAAGATTCCCATGGTCAGAAATGTATCATCCAATAGGTTTAGGACATGTGTTAGGGTAATTTAATATTATTATTATATTATTTTTTTATCCTTATTTACCGGATTTATCTTTTAACCATGGTAAATAAAATATTTACCTAAATAAATATTCAAAATGTCTAAAAATAAAAGTTACCTATTTACACAATTTTGACATCCTGATTAAAAATATGAGATCCATTTTTCCAAATTCAAAACACAGAAGTGGCAGAAATTAATTTAAAATTAATTCCTGTTGTCAAAACAAAAAGCGTGTTTTTATGAAATAATAACTATCAAAAGATTCACACTTGTTTACGTCTAGTATAAATGTGAAATTACGTCTAATGACCAACATTGGATTTTATGGTAAAAATATAATCTAATTATAATTTAAAACCCCTCAATAGTATAATTTAGCATTATAAATTATTTTTATTAAAAAAATTATTTTTAATTAAAATTTAGTATTTTTCACTATTCATAAAAAAATGAATGTTTTCAGAAAAATACTAAAAATTTACCCTAAGATAATTTTAATATTACGAATCCAAAAATGAAGTCCATTTTGAATGATAAAATTTTTAAAATTTTAAAAAGTGGGTATTACTATTCATAACAGCTAGTTTGATTGGTTATGGTGTGTTAGAACCTCGAAGTTGCGTACATTGAAAGCTATTGCATTATTCAAAGGTAAAAGTACCGTGGAAGCATCGGGTGTTACATTATCCCCTCATTCAAGTAATTTCATACTCGAAATTTCTAGAGTATTACTACGTAAAAAGTCTATGGCGGTTCTTCATCAAAAGTTCGTCGGGTTCCCACGTTGCCTCTTCCATCTTATGGTTTCTCTATAGAACTTTTACCAGATGAGTCATCCTGTTTCTCAACACTTGTTCTATTATATCAAGAATATTTACAGGATCTTCGCAATATGATAGATCAGGTTCCAGTTCTAATTCCTCATAGGTGAGTACGTGCGTTGGGTCAGGCCTGTATTTTCTCAATAGTGATACGTGGAACACATCATAAAATTTGGAGAGACTTGGCAGCACTGCCAAATGGTAAGCTACAACCCCAATTTGTTCTAGAATTTCAAAAGGTCTGATGTACCTGGGACTCAATTTTCCCTTCTTACCGAAACGTATAACACCCTTCCATGAAGATACCTACAAGAAAACACGATCTCCTACCTGAAATTCCAAATCCTTCCTTCAGTTATCAGCATATCTCTTCTGCCTACTTCAAGCTTCTTTGAAGTGGGTTTGGATTACCTTCACCTATTCCATCGTTTCCTCCATAAGATTTTTTTCAATGAGTTTTCTTTCACCAACATCATCCCTACAGGTCGGTGTGTGACATCTCTTTTCATATAGCGCTTCATATGGTGCCATCTGAATAGTTGAATGGAAGCTATTATTATAGGAAAATTCTGACAAAGGTAAATATTGATCCCACATACCTTGAAAGTCAAGTGAGTATGATCTCAACATGTCTTATAATGTTTGAATAGTCCATTCTGATTGTCCATCAGTTTGGGGGTGGTATGTAGTGCTCAAACGAAGTTCAGTATCCAGGGATTTCTGAAGAATTTTTCAGAATCTTGATGTGAAACATGAATCACGATCAGAAAAAATCGATTGGGGTACTCCATGAAGTCTCACAACTTCATTAATATATAGTCTTGCTAGACGTTCAAGTGTTAAATCTTCTCGTATAGCAAGAAAATGTACTGACTTGGTAAGATGATCAACAATGACCATATTGCATCATTCCCTTGGAGTCTTTGGTAGTCCTATGAAAAATTACATCGTAATATTATCCCATTTACACTCTGGTATGGGTAGAGGTTGCATGAATCCTTTGGGTTGTTTCCTTCCAGCTTTCACTTGTTGACAAACCATACATCTTGACACAAAATTAGCAATCTCCCTCTTCATGTTGTCCCGCCAAAAATGTTCCTTCAAATCTCTATACATTTTGGTGGTCACAGGGTGTATAGAGAAATTGGAACTATAGGCATCATCCAACAGGGTTAGGAAATGTGTCCGGATAATTTAATATTATTATAATATTATTTTTTTACCCTTATTTACCGGATTTTTCCTTTAACCATGGTAAAAGAAATATTTACCGAAGTAATTATTCAAAATGTCTAAAAATAAAAGTTACCTGTTTACACAATTTGGACCTCCTGATTCCAAATATGGGACCCATTTTTCCAAATTCAAAACACAGAAGAGGCAGAATTTAATTTAAAATTAATTCTCGTTGTCAAAACAAAAAGTGTGTTTTTATGAAATAATAATTATCAAAATATTGACACTTGTTTATGTCTAGTATAACTATGAAATTACGTCCAATTACTAAAATTGGATTTTACGATAAAAACATAATATAATTATACTTTAAAACCCCCCAATAGTATTATTTATCACTATAAATTATTTTGATTAAAAAAGTTGTTTTTAATTAAAATTTATTATTTTTCACTATTCATTAAAAACTGAATGTTTTCAGAAAAATATCAAAAATTCACCCTAAGCTAATTTTGATATTCCAAATCCAAAAATGAAGTCCATTTTGAAAGATAAAATTCATAAAATTTCAAAAAGCGGGTATTACTATTCGTAACGGCTAGTTTGATTGTTTATGGTGTGTTAGAACCTCGAAATTGCGTACAATGCATGCTATTGCATTATTTAAAGGGAAACGTACAGTGGAAGCCTGGGCTGTTACAAGAAATCTCTCCATAGAAGAACTCCAATGAAGAATGCCAACAAAGAATGTCTTCGAAGAACATTATTTGGAAATCAAGGAAGAGGACGACGTACAAGCCCGTCATCGAAGCGTGGTTTCGGAAGCAATGATCGTTGGCACCCCCTCCATCTTCTTCGACTTCTTTCTCGCCACCTCCGTCGACGAATCAAATGAGGTAGGGGTTATTATTTAATTCTTGAATTCTCTCGATTAATTTCCTCATTCATGGAACGCATGGCGAGCATGGATCAACCAAAACGAGTTGATCCACAATTCGTATTAAATTGTAGATTTTGTCTTCATGACCTGTGATTTTTCTGTTGAGCCGCTTGCTACTGCTCTAACATGGAGGGTGCGGGCCAAACAAACATGGCCCGAACCTTCCGTAGTTCTGCTTCTTTGGTATGTTCTTTACAATGGATGAAGGCGACAACGACAATGACACCGCCGCCTGCGGCGCTCCATGCCTCGCGGTGCTCCGCCACCCGCGACCTTGCCGCGCTGCCCTAGCTGAGCCGCCTCGCAGCCTGCTGCGCCGCACGCGGCACCGCCGCACTGGACGCGGTCCCCCTGCGCCGCCCCATGGCACCACCCCACCATCTGAGTCACCACCTCCATCCGGGCCGAGCCGCCGCTTTCGTTCGGGCCGAGCAGCTGCCGCCATCTGGGCCAAGCTGCCACCACCGTCTGAGCCGCTGCTGCCATCCGAGCCGCCACCATTGTATGAGTCCCTACCACCGTCCGAGCCAGTACCGTCATACGGGCCAAGCCGCCGTTCAGGCCAAGCCACCGGGCCGAGCCGCCGCTGCCTTCCGAGCCTCCGTCGCCATCTGGGCCGAGCTGCCACCCGAACCACCACCGCCCTTCCTACCGAACCACCCAGGCCGATCCGCTCCGCGACCTCACGCCCTCACAACACCCTCTACGACCCTATGTGCTCTTGTAGCCACCCGCGACCCTCCGCGACCACTCTCTGCCTACCGGACCAGAACCAGTGGGCCGGGCCGAACCCAGCAGGCCGATTTGAACCCAATGGGCCGGGCCGGGTCGGACCGGACCCGGGCCCACTACGACCCATTTATGCTCTTTTGGCCATAACTTTGGCACCAGACGTCCGTTTGAAGAACCGTCAACGGTTTTGGGTACCTTGGAGTAAGACGGTCCTGTTAAGTATACCCCACTGGAGATTTGTATTAATTTAGGTTATGTTCTGGTTGGATGGAGAACGAATCCAACAGGGCCCATGAGACTAAAAGGCTAATAACTCATAGACCGAGTGTCTGATTTACGAGCCGTCTGTTGCGTTGGGACCCCTATGACATGGAAGTCCTTTGAGATACTTATTCATGGGACATCGTGGTAGTTTCATAATTAACCAGTGGCTTGGGGAGAGGACTCTCCTGGAGACGAGCAAGCATAGTTCAGAAACCCAGTAGCTGGCTGTGACGAGAAGAGTGATCCTAGATATCCTATGCGGGTCAGCTCTAGAAATCCTATGTGGGTCATATCCTAGCGATCCTATGTGAGTTAGCTCCTAGTGATCTTGTGTGGGTCAGCTCCAGCGATCCTATGTGGGTCAGCTCCTAGCGATCCTGTGTGGGCCAAATCCTAGCGATCCTGTGTGGGTCAGCTCCAGCGATCCTGTGTGGGTCAGCTCCTAGAGATCCTGTGTGGGTCAGCTCGTAGCGATCCTATGTGGGTCAGCTCTAAGCGATCCTGTGTGGGTCCTCTGCAGCGATCTTGTGTTGGTCAGCTCCTAGAGATTCTGTGCAGGTTACCAGTAGAGCCTCTTAACAGAGTAGGATGTTTTAGTAGTTAAATGTAATCATCTCTACTTCTATACCAAATGATATACCTGATGTGAGATGAGTTTGTACCTGTGTGGTACTTTTCTTCATGGTAATACCTTGGTGGTATTCTTCTATGTGGTGTACCTATGTGGTACTTTCTTTTGTGGTTTTTCTTCCTTTGTGGAATAGTTGATATTTGGGTTTTTGGGTTGGACCCTATGTTTCCTCATGATTGAGATGGGTATAAATGTTAACTTAGGTATACGTATGGGCATATACCTAAGTAGGGTTGATAGTTGACTTCATGCTTTTAGGTTTATCCTTTGTGGATTTTGTGAGACCTTGAGGGTCTCGGGGTCCCAACTGAGTATCGTTATACTCACCCCTACACAAGATATTCCCACACCTCATTGTGTTGGATATAGATGACAGACGACGCTCATCGAGGTTGAGAGTACCAGGACTAGACGGTGCTCGGAGGTGGACCATACGGTGTGTCAGTATGCAGAGGAGACGGGTGGACGTGGAGTGCTGTGGAGGAGATCTGTACCTACCCTTCAGGTAAGAACCCAGAGGACCACTCAATAGCTACCTTTATTTTTATTCAGTTGTATTGTATTTAAATTGTACTTGTACTATTACTATCGGTCTTGTATCTCATCCCCTTTTTACTTTCGGCACTCTTTTTTCTTTACAGTTGACTTGCCTTCATACCCTGCTATGTGCTTGGTTGCATGTGTTTACAGGTTATAAAGGCAATGCCTTCCCATATTTAGGGAATACGCCTTTGGTTCTAGTCACTAGCCCCTAGCCTATGGAAGACGAGCTTGAGGTTAGTTATGGCATGGGCCCCGAGGGATGGGTCGTGACAGAGTAAATGATGAGCGGGGCCTACTACAGCCCCTCGATGCATCAGTAGGTATCATGAGACAAACTAGTTTGGATTTTTACCCATTTATGTATGCTCTTGTCATGAGGCCTTGACAATATTGTTATGATGTCTACCATTATGAATTACCTCACTATAAAACTAATAATTGACGGTCCATATGATTATTTGACTAGTAAAATATCCATGGTTATGTTTTATTATGGCATTATTTATTTAACTTTCATTTATGACTTATCATGCTAAAGTATATTTTAAAGGAATATCTTTTTAGTTGCTCAGCATGCCTAGTGTTTATTTTTATGATTACTTTCTCTATATTATTTACCCTTAGTAAGCATTTGAGCTCACCCATTTCTTATGTTTCTTTTCCCCGGGTTTTGAAGAAGAAGACATTGTATAATCTTTTAAGGATGCAATTTATTTCATCTTATATTGGATCATGTTTTTTTTGTTTTCCCAATGTATTATGGGTATCATGTATGTTATCTGGTTTTCCAAGACTACTAAACTGATTATTCCTTTGGAATTTGATTCCTTTTAATCATGCAAATGTAATAAAATAATGCACCGAATCTGAGCTTCTGGGTCCGGCCATTACACAATGTGCCTCAAAAATTGATAAATAAAGAAGTAGAGGGAAGATAAGTTCAATAAAAACACCCAAAACTAAAAAGAAACATGTTTTAAACATGTTATTACCTTAACCTCTAAAGTTACTCACTTTTACCATTTTAGTTTTCACCGTGGTAACTAGTTTTTTAACTAGGTAATTTATCCTTTAAGACTAAAATTAAAATGATTCATATTATATAATTTAGAACCACTAATTATAAATATGAAATTAAATTTGTCAAATAAAAATCCTATATCTGTGGAAAATTAATTTTAACAAAGGCGCATGTAACCCGGAAAACCCCGTTTTAACCTTAATAGCGGTAACAAAGCTTTTACCCTTTAGGGGTCAATATTTTTACTAATAGATAAAAATTATTCCATAAATTGATTATAGATGATATTTTTAAACAAATTTAAATATTTGGACCGAAAATATTATTTTTAGGATTTGTTTGATCATTTAATAAGACATTATTTATTATAAAATATCATTAATGTTAATTTTAACACTATTAATTAAATTTAACATTAAAAATATCAAGAAAAGGATGAAATTAGAATATTCAACTTTAAAACTTCACTAAAATGTTATAATTATATAAAAAATTTGCAGAACACAATAATTTATTCAAATTATATTAATTTTAATAATTTTAAAATAATTTATTTTATTTTCATTTTAATTAAATAATTACTATTTCAGCGTTGTGTAAGAATTTAAGTTAATTATTTCATAACAAAAAATTATAAATAAATTACAAAGATAAAGAAAAATTATTTATCCTTATAATTAATATTTATAACCAAATATATATGCTTTTTATCCCTATGTGAACACATTTTATATTTTTAAAAGTAAAAGAGTGACATTTGTCCTTTTCTTTACTTAAATTATTATAAAGGTCATAATCAAGGACATATGGATCCAAAATGGGAAATTCTCATTACATAGATGATATAGGGTATAAATATGGTCATAAAATATAAATTAGATAAGTTTTTGGTTCATTTTAATTCTTATTTATTTATATTAATCTTCTGCAAACCTGTTTTACCCTTAACCTTGGTAACATATTTTTATTTTTTTACTATTCATTATGGCCAAAAATTAAGTTGAACTTATTAAAAAATATTAATTATGATAATTAAATATATGGAATCTATTTTATCAAATTCAATTCATATAAGTGGAATAATTTAATTTAGAAATAAACCCTCACAACGTGTTGAAAAATGGGTTTCCAAGGAATGTATTTTTCAAGCATAAGATAATCTTACATTAACTATATGACTAGTGATAATCATGATATGGATTTAAATTAATATAGTTAGATATATAATCTATATATTTAATTTAAATTATTCATTAAAAAATATCATTTTAATCAATTAAAATGGAATGATATTACACATTTAAAAAAATTAAATAAAAAATAGTATTTTTCACTATTCATTAAAAAATCAAACCTTTTAGAAAAATCCAAAAAATTCACACTAAGATGATTTTAAAATAATGATTTCATGAAATGAGTTCATTTTATCAAATAGATTTTCTAAAAGTGGAAGAAATTAATTATATTATCCACATTAAAAATCAATACAAATCACTTTTGAAAAATATATTTTTGAAGCATAAAATGAATTTACTAAAAAATATGCACTTATTTTATAAGAATTAATCAATAAATTTGTATTGATCATGAAACTTATATATATATATTATAACGTGGAAAATACTCTTTATACCCTCTAATTTAACGGTTAGGTTATAAGGGGAATAATTAAATAATATATTTCTTAGGTCCTTTAAGCTCGATGTTGCATGTAATATACACTATGAAACATAATTTTATTCTTTTAAAATATCAGTGTGTTACATTCTATCCATTTTCAATAAATTACATAATCATAATTTAAACATGATCTCTATAATCAAATATTTTCCATATAAAAATACCTTTATTGAAATCCCACATCATACAAAGGGTTAATAAACATCCTCTTGATAAGAGATATATAAAAGTAAAAAGGTCATATAGAATAACACATAAAGAAGTTTCCATGTAGAAAAACATTATTGGGAATTAAAAATTATGGTCATGAAAGAAATTAATGATACCTAAATAATTATGAAGAGTGATATATATCTTTTATCATGAGAAAGTGAATGATCAAGAGAAAGTTAATGACCAAAAAATCCATAAATCTGTTATGGGTGAAAAGACCATTGATTCATTAGAAATGAAAGTAAATGTATAAATTTTTTATTTCAAGATCATTTTCTTATTGTTGAGGGATTATTTTACCATTAAGATAAGGAACACCAAAAAATATACTCATTTGATATCCATTTATAAGAAAAATTTCATCCTTTGGTTTTGCATTGATCAATTTCCATTTCATTTCTTACTCTATGAAATAAATATCCAAGATGAATTTTTTATGCTTGAATCACTAAAATATACTTATAACAGATCACATAATCCACAAAATAATAAAAATATATTCCACTTGTCTTTAATTTATTACATTTTAATATGATACAATGATATCATACGAAAAGACCTAATAGTATAGTAGTCTTGGAAAATTAGATATATACTTGAATATCATATTACATTTGAAAACATAAAAATAGAACACAGTGTAAGAAAATATTATACATCCTTGAACTTATTCAAATACAACATATTCATATCCTGGTGAAAGGAAAAAAATATGGGGTGAACTCAAATACTCAGTAAGGGTTACATACAATTGAAGCTATCATGAGTAAATAAGGTATAATAAATATAGAAAGGTAAATAATTGAAACACATTTCATTTAATCAATAAATTGATCAAAAACTGAATCCATATATAATATCAATGCAGTAATTTCATGGGTAATAATAATTAAATAATCATTAAAGTAAATTCATACTATTGGATGTCATGATCTCTAACATCATGATATCTATACCAACAAGACCTTTCATAAGACGGTTTAAAACTATATGTAAAAACACATTTAATGTCAGATTACTAATTCACCTCATTATACTATTGATGCATCGAGAGTTTATATAATTCTAGGCCCAACCATCACTGCATGTCCAACTCATTCCTCATATATCGAATTATCAATTTAGTTTAGAAACAACATGACTTTTCAATAAATGTTTATATTGAATGATAAATACAGAATATCAATATTTCCCTATTCAATCATATATCTTTCAAAGTAAAACACTATATGTATAAATGATATATATTTAAAGAAATAATCATATACATTATAAAAAATATGGATATTTATGGGAAATATAATGTACAATGATCACAATAAAGTGAATATTTAAAGGAAAAGTTAATGATTACAAAAATTATTCAATAATGATAATGTTAATACTTTCTTTGGTCAAAATTATCATAAACCATCTAGAGAAATAAAAAGTATTGTATCATTACAAAATATCCCTAATGAATTATATGAAAAATAAAGGGCTCTTATAATTGATGAATAGAAATATCATCAAAATATATTTAGAATAATTGTTAAGGAAAATACCATTTTTGTGATATCCCATTAACATTTCTTATGTGTTTTGAACCCTTGTTTTGAAAATACCTTGATTTTTCCCTATATAGGTTGTTTTTGAAAACTTTTAGAGTTTTTAAAATGTTTTTGGGCCCATGTACAGTTGACACATGGTTAGGGATGACAGTGTGGTTTGGCCCGGTAAATTATGCTCCCTATGATGGTGCTCTGGAGGGAGGCACACTGTTTGTCCAAAAAGTGTGGCATGACCCTCTAGACTATGTGACCTTAGATAATGAGATTATGAATGATTGAAACATGGTTAAACTATAAAACCTTACCATGTACCCCATCCATAAACCCAATATGAGTGCACGATCGGTGAACAGTTAATACTAACCATGCGGCCTGACCTAGCAAACTATGAGATGGGATTTTAATGCCCCATAATTCTAAATTTAAATCCCAATCCCCCCTTTATAACCCCAAAATTCTCCCACTCAAACCTAATTCGATCCCTTCTATTTTGGGATCCCTCTAGAGGAGTTTTAGCCCTCACAACCTCTTCTCTTGGTGGATTGAAGTTCCAATAGAAGTGGTGATCTTCATCCGGAAATTTCTTATTCTATTAATGTTTGATATCTCTTATTATATCGATTTATTCTTACTAGAGGCTATGAAATCCTAGTGATTTTATAGATAGTGGATTATTTATGTGAAATTGTGGATCTAAGGTCTATTTTATCTTCTCTCGGGATCCCTTATCCTTGATTCGATGATCACCATCTGAGGCAACGCATCTCGAATCCATTATAGTTGGATTACAGATTTTATAAGTAGCTATTTCTATGGCTTTAATTCATTTTTTTAATTATTTGTTTCTTAAGAACCCATGGAAATGTATTCCTTATTCTTAATATGTTTCCTATATATTCTGATTTTGATTTTATTTTAAAATCTTTAAAGAACATTATGTGGGAAGTGAGGACTTAGGCTCGTGATTTGATTTCTAGAGGGAATGTCTTAATTTGAAGGAAATGAGTTGATAAATAAATTTATTTTCAAAGGGTTCAAAATGATTTAATTAGTGAAATTACAAAAAAATCCTTTTATGATTTATCGCTTTCATTGAAATGGTAGTTCATGGATGATTTGAAATGAGTGACTTGATCACATGGAAAGAGGGTGTAAAACCATGTTTTAAAATAACTTCAAGCCTTTTATGTTGTTAAACTTACTTTAAACGACTTAATTATATTTTTAAATAAATGAATGGTTTAAATTAATATTTTCAATTTGATTAATAATTATGAAATAAAGTTGGTGTGATTACCCATTTGAATGTTTTTTTGAAGGAATGTATTTGATTTGTAATTGATGATGTTTGACAGATCAGTTAGCACTTTATGATGATCCTCTATCATGATAACCCCTTATTGTGTCTTATTTGATTATTATGTTTACCATTGATGGGTTTTTAAAAGGGATTATTCATTTTTTGGGAGTTCAGGGGTGAGAGTGAGATGGGATTTGAGGGAATTAAAATATGTTTGAAATTTTGAGGGCATGACCCTAGGATTGTTATTGATAAGGATCCCCATTGTGATCCTTGTAACTTGATTATCTGACTCACCTATTTTGAATAGTCATGGTAACATGGGTAGTTAGATGAGATGACCTAGATTTATGATTTTCTAGTGGACTCACACCGTGTCTAGTGGATCCGCATAGAACATGAATGGTTGAGGATGTGACTGTGCAGTCAGGAAAGTGGGTGTGCATGGAACAAGTTTTATTGAGACCTATGAGGCTATATGTAAGCCCATAAATTAGAAATGATGATTTTTCATTTACTTGTTTATGGTAGACTCACTATTGTATCTATTCTATACCCATAACATCCACATACTTATTACTCGATACATGATAACATTCATTGTCACTGCTTGGCACCAGGGCTTCCTCTATTGATTGATTATTATTATTATTGATTGATTTATTTATTAAGATGAAGCACCTTGATTCTGTCATATTAACTCTTGTATATATATTTGGAACATGTTCTTACTTTTCTTATGTGATATTACATTACCTTGTGAAATGGGTTTTTGAATCTTTTCAAGAGAAGGTTTAGTTTTCAAATAATGAAATGGAATGTTTTCCAACTTCAATTTGGTAAATGTTTTTGAAATGTTTAAAATTTTACATTAAACACAAATCCATTGTAAACTGATTTATATGGACTCATTTTAAATTTTGAAATGTAAATCCTTGTACCCACTATATATTACTCCTATTTTATCATATTTTAATTAACTTATTAAGTAATTGTATAGACTCTTTGGTGAAATCATATAAAAAATTATTCAATGATACCTTTAGGGATTTTTGCCTAACAATCTCCCCCTTTGGGTTTGTTGACAACTCTTCTCAAAAAAATTATCCATTCTTTGATATGTCATTAAGGTTTCTTTCATCTTCAGCTACCATTCACCTCTTGCAATAAAGATTGCAATCAAATATTTACTGAAAAAATACTCTAAGCCCACATGAGCAATGATCAACATGAGAAACAAGATATAATGAAAGGTTCATCTATGAGTCACATTGTTTTAGACACCACTGTTGATACCAACCTGATACCAATTGAAATTTCTGCTTTTATCACGATCCTCAGCTGTCATGATATATATTCTTTGATTGATCACATCTATCATCATCTGATTTAATTTTCTCCCCCTATCTCATTACTCCCCCTATATCGCTGACCCACCTGTCAGCTTCTCCCCATGTCTTGACTAAGACATTTTATCCCCCTTGAACAACCATATTTTATCACGTATTCTCACGTATTCTCCCCCTTTTTCAATGAACCCAAAATTCACTTCATTGTAGTATATAGTAGGGTAAAAACACATATCAGTACATGAAGGAAAAACACACCATACCTCAGGGAGAGGGGAGTGGTCCCAAATTCACACTTTTCAAGTGTGGGGAGTCAACTGGACTCCTAGAGCTAGTCGATGCCTCTCAAAAGCTTCTTTGGGTAAGGCCTTTGTCAGAATATCTACAACCTGTAGCTCTGTAGGCACATACTCCAACTTCACAAGCCCTTTCTCCACCTTCTCCTTGATAAAATGATATTTGATCTCAATGTGCTTTGTCCATGAGTGATGAACTGGATTTTTTCTAAGATTGATAGAAATTGAGTTATCACACTGGATTCCGATCGGATACTTCAATTCAACTCCCATATCTTCCAGCTGCTGCTTCATCCACAATAACTGTGTGCATGCTTGAGTGGACAAAATATTCTCAGCCTATATGGTGCTTAGAGAAATGAAATCTTGTTTCTTGCTTAGGCTAGAAATACACAATCTATCAAGACAGAATGCACCTCCTGACGTTGATTTTATATCGTCTGCTGATCTGGCCCAATCTGCATCTGTATATCCCAATAACACCGGCTGAGATTTGTCATTTTGCATCAGACCAAAATCCACGGTGCCTTTGATATAACAAAGTATTCTTTTGACTGTGAGCATGTGTATTTCTTTTGGATTGATTTGGTAATGTGATGCTTGGCATGTGGTGAAAACAATATCAGGTCTTATTGCTGTTAGGCGTAGTAAACTGCCAATACCTTTCCTATATTCTGTGATATTAACTGCCTTGCCATTATCATCTTTTGATAATTTCATCCGAGTAGCAACTAGAGTCTTCATCTCCATGGAATTTTCCATTAAAAATATTTTTAAAACTTCCTTGGCATATTTCTATTGAGAAATGAATGTTCTATTCCTTCCTTGTGTCACCTGTAGACCAAGAAAAAATGTTAGCTCTCCAATCATTGACATTTCGAACTCACTTTTCATGAATTTGGAAAACTGTCTACACTGAGCTTCATCTGATTCGCCAAATATTATGTTGTCAAAATAAACCAATACCATCATCCTTTAATTACTGTTGTTGTTGAAATAGAGATTGTAATCAACTCCCCCACACTAGAAACCACTCTTCTTCAAGTACTGATCAAGCCTTGAGTACCATTTTCTTGGTGCTTGTTGCAGCCTATACAATGCCTTCTTCAGTCTGCAAACCTTGTTCTCGTCCTCATAAATGAGAAAACCATCTGGCTGCTCAATATACACATCTTCCTCTAGAACCCATTTAAAAAAATGCAGATTTGACACCCATCTTGGAAACATTGAACTTCTATTGCACTACAATGGCTAGAAATAATCTGATTGTCTCTAGTATTGCAACCGATGCAAATGTCTCATCAACATCTATTCCCTCTATATGGGAGTATCCCTTGAACAATAGTCGTTCTTTGTTACGAATAACTATGCCATATTCATCAATATTATGGTGATATACCCATTTAGTCCCGATGACATTCTTATCTGCTGGCCTCGAAACAATCTCCCACGTCTGATTCTTCTCAATCTGATCTAGCTCTTCATTCATTGCCTGAATCCAGTTTTTATCTTCAGCTGCATCAATGAAGCATTTCGGCTCATCCTTTGATAGTAAAGATATATTCTATAGTGATTTCATTCTTCTTATCGGAACTGGAGATGACTGATCACCAAGGATATTCTGTCTATCAATTTCAGCTTGGCTCCTTGGATTTTGTGCAGATACAGATTTTACTTCCTCATGCTCGTCATCAGTATCATCTTCTGAATCAACATCATCCACTTCTGCTCCCCCTGCATTACCTTCGTCCTCATCAATCTCATCAAGAAATTGTTCACTGCACTATTGAATGATCTCATCATTCTCTATTATAGTGACATCATTGCTCTTAACTACTTTTCCCAGCCTTTTGTAAAAGCATTTATATGCCTTACATTTTCCTTAGTAGCCAAGGAATATCACTTCATCTCCATGTGATTCATATTTCCTATGTTTTTCCTTGTTGAGGATAAAGAACTTACTTCCAAATATTAGAAAGTATTTCACCATTGGATTCTTTCCATATCACATCTCGTACAGAGTCTTTCATTCCTTCAGACACAACAAAGCCCTATTATAAATGTAGACCGATGTCAAAACTGCTTCCTTCCAAAATTTCTTTGGTAGTCCTTTTTCAATGAGCATCATTCTGGAAATGTTATTGATGATCTGATTTCTCCTTTCAACTACTGTATTTTTTTGGGGAGTTCTTACTGAGGAAACTTGATGGCTTATCCCATGTTTCTCAAGATAGAATTCCACCTAAATGTTTATAAATGATGTACCATTGTCAGTATGAAGCTTCAAAATTTTCTATCCAAGAATCATTTCACACTCCCTATGGTACTGTTTTAAATATCTGAACACATCTGACTTATGGGAAATAACAAATACCCATGCCATTATTCTATAGTCATCAATGAAAATAACATAGTACCTCTTTCCGTAAATTTCTCTTGGTGTGATAGGACCACATACATCATCATGCACCAATTCGATCACTCTTGTTAACTTCTTTTCCTTTGCCTTATACATATTTCTGATAAGCTTCCCTTTTTGGTATGCATCGTACGTGTGGGTATGATCAGGTGATAGCTTAGGGAGGTCTCTCGCGGCATCACACTTCACCAGATCTTCTAGGGATGGTTAGAAAAGATGAACAAGTAATTTATGCCAAAACTTTTTTTCTTCCTCTCTGGACATAAAACACATTTCTTATTTTCCACTTACCAGGAAGAGATTTCCCTTTGTTCTTTTTCCCTGTAGAACTACTACCTTGTCACTTCCTTTGATGACCCACATCTTCTTAGTAAACCTTATAGAATATCCTAAGTCACATAGTTGACTAACACTGAGAAAATAGTGACTGAGGCCTTCTACTACTAAGAAATCAGTACGTCTCATCTCTTTTCCACCAAACTTGGCCTTTCTTGTGCCAATAATATTCAGGCCTTCATCATTTCCAAAATTTACAACTCCTTCTTTATCATATTTTACACCTGTAACAAGATCCTTTTGACCTATCATGTGAGATATGCAACCACTATCAAGGATCCACACACCAGAGTGATCTGATGCATTAAGGGAAATTTCTGCCACCACGACCTTCTCATCCTTCTTCTTTCTGGTCCATATTTTTGCATTCACACTCTGCATGGATTGAGACTTCTATTCTTTGTCAGAGTATGATGTATCAACTTCATCTTGCAAATCTGCAAATCTATTTTTCATTTTTAACTCACCTGTTGGTTTATTGATATGCTGCTTCCGAACATTTTGTTTCTGCTTTGGCACATTCCTTTGTATGGTCGAAGTACATTACCTAGCTATGTGCCCAAATCCTCTACACCAGAAATAGTGTCCTTCGAAATATGTTCTGGAGAACCGTTCTTTGTTTAGCTGCCACCTTTGTTCTTGTTCCCTTCGATATCTCTTAGATATGGAACACACATACAGTTAATGTCCCATCTTTCCACAACAATAACACCTGATATAATGTGCATTCCTTCATGTTACTTTTTTACTACGAGTTTCCCCTAGGGATCTTTGAATATTCTGATTCTGCTTTGTGCCCAAATCAACCTTCAATCTCGGGATGGGTGCTTGTGGTCTGACTTCAATTTTCACAGAGTTTTGTTTATGATCAAGCTCTGAATCAGCCTTAACATCTGAGCTCAATTGATGCTTCTTTCTTACTGAACTACTAGGCTCCTCTTTCATATTTTCAGTATTCGAAATGACCTGATTTCCCAAGAATGTGTTGATAATCAAATGTTTTTCGTAGTCTTTATCTTTTCTCCACAAACTAACAACTTCCTCTTCAAGCTCTTCGATACACTTGATGTGATATTTCCTTGTGTTTTTCAAGCCATCGATCTCCCTTTTATGTTCTTAAATCTTTATTTTATACTCACTAACTGATTCTGAGTTCTCTGGTGTTGATGACTTGACTTTCTCAATTTTATCCATCAACTCAGACTTCTCTTCTTCCTGCTGTTGCATATAGAGTTTGGCTTCATGAACAACTTTGTTAGATTTATTTTTTTGGGCTCTCCAAACATCTATCTCCTAAAGAGCATCCATTAACTTAGCTTGCATATCTATTATTCCTTCAAATTATTCTTCTTCATCACCTTTGGTTTCATTCTTCTCCTAAGAACTACCGAACACTGCCACCATATCATTTTCTCTACGATCTTTGAAGTTCTCTATCTCTTCAATCTCCTCAGCCTCAGACACATATGAACTGTTGCATTCTTTTGAAAGGAATTTTTTTTCTTAACTAAATTTCTCTTGAACAGTTTCTTGCCTTTCCCTTAGGCTGATGACTTCTTCTTGGGAATTTTGACTTTGTTGACATCATCATCTTCTTGGAACATTTTGGGACACCTTGCTGCAAGATGACCAACCTTTCCACATTGATAAAAGGAAAGTGGAAGTTTTCCTTTAAACATTCCTTTTCCTCTTTGAAGGTTTGAGGAGAGGAATGAAATCACCTCATCTGTATCTTCTTTTTCCTAAGAATCTTAAATGGTGAGTTTCTTCATGGTTTGGAATTCCACTTCATTAGATTTCCCCTTTTCCACAGCCTCATTATCATCATTTTGCATTTCATATGCAACCAAGGTACTGTGCAAATTTTCCAATGTAATCTACTTTGGATCTTTATCTTCTAGTACTGAAACCTTCGGATTGAACCGAGGTGGAAGTTTAATCAAGATGTGCTTTACGATCTTTATGTCTTCAATGAATTCTCCCAGACCTCACATATCTTCCACAAAAACATTTACCCTGTCAAAGAATCCACCAACAGAATAATTTGGGTTTATTCTTAGATCTTTATACTAGTTCCATAATACTTGCAACATTGCTTCTCTGACCTTTGTATCTCCTTCATATATGTTCAAAAACGTTTCCCACGTAGCATGTGATGTTTTACATGACATCACCTTGGTATATATATCCTTGGATAGGGCTCCTCCCAAAGCATTGATTCCCTTTGCGTCAGCATCCAATTCTCTTCTCTCAGCTTCTAGTAATGCACCACTATTAATATCAGCTGTGATACCATGCATTGTTACTGTAGACACATACATTCACAAAGATTGGAAGTAGTGTTGCATCCTATTATTCTATATCTGAAAATTATTCCCGTTAAAGATCGAAATCCCCTTATGATTAGTGAACTCCATTTGAGAGAGAAACACTGATATCAACTTTTCCACCTGATACCAATTGTTAGGACCACTAGGCTAGATACCCTGAGAGGGGGGGGGGGGTGAATCAGGGTATGATAGATTAAAACAACTACCCCTTTTGATCGTGTTTTTCTGTTAGAAAAAACCCTCTTCTCTCTCCTCCCCGATGTAGAGTATGAATAAAACTTAAAGAATGCACATGACACAATGATTTTTACTTGGTTCACCCTCACTGGGCTACGTCCAAGGAGCATACACCGACAATGTGCCAATGTGCCAATTCCACTATAAGCACAATGTTGTTTACAAGTTAGAAGTGGACTCACTGTCCCTCCTGGTTTACAACCACTCACAATTTGAGAACTCACTGCTCTATCAACTGAAGTGAGCTCACTGCTTCTTCAGAAGATCCACTCATAGTTTATAGACCTGTAGGTCTCTTCATTTGCACGAAATAATGCATCCTCAACTGTTGATAGATGCTCTATTGAAGTTAAAAGTTCATCCACTGATGAATACCACTTTACCAAAGATGTTCTAGGCAATTTCTAACTTTCACGCAACCCTAGGGTGACTTGTGTGCCCCTTTAACTACTGCACTGCCTCCAACTTCATTGTAGAAAAACCAACTTGCGTGCAACACATGCGCGCCACACTAGCACGCCAAACTTGCGCGCCACACAGCATGCGCGACACACTTTCACGGTTGCGCGGGTACACTTGCGTGGTACACTTATGCGGTACACTTTCACATCACACTTGCGCGGTACACTTGCGCGGCACACTTGCCCCGCACACTGGCTTGCCTCACTTGCGCGCACACTGAACTTGCCTGTCACTGCCACATGCGCGATCAGAGCTCGGATTTTCTCTAAGTGTTGAGCTCATTAATAAATTAGGAGAGTAGCCGTCTATTTATAGGCATTTTGAGGACTTGCGCGCCACACTTGCACGCCACACTTGCATGCGATTTTAGGACATACACACCATTTTAGGACTTGCATGCCTCTTTCTTTCCTTTGTCATATTTTGATATGATGATCTTGAAATATGAATTGCGCACCACACTTGCGTGTCATACTTTCGCAGAAGACTTGCGCGCCACACTTGCGCACCACATTAGGACATGCGCGCGACTTTTCCTTTGCAAATTTTTTGATGATATGAATTCGAAAAATTCTTGGCGTACAACATTATAAACCTCATTAACACAAGAGCACAACTACTTTTTCCAAAAAATAGTTTCCCCATTCTCTAGGAAAACCCCATTTTTCAACAGTTTGAGTCATTGAGTCTCACTTTGTCAACAAACACAACATGGAGTCCTGAATTTTCAACAAACACAATCATCTCAAAAATGATTCAACGATACCTTGAGATATTTTTTCCCAACACATTATTTATTTGATGATGATGATTTAAATATAATTTAGGAAACAAAGCCTAAATACACATCGATTTTTTACTTGGTTCACCCTCACTGGGCTACATCCAAGGAGCATACAACAACAATGTGCCTATTATAAAAAATTTACTAAGGTTCACTACCAATAATGATAGTTCAAGCTAGATTTAATGTATATATAGGCTCAATACCTTTATATGGTTTAGGGTCTTTTCACTACATTACCAAGGGTCACTCCCTATGTCTATTTCTCTGGATCACTATTGGTGGAAAGGATTACCTTATTCCTCTTCCTTCAATCATTGGTCTTGGAAAGGATTCACATACAGTTTATGGACTTGTTGGTCCCTTCAATTTCATAAATTCACACATCCTCAATTATAGGTTGATGCTCAATTGAATTTCCACTTTCATAAAATTGTTGAATAACACTTTACCATAGATTTAATGAACAATGCATTCTGAAAAGCTTTCATGATGCTCACTGTGTTCACAAAGATCCTCTTTCGCAAAGCTCAAATAGACTTCACAAATATCCTGAATTTTCATGAATCTCACTTAGCCTTCACAAAGAACACCTCTTTTGTGAAGCTCAACTATCCTTCAAAAATCTGCTTTTTTTTTTCATAAAGCTTACTTAGCCTTCACAAATTTATTTACTTTCATGATGCTTAGAGCATTCAGTTGGATTTTATAGCCTTTTAGAATTTCTTCACATATCACCTTCACGAATCACCCTTCACAATCCAACCTTTGCGAACCACCTTTACGATTCCAGATCCATAATATTTTCATTAAGTATCACTACACTTTTGAAGGGTGTAGAGGCCTATTTATAGGCATTTCCATCGATTGTATAACCTTCTAGGCCACATTATCATAAATTTGTGAAGCTCCATTATTTCCTTCATAATGCTCCTTTTTCGCGAAGCTCCACAAAAGCTTCCCATTCATAATGATCATCATAATTGTGGATCCTCCCACCACTACTTCGTGCCGCCACAATGCTCCACTCACAATGCTCCTCAACTTCACCATTTTCGAAGCTCATTTTACTCACATAAATCACCCTCAGAACCTTCACACTTTCATGAAACACACTTCACAAAACCTATATTTGAAAAATTAATTCCTTTTGCATATTTTCAGACGGCCTTCAATGAAATAAAATTTTATAAGTTCTATATAAACTCCAAATTTTGGACCCCAAAACATTAGCAAACACTAGGAAATGAAACAACCTCACCTTGTTTACACAATTTTCTGTATCAATTCAAAAATATCAATTACCCATTCTTGGATCTTTGTAAAAATTCCAAGTAAACAATCTCTCTGGATCTCCACAACATTCCTTCGAATCCATCTTTCTCAACAATCACAATCAACCAAAAAATACTACAATGTTACCATGAGGGATTTTTCCCAAAAACCTGGTTATCCTAAGAAGTTGTGTTCAAAATAATTGAGATATTGTAAATAGTGTGGCCATTTGTATCACCTTAAGAGGTTTTCTATGTTGGAAGACTGAAAAAGGGATATTTGTTTTGGGGATTGTCAGATCTGCACTATGGAGTAAAAATTTATCGAAGATAATATGTCTCCAACCATAGGAATTAGAGTGAATCTTTTCACACTATGGGGGATCTAAATATGGTGGTTGATATTGATCTATCTTGTTGTTTCTGAAGTCATACTATAAACTACTTGAGTTTTTCCTTTTTATGGATTTTCTATTTTTATAAACCCTTTGTTTTAGAGATATTAATGGGTTGTTTTGGTATCTCTATTGATGATATATTTTTACCTTGATTATGATCATGTGTATTGTTTCTTTTTATTGAGGCCTTTGTGGTTGTGCCTTATTTTAGTTCCTTTATGTTTGTTGTGTTCCTAGGTCATGGAGTGGAATATAATTTTGAGAAACTATGAGATTTTTTTGGGTTGTTTTTATTAAAAATACCTTATATTTCCTTCAATGCATGTCTTCCTATGATCACTATTAGATACTATTCTTATTGGATTTTTTTTGGTATCCTCTTGTTTTTCTTTGGTGGTGAGAGCTGAATTTTGATGTGATCCATGATCTACCTTGTGAGAGTGTAGTGCACTATAGTGAACTAACCTTGATGTTTGATATATTTCTAGATAGACTTTGATAGACCATGGGAATTTACTTGGTTAACTATGATGATGTAATTACTTTACGGACCACACACCTATAGGTGTTGGAGTGTGATTTTATGTGCTCATTGAGGGGTGAAGCTCGGTGTAGAAAATAATATGTTACCTTTGAGTAATTACCTAGGGTATAAATACTTGTTAGTTATGTGACTTTATTATGTATGTTTGATCATAGATGGGAGTGAGAGAGTTTTTTCTTTTTGAAACCATGCGTTGTTTGGATGTGTCGTTCCTTTAAGATTTTTGGTGTCAAACTTTAGATTTTCTAATTGGAGAGTGGTTTAAGTCTATTATTTTTATCAAAGGGACCTGATTTTCTCATGTTACACCATTTTGAAGAATCATTAAATAGTGAGGATACCCATGATAGGTTTCTAATATTTCTACAATGTGAAAGATTATGATGATCTTTGTGTGTTTATCTTGGAGTTTTGCATACTTTTATCCTTCGGGTGAGTCTCTCTTTTGGACTACAGACTATCCACATCATGAGATGAGTGAGGGGATTCTTTTTGTGTCCTCTTGTTTTGTATTTTTGTCTCAAATATTTTTGGGGACATAAATTTCTATTGTGGGGAGGTTATAACACCCTGTTAGGAGTTATTAGGTGTTTTTACCCCTTGTTTTGAGAATCCTTTGATTTTATCACTTTGCAGGTTTATTTCAAGAACTTTTATAGATTTTTAAATGTTTCTAGGCCCACATATTGTGTAATCATGGTTAGGGAAAACCATGTTGTTTATCCTAGAAAACTTTTCACCCTCTGATGGTGCTATGTATGGAGGTGTAAGGTTTATCCAAACCATACGACCTAGTCCTCTAAACTGTACAACCTCCGATAGTGGGATTATGCATTGTTGAAACATAGTTAATCTAACAATTTGGACTAACCATGAAACCCATCTAGAAACCTAGTAAGGGTTCATGGTTAGTGTATGGTTAGTAATAACTGTGCAGCCTAACCTAGAAAAACATGAAATGAGTTTTTAATGCCACATAATTCTTAATTAAAATTATGAGACCCCCTTTTTAATCCCAAACTTCTCCCACTCAAACCTAATTCAATAATTTCTATTTTGGGAGCCCTATTGAGTCATTTTGTCCCTTAGAACCCCTTATATTGGTCAATCTAAGTGATGATCAAAGTAGAAATCTTCTTCTAGTAAATTATTCTTCTCTTGGAATTTGACCACTCCTCTTCTCTTGATTCGTTCTTCCTAGAGGCTTTAGAAGACATGTGATTCACTGAATCATGGATGATTAATGTGGAATTTTATATATAGGGTATTTTTTCTATTCTCCTAAGATCTATCTTCTATGATTCAGTGATCACCATTAGAGGTGACACATCTTGGATCCGTTATGTCCAGATTACATATTTTTCAAGTAGGAATTTCTATGCGTTTACTTCATTTTTGTAAATCATAATTTCTCAAGAATCCATGGAAATGTATTCCTTATTAATAATATGTGTCCTATATTGATTTACTTTTATGATATTTTAAGAAAGTTATGTGGAAATTAGGGGCATATATACATGTTTTGATTTACAAAGTGAAATAAATTGATTTGAATGAAATGAGTCGATACATGAAATGAATTTTAAAGGGTTTAAAATTCTTGAATTGATGAAATAAACAAGAAACCTCATTTTATGATTTACCCATTGATTTGAAATGGGTGTTCATGTATGATTTAAAAAGAGTGACATGATCACAATGAAAGAGGGTGTAAACCCATGTTTTAAAATGAATTCAAGCCTTTAATGTTTTTAAACTTCCTTTGAATTAATTAGGGATGTTTTAAAATAAATACTTGGTTTAAAGGCAATTTTGAATTTTATAATGACTTTATAATGAAATTGGGTATTATTACCCATTTGAATATTGATTTGAATAAAGGTAATTTAATTTAAATTTATGATGTTTGATGGATCAGTTGGAACTTTATGAAGATACTATATTGTGATAATCCATTATTATAACTTAGTTAATTATTATGTTTCCCATTGATGGGTGTTTAAAAGGTATTATTAACATTAGATAGTTTGGGAGGTTATAGTTAGATTTTATTTTAGGGAATAAACCCATTATTGAAATATTGGGGCCACATGCCCCTGATTGATATTGATATGGATCCTTATTGTGATCCTTGTAACTTGATCATCTCACTCACCACTTTTGAATAGCCATGAAAACTTTTGTAGTTTTATTATATTACCTAGATTTATGATATTCTAGCTAACTCACACCCTATATAGTGTATCCATAGAGAACATGAAAGGTTTAGGCTATGACTGTGCATTCATGAAAGCAGATGTGCATGGAACTAGTTTTCTTGTGACCCATGAAACTAGATGTATGTCGAAATATTTTCCATGATGATTTTTGATAATAACTTCTATGGTGGAATCAGTATTATATCTTGGTTTTACCCATTAAATCCATATACATGTTACTCGGTACATGAGATCATTTGTTGTCACTGCTTTACACTAGAGTTTCCTTACTTGATTGATTATTACTTTTGATTTATTAATTTATTGAGATGATGCAATTTGACTCTATCATATTGACTCTTGTACATATACTGATATTAGGTGTATATTGTTACTTTTATTTACTAATATTAAATTAACTTTGGAAATTGTTTTTCAATATTTTTCAAGAGAAGGTTTTTTTTGAAATGAAAAAATGATATTTTTTCTAACTCCGGTTTGGTAAATGTTTTTGAAATGTTTAAACTTATTCTTTAGAACCATATCCATTGAAAAATAATTTATATGGATTCATTTTCCCTTCTGAAATTTAAATTTTTTTACTCAGTTTATTTTTATACTCTTTTAGCATATTTGAATTACCATATGAATTAACTACATAGACTCATTGGTGAAATCCTACTAGGCCTTCTAGCTCACTACATGTTTGTAATATTTGGTGTTTTTAGCATATATGATATTATAGATGGTGCTCGTGATCTCATATTTTTTGTGGGTTTGTGCTTTGGTGACTAAGTTTTTATGACTTGGGATATAGTGGGTGGTTATGGGCCTCCAAGAGACTACTTTTAAATTTTCTATTATGATTTCAATTTTGTTTCATCTCTCTGTATCTTGTTATGTTCATATAGATTTATTTATATGATGATGTTTACATAGTTTAATTTTATTATACTTTTCTTTTTTTTGGAAAAACAATTACCAATGTTTATGTATTGATGGCCAGGTGCTTTTATCCCGCTCATGGAGATCGAGAACACCCTTTGAGTCAGTGAATCATCAGTTCAGATATTAGTTTGGACGATACTATGGGCTGGTTCGTCAAACTTTTCAATTTCAAAATCACTTTTAAAAACTAATAAATTACATTATATTAGGAAAAACATTTTATTCAAAAAGAAACATTTTAAATTTTAAAGTAATATTTAAACAACTTTGTGTTCATGATATAAGTAAAGCTCCATTCATCCCGAGTATGTTAAATTAACAATTCGTTTCACATTCTTGTAAGAAAAGTCAAATGTACCTTGTTTTTAAAGGTATAGGAAGATTCAGTTTTTTCTAATAATACAATTATGGGTAAAAATGGATTCAAAAAATCATAGTAAAACATTTTTTATTTTTTTTAGAAAACATGGATTTGGACGAAAAAGAATTTTCAATCGAAGAGATAAATGAAGACATATTTTATGGAAAATATATTTTTTTCATACAATTTAAGTACCAAAGAGATAAAAATGGTACTACTAATTTAAAAATTAATGAATAACTATAGAATAAGAAAATAAAATGTTTTTATTATACAATGATAAAAAAATTTCCTTCAATGTAAATTTGAGTATAAACAATTATGATTAAAATGATATTGAAACATAAATCTATTACCACTTTGATAACTTTTGAATTATAAGCCCTATGAAAGGAATAATATAAAATGAGGCATTAAATACCATTAATGTAAATATATTTATTATATAAAACATAAATAGGGTAATATATACACCTCATTATACACTTAATCATATAATATCGAAGACAGTGAAGAAATAATATAACCCAATGAAAAGAAATTGAGTTATGAAATTATTTAACACATGATAATTTTTAAGTCTAATACCCTTGAATGAAATAATTAAAATTAAAACTTAAAATACCCTGATGTATGAAGGATTTATTATATTACATGATAAAGTGGTAGTATATTTATTATATAAATAAATTAGGTGCATAACATTTCAATATTCCTCAATGAAAGGAAATTGTGACGAAATTCCATACCTCATGTTTCCTTTTGGTTAAATTAAATTTAACATACATTATAATGGTTTTAATCATGTTTTTAATTAATAAAAACAATCACATCCATGTTTATAATATCATATATGATCCTGTTATAACATATTTCCACCCATTCATTAATAATTTATTATTATTATTGTTGTTGTTGTTTTTGTTGTTTCAGTTGTTAATTGCCTTATTTTCTCTTGCAAGTTTTGTCATAAAAGTTATAGTTATTTCATATAGGATATAGATCCATAATATATATAATTATATTAATTTTATAAATGTCATATTTAATTCTTGGATGCATTTTTAAAATCATTCTCTAATGTTGTGCAAGGAAAATGAGTCGCATTGCTTCAAGGAGAAGGAATACCATGTGTACACCTGAGCGATGATATAATTCCATTATTGGGTGAAAAATAAGGAATTTTATGGTATATTAATTTTTAA
Source organism: Viscum album (assembly GCA_963277665.1). Taxonomy (NCBI): domain Eukaryota; kingdom Viridiplantae; phylum Streptophyta; class Magnoliopsida; order Santalales; family Viscaceae; genus Viscum; species Viscum album. Next base: position 333,410,974 of record OY728122.1, read on the forward strand.
TAATTGATATAATCCCATATTTATTATATATATTTATTATTCCCATCGTTATGGTTGACCATGTGAGTCGGGGATGGATACAAATTACATCGGTTTTTGAGGCGGTAGTCTACCGTACACACGAGCGATGGATTTGTTTCCAATTTGATGGAGGATGAGATAGATAGATATTATAACATAAAAATTAAAATATCTCAATATATTGAATAAAATGGGGTTATTATATTGTAATTGGTAATATATAATTTAATTTGGAAAAAGAATAATTAAAAAGAAGGAGCTTAGTGAAGACAATTACCATTGCTTAGATAGACCTTCTTTGGATCTATTAGTAAGGACCCTAGGATTGGAATTTTAGGAAGAAAAAAACCTATATAATATGGATAAGGATTTTGGGGAGATATTTTGGTATGCTTTGGTTGAGGAAAATGGATTTAGAGGTGTGAATAAGTGAGGGGATGGAGTGCCTTTTTATAATTGAGGAGGAGGACACACATGGAATTTTCAAAAAGAATAAATCATACCCACATTTTTCACATTCCGCAAGGATATAAAATTGTTCATTATAGAACATTAGATGTCATATGGTCTAAATATGTCCATATAATAGGATTTATAAAAGGTTTTAGGTTCATTTAACCCTTATCTTCTTAGTTTAATCCCCTAGTAAATGTATTTTCACCTTAACTGTGGAAAAATATTTTTACTATTTTTACTATTCATTATGAAAAAAATTAAATTGAAATTATTTTATATTTTTAAATATGTTTATTATAAATATAGAATCTATTTTTCCATATTCAATTCATAAAAATGAAATAATATAATTTAAAATAAAACTTGTAGACATGTCGAAAAACAGGTTTTCAAGAAATGCATTTTTCAAGCATAAGATGATCTTATATTAGCTATATGAATAGTAATCATGATGAGATGGATTTAAATTAATATATTTAAATATATAATATAAAAATTTTATTTAAATTATTCATCATTAAATATTATTTTTATTAATAAAAATGGAGGAACATTATGCTTTTAAAAACAATTTTATGAAAATGGTGTTTTTAATCCTAAAAATAAACATATATCAAAATTAGGTATAAATATGATTAAAATGTAATTATTTATTTTAAATATAATTAAATAATAATTTTTACATTGAAATCAAATTCAATTCATAATGGAACTTTAAAATTACTTAATCTACTTAAAAGACATAACATTATTTGAAAAAGCGGCATTTTCACTATTCACTAAAAAATCAACCTTTTCAGAAAAATCACAAAATTTCACCCTAATATAAATTTGATATGATTTTCTCAAAAATTATATTATTTCTATAAAATAAAATTTCTAAAAGTTGTATAAATTGATTAAAATTTTAAATATAAATGAAAAATAAAATCATTTTTGAAGAATGTGTATTTTGAAGCATAAAATGAATTTACAAAAAATTTGAGTGATTATTTACTAAGAATTTATCAATAAATTAGCATTTATTAGAAACTATATATATATATATTTTATAATTATGTTAATCCTATCCATACCCTCTAATTAAACAACTCAGTTATAACGATCATATTTAAATAGCATCTCACAGTTCATTTTGGCTTGGTGTCACATGTCGTATATGAAATCAAACAAAATGTTTTCATTTTAATTTATCATGGTTGAATTTACTGCATGATATCAAAGAGATTAAATTTATTTATAATAAATGAACTTTAAAATATCATGGTGCTACAATCATGAAGCAACTTTCTCAAGATGGTGATTGGGTCCTGTAGATTTTCTTAGGGATGGTCAAAGTGATTCCACATCAATGTTTCTAAGTCAAGATTCATTTTAGTTTTTGTTAAAAGTATTATTTTACTTTTTTTCTTCTATAATATTGTTTTTTATTGGTATTTTTGAGCTGTATTATTTACATTTCATGCATCATATAGTTTTGGTTTGGCTGTTTTTATTATAATTATGATAGGTTGTATTTGTTTAAAAGGGAAAATAATCCCCCAATGATTTAGTAATCCCATGGAATTTATTTCCACAATCTTTATTCTAGTGGATATCACCTATGTTTAGTGGCACCTCAGATCTTTCCCAACCAATGGATTGGGTTAAGATGTTAAAAACTCCTTTTTTGATATTTAAAATTCGATGGATTATCTTTAGTATCATATGATTTTGTTATTTTGAGTTTTATCGTAATTTCTTGAAAATGATTCTTCAGAAAAGGATCCTATGATAATTCTTGAAAATTATCTATAAAATATCAAAAATTCAATTTTTTTACAAGTTAAAAATCATAAAAATACTCATAAATATATCAAATATCACATTCTATATATAGAAAACTTACATATCATCTATGAATCTAAGGAATTTTCTACATTTAGATCATAGAAAAATATCTTACATTTGATCTCATAGATATATTTCATATCATGTAAAAAAATATAATTATGCATAATGCCTTGTGATGAGGACTTTTATAATTCTTCATGCCCTGTAGAATATATTATGTATCCTTATAAAAATCATATATATCATCAAAATGTTATATATTTATATTTAAATTTATTTGTATTCTGCTATGGAGAAATTATTCAACTTTTCTTCATGGATACGAAAATACATACTGAATAAAAACTTTCATGTTAGAGTAAGTATTTACGTTTGTTAATTCTTCACCTCTTCTGAAAAAAAATCATACTTGTCATAGGTGGTTCACACCATTTCAAAATTTTCAACTCTTATTAAGAAAAACCTTATGAATTGAGTAAGGTTTTTTCATTTATTTATTTTCATCTCCTCTGAATAAATAAATATTTTCATAGAGGACATTACCAAAAATTCAGATTCAAATAATCTAAATTTCAAAAACCTCCAGATAAATTTCAATCAACACTCACCTCACATTGAAAATATTATTTTATGTGATTTTGTACATTATTTACGTATTGAAAACAAAATCCACCACATTAAACATATCCACTTCTTATTCTTTAATTCAACATTTCTATATAAACCACAAAATTTGAGAGGAAACTTTTTCAGCTCCAAATCTTAGTACTAAAAAATAGGCCTTTAATAGTACTCGAAAAAAGCATTGATAAAGGGAACCTTTATCAATGCTAAAAAAACATTGATAAATTTCACCATTTATTAGCACTTTTGATTTACTGCTGATAAAGGGTTCCCTTTATTAGTGCTTTATTTTTAGTGGTCATAAATATATCTTTTATCAGTGATTTTTAGCATTGATAAAGGTCCAAATAAAATAAAATAATTAAATAAATAAAAAATAAAAAATTATTTTATTAAAAAAATATTAAATTTTTTTATTAATTAAATAATTATTGATAAAAATGAATATATGGATTATAATATATATAAGTTATAAATTCTAGTAAATAATATATATTAAATATCCAAATATATACAAAATGAAAATAAAACCAATTAAAAATAAAAATAAGTATATTGAGAAAAATATTGTGCATTTTATTAATTAAATAATTGTGATAATGTTAATAAATAATATATATTAAATATATAGATATATATGAATGTATATAATTATGATTTATATAATATAAAATATAAATGATTTATATTAAATAGTCATATATTTAGTGAATAATGGTTTATAATTAATAATTAATATGAATTAAAAATACTGACTGATTGCATAGAGTAATGGACATAATTGAATGTCGTTTGATTTTTCCATTTAGTAAGGATCAAATGTGTGTTATATTGATTTCTCATATACATAATTAATTCATTTTTATATAAAATGCACACACACAAAACATATCCATTTTTTCAATATTGTTAAAGTGTACTTATTTTTAATTTATTAAATTTCAGTCATTTTTAACATGTATGAACTTAAGATTAAATATTTATTAATAAAATTAAAAATATATTTGTAAAAAATTATTTATAAATAAAAATATTTATAAACGTACATTTTCTTTATTTATATATTTATATATTTACAATTATAAATAAATAAATATAGTTTTTAAAAAAGTATTTATATAATTATAAATAAATTATTATATATATGAAAGTAAGTATTATATTTATAATAAATTTATTTAAATAATGAATATATTTACTATATTTATATTTATATATATTTATTAAATATATATGTAATTATATAAATATTATTTTTCAAAATATTTATATAATTATAATTAAATAATTATATATTTAAATAATTATAAAATTATAATAAATATATTTAAATAAAGAATATATTTACTATATATATATAATTTTTTTATTTATAATTATAATTATAATTATAAACCCTTTATCAGTGCTTAAGTAATAAGTAGTGATAAAAGGCATATTATTTAGCATTAAAAATTTAGCGCTGATGAAATACATCTTTGTTAATTCTTATTAATTAAGTGCTGATAAAAGTTATCTTTATCAACACTTTTTTAGAAGTGCTGATAAAAGTGTCCCAATATATTTAAAAAATCATAACCTTTCATTAAATCGTGGAAATACGTGAAGCTTTTCATGGATGCCACCCTCACCTGTGCTCCTCCTTGGTGAAATAAACCTTGAATAAAGGCTCTGATCAAGGCTCAAAGAATTCCATGGCTCAATTACAAGGATTGAATGTAAAGACCCGTAAAATTCAAGGGAATTTTTTTCTTAATTTTCTTTGGGATTTTACAAGAACGTAGTTTCTGACGGCACTGGATTCCGAGGCCTGGTGTGTTTGGAATTTCTATCCGAAGATTAGCTCGAGTACGTTCAGTGAACGAACGAGTGGGAAATTCTAACTTTTGAACCGGTGCTCGGAATCGAATTTTGAGGGCACCGATGAAACCGCAGCGCCGGTAATTGCTTAGGAACGCCTTTTCTAGAGTTGCGTTTGCTCGTTATGAGTTATTTAAATTAGTGGATTTAGTGTGAGTGAAATAAAATTTCGTTAAGAATTTTATTTCTCTTTTCCATGTGTTAGAACCTAGGTGTAGAAGTTAGGGTGGGACCCCCTGATTGTTAGTTTCTATTGAGTGGATTAAAGTTAAGGTGGGGCCCACACGAGCCCCACCTTTTCAATTTCCTTAACTCCCTAACTCCTCTTAACCCCCCCACTTAAGTTGTGTAACACTTTTAACTTTTAAACTTCCCTTTAATTTGGGTGACTTTTCCTCTCCTCTCTTTAAGTATTCCAACTCACCAATTCAATTAATTAAATTAAGTTTTGAATTTTTGAATCATGGAATGAGTTAATAAAATAAGGATGAGCCTTATTTTATTTTGGTTGGTTGTTGTGTGTGGACAATTGAGGAGTGAGCTCTTGGGTGTTTTCATCTTTATCACGAAGAACACCAAGACTTCGACGAAGAACGCCGTCACCGTATGAAGAGATCGACGTGCCATCTCTTCTCCTCTCTGCAGTAGGGGTGTGACCCCTTTTTCCGAAGATCGATGATGCACCCTCTTTCGATCTTCTTCCCGTGTCAAAGAAAAGGAGACACCACTTCCTCCTCGGACATTCTCTATCAACATACGGAGCTTCACCTCTCGACGTCGTTTTCCGCAGCGAACCCCCATTCTAGCTATGCTCAAGGTAGGGGTTATTTAATTATTTTGTTCGTGTTTACCACTTTGTCGTTCTTCATGAAAATATGACCAAATTCTATTGATTAATGAGATGGGGCCGGACCGCACAAACACGGCCAACCCTACTCCCTTATCCGTGTGTTTGTTTCTTTGTGGTTTGAAACGAGTATAGCGCGGTGCCGTCGCACCGCGTGTGATCGTGCGACAAGGAATGCGCGGCGCCATCACGCCGCGCCATGGAAACGAACAAGGACACGATGCCGTTGCGCCGCGTCGGAGAAACCCAAAGACATCGCGGCCGGAGCGAGGCCGTGGTGGAAGAGCACGGCGCCGTCATGCCGCTCCGGACAACCAAGGCCGCGGCGAAGCAGGGTGACCGGTGACCGGAGACGGGCCGCCGGTGTCGGAGCAAAAAGGGGACCGGCCGACGCCGGTCCCGTGGAGCAAGAACCGGCTGGCCAGGTCGGGCCGGCCGGACAGGGAAAGAGACGGGGGTCAAAACCCCCAGCTGGCCAGCTGAGCGACCCCTTAATTGGGGCCGTGGTTTCCGAACGGCGGGGGGCAGTGCCCCCCCCCCCTGCATAACCGAACGGCTCGGCCGTTCGGCCGAGCCAGCTGGCGCCGCGCGCCAGCATGCCGTGTAGCCGGGCCGACCCAGGGGGTCTCGGGCCGGGTCGGTCCGGGCCCGAAACCCCCGTTTTTGGCACCTTTTCAGTGTTTCGCCCATATCTTGAGCTGTAGACCTCCGATCGATGCGCCGTCAGCGGCGATGCGATACTTGGATCGAGTCAGTCGTTTCAGTATATTGCACTGAAGGTTTCGATTACTTTGGATTTGGTCGGGTTGGTTCGTACACGAAACCAACTGGGCCCTCGGAGCGGAAACACTCATATCTTGAGTTCCAGACGTCCGATTGATGTGCCTTCGACTTTGTTGGAATCCTCTTGTGGAGATGGAACTTTTGGCTTACTTCACCCGAGGTTTGGATTCAGTTGGAGTATGGATGAGTTGGATTGTACCCGAAATCCAACCGGGCCCCTGGAACGGAAAAGCTGATATCTTTCAGACCAGACGTCTGTTTAACGAACCGTCAGGGGCGTTGGAGATCACGTTGAGAAACGGTCCCTATGATTATACCCTATGATAGTTCAGGGTACAATTGATATACGGCTGGGTTGGTTTGCTCATGAAACCAACCGGGCCCCTCAGACGAAAAGATAATAACTCACAGACCGGGTGTCCGATTGACGCGCTGTCTGTTGTGTTGAGACCCTTATGATGAGGTAGTACTTTGAGATACATATTCGTGGGACTTTGTGATACTTGGAGTATTGCACAGTAGCTCATGGAGCGGTCCCTCCTGGAGACGAGCATACAGAGTACGAAGACCGTGTAGACGACTTAGAACTGACGACTGCTTGACCGACTCGACTTGGAATGAGTCGACTAGCCCATTGGACGGAGCGCCCAGTATTTGGCGGCATACCCACGGCGGAAGGAGCGCCTGGTAGTTGGCAGCAGACCCGCGGTACTCGACCAGAGGAGTACCTCTGTATGCAATTAGGGGGAGCACCCTGTATTTGGCGGCAGACCCATAGCGGACAGAGCACCCAGTATTTGGTAGCAGACCCGCGATACTCGACAAGAGGAGTATCTCAGAGACTTGGATTAGTGAGCAGTACCTCGGAGTCGTGACAGGACCACTGTACACTCTAGAGACAGGGCTCTTCAGTAGTTACGGTTTCGATAATGAAAATCTTGGTTTGAGCTGAGTCTATGATCTTTGTGTTTCCTCTTGATTGAGATGGGTCACATGATTACTTAGGTATATGTATGGGCATATACCAGGGTAGTGGTTATCTGTTGATTTCATAATCTTTGGGTTTCCTCATGATTGAGATGGGATACTTGATAACATGCTTATATGTATGGGCATATACCCTAGTAGAGGTTATCTGTTGAGATCTTACTTGTGTTTATCCTTGTTGGATTTAGTGAGACCTTGAGGGTCTCAGGGTCCCTACTAAGTATCTTTATACTCACCCCTACACGGGCTATGCCCGCACCTCGTTGTGTTGGTTGCAGACGATGGGCAGTGCTGACAGAGGCCGAGTGATCGAGGACTGGATGGTACCCGGAGGTGGACCACATGACGATTCAGTATCCAGAGGTGGAATTCACCACAAGACGACACTCGGAGGAGGTTGACAAGAGAGAGCGTTTTGGAGGCTATCTGTACCTACCCTTCAGGTAGGATCCGAGGAGGATGACCCAGGAGCCGCTTCCATTCTTCCAGCTATTGTAATTTGTTTAGTTGTAGTTGTACTTTCATTTGGGTTTGTATTCTGGCCCATTTACCTTTCAGCACTTCTCTTTGTACTTAGTGTTTTACTTCCGCTTGTACTCTGTGGTGTTTTGTTTACTTTTATAAAGGCAATTCCTTCCCAGTTATCAGGATTTACACCTTTGGTGCTAGTCGCCAGCCCTTGGCCTATGGAAGGTGGGCTTGGGGTAGTCACAACACGGTCCCTAAGGACAGGTCGTGACAAATTGGTATCAGAGGAGTTGGTTCTATGGCAGAACTTATAACTCTGATGTTTTCTTTCTGTGAAGAAATTGTGTTAAGAGTACCGAGTGTAGTTTTCAGTTCAGGGAGTCCAGTGTTGGTGCGGGCGGCCGACGTATCCATACACCAGGACCCTGACAACTGATTTCCGACTTTGTGCACGAAAACACTGATTGCGTGTGTGTTTCTAGAAGTTTTTAAAAGTCAGATCAAACTAGGTCAGCTCACCAGGTATAATCATTTGACCGTGTCAGGTTGATTCTTTTAGGTTGCCTTTTCACAGAAGACCAGCTAGAGCCTAGAGGGATGTACGTATTGACAGCTTGCCGAGCGACGAGGCTTCGGTACAGGGCCCTCTTGTTGTTGAGGCACCAGTAGAGGCACCAGCGGTACTACCATACGTTGGGCCACCGATGCCACCAGCCCTAGTAGTAGGCGATGCACGCCACTTGAGCGCGCTGCACGAGTTCCAGCGCCAGAGTCCACCCAGGTTCCGGGGAGAGACGGACCCATAGGTGGCTGAGGATTGGATGGAGGCTGTGGTGAGAGTCTTCAGGCTAGTGGGGACGCCGGCAAACTTCATGGTGATCTTTGCTACCATCCTTCTTCAAGCAGCAGCAGGCAGGTGGTGGAGCCACTTGTTCCAGTTTTGCGACGGGATGACCTTCACATGGGAAGACTTGGAGACCTTCTTCAGGGTGGAGTTTGTGCCAGTAGCTCTACACCCTGAGCGTGTTCAGGAGATGCTGCCTTTGCCACGTGTTTTTTGATCAGTAGCTGAGTCATATGTGGGTAGTAGACAGATGATGTAGAGGTCCAAGAGGACCAGATCTAGCCGTACGAGAAGCAGGAAGTGTTATGAATGCGGCAGGAAGGGTCACCTGGCACGTGACTGTCCGACTCCTCGTACAGTTGATCTACGGGTGTTGGAGGAGCCGCCGAGATAGAAGCAGCGGCTGGTGCTTGAGAAACAGCCGAGCAATGGACAAGGCAGTAGAGCTCCTAGAGCAGGTGGATAGGAGAGGAACTAGTGGATACATCCCTTGTACTTCTAGTTCCATGTTGATATTGTATTCGTGTATTTGTACTATGAGCTGCAATAATAAAAAGACACTTATCTTTGTAATGTTTTCGTTCCTGTCCTTCTGATTGGTTGATACTGAGAGGTCCCAGTTAAAACTGTTGACTTGACCCTCACGTTCGAGATTTCTACTGGAGGAGACCAAGTGACCACACACAGATGCCGACAGCGTGCCTCAACCTTTGGAGGAGAGAGTGACGGTTGGATCTCTTGGTAGTTATGTCGAGTCCTTACGACGTCATCCATGGCATGAAAACATCATTCATGTTAGGATTGACTATATTAGGAAATGGGCGTGGTTCATCCAGGGGATGAGACCGAGTTTCTCTTTTCGGCAAAGGAGAAATTTTAGCAGCTCTTTCAGATCGTAGGCAAAGAAGGTGCAGATCATCCAGGAGCTGATGAAGACTGCACAGTGCAGTAAGAAACAGGAATCCGTCGCCAGTATTAGAGACTCAAGTGTGTTAAGAGTTTCGAGAAGAGGAAGATTTAAGGAGAGATGAGTCTGCGGAGTAACAGACGTGGAGGCAGATCTAGGAGAGCAGAATGAGGTGGTGTACATCTTAACATGCAACAACCACCCGCCTTAGTTATCCCCGCCAGGCTCAGGGAGCTAGAGGGAGGAGGAAGAGTGTGGCTGCATGCGGTCAAGGAGTGTGACCAAATGGATCTAAAAATGATTCAAGGGATAGTCTGTGTCCACTACTAGCTGCTGTAGTAACAGACGTCGATATGAATCATTCCTTGCTTTTACAAATCTTGTTCCAGACCTATAGTTTCCGGTAAGCCGTGGACTTGACCCTCACGTCTGAAGATACCTTGGGAGGAGACTCGATAATCACACATACGCCGACGGTGTGGTCAGACCCTCGAGGCGAGAGTTTCAGTTGGAATCTCTTGGTGGCAGCGTCGAGGCCTTAGTACGTTAGTTTGAGTATGGAATGGGCAATAACTTTTCATGCTCAAATTGACGGTATTAGGTAATAAGGTTGTGGTTTAACTAAGACGTCAGGATGGGTTTTCCTTGGTCAGTGAAAAGGAAACCCCAGGTAGCACAAGATAAACTCATGCACAGGAGGGTGCGACCGATCACTCTTGAGTCGGTCAACCTTACCCTCATGGAAAAAGTCATTTTGAGTTTCAGTTCTAACAGGAATTGGAGACCTCTAGAGTTCGAGGATGAAGATCACGTCCTTATACAGGTCTCACCTCGATGAAGTTTATGAAGATGTGGCCAAGGCGGCAAGTTATCTCCGAGGTTCAGCGGACCTTTCTGGGTCCTCATTTGGGTAGGTGAGGTGGTTTATAGCTTGACCCATCCACCTTAGTTGCACCAGGTGCACGACGTTTTCCATGTATCTCAACTGAGGAGATACGTGCTCGACCCTTCGCATATCATCGACCATGGGGAGCTGGATGATGGCGATGGGGTTTCTTTCACGGAGGTTCCAGTGGGGATCGAGGATCGACAGGAGCGGATCCTACGAGGACGGTCGATTCCTTGGGCGTGCTTTCATTGGCAGTACGAGAATCTCGAGGTTAGCACATGGGAGCGGAAGGCTCAGATGCGTGTTCAGTACCAATTTTGTATCCCTAGTTAGTGTTAAAGCTTTACGGGGATGTAAATCCCTGAGGTGGGAGTAATGTAAAGACTCATAAAATTCAAGGAAAAGTTTTTCTTAATTTTCTTTGGGATTTTACAAGAACGCAGTTTCTGATGGCACTGGATTCAGAGGCCCGGTGTGTCCGGAATTTCTATCCAAAGATTAGCTCGGGTACGTTCAGTGAACGAACGAGCGGGAAATTCTAACTTTTTAACCGGTGCTCGGAATCGAATTCTGAGGGCACCGATGAAACCGCAGCGCTGGTAATTGCTTAGGAACGCCTTTTCTAGAGTTGTGTTTGCTCGTTATGAGTTGTTTAAATTAGTGGATTAAGTGTGAGTGAAATAAAATTTTGTTAAGAATTTTATTTCTCTTTTCCATGTGTTAGAACCTAGGTGTAGGAGTTAGGGTGGGACCCACTGATAGTTAGTTTCTCTTGAGTGGATTAAAGGTAAGGTGGGGCCCACATGAGCCCCAAATTTTCAATTTCCGTAACTCCCTAACTCCTATTAACCCCCCCACCTAAGTTGTGTAACACTTTTATCTTTTAAACTTCCCTTTAATTTGGGTGACTTTTCCTCTCCTCTCTTTAAGTATCCCAACTCACCAATTCAATAAATTAAATTAAGTTTTGAATTTTTGAATTATGGCATGAGTTAATAAAATAAGGATGAGCCTTATTTTATTTTGGTTGGTTGTTGTGTGTGGACAATTGAGGAGAGATATCTTGGGTGTTTTCATCTTCATCACGAAGAACACCCAGACTTCGACGAAGAACGCTGTCACCGTAAGAAGAGATCAACGTGCCATCTCTTCTCCTCTCTGCAGCAGGGGTGTGAACCCTTTTTCTGAAGATCGACGATGCACCCTCTTTCGATCTTCTTCCCGTGTCAAAGAAAAGGAGACGCCACTTCCTCCTCGGATGTTCTCCATCAACATACTGATCTTCACCTCGCGACGTCATTTTCCGCAGCGAACCCTTATTCTAGCTATGCTCAAGGTAGGGGTTATTTAATGATTTTGTTCATGTTTACCACTTTGTCGTTCTTCGTGAAAATATGAACAAATTCTATCGATTAACGAGAGGGGACCGGGCCGCACAAACATGGCCGACCCTCCTCCCTTATCCGTGTGTTTGTTTCTTTGTGGTTTGAAACGAGTATGGCGCGGTGCCGTCGCACCGCGTGTGATCATGCGACAAGGAAATGCGCGACGTCGTCGCGCCGTGCCGTGGAAATGAACAAGGACACGATGTCGTTGCGCCGCGTCGGAGAAACCTGAAGACACCGCGGCCGGAGCGGGGCCGCGGTTGAAGAGCACGGCACCGTCACGCCACACCGGACGACCAAGGCCACGGCCGGTTCCGGGCCGCGGCGAAGCAGGGTGACCGGCGGCCAGAGACGGGCCGCCGGCGTTGGAGCAAGGAGGGGACCGGACGACGCCGGGGGGGGGGGGGGGGGTAGCGTCGAGGCCTTACGACGTTAGTTTGAGTATGTAATGGGCAATAACTGTTCATACTCAAATTGACGGTATTAGGCAATAAGGTTGTGGTTTAACTATGACGTCAGGATGGGTTTTCCTTGGTCGGTGAAAAGGAAACCCCAGGTTGCACAAGATAAACTCATGCACCGGAGGGTGCGACCAATCACTCTTGAGTCGGTCAACCTTACCCTCGTGGCAACAGTCGTTTTGAGTTTCAGTTCTAATAGGAATTGGAGACCTCTAGATTTCGAGGATGACGATCATGTCCTTATACGGGTCTCACCTCGATGAGGTTTACGGAGATGTGTCCAAGGCGGCAAGTTATCTCCAAGGTTCAACAGACCTTTCTGGGTCCTCATCTGGGTAGGTGAGGTGGTTTACAGCTTGACACATCCACCTTAGTTGCACCAGGTGCACGGCGTTTTCCATGTATCTCAACTGAGGAGATACGTGCTCGACCCTTCGCATATCATCGACCATGAGGAGCTGGATGATGGCGATGGGGTTACTTTCACGGAGGTTCTAGTGGGGATCGAGGATCGACAGGAGCGGATCCTATAAGGATGGTCGATTCCTCTGGTGCGCTTTCATTGGCAGTATGGGAATCTCGAGGTAAGCACATGGGATCAGAAGGCTCAGATGCATGCTCAGTACCTCTTTTGTATCCCTAGTTAGTGTTAAAGCTTTACGGGGATGTAAATACCTGAGGTGGGAGTAATGTAAAGACCCGTAAAAATCAAGGAATTTTTTTTCTTAATTTTATTTGGGATTTTACAAGAACGCAGTTTCTGACGGAACTGGATTCCGAGGCCCGGTGTGTCCGGAATTTGTATCCCAAATTAGCTCGGGTACGTTCAGTGAACAAACGAGCGGGAAATTCTAAGTTTTGAACCGGTGCTCGGAATCGAATTCTGAGGGCACTGATGAAACCGCAACGCCAGTAATTACTTAGGAACGCCTTTTATAGAGTTGAGTTTTCTCGTTATGAGTTTTTTAAATTAGTGGATTAAGTGTAAGTGAAATAAAATTTCGTTAAGAATTTTATTTCTCTTTTCCAAGTGTTAGAACCTAGGTGTAAAAGTTAGGGTGGGACCCACTAATAGTTAGTTTCTCTTGAGTGGATTAAAGGTAAGGTGGGGCCCACACGAGCGCCACCTTTTCAATTTCCATAACTCCCTAACTCCTCTTAACCCCCCCACTTAAGTTGTGTAACACTTTTATCTTTTAAAATTCCCTTTAATTTGGGTGAATTTTCCTCTCCTCTCTTTTAGTATGCCAACTCACCAATTCAATTAATTAAATTAAGTTTTGAATTATTGAATTATGGCATGAGTTAATAAAATAAGGATGAGCCTTATTTTATTTTGGTTGGTTGTTGTGTGTGGACAATTGAGGAGAGAGATCTTGGGTGTTTTCATCTTCATCACGAAGAACACCCAGACTTCGACGAAGAACGCCGTCACCGTAAGAAGAGATCAATGTGCCGTCTCTTATCCTCTCTATAGTAGGGGTGTGAACCCTTTTTCCGATGATCGACGATATACCCTCTTTCGATCTTCTTCCCGTGTTAAAGAAAAGGAGACGCCACTTCCTCCTCGGACGTTCTCCGTCAACATACGGATCTTCACCTCGCGACGTCGTTTTCCGCAGCAAACCCCCATTATAGCTATGCTCAAGGTAGGGGTTATTTAATTATTTTGTTCGGGTTTACCACTTTGTTGTTCTTCATGAAAATATGACCAAATGCTATCAATTAACGAGATGGGACCAGACCGCACAAACATGGCCGACCCTCCTACCTTATCGGTGTTTCGCCCATATCTTGAGCTGTAGACCTCCGATCGATGCGCCGTCAACGGAGATGCGATACTTGGATCGATTCAGTCGTTTCGGTATATCGCACTGAAGGTTTCGAGTACTTTGGGTTTGGTCGGGTTGGTTCGTACACGAAACCAACCGGGACCTCGGAGCGGAAACACTCATATCTTGAGTTCCGGACGTCCGATTGACGTGCCGTCGACTTTGTTGGTATCCTCTTGTGGAGATGGAACTTTTGTCTTACTTCGCCCGAGGTTTGGATGTACTTGGAGTATGGAAGAGTTGGATTGTACCCGAAATCCAACCGGACCCCTGGAACGGAAAAGCTGAAATCTTTCAGACCAGACGTCTGTTTAACGAACCGTTAGGGGCGTTGGAGATCACGTTGAGAAATGGTCCCTATGAGTATAACCTATGAGAGTTCGGGGTATAGTTGAGATACGGCCGGGTTGGTTCGCTCATGAAACGAACTGGGCCCCTGGGACGAAAAGGCTAATAACTCACAGACCGGGCGTCCGATTGACGCGCCGTCTATTGTGTTGAGACCCTTATGAAGAGGCGGTCATTTGAGATACATATTCGTGGGACTTTGTGATACTTGGAGTACTGAACAGTAGCTCGTGGAGAGGTCCCTCCCGGAGATGAGCATACAGAGTACGGAGACCGTGTAGACGACTGAGACCTGACGACTGCTTGACCGACTCGACTTGGAGTGAGTTGACTAGCCCAGTGGACGGAGCACCCGATATTTGGCGGTAGAACCACGACGGACGGAGCGCCAGGTAGTTGGCAGCAGACCCGCGGTACTCGACTGGAGGAGTACCTCTATAGGCTATTAGGGGGAGCGCCCGGTATTTGGCGGCATACCCACAGCGGACGGAGCACCCAATATTTGGCAGCAGACCCACGGTACTCGACAGGAGGAGTACCTTAGAGACTTGGATTAGTGAGTAGTACCTCAGAGTCGTGACAGGACCACTGTACACTCTAGAGACGGGGCTCTTCAGCAGTTACGGTTGTGATAATGAAAATCCTGGTTTGAGCTGAGTCTATGACCTATGTGTTTCCTCATGATTGAGATGGGTCACTTGATAACTTAGGTATATGTATGGGAATATACTTGGGTAGTGGTTATCTGTTGATTTCATAATCATTGTGTTTCCTCATGATTGAGAAGGGATACTTGATAACATTCTTATCTGTATGGGAATATACCCTAGTAGAGGTTATCTGTTGAGATCTTCCTTGTGGTTATCCTTGTTGGATTTAGTGAGAACTTGAGGGTCTCAGGGTCCCTACTGAGTATCGTTATACTCACCCCTGCACGGGATATGCCCGCACCTCATTGTGTTGGTTGAAGACAATGGGAAGTGCTGACGGTGGCCGAGTGATCGAGGACTAGATGGTACCCGGAGGTGGACCACACGACGAGTCAGTATCCGAAGGTGGACTTCACGGAACGACGACACTCGGAGGAGGTAGACGGGAGAGAGCGTTGTGGAGGCTATCTGTACCTATCCTTCAGGTAGGATACTAGGAGGATGACCCAGGAGCCACTTCCGTTCTTCCATCTGTTGTACTTTGTTCAGTTGTAGTTGTACTTTCATTTGGGTTTGTATTCTAGCCCATTTACCTTTCAGCACTTCTCTTTGTACTTATTGTTTTACTTCTGCTTGTACTCTGTGGTGTTTTGTTTACTTTTATAAAGGCCATGCCTTCCCAGTTATCAGGATTTATGCCTTTGGTGCTAGTCGCCAGCCCCTGGCCTATGGAAGGCGGGCTTGGGGTAGTCACGGCATGGGCCCTGAGGACGGGTCGTGACATCGAATGATTCAAGGGTCGAAATAATCCAAGGCTCGAACAGAATCCTTTCTCTACTTTCTCTTGAATGTAAGTCTTTCTCTACTTTGTCTTAGGGAAATTGGGGTGTAAAACATCAACAGTTCTAGCTGTGGTGGAGGATTTTTTTCAACTATAAGTATGGAAAGTTATCCATTTTGGATATTTGAATGTGGAGATCATATAGTTTGATGCTTGTAATTTTTAGTGTGAAACACCTATATTGTGAGCCTTCTCAGATTTTTTCCTAGGCTATACGAGCATCTCATTCCTTCTCAATTGCAACTATGAATTAATGTAGGGGATTTGTAAGATACTCTTTTATATTTGTGAAAGTGTCGATGAATCATGATTTATTTTAATTGGATAAATAGTTGAATTAACCATATGGTATAAGTCCCATCCCATTTTACATTATCTATATAATTAGGTATGTATCAATTTCCACAATGGTGGTTGGATAGCCTATGAGACTACTTCTTGGCATATTAAACTAACTAGTTAATTTCTATTTTTTAGTAGAGTCTTTATATGGGGAGTGATGTTTTATAGACCTATTAAGTTTTTGATTCCACTTTGATTTCTGAGTGAATTATGGTTAGTCCACTTAGAAATTATGACCTCATGGGAGTTGTTCCATCTTAGTAGAGGCTAGTGTGTATAGGATAGATGTTGCAATGTTTGGTGAATTTTTCTCCCTTGTTTGTGATATATCTTATTTACGTGTATTATTTCTTTATGAAAACTTCTTTATAGACATCCCTAGAATCTTATGGGTGAGTCAATATGTATTATATAGCCTCCTAATAATCCTTCAGATGGGTAGATCTGATGTGATGACCTCCCTAGAATCCTTGGGATGGGTCAGTATGGCGAAATGGAATCCTAGATTCTTGATATTTTTTCAATTATTTGATATGCCATTAATTTTAAATGTAATAATTCCTAATGTTGTTACACTAATTGTTCCAAAAAATAGAATGGAGGTTATAAAATTCTATATATTAGAAATTATTTTTAGGTATTCATCATTTTAGGTTTACATATATTGGTTCCACCCCTATGAATCTATGATTACCATCCATGCATATGAAATAACGATTTATTTATTGAAATGTTTTACCAATAAATTTTTATTTATTCTAGTTGATTGAATTAGAGTTTATTATTATTGTTTATCATTTTTGGGTTTTTATTACACCATAATTGCATATATTATATTTTCATCTGTTTATGGGATTTAAGAAAGATGTGATCTGTGTCAAACAATATTTATTATTGAATTTTTTTTCTTAAGAACCATACCCCATATCTTTTATGGATAACTATCATCCTTATCATTTTGATATCCCAAAAAGTTATTACATTTTATTTCTTTAGAATCACCCCCATATATTTTATGTTTCTTGTACTACTATGAGTAGTAGTTATCCCATGAATGACTAACACTTAGAGTATTTCATGAAACATTGGTTCATATCCATAAGATACATAGGATGTGTGTCAAAAAACAAAATGAAATAATAAATGTTTGGGAGACGAGATGATGATCATGAGAGTTTTCAATAACTTTCACCTTTGAATTAATTCATAAGATAACACCCACCATAGTGGAGTAATTATTTTCTTAAATTCAATTACCCATTTTATTCAAAGAATTCTGAAATTATTTAAAACAATCAAATGTTGGGTTTCCCTTATTATATTTGTCTATGACATTCACCTTTGATAATAAATATATTATATGTATTTACTTATTTATTATAAAAAATTAATATTTTATGAACCCAATAGTATGGATATGAATCCAAAATGGATGCACGCTAAACGTTTGAAAAATTATCATGAATATAGAGTTAAAGAGTTCATCAAGTTTGGAAGAGATCATGCATAAAAACCTCTTCACATATTTTATTCATGTTTACGTTGTTGTTATTCAATAAAAATTAGTTCAGAAGAGTTAGAATAATATTGGATTTGTCATAAAATATATCAAAGCTATAAGTTTTGGACTAAACATAGGAAAAAACTGAACATGCTCCTTGATTGCGATGATACTGCAGTTTATTGATCATTTTATTGGATTACTAGTGTAAAAGATGATGGATATCGCATGGAAGAAATGGAAATTTCAATTGAAGACAACCCTTTTGATTTTTAAAAGTGGTTTGAGAAGTTAAATAGATGTTCCAAGAGACCATTGTATACCGGTTGTACTAAATACACAACATTGTCAGCTGTATAGAATTTAAATAACTTGAAAGATGAAAGTAGATGGAGTGACACAAAATTTATAGAACTAATTAGTCTCTTGAATGAAATTATACTAGTATAAAATAAACTACCATGTCGATCATATTATTCTAAACGAATGATACATTTAATGAGATAAAAAATAAATGCTTGTATAAATGATTTCATATTATTTCTCAAGGACCATGAACTACTTATAAAATTCCCCAAGTGTGGTAGAGGTTGATACAAGAAAAATGAATCAAGTAATTAAAAATTTTTATGGTAATTTTCTATCATACCATGGTTTATAAGACTATATGGATGCTAGGAAACCGCAAGACAATTAACATATCATGCAGATACATGAATTAAAGAGAGGAACCTAGGTAATCCAGTAGATTATCATTAGTGGAAGAAAATTTATTATGATTATCCTAAATTTGGAAGTGATTCAAGAAACTTTCATCTTGTGTTATCTACAGATGGAATAAATCCTTTTGGTGTATAGAGTATTACTCATAGTATATTACCCATCATGATAGTAAATTATAACTTCTGTCGGGGTAATTCATGAAGTGCAAATATAATATGTTGCCTCTGCTTATTTCTAGACCAAGGAAACCCAATAATGATGTTGATATCTATTTGTATCTATTGATCAAAGATACGAAATTGATGTGGGATACAAGTGTTACATTGTATGATGCTCATAGAAGTGAATAATTCGAATTTTGTTCCATGTTGCATGGGATGGTAGTTTACTTCCCCACTTATGAAAATTTATTAGGCTATATCATTAAAGGATTGTTGGGGTGTACCATTTTTGAAAAATACACATACTCAGTTTGGTAAAAATATTCTTCAAAGACTGTGTTTTTGGGACATCAAATTTTTTTACCTTGATGACATAAATACTAATCATGGACAAAAACATTCGATTAGAATATCGAACAAGTTACAAAACTATCCCTAGTAATATGTGAAAAATTGTATAATAAAATAAAATATATTGAAATTATTTTCTCTAAACCATCTTTGAAAAACCTTAAAAAATCAGTTTGGATGAAGAGATCAATTTTATTTGAATTACCGTATTAGAATTGTTTGTATGTCAGAAATGTTATTGATTTCATGCTTGTAGAAAAAATGTATTTGATAGTGTCGTTGGAACATTTCTAAATTTTCTTGGAAAAATGAAATATGGCATCAAGGATAGGTTGGCCTTGATTGAAATGGGGATAAGGGAGGAGTTGGCACCGATGAAGGGTAAAAGGGGGAATTTATTACTCTAACAAATTACACTTTATCCAGACATGAAAAATTGTAATTTTTACTTTTTCTTAATGGTGTAAAAGTTCCACAGGTGTATTCATCAAATATCAATAATGTCGTGTCAATGACTAATTTGAAGTTACAAGGACTAAAATCACAGGAACGCCATGTTTTCATGTTATATTTGACACATATTTCTTTCATTGCATTCTCCCTCAAAATGTATAGAGTATATTAACCAGACTCTACTTTTTTTTAAAGTCATATGCAGAAATGTTATTGACCTGACGAAGTTTCCAATCATGAATAAGAAGGTTATAGTTATATTATATGAATTATAGATGTTATTCCCACCATTAGTTTTTTATATAATGGTCCCCCAGATGGTTCACTTGGTTAGGGAGGTTTAACTATGTGTCCCTATCTATTACATAAAGATATACCCAATTGGATGGTATATAAATTTTTTAAAAGGGAATGTCAAGAATTGAAGTCAGCCAGAAGGTTGTATTTTAGAATCATATATTGTTGAATAAGATATTGAATTATGTACTGATTATCTATCAGTTTTTGATAGCATCAGTCTCTCAAAGACTCATCATAGTTAATGCCTTATGGGTGAAGGGATTTATAGAAGAGATGTTTTGACAATTACGTTGAAAGAGCAGGATAAAGAGAACATTTACTTTTGACATAATAGTGAATATGCTGATTCATATATTGAATCCCACAAATAAATTATTATATATTTGAATCCATCAAGTGTTGAAGGATTGATATCAAATATACATAATCAACAGTTTATACGATAATTTTGAGATCAAATTTATGAAGAGTTATCTAAAAATCTAAATACAATTATCGAAAGACATTAATGGATAGCTAGGGGATCAATTGAAAATGTTATATCTTATATTGTTTTTGAGATAAATGGTTTTACATTATATAAAAAAGGACACGATGACAAAAGTACAATGAAAAACAACGGTGTTACACTTGTGGAGGAAGCGATGCACATATATGGTTCCAAGGATAGAAATCCAATTTATGAAAATATTTCTTATTTTGGCATTATTGAAAATATATATGAGTTGAATTATACAACATTTCAAGTGATGATTTTCCATTGAAAAGGGGTTGGAAATATTTTTAGGTCAGGATGGCTATGATGAAGACACCAGAGGGGGGGGGGGGTGAATTGTGATTGTTTAAAAATCTTACCAATATTTAAACATACCTCTTGAAATGAAGCGATCCTTTACTTCTCTCTTAAAGTCAAGAGAGAAATATAAATAAATAAGGGAAAATAACATAAGTATATATAGTTTTTAGGGGCACATAAACCCCCTAGTATACTCCACCAATGCTCTACTCCATGAGTTTGATGACTTTCACTAGTTGTTCCTCTTATCATAAGACCTTCTATATTCGAGTACAAAAAGTTAACACATTACAAGGCTTTTATAGGGACTTCTGTTTCTTTTATAGGGAACCTAGAATATCCAAAAAATAGTATGAGAATATGATACTTGACCATAATTGAGTCTTAGAATCCGATACTCCACCAAATTAATATAGATTGAGTTTTTTATGGTATAAGTTGAACTTCATAGTTTGCAGCAACAACTAATAGATTAAATCAGATCATCATTATAACACAACAGTAGTAGAAAAATAATCTTCAATGTTGGAAAATATTCTTATAATTCTTGTTAAAATAGAAGAAAATAGACCAGGAAATGTTTTTCTAGGCTTCCTTTATCTTTACATCATGAGAGAATAAGAATGACGAATGAATTTCAATTAACTCTTCAAAAGCATCGAGCTTTAGTATAAATATATTCAGCACCTTATTTTTAGAAGAGTATTTACATATCCACTTTTATTAATTGTGTATATTGTTTTTCTACAAGAGAGAGATATATATAGTGAATAAATATCCAGTATTTGTAACAATATTCCTCTTCCATAGGATACCCAATATAAAATGAGTTCATATCCTTCAAAAATATTCCAAGAATAGAGTAGCACTGTTACCTCTTAACTCCTCTAGAATAAATCTCTAAAATATTCATTTAAAATAATTGTACTAACTACTTCAATAATATCTTCATAATAATAACATCATTGGAAAATTTAAAACTCGTGTCTAAATCCATTCAAACCTCTTTAAATATAGTTGAAACAGTTCCTCAAAACTAGTAGCACAATTAATCATGAATACTTTAAATCAAATCATTCAATGAGATTCATAAAATCCCTTATAAATTGTATTGATTTAATCCATTTCATGAAATCCATTGAATTGGTCACAAAATAGCTTTATAATGATCTTTAATACTATGAAGATCATTTCAAAAATAGTGTAAAATATCGCATATTTAAAACAACATCATTGAAAAGTAAAATATAGGGTTCCTTCATGTAATGAAAAAATACCAAATGTAGGGTTAGACTATGTAGTATATGGTTCCTTTGTGTAGCATAAGATTCCTTCCAATGTATGGTTCATGAACCATACTTTCATCTGCACGTAACATAGGGAACAAAAGTAATGTAGGGATAATGATCCATACATTCACACTTTTTAGCATAAAATTCCAAATGTAGCATTGATTAACCATATATTAAATTTCCTGAATGTAGATTAAAAATAGTACATAAAGAATCCAATGTAGGGTTCATATTCCATACATTCATTCTTTGAACGTAGAGTTGTCGATCTATACATTTACTTTTTCAAATGTTGGGTTTGAATAAACCATTAGAAAACTGGACATCTTGCATTTAGATATTTCAATTATTTTTTAGAGCCCATTAATAGTAGATTCATCATTAAAAATATAAGACTTATATTTAGGAAAATTGTGATCTTTTTAAAGGATAATGAATCGAATCAATCCAAATTCTATAACTCCCAATATCTTAGAAAAAAGGAATCAATAACATCCTGAAAAACTACAGTTAAGAAACTGCATTCCCAAGCTTTAGTGAATTTATTGACCATCAAAACCACTTTTTCATCCTTTTATGAAAATTGGTGAAATAAAGATAAACTTATTTTATTTCTATATACCTAGATATTTAGTGATTTTTAAATCCATAGAACTTACAGTAAGATAAATACTATAGGATTTAAAATCTATTCATTGTACAGTTACAAAATTTTTTCAAAAAATCCAGTGATTTTTTAGAGTATCAAAACATCCTTTTCAGACATCCACATAGACTAATTATTTTTAGATAATTCCATTATCTATCCAATGGTATAATATTTCCAAAAATTTGTTCAATTTAGTTTCAGATATCATTATAATTATGAATTTACTTTAAGCTAAAACTATGATATTACTTGAACAACTTGTAACAGCTTTAACAAATGTTTTCACAATTTAAACAATTGAATTAGATTTTGACATAAATAGATAAAATGAAGATAATATTCATATATTTAAAAAGAAATAAACACCATAAGAATATGATCTCTATTTCTTTAGATATAAAATAAATACTTTGATGTACTAAATCTGAAACATTTAACAATTTTATTAGAAAAAAATTGATTGGTTAAAGTAATTATAAAAAATAAATAAAAATGGGAATGAAAATGAACCACTCAATAAATATGAGTGAATTTAAAGTTGATTAAATGGGATTTTAAAGTTTAATTTTAGTGTGTATAGGAAAAAAGAAGATCTGTTCAAAATGGAATCACAAGTAGTACAAATATTTTATGTTTCAGATCCAATAAACAAGAATTGGTCGATTTTCCTATTGGAAACTAAAAAAAATGTCAGGTAAGATGAAAATTCAATTGAGGATGACCCTTTCATTGAGAGATCACAATAATTTGATGTGAAAATCAAATGTTGAAAATATCTTTTATATTATAGGGGACCAGAAATATGGGATTTGGATTAAAGATAGAGGAACCAAGTCCCTAAAACAATTAAAAAAATAAATAGAGTTCAGTGAGAAGGTAAAAGTTTTTTTAGTATACTATGTTTTTTCTAATAATATTATATATTCTCTAGGGAATTAAAATAATATAAATTAAATGTTTGAATAATCATACATACAATGTCTTCTACACATGATGATTTTACCAATACCTCAAAAGAACAAACTATAATTAAGGAAACCCTTTGGGAAGATGTAAAGGTAATGTTACAATAAACTTTCTCAATTTTATCAAAAAATTATATAATGGAATGTTGATTTAATTTTAATTATTCCGTGTAAAGTTCATTTATTTTTGAATATTTATGTCCATATTTCATCCCTCTTAAGGAATAGAAATGATGCTATCTTTGCTCAATCACATATGTAATGTTTATGTTTTCACAATAAAATAATTATCTATAGAATTAATGTATTGTTTAATATTTCTGTTTAATTTATTTTCTTTTTTTATTACTCACATAATAATATTTTTCTTATATAGTTGGATTCTTTTGTTCTATTTGGGATGGTTTGTCCATATTTTATTCCTTTTTGTACAAAAACATCCACAAACTTCTTCTACCTCGAAACGTTTTCACCGTTGTAGTGTTATACTTATCACTTTCCTTCAAGTTCCCTCCATTTCTATTGTAGGAAGATAAATAATGTTGTCTCTATTAAATCACGTAGGTAATCTTTATGTTTTCATAGTAAAATAATTTTCCATATAATTAATGTATTATTTCATATTTAGGTTTATTTTTTTAGTGTTACTCACATAATAATTATTTTCTTATATGGGTGGATTATTTAGTTCATGTTGGGGTGGTCTGTCCATATTTCATGCCTTTCTACCCCAAAACTTCCACATAATTCTTCTCCCTAAAAACCTTTCCACCCCTGCAATGTTGACATTTATCACTTTACTTCAAGTTTCCTCTGCTACAAAATCATAGAAGAAATATTAATCTTTTAATAGTAAAATACTTATCTATAAAATTAATGTATTGTTTCATATTTATGTTTTATTTTTTTTTAGTATTACTCATATAATAATTGTTTTATTATATAGTTGGATTCTTTTTTTCATGCTCATACTTGTAATAGATTGGACTTCAATCATGAAATAGAGATAATGAAATTAATGAAATGTATCAAGAATATATACAAACATCATGAAAATGTGAATCCCTACTACTTATTTAGTTAATTTTTTCATCATTATATCTCATATTTGTATGTTAATATCCTTATCATTTTTATCTAATACTTAATTAATTTTTTTCATAGATATTTTGGGAATTCATATTAAATAGATGTTCATGTAAAAAAAACTTTTCTTGTTGAAATACAGAAGAGTATTGGCAGCTCATGTGGTAATTCTAGTGACTTCTAATGATATAGTGGGCACTTTATCTTCCTTTAATCTTATGTATTTCAACAACGAGAAAGGTTTTCAGCTATGAACATTGATTTAATATAAGTGTTGGAAATTTGACAAAGAAATACAATGGAAATTATTGTAGCATTGGATGTTAGGATTTTTTTGAGACTTTGGAATGTGTAGGAATCAACCTCACCTCAACCTGACACATGGTGTGACCGTTATGACTCAAAGTGCTTATTTTTATTTAAAATTGACATTAATTTTATTAAAAAATACAACTGACAAGATCAAACATATTAATATTATTTTTATACATTATAAAAATGATCCATAATTCATTTTTAATATGTAGAAATTAGCCTCACCTCAATTTGATGCATGATGTGCCTAGTATGACTCAATGTGTCCATTATCAGTTTAAAATAGACATTTTAATTAAAAAAGTGTTCGTCAATGAGAACTGATCAAACATGCTCAGTTTTTCTTGATAATTTTGGAAAGATATTTACAATTCATTTATGATGTGTAATAATCAGTATCATGTCAAACCAATACACAATGTGATCAGTATAATTAAAAGTTTGGGTTTCTAGTTTAAAATGACATTTTAGTAAAAAAGACAAGTGAAATAATTAAAACTGGGAAAATGCATTCATATTGTTTTTATAGATTATTAAAACTATAAATAAGTAGTTTTAGACATATAGTAATCATCTTCACCTTTATTTGATGAACGGTGTGACAGGTATGACTCCAAGTGAGTCATTTTATTTAAAATTGACATTAATTTTTGTAAAATGGACAACTAACCTACTCAAAACCAAGTAAATGCATTTGGATTGTTTTTATACTTTATGAAAATGATATATAATTCATTTTATCCATGTAGAAATCATCCTCACCTCAATCTGATACATGATGTTCCTAGTATGACTCAAAGTGTCCATTATCAGTTTAAAATCAAAATTTTAGTTTAAAAAGTGTCACTAATTAAAAACTGATCAAATGCACTTTGATTTTCATTATAATTTAACAAAACTATTCATAACTCATTTGTGATGTATAGGAATCTATCTCACATCAAAGTGATATATGATGTGATCTGTATGATTCAAAGTGTGTGTTTCATTTTAAAATGAAATTTTAGTAAAAAAAAAAGTGATGTACCCAAAACCAAGAAAACAAACTCATATTATTTTGACAATTTAGGAAAACTATAAATAATTCATTTGAGAAATTTATGAATTATCCAAACCTCAATCCATCACATGGTGAGACCTATATGACTCCAAGTGCATCTTTTTTTTAAAATTGACATTAATTTTAGTAAAACGGACAACTAAACTACTCAAAACCAAGAAACTACATTCAAATTGTTCTTATATTTTATGAAAATGATCTATCAGTCATTTTTGATGTATAGGAATCATCCAAACCTCAATATGATATATGATATTCCCAATATGACTCAAAGTGTCCGTTATAAGTTTAAAATCGATATTTTAGTTCAAAAAGTACCACTCACTTAAAACCAATAATATGTGTTTGAGTTTTCTTGATAATTTATAGAAATTATTGATAATTAATTTTTTATTTGTAGGAATTGGTATCACATAAAACTGATACATGATATAATTAGTATGTGTTAAAGTGTGCATTTCAAGTTTAAATTGACATTTTAGTAAAAAATAAAAGGGACATACTCAAAACTGAGAAAAATAATTCATATTATTTTGATACTTTAGTAAAATGATCCATAATTAATTTTGGACATGTAGGAATCATTCATAACTTAATATGATGCATAGTGTGACTGGTATGACTCCAAGTGCATCTTTTTATTTAAAATTGACATCAATTTTTATAAAATAGATAATTGACCTACTCAAAACTAAGAAAACACATTTTAATTGTTTTATTTACTTTATTAAAAATTATCCATAATTAATTTTTTGCATGTAAGAATCATCCCACCTCAATATGATACATGATGTTCTCGGTATGACTCAATATGTTATCAGTTTAGAATCAACATTTTACTTTAAAAAGTGTCACTCACTAAAAACTGATCAAATGTTCTTAGATTTTCTTAATAATTTATGAAAATTATTAATAATTCGTTTTTTATTTGAGCAATTAATTTCACTTCAAACTGATATAAGATGTAATTGGTATGATTCAAAGTCCATCTTTCCAATTTAAAATGACATTTTAGTAAAAAAGACAAGTGAAATACTCAAAACTGAGAAAACACATTCAGATTATTTTGATACTTTATAAAAATAATCCTTAAGTCATTTGAGACATGTAGGAATCAGAATCACCTAAATCTGATGCACGATGTGGCTATAATGACCCCAAGTGCATCTTTTTATTTAAAATTGACATCAATTTTAGTAAAATGTACATGTGACCGACTCAAAACTGAGAAAATGAATTCAGATTATTTTAATACATTAAAAAAATGATCCATAAGTAATTTTTTACTTGTAAGAATAATCTAAACCTAAATACAATACATGATGTTCCCGGTATGACTCAAAGTATCCGTTATCAGTTTAAAATTGGTATTTTAGTTCAAAAATTATCACTCACTAAAATCCTATCAAACACACTTATATTTTCTTGATAATTTTTTAAAACAATTCATAATTAATATGAGAAATTTAGGAAATGGTATCACATCAAATATATACACAATGTGATCGATATGAGTCAAATTGCATGTTTCTAGTTTAAAATGATATGTTAATAAAAAAGAGAAGTGATGAACTTAAAACTAAGAAAACACATTCAGATTGTTTTGATACTTTAGTAAAATGATCCATAAGTCATTTGAGAGGTGTAACAATTATATTTACCTCAATATAATTAATAGTGTGACTGATATGACTCAAAGTGTTCCTTTTCAATATATAACTATCATTTTAGTTTAAAACTCACATCACATTGCTAAAATCTTGAAAATGAGCCTAGATTATTTTCTCATCATTATTTTTGATATTAATTAATTTATTTCCTTATTATTTTAATCTTATAATTATTTATATTATATCCTTTAGTGGATGGGAATATAAAAATTTAAAACTACCTAAATGCGCTTGGAGAGGCTCCAAACTGAGACCTCCTAATCACCACCACATGACACAACCACTAGGGTGTACCTGTGGGGCATTATCTTATACATATTTAATTAATTTTCATAGATATTTTAGTTCAATATGAACAAGAAATGGTGTGACATGTAAGAATAAACCACAAATCAATTTGATACACAATGTTCCTGGAATGACTCAAAATTTAGTTTAAAATTAAATCTTTCTGTTAATTTATTTCTTTTTATTATTACTAACATAAGAATTGTTTTCTTATATAGGTGCATTTTTACTTGACCAAAGGTGGTTTTTTTTTCAGAAATAGCATGATTCAGGGACATGATCAAAATATAATGTAATATTGATGTTTCTGAATGTATGTAATAATTTTTAATTATGTAATTTTATAATCTAATGTTTGAAATGTCTATAATATAGTGGTTTTTATTGGAATTGTAAATTTCATTTCATTTAAAATCTACATTGGTACTTTATTTTTTTGATATCTAGTTGTGTTTTTGGTGCTATGGTGTGCTGTTACAACACATTAAACTGGTTCTATAGTGTACTATTGTAGCACAATACAATATTCCCCTTTATAAGTGATTTTGAAATCACTGATAAATGTACCCTTTATCAGTACTAAATAAAATTACTAATAAAGTGATCCATTATTGTTGCTAAAAAAAGTGCTGATAAAGGATCCCTTTATGAGTGTCCTTTTAGCATGTATAATGCAACTCTTTATCAGTGTCTTTTTAGTGCTGATAAAAGACAGGGTATTTTAATCTCACTCCAGTAGTCAATGCTTATCTAGTGCCGATATAGTCCATTTTTAGCACTGTTAAAATCCTATTTTGTAGTAGTGTCACAATAATTTTTCCATATGTCTCAACAATCTCCCTAGGGACTCAACATTTCCCAAAACATCTATTGAGAAAAATAATCTCCCTATTTGGAATTTTATAGAAACCAAGGAATATAAATAATATTTAAAATAAATATACTTATCAATGAATCATCATTTAATAATTATGATCCTATATCATTGCACTTGGTGTAAGAAATAATAATATTGAATAATAAAATCATATTATTAATAAAATAGTGAATTATATCTATATCTTCATTAAACTTGATACTCTTGATACCAATTGAAAAATATAATTTTCTTAGGCCTTGATTCCACTTGTGATCTACTATGAATCAATACTTTTTATACCTATAAAATATATCCTTTAAACCTACATATAATATTTTTTTTCATACATTCTCACTAAAACTGTTAAAATAGTTTTAACTAAAAAATACTCATAAACCCATAAGATATCCCCATAGATTACACATTTTAATAACTCTATTTAATTAAAATCTCTACACAAAATTTCCCTCCCTCCCAAATTGGTAAAACACATATGAGTGGATTCACTCTAAAATTTTACACCCCTTTGTAAATACATTATTTATATATATAAGGAGTAAAAGTAAAGATATTTATATTGTTTTTCTCCTCCATTGTCAAAAATAATACAAGGAACATGTGAGATTAGGGGAAAATCACTAAACCTTATCCTAGAAAGGAATGAGGTTTAACTCCTATAATCAACCTAATTTTTTAAAATTCATCCTTCATCCATGGTTTAGTGAAAACATCTTTTATTTTCTCTATTATAATAATAAATTCTAAATTCAACACATTCTTCTTCATAATATCTTTAATGATGTGATATTTAATTTCAATGTGCTTTGATATTGAATTATGAGTATAATTTATTTTTTAAAGTTAGAGAACTTTAATTATCATAACCCACATGTAATGATAGCTTTACTGCCACCTTGAGATCTTCTTACTGAGTCCTCATCCATGTTAATTTGGTTATAGATTGATTTACAACCACATATTATCTTTCATAATTACCCTAGGTTATAAAACTTTTATTTATTGTGTGATAAAATACACAAATATCACCTAAAAATAAAACTACACTGAATACCGACCTTATATCATCAGTATTTCTATCTGAATCTACATCTATATACCTAAAAATATTAAGATTTCCACTACAGTAATATTCTTATACAATATATTTTTTACCTCTAAAGGATCTGATAGTTATTTTTCTTATAATGAAATTAGAATCCTTTGGTTCACATTAATACCTAAATTAGACAAGATTTCAGGCCATTATAACCATTATCTCTTTATTTTAACCCTCGGTAAACCTATTTTACTCTTAACTATAGTAAAGAAAAATTATAGTTTTTATTATTCATTATGACTAGGAATTAAGTTGAAATTATTATATAATATTAATTATTTTGATTCAAAATATGGAATCCATTTAATCAAATTAAATTCATATAAATGGAAAAATTTGATTTAAAAATAAACCCAAAAAATGTGTCCAAAAATAGTTTTTCAAGGAATGCACTTTCAAGAATAAGACGACCTTACATTAACTATATGACTAGTGATAATAATTATATAGATTTAAATTTATATAGTTAGATATATAATATATAACTTTTATATAAATTATTTATTACTAAAAATTATTTTAATTAATTAATATGGATAGTCATTATGCATTTAAAAATAGTTTTCAATAAAAAACAGTATTATTCAATATCCAATGAAAAATAAAACCCCTCAGAAAAATCTAAAAAATTCAACCTATGATAATTTTTATATGATTAATTCAAAAATAAAGTTCATTTTATTAAATAATTTTTTAAAGTATGACGAAATTAATTATATTATCCATGTAGAAAAGCAATAAAAATTATTTTTAAGAAAATGTATTTTCTGAATCAAAAAATGACTTTACTGAAAATTATGGGCCTATTTAATAAGATTTAATCAATAAATTTGTATTGATTATGAAAATTAAATATATATTTCATAATATGGTTAATACAATTTTTAACATCCAATTTAATATCTAGGTTATAACGACCATATTTAAATAATATATTTTTCAAGTAATTTTAGCGTGGTATTGTATGTTGTATACATTTTCAAACATAATATTTTTCTTTTAAAATATAGGGGTGTTACAAAACATTATATCCTGTTTCATTTAAACATCAAAATCCCATTGGTTTAGATAAAACCTCCCCAAATCCCTTCTTCTCAAACATTCCCACATCATAGTGGTATTGGATTGGTTATAAAAACCACCTATGAAGGCTTTTGGTGAATGCATAAAGAGGAAGAAGTTGTGTCATTCTTAACTAAGTGTTTTGTTTTTTTTCTTATTCTAACTCCTGAAAATATTATCCAACCATGATGATATAAAAACATTAGTATCTACCATATAATAATATATTATTATGTTAATGTCATAACCTACATCTATATCCTCTTCCATCAAATGAGAAACAAAACCATTGTTCGTGTGTACGATAGACTATTTCCTCAAAAACCAACGTAATACATTTTCCATCATCAAATATCACTGTTTTTATGATGATATATATAATGTATATATATATATAAAATTCATGACATATTTACCACTCTATAAAATTAATATATCATATATTTTCTTACCTTTCCATTCACTAAAAAATGATAACATTGTTCGTGCGTACATGTGGACAACCACCCCCACAAAGTGATGTTATTTATTTTTCATAACCGCATCACATGGATTATATGTATAAGTGTATTTATGGAAATAATATGTTATTTATTATATATCAATAATTCTAGAACGATCAAATAATTCTTACCTTCTTTCCATCACGATTGTTGAAAATGTAAACATTACTCATGCGTATGTACGACCTACCATCTCCATGATTGTAACGTATTTCATTTTTCATAGCCATATTTCATGGTTGGTTTTAAAATTATAATTTATTTCTAAAAATGATATTTGTGTCATTATTATTATTTTTGGGATGATGTTACAATAAATTCTTTCACCGTAGTCAACCTACCAAATTAATTTTAGACATATAAACCGAATATCATCAAAATTTAGGATATGAACTTGATAGATTAAGGAAATAAATATAATATGGTAATAAATAAAATAAGTTGAATAATAAAATTGAAAAATATTCTTAATTAATTAAATAATTAACATATTTTTTTTATTTAGGACGATAAAGTACGTATGGGACAGGTCAAACTTGAGGTACAAGATTTCATCTCAATTTACCTTCATTGAGAAATATTTTAATGTTATGTTCCTAATTTATTTTATATAGTGTATATGATTCCCCTTTTAAATATTATATCATGAATAAGTCATACTTCATGGTATTTTTAGTTACTATTCATTTTACTTCATCCAAGGGGATCTAATTCGAAAGTTACCATAGCGGTAATGGATTTATATTATAATAACCCTTATTTTTGAGATTTTTTATTTTCAAGGGTCCATTGGGGGAAATAATATACAATTATTTTCTTGAAAAACATATCTTTTATTCTACTTTGGTCATGAACTTTTTTTACATGTTTGTTTTCCATTTCCTCCCTTATTTAATAAATAAACATCAAGAAAGTTTTTTGTAAGTAATACTGATCTTATATCTTGTTTTAGATATATAATATTTATATTACATGTGTATATTTTCCTTAAAATATTTTTAATATTTTACAATGATTTATTAAATAAAATTTTACAAATTTTTAACTTTTTTTAAAAAATGGTTTAAAAGGAATATTTTTTTCATTTTCTAAATAAGGTATTTTTTTTGAATTTTTTACTAAAGTGTTAAAGGAATGTTTTATTTTGACCATTACAACATGAAAATAATTTCCCACCATCATGATTTATAATTTTTTTTAATATTACTTTATAGGTTTCTATTTTTCTTTTCCATGAAAATTTTTTCTATAATATTTTGGAAATATATTGTTATTAAAGAATTGATTTAAAAGTGAAAAGGGTATTTTCCTCCTAAAATAATCTAGGTGATATTTTAAAGATGTTTTAATCAATGAAAACAATTTTTGATGTTACAGATTAATTCTAAATTCTATATATTTATTTTACATATATACCTATCTCATTATACCTTCCTTTTATGAGGTAATACATTCCTTATATTTATTTCTCAAATTCCACCATTAAGAAATTTACTTTGATTATGATATGAGGAAAGATTATGAAACCAATTTATCTCCATGGGTAATTGTTATGATTATGACTTATAACTGATTCCTGTTTGTGGCACACATAATTATGTTCAAGTTATGATGGGTGAGCCTAGATATCTCCCCAATGCATTAGATAATGATTTTGGTCTCTAGAGGCCTTATGTGTGTGATTAGGGAGTAAAACAAATCAAATATGAGACTTTTTCCACCTTGTGACGTTGTCTTGGTAGTTAGTCTTGACTTATAATTCTGTCATGTTATTTTTTTCTACCACTTTCTTAAGTTTCTATGTTCCTATGATACCATGTTCTTTATGTTATGCTACCATATGATTACTCACAATCCTTATATTTTTTGATATCATGCAATAGATTTGACTCAAATTATGTTTCCTTATCAGGTTTATTCCCTTGCTGAGATTTTTTAACTCACCCCTTTATTTTATATATTCCACACGTCATCCTATGCAGTTTTAGGAGATCAATTATATTTAGTTTCTCACTAAGGAGCATAAAAAATAAAAATGGTATGTTTTAGTTTTTTTGATGTTTTATGTACCTAGTTTTTTTGAAGGGCTTAAACTCATTTTGAGTAACCATGGGATTATATTTGTTGGAAAAGGTTCTAGGGAGAGAAAAATGTCATATTTTAAAGGATTAATTCAATGTATAGGTGTGTTTTTGAAAGGATCTAAGTGATCCCCTTTTATTAAAGGAGAAAATGACACTTTTTGAAATACCCATTATATTTTAATAATGCCATGACAGTATTCTAAGGTCGATGGATATAAAATTTAGAAATAATTGAATGTGTAGTATATTTGGGTCGATAAATACTAAAAAAAGTGTTTCCAAACATGTTTTAAACATGTTATAGTTTTTTCCATTATGTTTTTACATTTTACACTTTTACTTTTAAAAGAGGTAACTAGTTTTTAACTAGGCAATTTTTTATTTTATTAAAAATATAATATAACCTATATAACCAAATTTAGTTTTTCTAGAGCTAAATTTACCGTTTATTTAATCTAATTCAATTTATAAATATTATAAAATTAACTTTTAAATTAAAATATATAATGTGTATTCCAACTGTTTTAGTATAAAAAAGACATTTTGACCATTATGGATTCTTAATATTATTTAACATTGATTAACAATTAAATTATAATTAATATATTTTTTAATATTTTTTATAAATCATTATATATTCATTATTAAAAGTATTTAAATTTTATTTATTTTATATAACTTCCTTGATATTAATAAAACAATAATTTTAAAATAATTATTTCACTGTTATATGGTTAATTTTCATTAATCCTAACAATATGAATTTTATATCTTAAAATTAAATTGGATGTATTAAATAATATGAAAAATATTAGAAAAAATATAATAATTATTTTATCAAATAAACATCATTTTTGTAGGGAAAATTAATTTTAACATAATTGCATGCAACACACAAAAAAAATGATTTTTGAAAAAGTTTATTTTTTAGAAAAATGATTTAAGTTTAGGATAAAGTTATCATTGACATTGATTACAATGAATTTAAAATAATTATTATCATTAAAATATTATTGATTTAGTAATAAACTAAATAAAAAACTTCATTTCA
Organism: Viscum album; assembly: GCA_963277665.1. Classification (NCBI taxonomy): domain Eukaryota; kingdom Viridiplantae; phylum Streptophyta; class Magnoliopsida; order Santalales; family Viscaceae; genus Viscum; species Viscum album. The sequence continues at coordinate 333,445,638 of OY728122.1, forward strand.
TCATGTTATAATTAATGAAACAAAAACAATATTTTTTTTATATTTCAAATGGTACGTAAATTTTCAAAATGATGACCATGGGTTTATAAATTTATCATTGTATTTTTAAATATTTTATTATAATTTTTATTATATAATTTTATATGAAATTTTTTTCTAAAACATTAAATGTATTTATATAAGAAAATAATTTCATAAAATTAACAAATTTAATAAAATCTATATTTTCACTATTCACTTGAAAATTCAATTACTCAGTAAAAAATTCATATTAAGTAAATATTATCATGATAAATCCCAAATTGATGTTAATTTTTTCAAATCAACATCTTAAAATTTATTAATTTTATTTTTAAATAAAAACGTGGTGAAAAATAGTTTTTATCAAAAAATAACTCATTGTATATTATCTATTCTTCTTCATGTTTTTTATAAATTACTAATTAAACAAGGATAATAATTTATTCATGTAAAAATATAATATTCTTGAAAAGAATTAAATTTTATAAAATTTATTTCATTAGTATCTTAACTACACTTATTGAGTTGATATTTAAAGTGAACGTTTTTATGTTTATATAGATATATGTGTATATATATATATTTATAATCCCATTACAATAGTTTATACCATCCAATTCTATGACTACCTTACAATGGTATGTATTTTTTTCAGTTTATGTGTTGTGTATGGATTAAGACATAATAGAAATTATTTATTTACTGAAAATATATAGTGAAATTTCAAGTCCTTACATTTTACCCATTTTAAATAAATGTTATCCTTTCAATTTAATTATCATTTACTTCTCAGAATTTCTAAGGCTGGAGAAAACATTGACATTCCTCAATATATAATATCTAATGATATTAAATCCTCAATATCATTGGAAAGACTATAAATCAATTATCTTCCCAAACCATTTCAAGGAAATGTATCCCACAATTAGGTATTAAGGCCTATTTATAGGATTAAGTATTCTTAAAAGATAATTCATAGTTTCCATTTCACTAATAAATAGCCAAAGTTGATGTAGAATTTATTTCTCCATATTATAAAATCAATATGGAGTCAATGTGAAGAAAAAAATTATAATTTTAAAATCGAATCAATTTTTTATTGAAGGGTATTATGATTTTCATAATTTTTTTTCCACAAATATAATAATCCTACAACTAAATGTATTCCTTAAAATAAAAATCATTGAGGGTGGTAATTTGATGTTATATTAAAATATCCTAGATACAATAGGAATTATATAACTTGAATACATCCACTGATTTGAGTTTGTGGGTAAATAAAACCAATTTACCACTATCCTCTTTATAAATATACATTTTATAGGTTCTTCCTTACTCCTCGTGTCTAAGAGGTTGTATATTCCCATAATCCTCAATAATACTTAGATTAGGGCATTAACTAGTATAATGATCTATTTATCCACACATAATACATTGAATTTTTAGTTTTTCCCTTGGATAAGTTTTGTCTTCTTTCCTCATGATAACTAAACTCTTCATTTTCACTCAACTATTTGATTATTGACGAACCCCTATTATACAAGAAAATAATCTTCTAGTCCCCTTAAGTTAATTACCTTCGTGATTATACCCACATTTTTTTCATATAATAATTTTAACATTTTTCCTTAATCATCCTCGTTACATGATATTTCATGAAACTCTATCCTTAACTTCTTTAGTGCGTTTGAGACTTTGACTATGTTCATATTGTCAATCATATTTTGTGATAACTGGTTTGGCATAACCACAAGGATTCTCATTCTATCTCTCCTTCATATGGGTTTTTCATGAGGTAATGTTTACTTTTTCCCTCACACCCATGGTTACTTTTAGTTTCATCCATTAATAAAACCAAAAGGATTGACATGTGTGTAGAAAAATTAACATCACAGAAGGATTAACAAAATCAGAAAATTAATTATACCTTAAAACATATTTCTATTTCACATTAACACATTGGCCTATATTTACCTTAGTTCATCCAATATAAATCTTAGTTTGACCTATGTTTCTTTAATTTTGGTTATATTTTGCTTCTTAACCTCATACCTTAATGTAACTAAGAAATCAATCATTTATAATGGTTTATAAAGGGCATATGATCAATCAGAGCATATCCCCCAGGAGTGTTAAACTGGGTACATGGTAAGAGCCCATTCACCATGCATCAAAATTATGGATAATATATACTAAACCAAATCCTTTTAGGGGTGTTACCCCTATATGAATCTATTCTAAAAACACACCATCTTATAGTATCTAAAAAAGTATGTATCACTAGGAAAAAATTCCACTAAATACTTTAAAAAAGATTTCAGGATATCAGCCTATAATTTGACTAATCCATATGATTTTCATCAAGGTTATCTAACCCTAACTCCAAAGGTAACTTAACTAATCCCCAAAAATAAGTAAAATAATATTAAATATAAATAAACCCTACTTTGATACTAAATGAAGTGACCCTGGATAAACATGATATAATTAGTATAATAATATCATGATTTAAATAATACATCTAAAAAATACTCGCATAAAAAAATACTAAAAGGTTTAGTGTCTTGGATATTAGAAACCAAAAAACTTATTTTGTTAAACTTGTTAACATTTATCCATAATCATTCTCCTTTATAACCTTTCTAGAAATATTTCATGATATAATCAAATTTATAACTTAGGGATTTTAAACATAAGAAAGTGCTGGGCACAAACACTTAGTAATTTAAAGAAATATCCTAAATTATTAGATCATTAACATGAAGGAAAAAATGATGAAGACTTAAATATATTAATAAAACATCAAAATACCATGGCTGATAATCATAAAACATGATAGAGAAACAAAAGATCATAAAAACATCATTAATAAATAATAAAATATATAAAATTGAAAAAAACACATATCAATAGTGGAAAAAACAATGATCCTGATATAAAAGTGCCTAATAATTTAAAAATAAATAAGGAATAATCATGAAAATATGGAACAAAATTATACAAAACTTTAAAAGGTGGAACAATCATAAATATAGTATTTCTTATTATTGTGAACTTGGATATTCGCCGAACAGTTCACACATAAAATTTTGAGTAGAGATTAACACCTTCACACTCACCCTTTGTAAACATAGGTATATAAAATTATGTTCAAACATAAAATTGTGATATGAGATTTATTCCATCACACTCACCCTTTATGAACGTTGTGTCTTTTTAACCCGTTCAAACATAAAATTGTGAGTAGAGATTAATACCATCACACTCACACTTTTTTGACCTAGATACCTGCTATATAGTTCACAAATAAAATTATGAGCAAATATTAACTCATTTAAACTCACCCTTTGCGAATTTAGGAATATAATAACATATTAACATGTGAAGTTGTGTTTGGAGATTAATTCTATCACACTCACTCTTTGTGAACCTAGTGATTTGCTAACCTATTTAGATGTAAAATTGTGAGTAGAGATTAACACCATCACACACACCCATTGTGAACCTATATACTCACTTACCCATTCACATACCATTTTTATATCACGAGATATAATCCATTACCTTATTCATTGGAGGGAGATATAGGTCTCATCCAACTCATAATCCATACATTTGTGTGGCACTTGAAAACAAAACATTCACCATATCATAAAGAAACCATGAAAAAAATAATGGATTTCTTAAAACATTAAAAAAATACGTAATATGAACTTAATAAATCATATAATTTCAAAAAACTAATTTACCAAAGGAAATAATATCATAATAAAATATAAATTTTGATCAAAAAATCTCTTAATGAATGATTAACCTTGGAGGGTAAAATAAGTAGATATATTAAAAGTTTTCACAAAATATTTTAAAACTTCAAAGTAAAAATTAATTTCAAAAATATATATTTTTAAATAAGTATAGAAGAAATATGAAAAAAATTAATAGAAAGAGTTCCAAATTAAAAATCCTTGAAAATTATAAAGGTAATCAAAATAATAAGTTAAAATATTTTGAAAACTTGTACTCTTAATAGAATCCTCAATAATAGTGACTTGAAAAAGACATTATGTTTTAAAAAAAGGGGATGTATAAATAATTTGAAAAAATTTACTAAAAAAAGGAATCTTTAATAATATATTATTGAAAAATATATAATGTTTATAAAAATAAAAAGTGTAGTGGATGATAAATCCTATTTATTTTTAATGTATGGAAAAACCTTTTGAAAATTTTGAAACAACATTTTCTTGAAAACCCACATAATTAAAATGATGATGACACCATTTTTTTAAAATGAATAAAAGATATAAAAAATATCATTGGAGATAAAAATAATTATATTTTCCACTAGGTAATGGATAACATTGTTAGTAAGTAAAAACAGGGATAGGGGTGGAAAACCCAATAAAAGAAACGTGAATTATTCTCGATAAAAATGAATTTTAACAAAATAATAAAATAATAAAGGTAAAAGAATTTGATGTGAAACATGATTTACCCATAATAGTAGGTAGAGATAAAAAATATCATTATCATAGGGTATGATATATCTATATTTAAAGATAATATTAAAATAAGAGTGATTACGACTAAAGAAATATATTTGAGTCACAAAAAACCTTAACAGCCTTTGTAACTTTTGAATAAAAACCCAATGAGAGTTATAAAATAAAATATAACATTTAATAAAATTAAATATGAGAGTATAATGATACAAAATTAAAATAGGTAAGTATTTAAACCATTTTTATGGAAACATGGTGTACAACTTAATCATGTCTCAAGGGATTCAAATTTGAGACAAAGAAACCCATACAGCCTTGGTAAAAATTCAATAAAAAATACCATAAAAGAGGGAGAATAGAATTAAAAATAAAATACCATGAATACATTATAATGAATGATATTTTATATTAAATATGAATTATAAACACTATTTAAATAAGAATTGGTGTATAGATACAAACTATGTCTCAATGAAGGGAAATTGAGATGAAATTCCTTACCTTATTTCCTTGCTTACTCTATCACACTATAAAATCCTATAAACTAAACATAACTAACCTAATATCCTATTTTATAAAACTAATCATAAATATTACACTTTTATAATCCTTATTATAATTTATTTTTATCACGAGTTCATTAAATAGTTATTGTGTACTATGACTATCAAATGTTAATAACTTTAACTACTTCATGCATGCATAATAATGTTGATGTCATTACCTATCCTTTTATTAAAAGTTAATAATTAATATATAATTTAAGAAACTTTGGTTTATATATTTATATTATATTTATTTATAAATATATTATATCATTCTATAAGTGATTTAGTTATTCTACGTGAAAATGGAATTAGTGTTGTCTTATTTTAGTGATTTATAACAAATGAAAATAATAATTTAATAATAAGTTAAATAATTAATATAATATTTCAAGAACCATATAAAATTAAGTATTTTATTATTATATTATAATAACATTAATTTTAAATTTCTCATATTCATCAATGATAGTATTTTATAACATTGTTCATGTTAGTGGTTAAACCGATCCAAACTTGATCATGCTTTAGCTCGATTGGTGAGTATTGTTAAGGAGGAGGTTATTTGGACATAGTATAATTATAACATAATAAAAATGATATTATTTTTATGGTTTTTATTTTATTAAACAAGATTTTTATATTCTTAGATAAATAATTAAAAGGTAGATGAAAAATGAAAAAAACTATTCTTCATGGAGGTGGTAGTCCACACACACGTACGATTGACATTTCTTTGTTTTTATAAGTGGATGGAAATGAAAATATAAGGTTTGTACAGTAAATATAAAAAAATCTCAGTAGAATAATTATATTTAATTAATAATATGGTTATAATGATAATATATTTTTAATATTAAGAAAAAGAAGGAAAAATTAAGAAAGAGATAATACAAATGCTAGAGACTTGATCTTTTCTTGGAAGTTCCCTTAAAATTTAAGGGATTAGGCTAATTATGAGTTATCTGAGGAAAAGTTTTGTTGTATAGGGTTATAGGGAGAGTAAAATGGAATATTTTTAAGGATTAATTCTATGGATAGGTGTTCGTTTAAAATGGAGTAACTTATCCCCTTTTATAAGAGGGAAATATGTCACTTTTGGAAACACCCTTCATATTTTAATAATTCAATGACACAATTCCATGATAAATGGCTTAAAAGTTTCAAAATAATTTATCTTTTGGTTCATTTAGTTGATAAATAATAAAATATTTTTTCCACACTTGTTTTAAATATGTTATTTGATATTTACTTTTATATTTTTATAATTTACTATGTTACTTTTAAACTAGTTAACCTGTTATTAAATAAGTGATTTCAAGTTTTATTATAATTATAAATTAAAAAATATAACCAAATTTTGGTGTTTGATAAAAAATGTAACATTTATTTAATCCAATTAAATTTCTAAATATTATAAAATTAAATTTTAAATTAAAATAGATAATGTGTTGGAAAACTATTTTAGTTGAAAAATTAAATTTTAACTATTATGAATTCTTAATCTTATTTAATAGTGATTAATAATTAAATGAGTGTTAATATGTTCATTTATGTGTTTAAAAATCATATTATATTCATTATTTAAATTATTTAAATTTAATTTATCTTATATAACTTCTTTGATATTAATAAAACATTAATTTTAAAACAATTATTTCACTATTATATTGGTAATTAGCATTAATCCTAAAAATATAAATTTTATAACAAAAAATGAAATTACCCCAATTAAATAGTATTAAAATTATTACATCAAATATAAGAATAATTTTATTAAATTAAGATTCTATGGGTAGGGAAAATTAATCTTAACATAAGCACATAGAACAAGAAAAAACTCATTTATTGAAAAAGATTATTTTAAAGAAAATTGATTTAGGATTAGGATAATGTTATTATTGAAATTTATTACAATGAATTATACATGATTATTATCATTCAAATAATATTTATTAAAATATAAAATAAATAAAAAACTTCATTTCAACATGTTATAATTAATTAAACATAAACAGTCTAAAAAGAGTTTTCATTTAAAACGATATATAAATTTTCAAAATGATTACCATGAGTTTATAGATTATAAATAGTATTTTAGAAAACATTATCATAATTTGAATATATAATTATTTGAAAAAATGTATTCATAAAAATTTAAGTTTTTTTATATAATAAAATAATTTCATAAAAGTGATGATATTAATAAATCAATTATTTTCACAATTCAATTAAAAATCAAATGTTTTATAAAAACCCAAAAATTTATATTAAGTAAATATGATCAGGATAGATCAAAAAATTATTTTATTTTAGTCAAAATTACATCCTAAAATTTATAAATTTTATTTTTAATTGAAAATATGGTGAAAAAATATTTTTTTATTATAAAGAATCTATTTATCTATTATCTATTCTTCTTCCCAATTCTTATAAATTAATAATTAAATTGGCGTTAATACTTTATTCATATCAAAATATATTATTCTTGAAAATAACTAAATTTTAGAAAAAATATTTTATTATTTGTTTAGATACACTAGTTTAGTTGATATTTAATGTGAAATTTATTTTGTTTATATATATATATATATATATTTATAACTCCATTACTATAGTTTATGCTAACCAATTATATTACTACCATACAACAGTTCATTTTTTTTGGTTTTAGTGTTTCATGTGGAGAAATCCCATGAACACAGTATTTATATAATTAAATATATAGTGAAATCATAGGTCATTATAGGAAATAAATATTACAATACATGGTATAGAAAATAAGGCTTAAATTTTTATGTAATAATTTTCATACATCAACAATAATGATAGTGAAAACATCATCATGATGTGAAATGTTGAGGAGATGACCATGCTGATAATGTGTTATAAAATGGATCAAACACCAATTAAAACCATAAAAAGTATTGAAACTAAAAATATATGATCAATCATTGGATAAGAACTTTATTAAAGAAAAATGAGTTGAATAATTTGGATAGTAATGGTGAACAATAATTGTGATAGAAATAAGTAAGAAAGATAAGAGAAGGAAAAGTATAGATGGAAAAAAGTTCTACACATTTCATTAACATATTTCCATATATATAAAGTACATGAGATTTGATCCAACAATTGTGATTAATAACTTCCACATATAATATAAGGGATATAATATCAATGGTTGGGGGAACATAAAGGATTTATATATGAATGAAAAATAGTGGGAATTAGGAGTCAACTTTTTTATCACCATTATTGTAAGGCCCTGATGAGAATGTCCGAATAGTCAAGTGGGGGGGGGGATAAATTGACCATTTTAAATATTTCTTACCACTTATCAAATTTATTTTAATGTAGAAGAAATATAAATAGAGATTAACATAGTAATTTTTATATTAGTTTAGATCTAAATGATCATACTCTACTCTTTACCCCTATCGGATGTAGAGAGAGATTCCACCCACAATAATGAACTCTTTAACTTTTTAAGGGAGTCACAACCCTTTAGAATTCAATTTTTACACCCTAGAGGCACAAAAAATATATTTTCTCACACATGGTGAATTAATCCAATCACCCTACCTTTTTCACACATGGAGGCATAACCCAAAATCTATCTTTCTAAAATGAGACAGAACCTAACCATGCCTTTTACTTAAACTAAGGAAAAACGGATCCCCTTTCCTTTTATTGGTTATGAAAGAACCTATAACTTTTATATGGGATAATATAACCCTACTCCTACCTTTTATGGGAAGTATAAACCAACATGATTAAGATTAATCAATAATAGAAATAAGTAAGAAATAAAAAAACTAGATAAACAAGAAATAATCTAAGTTGAGATATCTAGGTTCTCTCCAGAAGTATTGGATCAAATGATTGAAGTTCAACAGAGGGTAGTAATTTATTTCCATGGTGTATCACACAATATAGTTCAATAATATCCTAAACCTTATTCCCTTGAACATGTTCTTTCAAACTCAATATATTGAGTTCTTTCATGCAAAACAAATTTAAATCATGAATCACATTGCATTTCATCCTTCCCAAAATAACATGTGATTTTATCATTGAATGAAAATGAAGAATGTTTCCACATGGGTTTACTTAAATAATTTGTAAAACTAAAATAGGATATACAAAAAAAATTCTTATAAAATTTAATACAACACAAAATATTCATAATAGAAAACTTTTAAATACTCCTATTGATTATGTGAAGTAAACTATTTATGCAATGACTCGAGATTTTGAATCATTTAAAATACATAATATGTTCTATAACTTGTCTAACATGGTACAAAAAACATAAAAAAACTAAAAAATATTGAAGAGATATTTTTAACATAGCTAAAATAAACTCTTATATGGTAAACTATTAATATTTTTTTACTATTATCAAATCCTGTAATATTTTATGAAAACTATTTTTCATTTGCTTCTTAAATAAAATTTTCACATGAGGAAATTTGGTTTTGGATTTATTTTAATATTCCCAAACTCTTATTTAAACAATTATAACATTATTAATATTATTATAATTAATAACATTGACAATTTTTTCCTATACATAAATTTTATGCTTAAAAATACTATTTTCCTAAAAATGGGTTTTTACACATTACATGTGCTAATTTTAAGATTAATCTAACTACACATATAAAGTTAATATTATAAAATGATTATTATATTTAATATAATATTTAATATAGATTTTTTGGGTATAAAATTGAGATTGTTAGGTTTAATTTTAATTACCATGATAATGGTGAAATAATTATTTTAAAATTATTGTTTTATTAATATCATGGAATTTATATCGAATCAATTAAATTGAAATCCATTAAATAATGAATCTAATATGATGTATAAATAAAAAAACACACACACACATAGATATATATATATATATATATTAACACTCATTTAATTAGTAATAAATTAAAAATTATTACCTTTAAAAGGGAAATAGTTAATATGAGTTAATGTTGAAAAAATGTATTTTCAATAAAAGTGGTTTTTTATATTTTTCATTTCCCATTAAAATAAAAATTTATTTATTTTTTATAATTTTCATTAGATAAAATAAAACTCATTTTTGAGTTCATCTTATCAAAATTTACTTATTATTAATATTTTTTTTATCATTTTCTAAAAAGGATGTGTTTTAGTCGAAAAATGAATGATTTACGAATATTAAAATTTCTATGATTTTATCACTATATACGCATAACCTAAAATATTTAAAAACAATTAAATTAATAAAATATAAAAATTATTGAATAAAATTATTCATTTTTAAATATTATTTATACATAGATAACCCATTATAAACATTTTTAGAACTAAAAAAATGTTACTTTAATATAAAAAATATGTATTGGTCTTGTCTTTAAAAAAAGAATTTTCATGGTGGGGTTCAGTTTTGAATTTCCTTGAAAGCCTAATACCTTTTATTCAATTAATAATAAATAATTATATGGCACTCAAATTAGTAACCATGATAAATTTATCATATATAAATTTAAAAGTTTAATAATGTTATTAAAAAAGAAATAGTTTTATGCGTTTAAGTGTATTTATTTTAAAATTAATTTTTCATACCATTTGAAATGTAATTTTTTAAAATGGTTCGAAAATTTTAAACCATAATTTTCAAATTTTTTAATCAGGTCAATTTTATTTTTGTTCAATAAAATTAATTACTATGTTTAACAACTAATTACATCCAAAAAAGTATAAAAATTTAAAAAGTCATTTACTAAGGTGAAAAGAAAAAAATGTAAAAAAATGTTTCCAAATGGATGTTTGAGGTGTCTCAAGACCAAATCACACCCAATTTCCTCATTTTTTTTATTTTTGAATCCCTTTTCCCAGTAATAATGAAATTAAATTATTGAAATTCAGTGGGTATTCCCAAAACTACCCTTTTCCTCACTTAAAAAATGGTAACACATCCGACACCTCTAGACTAAAATATACGTAAAATTACTCCTTGAATTTTTTTCCTTTTAATCTAAATAAACTCTATCACATGAAAATATGACCCAATTCACTCATAAGTTTCCTAAGACCTTCAATTTCAAGGGAACTTCTAAGGAAAAATCAAGTCTCCAACATGAGTATTATCTCATTCTTAAATTTTATTCTTTATATCACCCTTAAAAATAAATTATAAAATTAATAATATGACGAATTTAGTATCATTATTATAATTTTATATTTTATATTAATGCTACACCCATTCTTTATTCATTTCCATCCATTTATAAAAACAAAAGAATGTCAATCGTGCATGCGTGTGGACCACATACATGAGCGATTCTTTAAAATCCAATCATGGGTAATTGTTAGAAAATAAAAACTGATATTATTATAGATTAATGATAAAATAATGATTATTTTATTGTAACATCCGAGGTAAATAAATAATATAACATTTTCATATTTATTAATATTTTTCAATTAAAATTTAATTTTATTTTAAAGGGGATGCTATATTCAATGGCGTACCTGACACACAACAATGGGTTTATCCAAAGTATTATGTTGAAAACAATGCCGAGTCATATGGGATTATAGTAATATATTATTATTTTAAATGGTAGTGAACTTAGAGCCATTGTAATGACCGGAATGAACAGAACTAACTACAATATGATTATATATTTTGGTTAAATATTTTTTACATTTATCTAATAAAATTTAGTGGCTTAAAATGTGAATGAATATAATTTTAATCATAAATACTCTAATATTATTTAAAACGTTGACTTACTGCCTTTTTATGGAGAAACCTCTTTAAATATATTTTTGATTCTAGTAAATGGTTTGATCTAGAAGGCACCAAAGTAACAATGGATGTGAAGAAAACTATAACAATTTTCTAAATGAGAAACTAAATTAAATGGGAGTTGCAATGGGAACTCTTGTGGTTATTCTCAACCAACTATCTAGAGTCATGATTGAACACCTGAACATTGGTGATTTTTATAAGGCATCGTATATGAGAGAAAGAAATCCCCACAATAGATCACGTAATAATCATAAAGGTAAGTATGTTAAAAAATCTATGTGTCAAGGATGTGGAAAGAAACACCTAGGAAAATGATTCAAAGTGATGGGAATATTCTATAGATGTGGGAATGAAGGTCATGATGCAAGAACCTTCCATGGATAAATGAAGAATCCAGTTGACTCTAGGAAAGGGAAGAAAGTTCTTTTTAAGGGATCAATTGAATGTTTTAATTGTGGTGTGCATGGTCATTATAAAAACAGATGCACTAATAAGTAGTTTTGGGAATGGGATCACTTGGGTCATACAAATATATGTTTACCAATAAAAGTTAAAGGCTTAAAATGTGAATGAATCTAATTTTAAGCATAAATACTCTAATATTCTTCAAAAGGTCGATTTACCGCCTTCTTATGGAGAAACCTCTTTAAATATATTTTTGGTCACTTTTATATATTCTACTTGACAAAATAAAATTCTTCTTTTGAATTAGTACATCAAAATTTACTTTGGGTAAATTTTTAGTATTTTTCTGATAATATTCTTTTTTTAACGAATAAGTGAAAATACTGTATTTTAATTCAAGACTGCCTTTTAATATAATTTATTTATATTGTTAAATTATCTTTTTAAATGGGTTTAAAGTGTAATTATATTATATTTTTTCCATTTAATCCAATTTTTTTCATTGGAAGTAATTTCACTTTGAAATTGCACATAAACAAGAGTCAATCTTTTGATAGTTATTATTTCATAAAAACATGCTTTTTATTTTGACAACGTGAATTAATTTTAAATTAATTTATGAAACTTCTATGTTTTGAATTTGGTAAAACAGACATCATTTTTGAAATCAAACTATCAACTATATATTAGGCTGATTTTTTGATATTTTTCTGAAAAACTTCCATTTTTGATGAATAGTGAAAACAATAAGTAGTTGTTAAAAACAAACTTTTTCATTTAAATGAAATTTTACCACTGACGTGAATTGAATTTCTAAAATCCAAAATACATGGTTGTTATCAGTAAGTAAAATATGGTTTAATAAGATGAAAATAATTTTTGGTGAATAAAAACTTTTTATTTTTATTTACCACAGTTAAAGGTAAATCGGGAAATTCAAGGTAAAAATAATATTATAAAAATATTAAATTACCCTAAGATGTGTCCTGATACTATTTTTTGATATATTCACGACCATGGGAATCCTTGGGACAATTTTGGGACCTCATGGAGCCACTTAAGAGTGATAATTCCACTTTATATTAATTAATTTAAAGTAAAGGCAAAAATGACATAAACATATATCTTTTAGTAAATAAATTTTTAAATGGGGTTTTATTAGATATCTATTTGACTATAAATATTAATTTGTAATATAAAAATATTTACTACATCATGGTATTTTTTTTATAATTTTTAGACATCAAATAAATAAAAATGATCTTTGACACAATAATGATTTAGTGTTTACCTCATTAATGAATGATTTAAATAAATAAGATTATAAAAATTAAAATAATATCCAAAACCTATAGAATTATTATTGGATGATTTTATATAGAACATGGGTCATTGTATATTCTAATTTAATGAGTTTTAGACCTTTAGAAACTGAATATCATTATATAATAAAATAATATTTTCAAAGTTTCCTAAAGAGCCACTCTCCCCTTATAAAAACCCTCACCTCTAACCCATTACTCACAAATATAAAGCCCCTTATATCATCAAAAATCTGACCAATTAAACTCCCCACATCCCTCTCTTCCATATAGAAGACTTACTTTATGCATAAGGCACTTTAAGAAATCTTTTTGGTTCAAACTGAAGGGAGTTACTCGATTTAAAGGTAACATCTTCTCTTAAGTTCTTTTATTTTTTTAATTCTCCAACCCCTAAACTCTTTTTATTCAATTATTTTATAAAAAAAAGTATCCTCAATATACTATGATGTTTTTCTAAAAAGTATTCAATCTAAAAATCCACACACATCCATCTAATGGATAAAGAACATATTTTTTCTGTGGACGACGAACTACTGCCTCACGAAACTATTATTGTTAAATATTATCCTACCACCTCTCATGGTGGCTATTATGATGGTACTGTATTTATATACGATATATATTATTTTTATGTTTTCTATATTCTTCTGTGATTTTTTATTTTACAAACATACCTTTATGCTTTCCAATATGTTTAAACACGATAATTTCATTTGAGGAAGTGCGAACTACCACCCCCTCAAGGTGATATGATTCGTTCATGACATACATGGAACGTATAAAGGATGGAGTTATGAAATTATGTCACATATATATATATTATGATATTATACTGGAATTATAATATAACTATATATTATTAAGTTTTCATTCAATTGAATATGAAATAGAAATGAAAGTTTCGTTCAAGCGTACGTACAGCTTACAGTCTCCATGAATAGTGAATTTAATTTATTATCCCCAGAAGTTATATAATATTATAAATACATATATATACTGGATATATATGATATATATGATATCTAAATCATGAATATTATTCTTGAGATAATTTAATTTTGAACACATGGACATTTTTTAATTATAACAAGTTCATTTTTGACTCAACATTCAGACATTGACAAAATGTCCAATATGAACTCAAATTATTAACTAATTGTTATTGTTGGGTAATAAGTGATATAAACGGAATAATAAACTTGAAAAAGGGTCTTAATAAAGTATAAATTAACTTATGTTTATTATTTAGAAAGAAAAAGGAACAAATGAGTCATGTCGGACACGATGTAAGGGGTTTCTTATCTCACTTTTAATTCGGTGAGATTTCTATTGTTCACCACTTATTTCTTGCATGTGGTGTTTTTTTTACTGCCATTTGATGTATATTATCATTATTATGTTTATATTCATGGTATTATGTGATTAATTTGGTGGTTATTAACTTTTGGTCATATGACTTGATTGATTACAACGTGGTAAGGGGTTTTCATCTCATTTCTTATTCCCGTGAGATTCATGCTATATTGGCACTATTTCCTTCAGTGCAGTGTATGTAATTACCATGATTTTATTGATTGTGTAATATAATTAATTTATGGGTAATTAAATCTTAATTTTATGATCTTTCTTTCATATGGTGAATGTTTCATAAGTTACCAAATCGGTAAGGGAATATTTCGCCATCCTCTTTTTAAAAGACTTATTTTTGTTATGTCTTTTTATTTACATCTTCTAATGTTGGGATATGTTATTATATATTCTTAATGCTGTAAATTGTATCTCCAAGTGATGATATACAATTTTATCTCTCATAAAATTATTTTCTTAATTCTAAAGTGATGTCATTATGCTGTCGAATTTCTATAAGGGAACTTCTTAACCCAATTTCAATTCTTTGGGTTGAAATTCTACTTCATGATAATGTCCAATTATAAATATTCTTTAATGACCTATAATTGTTTCAAACTTAATATCCAATTATATTGAGTGTATTTTTATTTGTCACACATAATTATTTATTTTATTTATCCATAATCTAAGGATATCATTTTTATAAGGGATTTCGTCTCAATTTACATTCCCTTGAGACTTCATTGTTGTTATGCACCAATTCAATTTTATATGTTGTATATAATTCCCTTTTAAGTATTATATCATGAATTTCCTTATTCTCATGATATTATAAGTTTTGTTTTATTCTATTCTTCAATTATGTTTAGTCAGGTGTTTCTCAAGTGTTAGAAGACTCGTTAACTAAAACATCATTTTAAAAGCTTTACAGAATTGTTATTATAAATATTTCTCATTAATTTACATGTTTTCAAAATGGGTTTTAGAATTTATTTATATGTACATTAATGTTTTAAAAATTTAATTCCTTTAAAAACTTCAAAGTGGTATGGGACACTTTGATTCAAAAATATCTTTATTAAATGTTTTAAATGGTTTTGAAAATGGTTTTATTAAGAATTGATTATGTAAATATCTTGAAATGATATATTGTAATTGAAATGTGGATATGTTATTAGTGAAATGTTTATATTTTCAATATTTTATGTGTTATGATTTTATAATGGTACTTGGAAATTTGATGTGTGGTTACGTGACAAACCAAATGATGGGTGGTACCGTGATAAACCAGGACGGGTGGTTACGTTATAACCTCCGATGCACTGGGTATAGATGTTGGCCATATGATTATTCCATTTATTGATATGTGTGGAAGTTGACCATATGGTTATTCCATTTAAGTACATTTATGTCCCAAGTTACCTATATATGTTATGTGTGCTTTTTATGGGTTTTATGGTAATATTTTGGATAGAAAAGGGTAACCAATGAACTTTTTTTAGATAAGATTATTTACTACTTCATAAAGGTGAAAACTATTACTTATGATAAATTATTCGTGGTTTACTTTTTGTTTTGAAAAAAAAAATAGTTTTCCATCTTTGTGTATCCCT
Organism: Viscum album; assembly: GCA_963277665.1. NCBI lineage: Eukaryota > Viridiplantae > Streptophyta > Magnoliopsida > Santalales > Viscaceae > Viscum > Viscum album. Next base: position 333,462,201 of record OY728122.1, read on the forward strand.
TACTGAGATTTTTTCTCATCCCAAGTTTTTGAAATGTTTTTCACAGGACCTGAAGTGGAATAGGGACAAGGATGGGATTAAAGAAAAGTCATGATTTCTAAAACCTAGAACTAGAAATGCTTCTTTTAAAGACTTTATATTTTATAAAAAGATGGATACTGAGTAGTAGTGTCTACATGTAATATTCAAGCTGATATGTAATAGTTATGGCCTAATTCTCTAAAACTCTAAACCTAAAAATATCCTCAATGTAAATTCTTGATTTAAATCAAGATTATGTAATATTTTAAGCTGGTTCCTTATAATTTTTATCAAAGGTTGGTTTAGATAACTTTAGATGTTAGGGTGTTATTTAAGCATAAGTGACATAACTATAATGGTTAGCATATTAGAATGATCTATAGTTATTTTAGAGAAATTGAATGAGTTTAAGATAACATGATTAAGTATACATTACTATTTACCCTCCTCATAAGATATTATATGATGATTTTACTGATATACTCACACTAACAATTTTGGTTTTAGTAAATGGCTAGATCTAGTAGGCACCAAAGTAACAGTGGATGTAAAGAAAACTATGATGGTTTTTTGAATGAGCAACCGAATGAAATGGGAGATGCAATGAGAAATCTTGTAGTTATTATCAACTAACTATCTGGAGTCTTGATTGAACACCTAAACATTGGTGATTTTTATAAGGAACAGTATATGAAAGAAACAAATCCCTACAAAATATCTGGTTATAATCATAAAGGAAAGTATGTTAAAAAACCTATGTGTCAAGGATGTGGAAAGAAACAGCTAAGAAAATGCTTCAAAGGGATGGGAAGATGCTATAGATGTGGGAATGAAGGTCATAAAGCATGAACCTACCATGGAAAAAGGAAGAATCCAGTTGACTCTAGGAAAGGGAGAGAAGTTATTTTTGAGGGATTAATTGAATGTTTTAAATGTGGCGTGCATGTTCATTATAAAAACATATGTCCTAAGAAAACGTTTTGGGAATAGGATCACCAGGATCATACAAATATATGTTTAATAATACCTAATGCCTCTCCTATTGTGAATGAAGAAACTGACAATGTCCAATGAAAGGTATGGATTATTTATTAACATATGTTTTGATATTATTGAATCTTATTATATGATTCATGATTTTGTTTGTAGGAAATAAGTATTTTAGAATAAGTTGGTAAAGAATGGTTAATGGATAAGGAAGAATGTTTAATGAGTAAGAAGTCAACATATAATGAATTCAAGAGTTATGGTAGATTTTAGAATGATGAAATGCTTAAAAGTATTAAGGATCTTTTGATGATGGGATTACATTGGAATACTTTTTATAGTATATGTAACTCTGATGCTTGATATATGAAAATTTTATTCAATGAAAAATTATATTTTCTTTTGATGATTAATGGTGGAATTTTATTTTGGAAGAATCTATGTTTTTGTTATTGACATATGGTGATTTGGATTATTTATGGAAATGATTTACCTATCATAGAGAATATGTGATTTGGTTAATTACACTTCAGTATGAGACTTTAAGAGTGTTGGATTTTATTTGGAGATAAATGTTAAGATTTTATGTGGATGACTATGTGATTAAATCCTTCTGAGTTTTTGGTTACAATTTTAGTTTGGGTAACATTGAATAATTTTAAGGAAATTTTTTTATTGAATGGTCTTTTCTGAACTTTGGGTTTTTTTTGTCGAATTTTGGGGATTAAGAGTAGTATTTATTTTTATAAAGTATTACCCTTTTTTTGGGGATTATATGATCTTGTACTAAATGTTTTGGTTTTGGTTGATGTCTAAATATAAGGGAAAGATATAGTTTATTGTTTGTAGATTATATGATACTCTAGAAGTTTATTATATTGCTTTTAATGTGACCAATTCAATTTTAATACTCATCGTTTGGAGAAAAGACGAGTTTTTGGTTGAAATTTAGTAAAGGATGAAAGTATACATGATAGGTAAGTATGTTTCCTTATGTTTTTAGTTAATCTCATAAAAAAATTCCTCAATATTATGAAAAGTAACTTAAAACAAAACCATTTTCTATTAACTTTTCCTATTGAGGAATCAAAGTCCGTTTAACCCATCAAAAGTTTGTGATTTTTCTAGTGGTTAACTTTCCCCTAATTATGTATTCTACCACTCTCCATCAAACCTTGATGGTTTGTTTCTCTTCCATATCCATGTTTTCTTACATGGAATCCTAGTATAGGATATTTGGGGTGACCGTTTCATTTCACATTATTTCTTTTAAATTGATATTTTTATTGACTCTTTTTCTGATGTGGGACTTTTAATGAAGTTTTATAGGATAATTTTAAAATTGAGAGGATGAAATTTCCAAAAGGGGGGAAGAATGTAACATCCCAGGTAAATAAAGAATATAATATTTTTATATTTATAATTTTTTTGAATTAAATATTAATTTTATTTTAAAGGGGATGCTATATTCAATGGAGTACCTGACACACAATAATGATTTTTTCCAAAGTTTTATGTTTCACACAATGCTGAGTCATATTGGAAGTAATTTCACTTTCAAATTGCACATAAAAAAGTATCAATCTTTTGATAGTTATTATTTCTTAAAAACATGTTTTTTGTTTTGACAACGAGAATTAATTTTAAATAAATTAATGCAACTTATATTTTTTGAATTTGGTAAAACAGAAATCATTTTTGAATTTGGAATATCAAATATCGCTTAAGCTGAATTTTTGGTATTTTTCTGAAAAACTTCTATTCTTGATGAATAGTGAAAACACTCAGTAGTAGTTAAAAAACCAACTTTTTCATTTAAATGAAAATTTACCGCTTTTTTGAATTGAATTTCAAAAAATAAGACATACATGGTTGTTATCAGTAAGTAAAATGTGGTTCAAATAATTTTTGGTGAATAGTAATTCTTTACTTTTATTTACCGTAGTTAAAGGTAAATCGGGTAATTCAAAGTAAAAATAATATTATAATAATATTAAATTACCCTAACATGTTTTCTAATCTTATTGGTTGATAATTTTCAACCATGATAATCCTTGGGTTGATTTTGGGACCCCATAGATCCACTTAAGAGTAATAATGACACTTTATATTAATTAATTTAAAGTAAAGAAAAAAATGACATAAACATATATCTTTTAGTAAATAAATTTTTACATTGGTTTATATAAGTTATATATTAGACTATAAATATTAATTTTAAATATAAAAGGATTTACTACATCATGGTATTTTTTTATAATTTTTAGATATCAAATAAATAAAATTATTTATGACACAATAATGATGCGGTGTTTACCTCATTAATGAATTATTTAAATAAATAAGATTATAAAAATTAAAACAATATCCAAAACCTGTACAATTCTTATTGGATGATTTTATTTAGAACATGGGTCATCTTATCTTTGAATTTAATGAGTTTTGGACCTTTAGAAACTGAATATCATTATATAATAAAATGATATTTTCGAACTTTCCTAAAGAGCCCCTCCCACCTTATAAAAATCCCTCACCTATAACCCATTACTCACACCTCTAAAGCCCCTTGGATCTTTAAACCTCTTCCCAATTAATCGCTATACATCCCTCTCTTCCACCTAGAAGTATTACCTTAGGCAGAAGTCACTTCATGAAAATCCTTTTGGTTTAAACCAAAGGGAGTTACCAGATTTAAAGGTCACGTCTCCTCTTAAGTTCTTTTCATTTATTTTACTTCCCCAACCCCCTAAAATATTTTTATTCCTTTATTTTATAAAAAAATAGTATCATCAATATAAAAGGATGTTTTTATGAGATGTATTCAAACTACACTTCCACACACCTCCTTCTAATGTGTAAATAATATACTATTTCTGTGGACGGCGAACTACTGCCTCACGAAACGATGATTGTTCAATATTATCCTATCACCTCTCCTGGAGGCCATTATGATGGAAATGTATTTATATATGATATATATTATGTTTATGTTTTCTCTATTCTTCTGTGATTTTTTATTTTACAAACATACCTTTAATCTTTATAATATGTGTAAACACGATAATTTCATTTGAGGAAATGTGGACTACCGCCCCCTCAAGGTTATGTGATTCGTTCATGAAAAACATGGAATGTATAAAGTATGGATTTATGAAATTATGTAACATATATATATATATATTATGATATTATACTGGAATTATAATATAACTATGTATCTTTATGTTATCATTTCATTAAATATGAAATAGAAATGAAAGTAGCATTCATGCGTATGTACGACTTACCGTCTCCAAGAATGGTGCATTTCATTTATTATCTCCAAATTTTATGTACTATTGTAAATACATATATATACTGGATATATGTGATATATATGATATATAAATCATGAATATTGTTCTGGAGATAATGTAATTTTGACCACATGGACAATTTGTAATTATAACAAGTTCATTTTTGACTCAAGTTCCGAACATCGACAAAATTCCCAATATGAACTCAAATAATTAACAAATTTTTATAGCCGGGTAATAAGTGATATAAAAAGAATAATAAACTTGAAAAAGGTTCTTAATCAATTATAAATTAACATACGTTTATTATTTAGTAAAAACAAGGAACAAACAAGTCATGTCGGACACGAGGTAATGGGTTTCTTATCTCACTTTTAATTCTGTGAGATTTCCATTGTTCGCCACTTATTTATTGCATGTGGTGTATGTTTTACTTCCATTTGATGTATATTATAATTATTATGTTTATATTCATGGTATTATGTGGTTGATTTGGTGGTTATTAACTTTTGGTCATATGACTCGATTGATTACAATGTAGTAAGGGGTTTTCATCTCATTTCTTATTCCCATGAGATTCATACTATATTGGCACTATTTCCTTCTATGCGGTGTATGTAATTAACATGATTGTATTGATTGTGTAATATAATTAATTTATGGGTAATTAAATCTTCATTTTATGATCTTCATTTCATATGGTGAATGTTTCATAAGTTACCAAATCGGTAAGGGATATTTCACCCTCTTTTTAAAAGACTTATTTTTGTTATGTCTTTTAATTTACATCTTATAATGTTGGGATGTGTTCTTATATATTCTTAATGCTGTAATTTTATTTCCCAGTGATGATATATACTTTTCTCTCTCATCAAATTATTTTCTGAATTTTAAAGTGACGTCATTAAGCTGTTGAATTTCTATAAGGGATCCTCTTAACCCAATTTCAATTCTTTGGGTTAAAATTCTACTTCATGATAATGTCGTGTTATAAATATTCTTGAATGACCTATAATTGTTTCACACTTAATATCCACTTATATTGAGTGTATTATTATTTTTCACACATAATTATGTATTTTACTTATCCATAATCTAAGGATACCATCATTATAAGGGGTTTTATCTCAATTTATATTCCCTTGGGACTTCATTGTTGTTATGCACCAATTAACTTTTATATGGTGTATATACTACCCTTTTAAATATTATATCATTAATATCCTTATTCTCATAATATTATAAGTTTTTTTATTATATTCTTCAATTATGTTTAGTCAAGTGTTTCTCTAGTGTTACGAGACTCTTTAAATAAAACATCATTTTAAAATATTTAAAAAATTATTTTTCTAAATCTTTATAATTAATGTCCATTTTTTCAAAATGGTTTTTAGTATTTATTTATATAGAAATTAGTATTTTAAAATTTTAATCCTTTAAAAGCTTCAAAGTGGTATGGGACACTTTGATTCAAAAATATCTTTATTAAATGTTTTAAATGGTTTTGAAAATTGTTTGATTAAGAATTTATTATGTCAATATCATGAAATGATATATTGTATTCGAAATGTGGAAATGTTATTAGTGAAATGTTTATATTTGAAATATTTTATGTGTTAGGATTTTATAATGGTGCTTGGACATTTGACAGGTGGTTACCAGATAAATCAAATGATGGGTGGTGTTGTGATAAACCAAGATCGGTGGTTACGTTATAACCTCCAATGAAATGGGTATGGAAGTAGACTATATGGATATTACACTTAGTGATATGTGTGGAATTTAACCATATGGTTATTCCATTTATGTACTTTTATGTCCCAAGTTACCTTTTTATGTTATGTGTGATTTCTATGGTTTTTATGGTAATCTATTTGTTACAAAAGGGTAAGAAATGATATTTTATTCAGAGAAGAGTATTTACTAATTCATAAAGGTGAAAATTATTACTTATGATAAAGTATTCATGGTTTACTTTTTGTTTTGAAGAACTAATAGTTTTCCTTCATTGTGTATCCCTTACTAAGCTTTTTTCTCATCCCAAGTTTTCAAAATATTTTTCACAGGACATGAAGTGGAATAGGGACAATGATGGGATCAAGGGAAAGGCATGATGTCTAAAACCTAGAACTAGACTTGTTTCTATTTAATAGTTTATATTTTATAAAAAATAGATACTGAGTAGTAGTGTCTACATGTAATATTCAAGCTGATATGTAATAGTTATGGCCTAATTCTCTAAAACTCTAAACCTAAAAAGATCCTCAATGTTAAATCTTGATTAAACTCAATATTATGTAATGTTTAAGGTCGGGAGTATATATTTACTATTTTTTTAAAATTTATATAATTTATATAATTTATTATTTATAAATCATCTTTAATCTCCAAAATTACTGAAATAAATCATTATTAATTCAATTTTCAAATAATGTAACCAAAACACATATTGAATGAAATAAGAAAATTTTATGTAAATATAATTTATATATTATAGAATATTAAATGATATATAAATAATGAAATTTGTATCGAATAATGGTTAATGGTATCAAAATTTTTAAATATGCATAAAATAGTTAAAGTTATTAACAACCGATGGTCATAACACACTATAAATAATTAGTGTAATCATGATAAAAAATTATAATAAGGATTATAGAAGGGTAATATTTATCAGTGATGTTATTTAACTGAATATTATGTTAATTATCTTTTTATAGGAGCTCAGTGTATATCTGACTAAGAAGGGAAACAAGGTATGGGTTTTTGTATCAAACTCTTATATTTGATATTTTTTTACATTATACACCATTTTTTTAATTTAAATGGTTTAAATAATTCCAACGATAATATATTTTTTATCATTATTATCTTATTTTAATTATATTAAATTTTCTATTTAAATTTATACCTCTCATTGGGTTTTGATTCAAAAGTTACAAAGGCTGTTAGACTTTTTAGCCACAACTTCTCTTCATTGAGATATGTTTTAACGTAATGAACTAATTTATTATTTCAAAGAAGTATATAATGAATAATAATTTATTTTCAAATTATCTATTATTTAATTCATTTGATTTATATAACCATATTTTTTACATGATTTCAATGACTTGTAATTCAATAATTACTAAATCTCTAAGGGGATTTTCATGACTCAATTCTCTTTTTTGGGTCCTAATCCTTATTATTTGTATATCATCATTTTCTATTGATATATTATAACTTATTATAATTTTATTATTTATTTAGAGATTATTTTGTAGGGAAATCTAGTTTCAAATAAAATTTTTCTTTCTCAATAATTCTAATGTTTTGTTAAAACAATTTTTTTGTTAAGAATAATTCCCATTTCATTTAATAGATTTTCCATCCATATCTATGTTTTTAATTCCCAAAAAATGTTCTCATTTTTATTATGTAAACTAAAATTGTTCTTATCTAAAATGGTTCTTTACCTACTGATTAGTTTTAAAATAAATGTTTAAATATCCTTTTAACTATGTGATTTTTCAATAAGGTTATCTCAAAATGTTCAAATGGATTTTACATCCTTTCGAAATATATATTTTTTTTTCATCAAATCCACATTTTATTTTGATTAATTTTCTCTATTTTTAAAAGTTACATTATTAATTATTTTTTAAATTAAAAGTTTTTAAAGTATTTTCATTTCCCTTTTTTGAAAACATTATGTCCTTTTAAATTCTCCATTATTAAAAATTATTTTAAAAGAAAATGTTTTCAATGTATTTACACTTATCAATTTTTATAACCTTTATATCTTTTTTAGGGATGTTTTATTTTGAATTATTTATATTAATGTTTTATAATCTATTCTCTTTCACTTATTTTTTTAAAATTGAATTTTTACATCAATGGTTTAATTTTTTTTGTGAAAAATTTTGTGTTTTAAAATCCATTCACCCTTAAATGTTTATCTTTCATAAAGTGATGTTTTTATCACCCAATATATGCTATTATGATATGATCCCTCTTGGAAAATTTTATTTTTTATATCTTTTAATTTATTATGTTCATTTTAAGTGACGTTTTTAAATGGTTTATGAAAACTATTTTTCCAATGGTTATTTATGAGATGATGGACGAATTATTTTAAAGTGGCACACAAATGCATGGATTATGAGATGAGTGAGACCTATATCTCCCTATAATGCATGGGTAAATCCTTATATATCATGAGATATAAATGTTATGTTATCAAGTTAACAGTTAGATAAGTTCACAATGGGTGAGTGTGATAGATTATTAGCTTTAGTCACAATTTTATGTATGAATAGGTTGTCGGGTAGATATATGACAACCCATATCATTAATAAAATATAATTCATGATTTTTATAAAAATAAACACTTAATAAAACCCTAGAATATTGTGAGGCATAGTTTATTATTTAAATTAGGTGCATATAACATTAACTTGATACATAGGTATAAAATCACTATTTAAAAACTTCGAAACATGTCCTTATAATCCTTGGATCTTCTAAAACTGTATGGGATGACTTGGGGATGTATATAAGAAAGGGGTGTGCTATAAATCCCAAAAAGGGAATAAAAAAATGACAACCTACGGTAAATAAGTACATGTGATCCAAGATTCATATCAAGGTAAAATAAGAGGGGTGGAAATCATAGTCTTGAACAATGAGGCATGATATAACATGATTTTATAAAGGAAAAATGGGAATGTGGAAACAATATAAAACAAGAAATCATAAACATAAGTCAAGATAAACTCAAAACATAATAACATAGTGTACTTAGGATAAAATCGTATGAACCATACATGGAATCTTATGAGATAAAGACATTACCCAATTCATTAGAGGTTTATATAATTCTGGGCGTATCCATCACTTTCATATCATGTACATTCATAAGTGTGCGACATAGTTCATAGAACATAGGGACATATTTAATCACTTTTAATCCCACAATTAAGTATTGTGGGTTAAATACATGGAATTACCTAATAAATTATGGATAATTACATCTAGTTTAATTCCCTTGAGTGTAAATGGGGATGGGTATTCATTACACAAATGTTTGGAATGAGAATTCATAAAATAATTTTAGCAGCATAACAAGGGTACATATATGTTCATGGAAGGGTTTAATGAGAGTTAAATGTGTTTATCAACACATTTAAATAATAAGGAAAGTAATAGGTATATTTGAAAACATATTTCAACCTGAAAAATTGGAAATCAAATGGAAGAATATATAGAAGGTGCCTGAATAAAGAAGAGATGGAGGTGATCCATTACATTGAGAGGTCATTTATAAAATCTTGGTATGATCTTCTTAAGAGATTTGGGGAACCTTGGGAGGTATATAAAGAGGTAAGGGAAGATTAAATACATTATAATAGTGTTTTTAGTGAAGAGTAATGAGAGGTTGGGTGGGTTTACATAGAAAAAGATAGAAGAATTCTTTATTAATTTCCAAACTTAGGTTTTGGACTCTATATGATAATATAATAAAAAAACAATTACCATGATTTTTAACATTATTTATACCATAATAGAGTGGTTTTAATTATTTTATGTGTCCCAAAAACTAAATCATTAAAATAATATCCTTAGTGATGTGGAAGTGAGTAATGTTTATAATGAATTGATTTTAAAACCTTAAAATATAATATAGGTTTTGTAGGATTCATTAGGGGTTTATAAAATTAGAAAAATAACATGAAAAAAATATTATTTTAAATGTGAAAAATATTTTGGCCATGTATACTATTAATTATATTTATTACATCACTTTTGGGACTTTACGAGGTCATAATACATACTGTATAATTATGTCGTATTTAGTTTTTCCCTAAACATTTTGTTGTCTCATAATTTTATGAAAAAATAACTATTGGATAATTTAGATTTTATTTTTAAAAAATCATATTTATTTTATCAAAATAATTCTCTAAATATGAGAATTTAAACTTTAAAAAAAATCCCCATTTATTTAAAAATATTGATTTTTTTGACAATAAAAATTTTATGAAGCTTATAAAAATTACATTTGACTTCATAAAATTATATTATAATTTATATTTAATAAATATTATTTAATAATATTATTTTTTAAAATATATTTTATTCAATTTTTTTGAATTCATCAAATTAGTTACTTGATTGAAACTATATATTTCCCAAAAATATAATTTATGTTTCATCGTATCAAAATTTGTTTTTTATCAAACTTGTTATCTAATCATATAAAAAGTAATAATAAATAAGAATAAATATACTCATTATTTTATTGAAATAAAATATAAAAATTCATACTATTAGGTCAAGATAGAACTATATTACACTTTTTAATACCCTATGGGTCAGGTGTGTGATGATGCGATTTTAATGGGATGGTTTGGTGAACATGGTTTAGCCATGATCTTGATGAGCTTGAAATTTGACTATAAATGGATTTTCTCATGTTTCAGTTATTTAATCCCATATTAGTCTTAGTCAATGGAAAATACCAGTGATTATATCTCCCTTAAAAGATTTGATAAATGAGCTTCATATGGTACAATCCTACTGGTCAATGCAATCACTTTCTTTGTTTATGTAAATTAAACTTTATCATAAATCTTAATATACTAATATTAATAGTCACTGTACAATGAATATATTATCAAAAATTATTATTCTTAATTTTATTTTAAATTTGATAGGATATAACTTATAATAGTCGAAAATAACCAAATCAGTACATGTTTTTTTATATAACAAAATTATTTGATAATGCTTTTATTCATTAAAAAACTGGGTCATTACATTATTCCCCCTTTATACCTGTTCCCTTAAAATTTTCATTTCATTCAATAAAAATAATGAGGGTACTTCTGCTTTATCACCTCTTCTGACTCCCTTGTTTATTCCTCAAACATTTTCTTCCACCACAACACATTAACCAGGTGAGGGTCTTGTTTCATAGAACCTTATCTCTATGATCTAAGATCATCACCATCTAATCCCCGTATGAAAGTTCATTATCCATTGGTACCAACTTGCATTTAGTACATGTTATGGTTTGGTAAGTACTTTCTCAAGAGGGATACATGGAACTCATCACGTAGTAGAGATAGGCTAGGTGGGAGTAATGGTCAATAGACCACCGCTTAGATGTGATAAAGTATCTCAAAGGGGCCAATGTATCATGGAATAAGCTATAACTTCTTCCCAATACTCATGAATTTCTTCCATTATGATATATAAAGTAACAACTGATCTCTGAACTAAAGACCTAGGTATCATAAAATATTGTATACATATATTTTTTATCAATTTTTTTGCGGATTTTATAGAATTATGAATGTTTTGAACCTTCTCTATCATCTCTTAGATAATATGAGGTCCCATATGATTCTACTTTACAACTTCATCCTAGCTTGTTGGAGTCTAAAACCTCTTCCTATATAGTGCCTCATAAGGTTCTATTTGGATACTAGAATAGAAACTATTTTTATATGATAACTCTACTCAGGGATGGTGTTGATCCCAACATCCTTGTAAATAAATTAAACATGATATGAAAATATCCTATAGTGTTTTAATGATTCTTTTAGATTGACCATCCATATCAAGGTGACAAGCTATGTTGAATCTCAACTCCATATACAACTCTTGATTAAGTATTCTAAAAAACCTCAAGGTAAACCAAAAATCTCGATATGATACTATAGATAGTGGAACTGCATGTAGTATTTCCACATCCCATATGTATATATTAGTGAGTTAGTCAAGAGAGAAATATATTTTGATAGAAATTAAATGCACTAACATGGTAAAGCGATCGACTAACACCCAGATAGAGTTATTTAATTTAGTGGTCTTGGGGAGTCCTAATACAAAATACATTGTTATTTTTTATCATTTACATACTCATATGGGAAATGGTTTCATCTTACCCTTAGACTTCTATCATCCCACCTTGACTTATTGGATACCAAGTATCAAGATATAATCTCCTCGATATCCCTATTCATGTTATACTACAAGAAGTTATTATGCCAATATATATACTCATAGTTATTCATAGATGAATAGATAAGCATGAGATATGTGTGTCATCCAGATGTTCACTTCTCAGTTCTAGTTTTTATGGGACACATATCTATGTTCAAGCCTTATAACTTAATATTTAACAAAGATGAACTCCAAAGTATTCGCTACCTTTTTATGTTGCACCTCACCATATTTTTGGGCCTCCTTGAACCCCTTGATAATAGAAATCCGTGAATATATTTGAGCAAGGTACGATGAATATCCTTTTATTATTCCCATATCCATCCTTTTAATGTCCAATAATATAGGATCCCATACATTCCTCACCATGGATAGGGTTATGGGATCCTTTCTAATTAGAGAATATTCCACTTTGTTTTCTTTCCTAGGACAGAACTGGATTGAATAATAATAATCCTTGATCATCTATAACCAAATAAATGGGAACATATTAAGATCCTTTTATATGAATATATAATTGAGATAGTTATGATTAGTATATATGTTTCACTTTTCTTTATCGAGGTAATTCCACCAAATATCCAACGAAAATATCAATTTTGCTAATTATAGATCATTGGTTGGGTAATTATTCTCATGTATATTTAATTTAAGGGAGGTATAGTCTATAAAATTTTCATATTTCATGGATACACAACAAAATACATTTTTTGATGCATCGCTATATATCAAAAATCCTTCCCCACTGGTTGGTAATGTGAGCACAAGTGCAATGATTAACCTCTTCTTTATCTATATAAATATTTCTACATTTTCATCAGTAGAGACAAAAATTGACTCTATTTCCAAGTTATCATGGATAGTAGGATTGAAAATCATTATAATTTTATAAAAAATTGATTATAATACCCTACTAATAAAATATAACTATTTATTTTATCACATATGCTGGTCCGTACCATCCGTCGATAGCCCCTAATTTTAATGGATCCATAGATTTTCATTTGTTAGTGATAACATGCCCCAGGAAAGTTACTTTCTATATACATAACTTTCATTTTATATACTTAACAAATAACTTTTCCTTTACCGTGTATTTAGCATGACATTCCAACACTCATCATGTTCCCCATTCATTTTGGATTAGATAAGTATATAATCCATAAATAATATATAAAATTTGTTAAGGTAATCTATAAAGTCTCTATTTATCAAGTCCATGAATATTTATTGAGAATTAGTGAGTCCAAAAGTCATCAATATGAACCCGTAGGTTCCATAACTTGTACAAAAACTACCTTAGATATATCCTCCTTCTTCACCTTTACATGATAATATCCTGAATGAAGATCCAACTTAGAGGAGTATTGGGATCCATGTAGCTGATCAAACAATCCATCAATCCTTGGAATATGTTACTTGTTCTTTATAATTGTTTTTTGAGATCATGATAATCAATTTATAGGTGTATTAAACCATACTTCTTATTGATTAAGAGGACTAGTACACCCCGTAGTGAATCACTTAGGTGTATGAACACTTTATATAGATTCTCATGTAGTCGTAGCTTTAGCTCCATAGGTTAAACAGTGTCCATTCTATATGGAGTATTTTATATTAAAAAAGATCTTAGTATAAGTATTATTGAGAAATCAACCTCTTCGTGAAAAGGATGACCAAAAAATTCTTTTGGAAACTCCTCAAGGAATTCCCTCACAATGATTATGTCTTCAAGGATGATCCTTTCCTTAGTCTTAATCATTTGAGTAAGATATAATTTCTCATAGGAAGATAATATCTATACATGATATGATGATACAAAAGGAAATTCATCCTCCTACTTTAACTTGTATAGAATCAGAGGAGGATTCAAAATACATAGGTTTATTTCCTTCTCCTAGTAATTTTTGTAGGGTCTTTGTAAGTAAAGACAAAGCATTATTATAATAACATATAATTCGGCTAAAGGTTGTATCACAAGGTTTGATGGTGAATTTATCCCATAATTTTGGATAGGGGAAGAGTTATATTATTAGGATGCATCAATTGAGCCATTCAATATCCTGATCGATAACTCAAATTTCATGTTTTGATGTGGCATTTGATTGGTTCTACTAAAATTGTGTGATATGAAACAATGCATAGAACTAGAATAAAATTGTACATTCACTATAATTGAATTAATAAATAGTGTAACTATCACCACTTCATTGTCGTGATCAACCTCAATAGTTGTGTTGGCATAAGATCAACCTTTCTCCCTAGACCTTGGAGGTTGTTGTCATCAGTTGTAATCAATAACCCTTGTCTTAGTTAATTGATTCGAATAGTTTCCTTATTCCATGTAGTTGAAACATTTGACAGTAGGATGAGTGTTGACTAAATAATTCCTTTCCTCCATCACATTGGTGGGTTTCTCCCATAGATAATCACTAGTTACTAGACCTTACTTTCTACACCAAAAGTATTTCTTTATCCCCTTTATAAAATTTCCATGATGTTTCTTCCCACACTTTTGACAAGTTGGGTGTTGGGTTTTCTTACCACGTGAGATTTATCTATTGTAGTACTATAATTAAATTCAATTCTCCACTTAATGTCTCTAGAACCATGATACCATTAAGATTTTATGATCTATATCTTGAATTTTGGGGAACATCAGACAATTTACTCATAGTTGTTAACATCCCAAATGGTTAAGTATTTTCATAGGATCATATTCATCACAAAAAATAAGTATTTTACTTTAATTTTAAGGGAAATGAAAAAGTATAAGGTGTATCATGCAAGTATTGTGTAGTTTGCATCATATGCCCTGATTTATTTTTCATCATTTTTATTGAGGCTAAGGAAATACGTCTCTATTTAGTGTTAGAGAGAATGAGGAAAATATTTGTTGAAAAACATCTTTTGTAATTCCTTCCACTCCATCGCATTTATCTCATCCCCAAGCTTCATATTATTGACTATTGTCCACCATTGATCAAATAATCCTTCCAAATGATAAATATACAACATGAAATTATATTGATTAGATCATTGAAGGATTGATAAGACCTTTTAAATAGATTTGATCCATTGTTTCTTGATTAACGTATCAAAATATCCACTAAAAGATAATGGCATTTTTTATATAAAGGTCTCAATTTCAATTTTCTCTTTATTTAGGGGATTTATACATTCATCATAATTCATGTTTTTATTCAAAACATGAGTTATATGAGAATGTATTATGATGAAGTTACCAATTCTAACTCTCATTAGGTTGGGAATCTTATTTGGACAGTCATCACATTACCTCTCAAATTGGTTATTGACTAAGTTTATCCAATTTCCATACATTGAAAATAATAAGGGAAAATTAAGGATGTGTATTTTTAAACTATTAATAACATAAACAAGAAACCATGAACATTAAAGGGATGAAACATTATTGATATATATTCCTTAAACTATGAATTTATAGGTTTCAATATAAGTTATCCTTGATCTATATCCACAAATAAATTCATATAGGTATTTCCCCCTATAATAATGGTTTGTAATGAGCTTGTGAGTTTAATAGTGAATATCCCCCAAGAGTGTAAAACTAGGTGTATAGAAAGACTTTTTTTCTACTAGGTGAAAATCAAGTTTATCTCAATGCACCATTTTTAGGATTATTACCCCAAGGTACAAATTTATTAAACCAAGACCCACTTATGATATCCAGACATTGATATAGTTTCTTGGAAACTAGTTAATCTATACTTAAAAAAAATTTAGGGATGTTTTTCAATATTTAGACTTATCTATAAAGATTTTTATATAGTTTTATAATCCCAATACCAAAAATAACTAGACTTTCCTCTAATGCTAACTATGAAAAAACGCATATTTAATTCACTTTAATTAATTATTTATTACATAAAAATAAACTTAATATAACCCCATAGGATCATTAGGCCTAGTGTATTCAGTAAATTAAGTGTATATATGATTAAATTGAAACACGGGAACAATATCATTATTTAAAAACTCTGAAACATTCCCTTATAATCTCTAGATCTTCTAAAAATACATGGTATAACCTGGGGACATACATAAGAAATGAGTGAGCTATAAATCCCAGTAAATAAATAAACAAATAATAGTATAAGGTAAAGTAGTACATTTGCTCCAAGAGGCATATCAGGGAAACATAATAGGGTTGATACTCATAATCCTGAACAAGGAGGCATGATATAACATGATATCATGAAGGAAACCTGGGAATGTGATAACAACATAAAACATGAAATAATAAAAATAAGTCAAGGATAAACACAAGGAATTATAACATAGAGTAATTAATATAACCTCCCATGAACCGTACATGGATTCTCATGAAATAAAAATATTATCGAATTTATTGGAGGGCTATATATTTCTGGTCCCACCCACCACTTTTATATCATGTTCATGCATAAGTGTGACACATATATCATACTCCATAAGGATTAATTTTGTCACATTCAATACCATTATTAAATAGTGTTAGTTATATACATGTAGCTACACAATCAATAATTGATAGGTAAAACTAGGTGAATACTACTGAGTGTAAATGTGGATGGGTATTCACTAAACAAATGTTTGGTGTAGAAATTCATAGGATAATTTCTACGACATAATGAGGGTATATAATGGTTAATGGGAGGGATTAATTAGATTTAAAGGGGTGTATAATAACATGTAAATCATAAGTATAGTAATAGGGATTTTTTTAAAAAATCTTTCCACATGAAAAATTGGAAATTCAATAGCATAATATAAAGAAGGTTCATGAATAAGGAGGAGAAGGAGAGGATCCCTTACCATGAGAGGGAACTTATAAAACCATTGGAGGATCTTATTAAGATCTTAGGGGAACATTGGGTGGGATATATATACATTAGAGTAGAGTAAATTCATGATACAAGGTTTTTTAGTTAATAATAAAGTATGATTGGGTGGTTTTATATAGAAAAAGGGAGGGGAATTCTTTATTAATTTCCAAACATATGTTTTGGACTCTATATTATAAAGTAATAAAAAACAAAAACAAAAACATGATTTTACAATATTTTCTACCAAATAAGAGTTTTTTTCATTATTATATATGGATAAGAACCAAAATCATTAAAAAAATACCCTTAGTGATGTGGAAGTGAGTCATGTTTATAAATAATTGATTTTAAAACCTTAAAACATAATATTGGTTATAGAGGATTCATTAGGGTTTAATAAAATTAGTAAAAGAACTTCAAAAAGAAATATTATTTTAAAGGTTAAAAATATTTTTAGTCCTGGATAATCTTAATAGAATTTATTACACCACTTTTGCGATTTTATGACATCATAATACATACCATATAATTATACCATAATTAATTTTTACCCAAAAATTTGAATGCCTTAGAAAATTATGAAAATTCACCATTGGATAAGTTAAAGGTTGTTATTTAATAAATAATAATTATTTTATCAAAATAGTTTTCTAAATATTATAATTTATACTTTAAAATCAAATATCCATATTTATTGAAAAATATTTGTTTTTTTGACAATAACATTTTTCTGACCCTTATAAAAATTAAATTTGACTTCATAAAACTATATTATCATTTATATTTAAATTTTTTTATTAAATAATAATTTTTTATTAAATATAATTAATTTATAGTATTATTAAATTAATAAAAAGAGTGACTTGATTGAAACTATATATTTTTTAAAAATTAAAGATGTGTTTCATTGTTTCAAAATCTATTTTTTATCAAACTCATTATCTAATAATTTAAAATGTAATAATTAAAAGTAATAAATATAATCTTTATTTTCTTGAAAGAAAATATAAAAATTAATACTATTAGGGTCTAGATACATAGAACTTTATTAGCCTCTTAATTCTCTAAGGTTAAGGTATGCGGTGATGAAATTTCATATGGTAGCTTAACGAACATGGTTTCGACCATGATCCCGATGAGCTTGAAATTATACCTTAAATGATTTTGTTCTTTATTTAGTGGTTTAATTTGGTCTTGTTATTCATTAGTGGAAAATCCTAGGGATGATATCTCCCTTATAATCTCTAATAAAAAGGCTACATAGGGTATGATCCTTCTATTCAAGGCCATCGCTTCCTTTGTCTCTACCAATAAGACTTTTTTATAACTCTTAATATACTAATCTTAATGGTCACTGTACAATGACTATATTATCAACAATTATTATGATTAAAAGTATTTTAAATATGACATGATATTACTTATAATAGTACAAAATAACCAAATTAGTGCATGAATTTTTTATAACTACCTTACTTGATAATGCATTTATTCATTCAAAAAGGGAATTTCATTTATAAATGGTCAGGTCATTACAATCAAGATTTACAGAGATAAGAAATATTATGTTTATTATTGTGCCACATATTAAAGTTTTTAGTCAATTCATGTTATTTTGTAATGATCATTCCATATTTTTAAAGTATTTTACACTTTTATGTCATGCTCACACATTTTTGGTTGTTGATATGTATTTTGAACTAGTTCATATCTTTTATGATTCCTTAATGATTATTTCTATGGTATTATGTTTCTTTATCATGTTTTATGATTATCATATATGGTATTATGATCTCTTATCAAGATATTTAATCATTTCTCATGTTATCAATAATATTTATGATCTAACAATTTATGATATTTTTTTCCCTTACTGAGCATTTGAACTCACCCATTTCTTATGTTTCAAATCCCCAGGTTATGAAGATGATTAGATCATTTCAGATATTTAGGAAAGGGTTTATAGGAGAATTATTATGGGGGAAATATAAAAATTGTATCAAAATTATATTCTTATATAGATAATCTCTATTAAACTAAACCTTTTTATCTTTGGGATATATGACTATTGTGAGATATAATATTTAAATAATATAATCAATGTATTATTTAATTCAAGTTTATCTTGGGTCCATATAGTTCATATTAAAAATAATTTATATTTAAATATTTTATGTTCTAAGAATAAAATGTGTATATTAATATATGCATGATCTCATTTAATGCAATTTGAATAAAAAATAAAATATCTCGAAATATTTTTTCATAGGATTGAAATAATTAATGTGTTTTTAAGGAATCATTAAACTAAAAGAATCATATAAGACAAACATGAAATAATAAAAAATAAAAAATAATAAGTAAAATAGATCATGTCTGGAATTAAAATATGACCAATTCATTAAGTGACCATAAATTATATGTTAGTTTCAAGAATTTACCAAATTTTGACTTCATACAGTGGGTTTATTTTTCTTCATGATGTAGGTTCATTTTAATTCATGTGGTAGGAACATTTTTTCATGAGGAAGGTTCATTTTTTTCTTGTGGTAGGTTCATTTTTCATTAATAAGTAGGTTCATTTTTTTATAATGTATAGTTTATTTTTATTCTAATGTATAGTTAATTTTTTATCTTATGGATAATTATTTTTCTTCACATGGTTGGTTCATTTTTCTTCTTATGGATAGTTAATTTTTCTAAATGTGGTAACTTGGTTTTCTAACATGGAGTCACTCAAATTATAAATGTGTAGTAAAGTTTTTATTAAATGTGTGGTCACATGGATATCTTCATATGGTAGGTTTATACTTTTCTCAATTTCCACTCATGGTCAGTTCTTAATAGCCAAATTTTTAAGAAAATACTAATAAAAAATAACATCATATGAAATAAATACCTATATTAGGATATATTTTTCTTCCAAATTAGCTAATAATAAACATAAAAAAGCTATTTTTATTATCAAATCATAAATAATGTTGATAAATGAAACACAATACATTATCCAAATTTTTGATAAGTACAAAACCAAGTATAATTTCTAAACAAAACTCCCCCTTTTTTAAATTATCAAAAATATAACGTGACTACATAAAATAGATATAATTTCAATTAAATTATTTAATATGATGACATGTTCTCCATAAATTGAAAATCAAAATAGGAAAATAGAACTAATTTTTCTAAATAAAACATAAAAAATTATGTGGTTTGTATAGAAATATGATGCATTAAGAAAAAAACATTCAAGTTTCAAGCCCCCACTAATTACATGCTCACAATCGATAGTCCAAACTATTGTACAAGCCTCAAGGAGTCATGAAAACATGTCACAATATTTAAGGAATCATGTGTAATAATTTTTAATGAATTAAATGGTATCAAAATATTATAGAACAAGCTAGTGAGAATTATAAAAGTCCCTATTAAACATATTCTATAAATTTATATCTCCATCATACCATGTTAAAATTTGATTTTACCAATTTTATAAAAATGTAGGGGTTTAATCAAAATGTCTGTTTATTGATATTCGATAGAAAAAATTAAAAAAATAATATTTCCTTTTTGAACACTATATATAAGTAAATGATACCTAATATTAATTTTTTTAGTACTAGAATGCATAAAATGATTCTTAGAAATAGAAATTACAGAAGTATTATAAAAAAAATCAAGATGTTCACAAAATTACATCCAATATCAAAAATTGTTTTTTAAAACCATAAATACATTGAACAACAAGATTAAGTTAAAACATACTCACTCTTTTTAGTTGATAAAGCTACTCTTTTTTTAGAAGTCCATAAAACTAAACATTTTCTAAGAAAGTGACATATAATAATTTTTCTTTTTTTTCTATCTATTTTCAACCACCAAAATTAGAAACTAAAAGGCAAGTTAGTTCAGATGAAGTAGATGCAAGATAAAACAATATGAGATTCAAAAATCTTTTAACATGATTAATTACTCTTTTAAATACCTTTAAATAAATTTCTTTTGGATTATATTGGAATCTAGAAAATATACATACTAAAAATATCAAATATGATTTAGTTGTTGTGAAAAGAAGTAAGGTACAAATAATTTCACTAAAAATATTATTAATAAAAAGTTCTCCAACTTCATTATAATATAAAATAAAATAAATTCATCATAATATTTTTATCTTTTACAACACTTAGGAACAAACCTTTTAACAAACTATTTAACATATTTTGATTAACTAAGACTGATACCATCATTCCATTGAAATATCTATAAACCTAAAAATAATATAAATTCACCAATTAGACTCATATAGAAATCATAAGAAATTATATCTGAAAACTCATTAAAAATTAAATCACTTGAGGATCCTAATATAATATCATGAAAATATATTTATATAATTTCACTATCTTTTAAGTCCATTTTAATAAATAATGTTGGATAAAATTTTCCATTTTCAAGACCATTTATTAAAGAAATAATTAAAACATCTTATAAAAATATTAATGATATTGTTTCACACCATAATGATATATTTTTTTCATTTCAAAAAATGGTTATGTTAAATTCATTCTCAAATCTTATGGACTATTTTATAAAAACATTTTCAAAAATATATACAAACAAAAATGAAATATTGAAATCCATTTAAATAAGTTTAATTCCACAATGATTTTCATATTCCAAAAGAATTATTATTGGCCATTTTCATGTAACTAGAGAAAATGATTCATCAAAATCAATTACTTCTTCTTGTTTGTAACAACGATCCACCAAACGAGATTTTTTTCTAATTATTTAACCATAATCAACTAACTTGTTTCAAAATATCCATTTGGTTGTAATAATATTTTTCTCCTAAGGGGGTTTAACTAAGTTCTAGACTTTATTACTTTCAATTGGTTTTTTCCATTTATAAAATCTAGTTTGAATCATAAAAATATTATTTAATATTATGAGGAAAAAAATTAGACATAAAATATTGACAAGAAAAAACACTCCTTAAGGAATTTATTATTTTAACACCATTAGCTATATCACTAATTACCTTTTCAACTAGATGATCTTTATATACTTTTAAATTTTTTCTTGAGAGATACGCTTTCAATAGATTCATCCAACTCAGGTTCTCTAAAGTTAAATTCTATAAACATTTACTCAAACTTTTATAAATTATATTTTCTTTCCTTTAAATGATTTTAATCAAATTTTACAAGTATATATTCTATGACTACAAATCGTATTTTTTTTATAAACTCTATATGAATTACCTTAATTATAATACCATAGAAATATACCTTTATTTGATTTTGAATCAAAAAAAATTAGTGAATATTTGGTATTAAGAATTTAAACTTTGTATGAAATACTCAAAAATAAATAATTCTAGTATTAATTCCTTTAAATATTTCATAATGTTTATTATTTAAGAATGGATTAAGAATAATTCGATTAGAAACATGAAAATCATAGTCAATAACTTCTGCCCATAAATATGTTGGAAAAGAGTACTCATTTAACATTTTCCTAGCCATTTTTTTTAATTCATATTTTTTACTTTCAACAACATTTTTTGTAGTGACATATAGGATGAAAACTTATGATTATACCCATTATATTCATAAAATTTATAATATTAATGATTTGAAAAGTAACCTCCTACATCACTTGTAATTGACAAAATTAGACAAATATTTTCATTTTGAACAACTTTACAATATGAAATAGATTTAGATGATGTTTCAGATTTATGTGCAAGAAAATAAATCCATGTAAATCTATTATAGTCATCAATAATACAAAAAACACAACTTTTTCCCTACAAAACTAGTAGATTTCATGGATCCAAATAAATATAAAATTAAAAGTGGAAGTAGTTTTAAAGTTTGTACCTCTTGGATAAAATTGAATGACCCTTTATATTGATTACATTTTGAGCATGAATCGTATACAAATGTGCAATCTAGTTTCAACGCAGAAAGGTCCAAAATCTTTTACATTCTGGAAATACTGTTTAAAAACATGAAATTTTCAAGGATCAATATTCTATGCCATAAAACATTATTAGATTAAACAATATTTGAAATTCTATGTAGTTAAATCAATAAAATTAATCGAATAAATAGTTTCTTTCATTTTTCATAAAAAATAGTTTTTTTTGAAAAAAATAATTTTTTCATTTTTTTGTTTCAAATTTATATTATCATCACAAATATGTGTGATACTTATTAAATTTTGTTTTAATCATTCAAAAAAACAAATCCTTTGAAATAACAACTAAATTTAAAAGCCTAAATTCTCAAAAACATTTTACTTTTCCATTTGACTTATCACCAAAAGTAACACTAACACCATCATACTTACTAAAAGATAAAAATTTAGAGATATAATTGATTATATGTCATGAACCCCAACTATCCATGTACCAAAAATCCTTTTTTATTCTTCCAAGAAAATGTTACTACAAAAAAAATAAGTCTTTCGTACCCATACAAATTTGGGTCCAATTGAGTTATAAAATATAATTCTTGGGAACCCAAACTGATTTCATAAAAGATTTTATAGGAAATATAGAAGTAATTTTTTTGAGATGAAGGATTTGGTGTGACCAATAGGCTATGAAAATCTCAAGGAATATTCATTTGCATATTGGACCAACATTTGACATCTAAATCATGTAAAACTTGAAACATTTCCACTAGAACCTCTAAGTAAATAATGTTTTATACATATTTATTAAAATATTATCATATCAAATACCATTTTTATTTTTGTTTATTTTTTTAAAACTTATAATTTTATCGTAACTTTGTCTTCCTTGAACAAAAATTGATAAATCTTCCTTCAACCTTTTAATTTAAATTTTATGTTTATCATTTTCTTCTAAAACATAATTGAATTTAATTATTTTATGTTATTTATATTTATATTGATAAACATTAAGTCTAATATTTTTAATTTACACACTTTCTAGATCATTACGTAGTTTATCATTTGTTCTTGAATGAGTATTTTTCAATTTTTCAATTTCGACAAGAAGATCCTTATGTTTACTCTTAGGATTTTGGAATAATTTATCAATCTTGTTAACTTTATGATTGATTATATTATTATATTCATAAAACTTATCTTTTTAGGGATAAAATAAGATTTAGAATAGGAATAAAAGTCATAATTACATACATATAATGATGAATCCCTTAGAAATAGGTTTTCTTATTCTATTCCTACATGAGATTTATCACTTGAATATGAATCCAAAGTGTATCTCCAACCAAATTAAATTTATTTCTATTCATTTTTTGTTATTTTCTATTGTTCATTTAATTATTGAGTATTGGGAAGTTGGGATTGATGTGACCTCTTTCTCTACATTCATAACAAATAATTTTATTATCATCATCACCTATCTTACTTTAGTTACTTCATGGGTTTTTCATTTTTCTTATCCTAGAGTATCCTATCTATCTAATTCCTTTGGAAACCTATAAAACATGGCCTCTTTAACAAATTTTCAATTTAGAATCATAAGAGTGATTAATAACACATATTTTTTATTTAAAAGTATTACATTTAATTTTTGAATTTTATTCTTGAGTAATATTTTTTAATTCTAACTCATGTTGTAGTAAAGATCCAATAATCTCTTCAAAAGTATATTCTTTGAAATTTTTACTTTAATTAATTTCAACAATTTTAGAATTCCATTTTTTCGTTATGTCTCTTAAAACTATTTTGACCATGATAGAATTATATAAACTTTATCCCAAATCACTCATATCATTTGTGATACATGTAAATTTATGAACATTTTATTAACTATTTATTTTCTACAATTTTCAAATATCGATACTAAACTCATAACATGACTAATTTAGTTTTAATAAATTTATTTGAATACAGATGAGTAAATTTAGTTATTTTCTAAATTTCATGTGTTGTTTTGTATGAATAAATATGATTATGCACATTCCTATTAATTATAAATAAATACTATTTATCACTTTGTAATTTAACAGATACTTTACCACATCATTACTAACTAATGTTTCATGAGAAAATTTAAGAAATTTGTATGGTTTCACCACGATTTTCCAACTATTAATGTTTAGGTGTTTAAGAAAAGTATCCATGTGTGACTTCCAGTTGCCATAATAAGTTCTATTAAATAGTTTAAGTCTTTGATGTGTCTAACCACCATCCTCATTAATTCATGCCATCTCAAAAAAATCTTTTCCCCTTGAACTTTTAAGTTAGGATTTGATTATCACAAATAATATAAATTTTTTCTAAATCCAGGAAACCCCCATTGATACCAATTGTTATGTCCTGATTAGAATGGTAGAATTGTCGAGGTGGTGGTGAGTGGTTGGAGTTAATTTACCATTTTAAATATTTTTAACCACTTAAAAAATTTAGGTTAATGATGTAGAAAGATAAAGAGAAATGAACCAAATTTTTTTATAGTTGTTTAGATATAAATGATCCTACTCTAATATTGACCCCTATTTAACATAGAGAGAGATGAAATCCACTATAATGGGCTCTTTAACTTTTTAGGGGAGTCACAACCCATTACGATTTTTATTTTAAATCCTAGAGAGATAACCCAAAACAATTTTTTTAACACTTGGTGGATAATCCTAATCAACCTACCTTCTTCATAATTAAAGGCTCAACCTAAAAGATACCATTTGAAAAGTATATAGAACCTAACCCCTCCTTTTACCTATACCAATGAACAACTTACCACTTTACAATTTACTATTTATGGAAAAAATCACACCTTCTGTATTGGGTATTATAACCCAACTCTTATTTTTTATGGGTAGTATAAATTGACATGATAAATAAAAAACAATAATAAAAAGAATTAATAACTATAAAAACGAGATAAACAGGAAAATATTTGAGGTTTGAGGTAATAAGGTTCTCTCTAGTAGCTATTAATCAAATGATTGATGTTTATCTAATAGAAGTAATTGATTTCCAAGTTATGTCACTTGGTAAGGTTCAATAATATCCTCAACTGCATTTTCTTGATCTGGTTCTATTAAAATAAATATATCAAGTTCTTTTAGGAAAAATAGATTCAATGCATGAAGCCTGTTGCATTTTCATCAATCCAAAAGAAACATGTGATTTATTTTTTGAATGTGAATTCAGAATTTTCCCACATGGGTTTAATTATATAATCTATAAAACTAAAATTGTATATACAAAAAAACTCATTATAACATTTAATACAACTCAAAATATTCTTAATAAATAAATTTTAAATTCCCCCATTGATTATTTGAAGTAAAATGTTCATATTCCAAATAATATAAGTTTAATTATTTTAGGTTCTAAATTTTTTTTCCATATATTAATACACACCTGACCATATTTAGTGTAAATTTAATAAAAAATAAAATATCTCTAAATAAAATTTCATAGGATCAAATTAATTAATGGGTATTTAAAACTCATTAAATTAGGAGAAATATATGAAATAAAAATTTGGATGGTTCATTTATCTTTATGTGGAAGGTTCATTTATCTTCATGTGGTTGGTTAATTTTTCTTCTTGTGGTATTGTCATTTTTCTTCACGTAGTAGGTTCATTTTACTTCTTACCACCATTTATTTTTTTTTCATTTTTATTATTATAGTTAGGTGATTTTTCAATTTGTAGTCACTTGGTTTTTTTAATGTGTGGTCACTTGGATCTATTCATGAGATAAGTTCATACTATTCCAAAATTTCACTCCCTATTAGTTATAAAGATTTCCAAGTTTTCATGAATAATATAATAATAGAGTATCATCATATGAAATACCAAACTATATTATGGTGGATTTTTCTTTGAAATTAGTTCATAATAAAAAAAAGGTAATGTAATTATCAAAACATAAATAAACAAAGTGGACCAATGATCCACTCAACAATTATGAAAACCAGTAAATAATATTTCATATCATGTAAATTTTTTTTCACCCCCAATTGTAATAAGTATAATTTGAGAAGGTTTTAATGCACGTGTTTATAATATTTAAATGATAAGTTCTAAATTAATATTTTTGATAAATAAAAACTAGAACCTTTTAAATATTCATCATTATAATCATCATTTTTTTTGTAATTATATGAAATTATGTAGAATTTTGGCCTCAAAATTCATAACCATAAAAATGAGTCCTGATCATTTATTTATATATATAAAATACAAAATAAATATATAGAAGAATAATTTAAAGATACATAAAGATAATTGACATGTAATTAACTAAATAATGAACCATTTACTAATCAATTATATTTTTTAAGGACTTAAATATTTAAAAACTCTACAGCTAACTGGGATATATATATTAGAAATTACCATCTTGGAATAAAAGAACTGAACATGAGGTCAACGAATCCCATTTTTGAAGATACCTAAAAGTTAATATATAATGATTACATGTTCAAGAATATTGGTTTTATTCTCATAATGTTCATTAATGAATTGAAAATAAACTTTAATGTCTTTTTTTTCACTTGTGGTAGACTATATTTGTATCAATTTTAACTTCCACATAATTATAAAACCAGATGCGCATAAGATTCTTGGTAGGATAATCAATTTCATGAAATATTTATTTATCTCAAATGATAATTATAGTGAAATGATACATAAATCAATATTCAAACTCTATACTAGATCATGGTATAATTGTTTAGTTTTTTGCTTCCCCAAGAGATCAGATCACCAAAGATGAATACTATAAATCTAAATGAGGATCTCTTTGATGAAAGACACCTTAAATAATCAATATTTAAAAAAGACTTTATATCTATGTCACCATTATATGAGTATAATAATACTCAACTAGTCTCTTTATCCATATAACAAACAACGAGAATAACAAAATTTCACTGTAATTTCATTAGAGATTCCATAAACCGAATTACCTTAGTAATTGTGCATCCAATATATGGTCGATCCATTATTAGATTGTCTAATTTTCCAAAAATTCATTGATATCTATTAAGCAAGGAAGATGGATCACTTTTAGTGTGAAGGTAATTCTATCATGGTTCTAACGGTGAATCAATAGAGTCTTCCTATGTTATTCCCATTTTCTGAATTATATCATAGAAATATTTTTTATAAAAAGGTAATGAAGATATTCCTTAAATCCACAGTGAATGTGATGTGTTTTGGCCCTATGTGTATGACGATACAGGTGAATCCTAAGACGCAGTTTAGTGGAACCATGCCATTACATTTTCTATCATATTATAATATATATATATATATATATATATATATATATCATAAAACACAATCCATGAAAGTTAGAGGGTATGACAATTGATGTTGCAAGGCATGGAATTCAATGCATTTCTACTATCTTCGATACTCATTGCGGTCGAATGTTAAATGTTATCATCCAAAGAATCTTTCCACATTAGATATCAGGAATAAAGAATTTTATATAGCATAATAAATAAGTGATACACTATTATAATATTTACATGATTTTTTTGACACATTTACTAATGTGTTATAACATATGAGTAAATTCATGGGTGCCAGAGGAGCATCCTAAAGGGATTTATAAAGGTTATTCCATACGATGGTGGGTATGCATGTTTGTTTGAGTTCTCTTTGAGCAAGATAAATTAGAAAATATAATAAGTATAAATTATATTACAATTAAATATAAATGTTAAATATGATAAAATAATCATTTGACACAAATAAAGCATGCTTGTCTTTATGGTAAAACATATATGTTTTATTTTAATTAAAATATAATTTTATATTGATATTAAAAATTTTAAATAAAATTTAGTTTGATAAAATGGTTTTATAAAACACTAGTTATTTGTATATAAATTATAATATAATTTTATAAAATCATAATTAATTTTTCTAAGGATTATAAATTTGATCTTGTTTTAAAAATTAATATATTTTCAATAAATATAGTTTTTATTTAAAAATTATATTTATCATATTTATAAAATTATTTTGATAAAGTTGCCATTATTTTTTGAATCACCATGCTAAAGTTATCTTAGGTTATTTTTTTCTGGATTTTTCTAAAATAATAGATTTTTGTTGAATAAGAAGAGTATAGTTTTTATAAATACCATAACTTTTATGAATTCATCATGATATAAGTTTGAATTAAAAATTTATGAAACTTTTTTTAACCAAATGTTTATTTAAGGAATAAAATAACACGTTTAAAAATAAAATTTTGAATTAATAAACCTAAGATATATCTTATTTTAATAAAAAAAAATACTTTTGGTCATTTTATTTGAATTAAGTTTTCACAAGATTAAATTTGGTTTTGGATTTTTTTGAAAGTAAAATAACCCTCTTTTATTTAATAATAATCCAATAAATTTTCTTCGTATCAATAAAATTCATAATTTTTGGCCAAAAATAATTATAAATTCAATTTTATGCTTAAAAATACATTTTCCGAAAGATTGTATTTATTTTATTATGCGTACTTTTATTGATGTTAATTTTTATCACAATTTTAAAATAAATTCAAATAAATGGATTTAATATTTGGAATTAACATAATCAAAATTAGGTAATAAGGTCAATTTATTTTTTGGTCAAACAAATAAATTACCAAAGTAAAAGTTAATCACCATGGTAAAGGAAAAAATGTGGTAAAAGTTTTAAATCAAGGGATAAAGTAATAAAAGATAATAAAAAAATTATCTTTAAATGGGTGAAAGATGTATTTCAAAGACTTTTTTATATTATTCTCACTAATTTTAAATTTTTGATCCACTTTCCTTGATCTTGACATTCCTTTTATTTTTAAAAATCAATATTTAAAAAAATACCACCCCTATCACTTATAAAATGTCCATTACACCAACCTTTCCAAGAAACACCTAATATTAGAATAATTCTCTATAATATAATAAGTTTATTTTCCTAAAAATACACCCCCATATTGGTTAGTTTCTAATATTAAGATAATTCTAAAATTCCTTCAAAACCAATAAGCCATCTAAGAGGAGATGCAATTTCTTATTTAAAAGTGATAAATTATTAAGATTCCTTTTCATTTATATTTTTCATCCATATCTTATAAATTATAATTTACATCTTTAATAAAATATAAATAATATAATAATTACTCTATAATTATGATTTATTATAAAATCACTTTATAATTGTACCCTTCCATTAATTATAACATGTTTTTATTTGAGACTGTTTAACCACCTACATGAAGGATGATATAATTTTTTATCATGGATGGTTATGTAAAATTAATTATTGATATTATTTGTAATTAATAAATATATAATATTTTGTTTTTTGTTTTATAATGGTAATATTATTATTTAACTCATTGTTAATATACCACTCTTAATTTGTTAAAATTTACCAAAACAATTCTATTATGGATTTCTTCTTGGAGAACTATACCCAAGACACCAATTGAATGAACCTAAAAATTTATAAATAATTATAAAAACTATATACTAGTACATTTAATATTTTAGATATTATGTAACTATTTGATAATACCTTTGACTATTTTCAACATTTTAAATCAAGTTTGGAGAAATTGACCGAATAACCCCAAGTGGATAATGTGATAAAAAATAAAAAATAAATGAATGAAATATGATAATAAATAGAAATTAACAAATGAAATTTACATGTTAAAGGTTCTTAATAAAGTATTTAATAATCTTATTTTCATTATTCAGGATGTCAAACACACCTACCAAGTGTGTGGGGCCCTGATGTAAGAGATCTTCTAAACCACCCTATTTTCCTTTCAGTTAAACAAGTTATCTCTATACCATACTTTAATTCTCTATTAATATCATTTAATTATTCTATATTCTATAAATATGTGTAACACAATGAAATTTTAAAATATGAATATCATATTCAATAAAATATATGAAACACAACACTAAGTGTAGAATGGAATATAACCTCATGATACTTTATGACATATTTACTCTTTTAAATAAATTCAAAATATTATATATCTTGAAAATCACACAATACTAAGTTATCTTGCGTCACATGAAACAATGAGTTTCTTTTGTAACTTCCATTACACAAAAGATTGGGTTTTATTGAATACTATTAATATTATTATTTAAAATGACAATTCTCTCATAGTTGTTAAATTAGGGGTTATAAATAGGATTAAATAAATTATGAAAATATAGGGTTGAATTCATTGGTTACTAATTAATTGTAAATGAAAATAAACATCAAATGAATATAAAAGAAATGTTTTTATGTGACCAAAGACATTTTATCTTAATAAATTGAATTAATTATGATTAATGTATGATCCTAATGAAATTTATATATTATATATTCAATAATTTTGTTTGACATTCATGTAATATATTTTATAGTCATAAGATAAGTACAAATATAATTTTAAACATAAATGCTACATTTTTCTAAAGACAGTTTTCCACCTTCTAATAGGGCACATTTTTTAAAAATAAATATTAAAACTTTTATACATTTTTTTTGAAAAAATAAAATTAATTTTTGAAATAATAATGTTAAAATTATCCAAGGGGATAATTTTTGGTATTTTTTTGAGAGGTTTCATTTTTTATAAATATTGAAAAATATTGAAATTTAATTAAAAAATGAATTTTCATCTAAATAATATATAATGTTAAGTAATATTTTAATTTTTTTACAGTAAAATTAAATTAATTATAGGTATATTAATCCATTGAATTTTATTTTAATCAACTTAATATTGAATTTTTATATTAAAACATTTTAAACTTTTGAACATTTTCATTTTAAAAATACGCTTTCTCATTCCGTGTGCGAGATAATTTGAAATTAATTTATGCCACTTATGTGATTTAAATTTGAAAAAATGGATTAAATATTTGGAATAATAATATTTTGTAATTTATAATAAGTTAAACATAATTATTTTCCAAAATTATTCATGAAAGAGTTAAAATTAATTATTGTGATTAAGAGAAAAACATGTTTATTAGTAGACTAAACATTATACATAAGGAAAAAATGACCTTAATTCTTATTAGACACCCATTTTACACCCATATTTTCACTATATACCATAATTTATAGAAAAGTTTTTATCATTTGAGTCACATGAGGTAAGGGATACCTTTTAATAGTGTCTAATTTTGGTATTTACATGAATGCCACTCCTCCTATACTATAAAATGGAATTCACTCCCCTCACTTATTCACATTGGAAAAGTCATTTAGATCATCCAAAACATGAAAAATTTACTTGAAAAATTCCATAATTCATCCTATAATCCTTATATTGGGTATAAATCCAACATAGGAATGTATTAGTGAAAACCTAAAGAGGATACCCAAAGAAGCAGAATGATTTTCTAAAAGTGTTTTTATTTTATTTCCTTCTACACGTTCATCAATTCTTATTATATCATGCTTATATAATAACCTCATTATATTAAATATACTAATTTATTTGATAATGTTATGACCTAAAACTAAACACACTTCCATCAAATGGGATACTCAATCATCATTCGTGTGTAGGGTAGACTGCCACCTCACGAACCGATGTTGGTCATTCTTCCATTAACACCTTTCAAGGTTAAGAATAATGATATATTTATAGTTTATATATGATATATAAATATATATATATATATTATATTTATAATTTATTTATGATTATGGAATTATTTTATAACAAATACTTTCTTGATTTCAATTTCGTGAGAATACAATAGCTTCATTAATGTGTATGACGGTCTACCGCCTAATGAAGTAATGTGATTTGTTCACACATTACATAGAATGAATTAAGGATGGGTTTAATAAAAATTTGATATGTATAAAATAAATATGATAATAAAATTATAATATATATATATATATATTTCTTACTTTTATTTCTTTTAATACTATAAGAAAATAGAAGCCGCATTCATGCGCACGTATGACCTACTATCTACATGAACAATGCATTTTTTCCATCACTAAATATTATGGATTAATATAAATACATATATAATAAATATATATGATATTTAGATAATGTTTTACATTATGTATATAATGAAACCATAATCAAAGTAAGAGGAACAAAAAATAACAAGTCAAAAGATACTCAAAAAACAAGGCAATTAACAATAGAAATAGTGAAAATAATGAATGACTATTAATAAATGGGTGATAATATGTTATAAAATAATTATACATGATATTAAAAATATTAATATGATTATTTTTTAATTTAATAACATTCTTAAAACCATTATATGTGAGGTTAAAGATAATTCAACTGAAAGTAAGCGTAAGGTAAGGGATTCCATATCGATTTACATTCCATTGAGACTTATTCATTATTATGCACAAATTAACATTAATATGGTTCATATAATACCCATTGTAATATAACATCATGAATAAATAATTATTAATGTTATTTTATGATTCAGTTTAAATTATTTCATGAATGTTTATTTAACTTTAAAATTACCAAGTAATAAAAGTTATTGTGAGATCTCACATAATTCTATGATTGATAACATTCACTTAAAATAATAACTTTATTGTAACCATTTTTCATTGGAAAATATATTTATATTAAAAATATATATCATTGTGTGATGGATATTATTATTTTCCCAAAACATATACTATTTTTACATATGGTGTTTACGTTGAAAGTTATTTAACTAACTGGGGAAATTTTCATAAATCCATATCCTTTACTCAATATGAATATTTGAGAAGGCACACTGTTTATGAATTAAATAAATTATTTTATATATGAGTATTTGGAATTATTTTATATGTGTTAGGGGATATTTAAATTTATCCCCTTGATGCATCAGCAGTCACATAAGATGAAATAAGTTGGACAAATCCTATGCATTTGTAACCAGTATGTTTTAAACTATCTTGTGAAAGGTCTTGATAGTAGAGATAAGTTTGTCCAAACCAAATAGTTTTATACCCATTATGTTTTAAATATTCTTCTAAAATGTATTAACGGTAAAGGTATCATGTACCTAGGAAACATTGTGTCATATAAATAATCATTTCCTTTATTCAGATTCAATTATTATTATCCATTAGATTTTCAAAATGAAAAATATATGGATGCATTTCATTCTTAGTTTATTGATTAAATGAAATTGTTTTTAATTATTTAACAATCCATTTTGATTCTTACATATCTTATCATAATATTCAAGTTATTTAAAAGTTAGGTGTTTTTAGTTATTTACCTTCACATATTATTTATTCACTTCTGTCTCAGTTTATTGATTACATGGAATGTGTGTTTAATTATTTATTTTGACATATTGATTATGATAATTTATTTATTATTTCTTCCAATGTACTTAACCCTTATTCATCATTTGATCTCCCCTTATTTTTTCCTTTATCCAAGATTCTATGAAGTTTACTATGATTGATACAAAAGGTTTTACAAGATATAATAAAGTTATTTAAAAAACACTATGTTTTAATTTTCATAGTTCAAATGTAATGTAAGACTCATTTATGTATCTAGTATACCAAGAATACTAAACTATTCATCACTTCAAGATGTGTTTCATTTTATATTATTCAAATGATGTGGTAGTAGTCACTAGCTCTCGGATTACTATGGTTGGTTTGCTATAATTTGTATCGATGTAAGTTTAATAGAAACTTTGGGAACTAGATCTAGGAAAATATATATTATAGAACATAACCCTAAGACAATGTTTGGGGATAAGTATAGAATAATATACCAAATAAACATTTTTTATGATTATGAGAATAAGTTATGGGTAAATTTATAAATTTATGATAATTATTTCACTAATTTTGGGTTTAAACATTATGTTACACAATGTAATGATATAATTTATCATATTCCATTATTTATAAAAGGAACCCAGAAAGAAGAAACGGGTTAAATAATTGTGTAAATTATAGAGATTTCCATACTAAGTAATCTAATATGATTGATATTATAACTATTTATGTTAGGGATATATTAGGGAAGCTTAATCAAGTTATGAAAAATATCATTGTTCACATGGAGCAACCTATTCTCCAATGAGATTCTCATATACTATAACTCTTTTTGAAATAAAAGCCCGATTCATTTATGAGACTATAAATCTGGTTATATCCGAGAAATGGATTATGTCTCTAGAGAAGATATTTATGGCCTCAAGATACAGTTAAAAGGAAAAGGTTACATATGTGGTGTATTTTCTCAAAGGAGATGTTGATCAGTGGTGGTTTTTGATCTAGAATAATAGGGAGGAAGAAGAAATAAAATTCATTGAATGGAAAGATTGTCAGGATACATTATTTGATAAATATTCCCCTCATGAGAAAAAAACTGAAATGAAAAAGATGTTCCTTTGCTTAAAGAAAAAGGAATAAGAAAGTTTTTTAGAGTATGAAGCTACCTTTACATGGTTTTCTAGAAATTTTGCATACTGTATACATAAAACCAAATCAAGATTGACCATTTCAGTTAAGGGATTAAGAAAAGTATATGAAGGGTGATGGGATCTCAAAATTTTTCATCATATGATGATAATTTTTTATGTGACATCAAAAAATAAAAGTAATTTTCTAGATCATACATATTTAATGGAAGTCATGATAAGATGAGGTCAACTAAACACCATAAAAAGGGGATCTTAGAATAGAAGAAGAATAGAACACAACAATTCCCATATTGGGAATTGTTTTGGGAGAATCAGCATGGGAAATGTAAGAAGGGATTGGGAGTTTGTTATTAATGTGGAGAAAAATGTCATGAGGTTAAAGAATGAATGGAGAGAATTGAAACCACTTCTATTCCATGATTCAACTATAATTAGATTTGGAATTATGAAAATTAAATCCCCAAGAGTCAAGGGGATATACCTCAGATGAAGCTAAGGAATCAAGGTCTACATTAAGCTATTGACACAACTTAAGAGGAATGATTTATGTGCATTTGTTTAGATTTAATAATTGTATCATTTAAGTATTTTAGCAATTATAACTTAGTCGTATGAATTATGAAATATATAAGGATTATAGTGTAGTAATTTTCCATTAAGTATTTGAAAGTGTATGTTTAACGGAACCAAATAAAAATAAGAATGATTCATTGGAAATTTAAACATCTTGGAGGGCACACGATTGAGGGAAATATAACCCTTATTATGTTTCTGATGTTGAGATAATTATGTTGGGATAAAATAAGATTTATATAGATAAAGTAAATTGGATAATATTAATTATATTGGAACTGATTAATTTCAAGTTAATTTTATGAATTTAGTAAACTTATAAAGTTTTGGATTATAATATTTTGGAAAGTTCTTATGTTTAACTATTTCTAAAAAGGTTTAAGCCGAACTTTAGATGAGGTTTTAGAGATTAATGTATTAATTCTCTATATGATGCAACCTTTACTAAGAGATAAAGTGGAAATATATCAAGTTACATCCAAAAGATGATATTTTACTTCTTAAATTGATGTTTATCAAGTAACTATATATTTATTATATTATTAGAGAGTTAAATAATTCCTTAACTCTTGGAAAAGGGGCCTTGAAACAAAACTGTTATCATAATACATTCATTTTTTAGAATTGATTGTATTTTAAAGAATTAAATATTTATGTTTTTTATCCACTATACTTTCCACTAATCATTGAATTGTTTGTGATCAATTACCTCAATCACTCTATATAAATATTTATGCATTTTCTTCTTGTCTATATCTTCATATGCCAAAAATGTTCTCCTACTTGGGAACCTAGTTATGTGTTATTCCATATGACCATTATATTTACCATTATCTCTTATTAATAGGAAGTTTTACTAACCCTTCTCATTTTTTGGGTTTTAAAGAAAGTAATTTTAAAATATCAATCCATAGATTGTCGAGATCAAGTTTAAATTGTGGGGACATAATTTATTTAAGGCGAGGAGAATGTAACACCTCATAACATTAAAATATGAATATCAAATTCCATCACATGTATGAAATACAACAACAAATATAGACTGGAATATAACCACAAAAGAATTTATGATATATTTATTAATTTAAATAAATTAAATATATTCTACATTTAGAATTGAACACAATATTGAGTAAGCTTTCATCTCATACAACAACCTGTTTCTTCGATAGTTTGTGTCACATGCAAGACTGAGTTTTAATGAAAACTATTAATATTATTATTTAAAATGAAAATTAACTCATAGAATTTAAATTGGTAGTTATAATTAGTGTTAAATAACTTATGAAAATATATGGTTTAATTAAATAGTTACCAATTAATTAGAAATTGATATAAAAACCAATTGAATATAAAGGAAATGTTTTTATGTGAACAAAATAATTTCATATTAATAAATTAAATTAATTATGATTATTGGATGATATTAATTAAATTTATATATTATATATTCAATTAATTTATTTTTAAATTCATCCAATTAATTTTTATCATAATCTAATAACAAATCTAATTTTATGGATAAAAGCTGTATTTTTCTAAAGATAGTTTTGTCACTTTTTAATCAATCACTTATTTTAAAACTAAATTTTGAAACTTTTATAAATTTTATTTGGAAATATAAGATTAATTTTTTAAAGGGTAATGTGAAAATTATCCTATGTTTAATTTTTTGTATGTTTTCGAGAAGTTTCATTTTTTGATGAATAATAAAAAATAGTGAATTTTAATTGAAAACTCACTTTTCCTCTAAATAATTTATAATGTTAAATTATATTTTAAATTGGTTTTAAATTAAATTTATATCAAATATGAAAATATTAATCTAGTTTAGGTCATTGGAATCAATTTCATATTGAAATA
The DNA here is from genome assembly GCA_963277665.1 of Viscum album. Lineage (NCBI taxonomy): Eukaryota > Viridiplantae > Streptophyta > Magnoliopsida > Santalales > Viscaceae > Viscum > Viscum album. The sequence continues at coordinate 333,500,203 of OY728122.1, forward strand.
TTCTATAAAAAAACTTCAATCTTTTGAACATTTTCACATTAGAAACCCGCTTTCACGTTCCGTCTGCGAGATAAATTTCTCAATTTTTTTTGTTTTCAATACTAAAAAATGGATTATATATTTTTAATTATAACAATTTTTAATTTTTAATAAGTTCAAATTATTTTTTTACTAAAATTATTAGAGAAAACGGTTAAAATTAATTACAATAATGAAGAGAAAAATGAGTTTATCAAGGGACTAAACATTAAACTTTAGGGGTAAAATAACCTATAAAATTGTCCAAAACCAATTTAATATCCATATTTAGACCATATAACCTATTTTATAGAAATAAAAATTCATTATTGGAGACACATTAGGTAAGGGAGACTACCCAATAGTGATTACTTTTTGTTATTTACAAGAATATCACTCCTCCTCCACTATAAAAGATAACTAACTCCCCTCACTTATTCAAACATCCCAAGAAATTTGGATAAAATAAAACCTAAAAAATTCACTTTATAAATTCAATTACATTATTATATAATCCTTATAGTGGGCATAAATTCAACTTAGGAAGAAATTAATGCAAACCTAAGGAGGATAACCGAAGAAGAGGTAATGTTTTTCTAAAAGTGTTATTATTTTATTTATTTATAATCATCCATAAATTATTATTATATAATGATTATGTAATAAAATAAGTATATTAAATATACCAATATATTTTTATGTTAATTTTACAACCTACAACCACACACACATCCTTCAAATTTGATATGCGACCGTCATTCATGTGTACGGAAGAATACCACCTCGCGAACCGATGTCGTTCGTTATTCCATTACAACCTTTAATGGTTAATAATAATGATGTATTTATAGGATATATATGATATTTATAATTTCTTTAGGATATTTTAATTATTATATAACACATACCTTTACGATTTCAATTTCATAGAAATATGATAACGTCGTTCGTGTATACGACAGACTACCACCTCACGAAGTAAGGTGATTCATTCAAAAGTTACATGGAATATATTAAGTATGGGTTTAATAAAATAACATGTGATATATATAACATAAATATGATACCAGAATGATATTATATATATATATATTACTTACTTTTCTTTCTTTTAATGTGATAAGAAAATGGAAGTAGTGTTCATGCCTGCGTACGACCTATCGTCTCTATGAACAGTGCATTTAATTTCCTATCACTAAATTTTATGGGTTACTATAAATACATATATACTAGATATATATAATATTAAAATTATGGTTTAAATTTTGGATATTATGAAATTATTATCTAAGTAATAGTAACAAAAAATAAAAGGTCAAAACATACTTAAAAACAAGGCAATTAACACCTAAAATAGTGAAAATAATGAAAGATTATTAACAAATGGGTGATAAGATTTTATAAAAGAATAATAAATTATATTATGAATATTAATATGGAAATTTTATAGGTTAATAAAATTATTAATTCCATTATATAGGATGATAAATATCGTTCAATCAAAGATAATCTTAATGTAAGGAATTCCATCTCGATTTACATTCCATTGAGACTTATTCATTATTATGCACCAATTAACTTTTATATGGTGTATATACTACCCATTTACTTGTAATATAATTAATAAATCATTATTATTGGTATTTTAAGTTTCAATTTAAGTTTTTTCACCCAAATTAATTTGACTTGGAAATTACTAAGTGATAAAATTTATTATGAAATCTCACCTTTTTTGTGATTGTTAACTTTCTATTGAAAAAATAAATAAATTTTAATAATTTTTAATGTTGAAATTAAATTTATCTTAAATATAAATCTTATTGTGTTATGTATATAATTTTTCCATAAACCACATACCATTTTTACATACAGTTTTTACTTTGAATGATATTTGAAAAAATAGGGAAATATTCATAAATCAACATCCATTACACAATACTTATATTTGAGAAGGAATGTTCTTTATGAATTAAATAAATTATTAGATATTTGAGGAATTATTTGTACTGGTATGAAATTGGTTGGGGAACATTTAAAATAATCCCCTTGATGAATCAGTAGTCTCATAAGAAAAAATTATTTGGACAAACCCTATGCATTTGTAACTAGTATGTTTTAAACTATCTTGTAAAAGGCCATGAAAATAGATATAAGGTGGGGAAAACCAAATTAGTTTTTAAAAAATATGTTTTAAAACATCTTGTAAAAGGTATATATGGTAAAGATATCTTGTACCTAGAAAAAATAACATCCGATAAATAATCAATGCCTTCATTCGTATTTAGTTATTATTATCCATTAGATTTTCACAATGAAAAAATCAATGGATGCATTTAATTATCAGTTATTGATTAAATATAATTTTTTTAAGTTATTTAACTTTATATATTGATTCATATTTATCTAATAATGATATTAACATCATTTAAATGACACATTTTTTAATTTATTTAACTTTCCATATTATTTACGCACATCCATATCAGTTTACTGACTACATGGAATGCATGATCAGTTATTTACTTTTGAATATTGATTATTCTCATTGATTTATTATTTCTTACACTATAAATAACCTTTATTGAGAATTTTTGATCTCCTTAATTTTTTCCCTTTCCCCCATATTCTAATAATTTTACTTTGACTGATATGTAGTGATTCACTAGATGGAATAAAGTTATTTTCAAAAAAAAATCATGTTGTAATTTTCATAGTTCAAATGTAATGTAATACTAATGTATATATCTATTTTAACAAGGATACTAAAAAATTTAGTCCTGCAAGATGTGTTTCCTTGTATATTATTCCAATGTAATGGTAAGAGGAACCACCTCTGGGCTTACTCGAGTTGGGTCACTACAATATGTGGCTTACATATATACTTATTTTATTTTCCAATTCTTTTCTTGGGTTATACATGTTTTTCAAGTTCACTTGACTATATTTATTTAAAATAAACATGTTTAAAGGGAACTTTATTTTTTAATATTCCTTTTCACATTTTAATATTTTAAAGTCTTTTTCATTCCATTATTTCCAAAAATAATAGATATTTTATGGAAAACCATTCCAATATATAAATAATTTTAAGGAAAACACTATTTGGTTTCCTTGTTTAGAGGTTCTTTACTCATCCCTTAAAGTAACATTTAAGATGTTCAATTTTATATCCACTTATCCACTTCCTTATTTAGAATTTTATTCACCTGAACATAATATTTAAGACCTATTACACTTTATTAAAATATTAATGTCAAAAAATATTTAATTTCTTATTCACTTAGGAATAATTAGGATATATTATTTGGTTATTTTTTGCAATAAGATCTTGTGAACCATTCCTTATTCAAGTGTTTTTCTTATGGATAACCCTTATTTATAAATTTTTTTTCCTCACAAATATGCAAGTACATATTTTCATGTGATTGTTGGGCCAAATATTATATATCATCTCATTGAAATGGCTAATGTTTTCATCTCATTCAATGACATGTATGGTGAAAAAACAATAAAAATATCACACTATGTTATGTTTTATTGGTAGTGATACTTAACTTATTCTTATGATGCCATGTTTTTTATGTTTCATCTACATTATTCTGATTCCATTGTAATATCTAGGGATTTTGGAGTGGGTCTAATTCCTTAACCATTTTGAATTTTTAGTGTTTGGTGGTCGGACCAACAGCTTTTTTGATCTTAAAAACCTAATTATGATAGTTTCTTTGACCCAAGACCTTTTTTATGTGTATTAATGATCAAAAAGTGTCTCATGTTTTTTTGGGTTTTGGCTTTGTCAAAGGCAGAAAACCCAATTTTTGGGGTGTAAAGACTGAGGTGTACAATTTGATTGAACCATGCAATCTCCCAGGGAAAACTGTTTGAACCTCTAGGTGCTATATGAATGGTTTTCCAAGCCTTGTATGAGGATGTGAATGACCATGTATCACCTTTGTAGTTTTTATCAGAGGTACGGTCATCCTCATGATTTCCACATAGTTTGGAAAATTGTGTGGTAAAACTGTTCAAGCATCCCCTTTGGACAATGGGTATCTCATGGTTCACACATGATTAGTCAAACCGTGTGAGCTAACCGTGCGACCCATTAAAGATAAAAAATTACCATTTTACCTCCCTTATATTTATCCTTTCTTCTCCCTTTTTTCACACTTTATCATATGGTCTTCCATTCGCAACATTGTGGGAGCTTCCTCATCCCTCACCTAGGTGTTGAAATCTATTCTTAATTATATATCAATTCTTCATGTAGTTAGGTGAATTAGAACCATGTCTATGAGTGATTTAATTATCTTTCGTTATTTATTCTCTTCTCTCACAATATAGTGCACTAATTCTGTGTGATCTGATTTACCCTACTTTCAAGGAATTCACCTAAAAAGTCAATTTCTTATAAACTAGTTTTATTTAGAGGCTAATATCAGACATGAAATCTTCTACCAATGCGAGGTAGGTGGTTCTAATCTTTCTCTAGGTTTTTGTGAATGTTGGGGGGGGGGGGTGTAGGTTGATCATGTTATTGGGTAGTCTGAGTGAGACCCTAATAATTTTCTTTCATATATTTAATTAATAAATTGAACTCATGATCTGCCTATTGGAATGCTCAATCGAGACTACAAGTTGTATGGTCCTAGTGAGAAGTTTCACACCATGGAATGATTAGGCTAGGGTTTTATTTTATTTAAATTCAATTATTTTTATTAAATTTGATGCTTGAAGTGGTTCCATGGGAATATTAATGGATATTCCTGAAGATTGAGTTAGTGTTGTCCATTTGGTATGCGGTGATGTAATCATCAGGTTGGGTGAAGATTAGATTCTATGAGTGATGGTGATCACAGGTTGGGCGATTTGGTCGTCGAATTGAGGTGATGGGGTCATCACATTAGGGGAATGGACAGAGTGATATGAGATGGAGATGACTATCTAGTTTAGCATCACATTTATAGGGGAACAGGGTGTCAGATGATGTGTCTTTGAGACTTGTTGGTGATTATCCCTCACCGTGATTGGTTGACGCATCATTGGATTCGTGTGCACACATATAGGACTTAAATGATGAAGTGTTGTTTACAACTTGTGTGGGTATATGACTCCATTAGATGAAAATTAGTAAGATAGTTGGAGGTTATTTCCATTGAAATCCATAATGATGGTGAGGATCCATTGGTTAACAGTGTCGATACCATCAGTTGGGGGATAAAGATCACCATATTTGAGGCCATTGGGCCAGAATTATGAGGGAGGATAGATATCACCATTTCTAGGGATGTTAGATATTGAACCAATGATGTTATTAATTAAAATAAATACATATATGTGCCTGAGGAAACTAGGATTCAAATTAATAAGATCTTTAGAAACGGGGTCTAGGGGACTAGGTAATGATTATTTGGTGTACCTTTATGACATCTTTTACTTGATTTAGACATGAGGTTTCATTTGGAACATGGTTCCATGATACTATTATAGAAAGTTCCCAAGGGATCCCTGAGTTTTAATATATCAGTTTATGCTTTGTGATTTTTTCTAAGGATCCTCTCCACTATAGTTATATGAACGATGGATGAAGTAGGTGACAACTTCATTGAGATTGTTGAGATAAGGGGATATGGTTATATTATGTGTTGTGAAAGTGTTGTTTATTTATTATTTTAATTTATTACACCAACATATTCCCATATTTAATATAGGAACATATTGGGGGTGTCCTACTGGGATTCTTTCTCACACCCTTCATGGGACCTTCAGGACATGTGTAGACTTTTTGGCTTTGTGATTAGGTAAATGTCTGATCTTAGGATATAGACCTTAGTGATTTCATTAGACCTTTTTCATTGGATGGATGGAAAGGGACTATGGGTTCTAGAATCTTCTAGAGTTACATATTTTAGTTTCCCATTTCTATATTAGCATTCTTATATATGAACATACTAAGGTCATTCATGGGTGACCCTCCTTTATTTATTGTCTTGTATGATCTTTCTTGTATTCAAGTTTCTAAAAATTGTATTTTTTGATGTTTAATTATTAAAATGGTATATTATGAGCCTATTTAATATAATTTATTCAGCTATTTATTATATTTATTTTACTACAATGGGTTACTAGTCCCATCATTTAATTTTTTTTTCTTTTCCACTACTTTTTTTCTACATAGAACATTACTATTATAATCACTATAGGGTATAGTCTCCCCATTACCACAACTTTCACTCTCCCTGCTAGTCTAAAGTCTTTTGAATATGAGGAGGAATTCTTATGTCCCAGTAGAACACAAACCCATAACAATATTTAAATATTATCTAGGTTAGGGTGCTACAAATGGTATTAGAGTCTTTCATGAATGGGAATTAGTAGCATCATTTAGTTGGCTACAAATGATATCAAATAATTTTATTTTGTTTTGTTTTTACTATATGAAATATGGTATATTTGATATTAGGATGTTGTCAGAACTGGGGTAAGATTTCGTGTTTGGGTTCCTACATCCCCATTAACGAGGGACATACCCAGTGTACGAGGTGGGAATTGCGGTTTTTATTTTCTTGTTTTACAGTTGATAAGATTTCCACCTAGAGTGGTGCACATAGGTGTGATTGTTATTTGTTATGGATTGATACCCATGACCTTGTATGGTAAGGGAGAATCCTTTGACCCTTAGAGTAGTAAGAAAATGGTGATTGTAATGATTATTATAATCATAAGTTTTCATATATACACATGTTACTGTGATAAATTTCATTGTGATATATGATATGATATATATGTGTGGGATTGTAAATTATATGAGAAGTCATGGGTAATGAAATGGGATGATGTTGATCACTAGGTTTGGTGATTAAGTCATTGGATTGAGGTGACATGGTCTGTTAGGATGGAAATTGCCTGAGGCATATAAAGGTGAGATACTTAAAATGACAACAAAGGAAGATAAATGGTGTTTTACAGCATAGATTTTATTTGGTGGAAATTTACTCAGCTTCGTCTGATTGATACAAGATTCCTGACTCTAATTTGGGTAGGTGAGGGGCCATGAGGCTATAATTGTATGTGATACCTTACTCTGGTATGAGTGAGTAAGGGTCCAAGAGGATAGATGTCATGTGACATAGTTATGATGGGGAGAGTAAGGGTGGTGAGATTGTAATGCCTATTACAGCTTTCCCTATCTATTTATCTATCTATGTTATTATGATTATCTTACCATTATGTTGGTATTTAGTAGGATCCACCTAAATGGGATTCAATGGAGTGTCAGTCCGGATATGTTATGGTATCTCAAGAGAGAGCACATGTTAAGACCCATGAGGGTCAGTATGAGGCCCCATAGTGTTAGGAAGATCATGATACATAGTTACATGAATAGGTAAAAGCTCCAGTGATGGTAGAGAAGCCACTAGATTTAACATATTTTGGAATATGACTTGATGAGTAGCTTAGACGGAGCCTGGTATGTGTTATATAGGTTATTGATAGGGGAGCTCAAGGAGAGGAGCCTTCAATGAAATACTTGACTTGAGAGTTCCAATCAAAACACCCAATTCTACTTTTGGGTGAGGTAGGACTACATGAGGCTGATAATTAGATCAAGGTGGTTTAAATGATCTTAAATCATCTTGAGACACCCCCAGGTTGGAGGGTGAAGCTAGAGACATACATGTTCAAGGGACTGGCTAAAAGATGGAGGGATGTGGAAGTTCAAGAAGGTATACATGAGGAACTAGTCTGGAAGTACTTGAGGCTAAGTTCATCGACAACTTCATTCCAAAGATGCTAAGGGAATGGGGTGATTTGGAGTTCTTGAGCCTACAATAAAGATGAATGTCTGTCATGGACTATAAAACTAATTTCACTGTGTTGTTTTATTTTTCACCCAGTATTGATGGTGATGACACCAAGAGGGTGAGGAATTTATAGTATTATTAATGACATGCCATTCTGGTGTAGTTAAACATGTTACAGTTGGCCTCATTCTCATAGGTGATGAATCATGGGCTGATAGCTCAGGTAACCATGACAGATCAGTCATATTCAATCTAGGTGATAACTTCTGGTGAAGCTAGTGATGGTGCTTCAGGTAGTAGGAAGCAAGGAAAATAGGAGTTCCAATAGAGTGGTCAGGATAGAGACTTTAGTAGAACACATCCGAGTGGGTATTTGATGGTGTAATTCCAATTTATGTAAATGAGACATGAGAAAACACAGTGTGATCTGAAGCTGTATGAGTGTTGAAAATGCGAATAGGTCGGGCATATCCAGAGCTTATATAGGAATATTTGTTACAAAGTCGGTGGTTAATGGCCAAAGAAGACCCAAGGTTCTGATATCAGACTGGTGGTGGTACCAGGAGCTGGTAGCAAATATTCAGTTGCATGCAAAGGCTATGGAATAGACATTGGGACCTAGTAGTGGGGTTAATGGCTTGTGGTTGGTGTAACATCGCAGGGATCCCAGAATTCAAGCAGTTGGGTGTTAGGCCAGGAATATGTGGTTAAGACTCCAGGGTTAGAGCGTGATATTGAGTTAATGATGGTTATAGGTACGCTGTGGGTGTGACCATGGTTATTTATATTTTGGTATGTTCCTTGTGTAGAAATGTCCACTTTTGGTGTACAAGGTGCATGTGATGTATCTATAGACTAACGAGATGTTGGTTATTAGGTTAGAATCATTTCAGATGTGTTATATATATATATATATATATATATATATATGAGGTGCATGGAACCATGATTTATATGTTAGAATCAAGGTATGTGTGGAGTGATGAGTCTCGTTGGCATATGTGCATTTATGTAATGTAGGTTTAATGTGAGGTGTGTGGTACCATGACTTCTTTGAGCACCTGTTGAGATGTGGGACCTCAAAGGCACCATTTTTGACATTGGTACGAGGTGATAATCTGAAAATATGTGGTATTTGATGGGTGTACGATGTGACATGGGTATGATTTGAGCACCTAATGGGGTGCATGAGTGACAATGAATCACATGAGGACTTTCAGTCTAGGGATGGTTGATGTACCATCTGTTTTGTTTTTATTTTGGGTTGAAAAGAAACCGAGATAGGTAACCCCTATGGTGGGGAGTGCCTTGAGGTAGTGTACCTATGACCTTAAGACCAAGGTAGATCAGGGTGTCCTTATTGAGATGGGTAAATTTGGTGCCATATCCAAGTAATTATTTATATCTTGGGGATGAGCTATGTTAAGATGGGGAGATTGCAACATCCTGAGTTTTTGGATTGGGTCAAATTCCACACGTGTTTTAAATTTTTGGAGTTTGGTGGTCGGACCAACTCTTTTCGTGATCTTCCAAACATAATTACATAATTTTCTTTGACATAAGTCCCTTTTTAGATGATTATTATTTATTTTCAAGTGTATCAGGTTTTTGATTAGGTTTCAAGTGCATTAGAGGCTAATAACCCAAGTTATCGGGCTGCGTAGACTGAGGCGCACAATTTGATTAAACTATGAGGCCTCCTAGGGTAGAACGTGTGTCCCAATAGGAGTTATGTAAATGGTTTTACAAACCATATAGTATGTAGAATATAATCATGTGACACCTCTATGGTTTTTAATTAGGGTGATTTTCATGGTTTCCACATGGTTTGGAAAACCATATAGGACAATCAAGCGAGCTGCCAGATTGGGTAGTGGGTGTCCCACAATTTGCAAGTTGTTAGCTAAACCTTGTGATAAAACCATGAGACACATTAAAGCCGAAAAATTACAATTTCCCCTCCTTTCTATTTATCATTTTATCTCCCTTTTTACTTCCTCTATCATGTGGGCTTCCCTTCAAGGTATCGTGGGAGCTTCTTCCACCCTCACCTAGGTGTTGAGATTGATTCTTCATTCGAGCTTCATTATTATTCCATCATGTTGTTGAATCCATGTCAGTGATTTATTTAATCCAATTTATTCCTTTTTTTATTTTCTCTCTCTATATGGTGTTCTAAATCAACGTGAGATGATTTTATCTTTTTTCACGGTGTTCGTATAAAACCAAGATTTCTTCCAAATCATTTTGTGTTTGAGGATAATATTGGACATGTGAGTATCTACCAATGTGAGGTAGGTGGTTCTTATCATTATCTATATCTTTGTGAGTGTTTTATGGGGGTGAAACTTGAGCGCACTATAGGGAAGTTTGAGTGAGTCTCTAATAATTTGTTTTCTTGTATTTAATTAGTGAATGGAAACCATGATATGCCTATGGGAATGATCAATTAAGACTATAAGTGGTATGAGACCAGTGATAGGCTTAGGACCTTGGGAATTTTTGGATGATGTTTTTTAATTAAATTAAAATATTTTTATTAAATGTGATTCTTGAAATGGTTTGTTGTGAACGTGATAGTCTCAGTCCAAGGATTGATATGGCATTTTACATCTAGTATAAGGTGATTAAATAATTAGGTTAGGTGAGGCCCTAGTTATATGAGTGATGATGATCATAGGTTGGGTGACATGGTAATCGAATTGAGGTGATGGGGTCATCATGTTGTGGGAATGGCCCAAGTGATATCAGATGGTGATGACCGTCAGGTTGAGTGACATGGTCACATGGGAACAAGGCGCTGAATGATGTGGATTAGGGTCTCGTTGGTGATTTATTCTCACTGTGATTCGATGAAACACCATTGAAGTCATGAGCACACAGATAGGGCTTATATGATGATGTGGTGTTGACCACTTTTGTGCGTATAGGCCTCTATTAGATGTGGATAAGGATGATAGTTAGATGTTATTGAAATGGAAATCCACGAGGATGGTAATGATCCATCAGTTGATAGTGATGAGAACCTTGGTTGGGGGTTGATGATCACCATATTTGAGGATTTTTTGTTAGGATTATGTGGGAGGATAGATACCACAGTTCCTAGGGACATTAAATTTTGATATAATGATGTTTTTACATAGAGGATATACGTCACCATTAATCAGGATGTCAGGCTTTAAACTGATGGGAGCATTCTAGCTGGGGTCTGAGGGACTATGTAATGATTATTGGGTGTACCATCGGGATGTCTGTTACTTGATTTGTACACGAGGTGTTGGTTAAAATGTGGTTCCATGATACTATTATAGGAAGTTCTTGAGGCCTCTCTAGATTGTTATATATCTGGGTTTTCTTTGGGATTTATGATAAACAGACTCTATGCTTTATTTATACCATATGTGGATGGATAAAGTGATATGATCATTGTTTCCACTGATCATAATGACATATGGTTATATTATGTGTTGTGAAAGTGGTGTTTGTTTATTATTTTCCTTTAGTACACCTTTGTATTCATAGATTTGAGATTGGAACACATTTTTGGTAACGTACTAAGATTCTTTCTCACACCCTACATGGGACCTTAGAGACATGTGTAAACTGTATGGATTTCCAATCAATTAAATTTTGAGGCTCAATAGCTAGAAATTAGTGATTGTGTTAGAAATGTTTCGTGGGAGTGATTAAATAGGACCTTGGGTTCCTGTATCGATTGGATTTACCTTTTTATTTTCAATTTTATGCACTAATAAGATTATATGTGAACATAATGAGGTCAGAATAAAGTGACCCTCCTTTATTTTTTGTCTTGTATGACCTTTATTGGATTCAAGATTTTAAAAATGCTATTTTTATGATTAATTATATTGTTTATATTTCCCCTGCTACGGTGGGTAATTATTCCCATAATTTATGTTTTTTAATTTTTCGATGCTTTATATTTATATATACCATTAATATTATCTCACTAGAGGGTATAATATACCCACTATCACCCCTTTCACCCCTGATAATAGTCGGAAGTATTTAGAATATTGAAAGGTTCACTTAAGGCTTCGTGAAACACCATCCCATTGCACTGTTTAAGTGGCATCCGGGTTGGGGCGCTACATCCATATCCTATGATATCTTATCTTTTATTCCATGATTGCATGTGATTTTTCTTTTATGATTCCATGTTATGCCTCTTGAATCTTATTTTCTATTTCCATATATTTTTTCTCCCTTGCTATGCTTTGTAGCTCACCATTTTCTTTATGTATCTCACCAGGGAATCCATTATAGTAATAAAAGATAAAATGGATTTTGGAGAACCATATAAAGATAAAAATAAAGTTGAAATATATTATTTCTATATTGATATATTCAATGTTGGATTTGGTTCCCTTGAACTAACTCCTATATACATTATGATAACCTATATTCATTTTTTTGAATATTAATAAATATATTACCATGTCATGATTGTTCTTCTGCTTTACATAGAATATAATAATGTCTTAAGAGTAATTGTTGAAATGAAATATCATATAAGTTCCTCACTATAATGATAACCTAGAAGTGATATGAAAATGTTTTTAAATATATGTTCTATAGACAGTTTATATCATTTAATGAGACACAAATGATATTGGTTATTAGGGGTGTTGACTTATAGGAAATTGAGGCACTTTCTCATTGTGTACTCCCATGGTAATTTCCAGTGTAGGAGATTTTGGGAACATGACCTACCAGTAGAAAGTCCACATTTATATGTGTCATTTTATATTCCTATACATAGATGTGTGTATTGATCCTTATACATTCATATTATTATTAATGGATTTATTAGTTATTTACTTTTATGTATTGATAAAAACCGTGATGATATATATTTATGGTGAGGTAGGATACGTTTTCCGCATCATGAGAAATATTACATTAATGAATAATGTGAGAAATTATTTATACTTTATTTTATCTAATGGTAGTTGATATATCAGACCCTTTAATAGAAATAAAACATCTTCAAAAAATCAATTTCTAATTTTTTATGTAGGAAAGCTTATTTTTGGAAAGTCAAAGAAGGAGACATCGATGACATAGGTTGATGGCACTAGTATGCAACTTGTTTGATTATAGATAACATGATAATGAGATTATATTACATAGTAAGAATCCGTATGAGTTTTTATGTCATGAAAACATTAAATTATTTCTTTATGTGTTCCTTGGTGTGTTTCTAGATGATAACCTTGAACTTTGTACAGATCCACCTAATTCCAATGTGAAATAGGCCTAGAGCATCACATAATAAGTGTATTCATAATAATAGTTAAATAATAATTATGAAATTAATTATTTAACATGTTGAATAAATATTATTCATGTATTTGGTTTAATAATGATTTTTGTTTTCTTGATCACATATATTCTGCCACTAGTTATTTGAGATAATATTTTTATAGAAAAATATTTTACATTTATTTATTTTATATTTAGTGAATATAATATTTATTTTTTTTGTTGGAGAATAATTTAGTGATATTTTATTATAAGTAAATATTCATTATTTAAGGAAAAATAAATATTTTGTTGTAATGGTTAGCCAAGTTTAGTGGTCTAGTGAGAAATAATATATTTGAAACATTATTTGAATAAATATTAAATATTTTATTCCGGAAATAATTTTCAATTAATTATATGATTTTTCAAAAGTTAAGAAATAATAATAATAATAATATTATTATTATATAAATGGGGATCTGTGGGTATTAATTTAATAATAAGACTAAATGTTCAATTATTATTTTCTAACCATAACATTATTTAAACAAAATTATATTATTTTCAACCAAAATTTTGTCCATTTGTTTTGTTTAAAATGATAAGGATAATTATCTCAAGACTTAGAGTGATCCTATCCAAGAAAAATCATAATAATTTAGAGTTATCATCCTCTACCACCCCTCTATATTCTTGGGGGAACAAAGAGAATCCTTTTTGGAAGTCATTCTTAAGGAAATCAAGGATTACTTATGTAAACATTAGGATATTCCATTCTAGAACATGAAGATTCCGACAACCCCACTCAAAGGTTCATGTTATATGTGTGGATCACTGCTAGAGGGAAAGTATACTTGATTCCTATGATGTAACAATGGTATGACATATAGAAATTTTCAGATCCATCAATGAAGAAAGAATTAATCATAAGGTAATCATTTTATAGTTTGAATTAATTATAATAATTATGTGATGATCCTGCATTTGGTTCTAAAATTCTCATATAAATTAATCATTGATTCAATTCTATTGGTCAAAACGTTTATCATCTATATAAATCTCTTATTAATCATTTATTAAAAAAAATAAAACTAATTTGTTCATGCCCTATCGGTGCTTCCACTATTCATATAACCTTCAAGTGGAATAAGAGTAGTCGCTTAATTATTTATGATTATTTAATGATCATTAATTAATTCAAGTGTGATTTATTTTAAATAAGAACAATTTGGATTTAATTATATATTATTAAATCCTTAATTTGTTTCATATATGTATATTATCATGAGAATAAATGAGGCATTTATATGTGTTTGGTTTCCTTTTAATTTATCATTAAATTAAATTTATGGCCTTCACATCATCCACTAGATAAACCAACCATTAGTAAAAGATCATGATCATACCACTCTTATTATTTTATTTCTCACAAGATTCACGATTAATTTCACTATGGATATTTTTTCATGATCACATGAATTAATAAATTAACAAGCATGTAAGATTTTCCTAAAATAAATTAGATTATGCATAAATTTTATATATGACAATGTTAATCACTTAATTAAATCTAATAAATATTAACAAAAATGTAATTAAGATAAAATCATCAATATATATATATAATATTAAAATAAATCAAATATATATTTAGTAGGTATAGATTTCCATTACTTGATTAGGAATAACACCATAGTTCAAAGTGCTTGACCAATATCTTTTAAGGTGATTTCAATAATCAGGGAATTTATATCTTGTGTTTTGGGTCAATTTAAGATTGTTCATATTATGGTTTTATTTCCTCCATGATTCTTATTAAAACTAGTTATAAAAGTGTTGAGGAAATACAGATTTAAGAAATCAAGATTAGGGAGTCAACTCAACAGATCAAGGAACTGTGAGTTAATATAGTTGATAAGTTACTCCAACCTAAATACATTTTAATATCTTTAAAACCTCATTCTAGGTTATAATATGGGGCACATAGATCCTTGAAACTAAAATATTCAAGAAATAGGATATTTAGAAATTAATGGTGAGATATATTATGTTTTGATAAAATAATGGGTGATTAATAACATAAATATTTATTATATAATTTTATCTGATAAAGTACTAAAATTATGCTCTTATTTATTATTGAAATGAAAAATATGAATTTAACCATATCATTGTGATCCATACTTGATAATAATAACCTTCTCATCAACACCAATTTAAAAGAATGGAAAAAGAGCTTACACATTATTCTATACCATAAAAGGAAATTATTTGTGTTGGAAAACCCCATTACTAATGTTTATGGCCAAGAGGCTAGTGAGAAAGAATTGTGTATAATTGGAAAATATTTGGACAATTCCGTATATGTCCAATGTTACATACTATCTTCCATGTTCAATGATATTATAAGGAAACATGAAGATATGGGTGTTTATAGAATGATGTATCACCTTGATGATCTCTATTTAGATAAGGTGAGAAAACAGAGATATGAGATCTTTAATGCACTACTTATGTGTAATCTTGGAGATTCATCACCTAATGGGACTCATGTAGTTAAGATTATTTGAAAAAACGAGTGTTTGTACATCTTGGTAATTAAATTACATAATGATTTGTTCATAGATCTCACCCTTTCCTCACTACCTAAATCCTTATCTATTTTTATTATTAATTATAATATGAGAAATAATGATAACCCTTTCTAAAATTCTTACTCTCAATCAACAAGTTGAAAATGTCATGGGATATGATAAACCCCCAACCCTTATGGTGAAAAAAAGGAATATCAAGAAAAAGGGTCCCAATACTAAAAATAATTCTAAACCTCTTAAGAACCATCCTTCCAAGAAGAATAAGTTCCAAAGGCAGACAAAGGAAAAAATGTGCAATTTTTTTTTCACGTGGAAAGCTAAGACACTGGAAAAATAATTGCACCCAGAAACAAGTGGAAGATAATGTTACATTCTTTATTAATTGAAATATTTCTATATCTAGAAAATGGGTATTAGATATATCTTGTGGTACTCACATCTATATAAAAATTCTGGAACCAAGTATATTTTGAATGATTACAAGAGGAGAGGTAGATTTTCAAGAATCCATTGAGCATGACTTGATTCCTTGGATATATGATACTACCACCTTCTGTTCTCAACTATAATTATTTTGGTTTTAAAGAACTATTATTTTATGAAAAATGTTACTAAGAACATAATCTCTATTTATTTCCCTAAAATGGATGGTTTTATTTTCAAATTTGGAAATAAAAAATGATTATTTTACAAGTACACAATATCTTATAGTATGAACAACTAAATAATGTTATTTATGTATTAAATTATGAAAACATAGTATTAAAAATTCATAAAGAACTTTTTTTTCATGAATCATACAACACCCTACTTTGGAATCACTATCCTGTTAATGCAACTAAAAAGCATCTAAAAAAGTTCTATCAAGTTGGTTATTTAGACTACTTTGTGATAAGACCACTTGAAATATGTAAGAATTGTTTTTATGAAAAAATATCCAAACCAAAATTATATGGATAGGGTGAAAAGGCCACATAGTTTTTAGTATTGGTATAAATTGATGTGTGTGGACCATTTCTAGTAGAATCCTGTGGTGGATATTCTTACTTCTTAACGTTGGCAAATTAATTTAGTGGATATAGTTATATCTTCTTAATGTTGTATATGTATGAGGCATTTGAAAAATTTAAATAATTAATGAATTAAGTAGAGAATAAACATGGTAATAAGATAAAGAAATATCAATCTGAGCTAGGTGTTGAATATCTTAACCAAGAGTTTGTCAAATATTTATTGGAGTTTGGGATTCTATCCCAACTAACTACACATTATACACCATAGTTTAATTCTATTTGTTAAATGAGGAATTATACCTTTCTTGACATAGTAAGGTTGATTATGAGTTATGAAAATATTTCATTACCCTTTTGGGGATATGTAATATATACTACAACACACATTTTAATTTAAGTACCAAATAAGGCAGAACATGGAATAACCTAAGAGCTAATGTATAAAAATAAATACATGTTTTCACACACTAATGTACAAGGATGTAAGGTTTTTGTTAAGGAAATATTAGACAATAAACAATCTCCCTAAGGTATGAAGTGTATCTTTATAGGGTATACTAAGGAAATAGGGGGATATTATCTATACAACCCATCAAATAAGAAATTTACTACCACAAGGAAAGCTATATTTCTTAAGAGGGAGAACATCCTCAAGGAGGATAGCGGGAAAAAGACCATCTTCAATGAGGTTGATGCTCAAGATACACAAGAGTTGGTACATGAAAAAATTATAAAGGCCCCCGTGGAAGAATTGTTCCTGAACCATAATTACTGTATAGTATTATGAGATATGTAATATAACCAAAAAGATATTGTTTTCTAGTTAGATAATATGGAGACTCATTATTTGTTGATAATAATGAACCTCTATCCTACAAATAGGTAGTAGAGAGATCAGAAGCTAAAATATGGAAAGAATCCATGAATTATATGATAGATTTCATGTATTAGAACCAAATTTTGGTTTTGGTCAATCTTACAGTTGATGTAAATTGTATTGGTTGAAAATGGGTTCTCAAGAGAAAACTGGACATGGTAGGTAATGTAAATACCATTAAAGTACAAATAGCGGATTTTTTTTAAAAGTTAATAAATTGACTACTCTGAAGTCTTTTTTCCAGTTTCCTTATTTAAATAAATTAGAATTCTACTTGATATAGAAACTTACCATGATATTGATGTTAGGTATATAGATGTTAAAAAAACCTTCTTTAATGGAAATATTTAGGAAGAAGTCTATATGAAAAAAATAGATGGGTTTATGACTCTAACTAATTATAATTTTTTTTTCAAGTTGCAAAGATCCATTTATAGATGGAATAAAGCATTCATGTCATTGAAAATTTAGTTCAATGAATCTATAAAATAATTTGGTTTCATTAAGAATGAATTTAATCAATGTGTTTTTAATAAGTATAGTGGGAGTGTGGTCACTATCCAAGTATGATATATTGAAAACGTATTACTTATTAGAAATGATGTACTAGTCTTGCAATCAGTTAAGGAATAGTTAAATATGTGCTTCTCTATAAAGGAATTTGGTGAATCAACCTATATTCTTTGGATCTGGATCATTAATAATAGATATAATAGGCTACTTGGGTTAAGTCTAGGTAAAAAAATTAACCAGATTATAAATAGATTTAATATGGAATAATATAAGAGTGGATTGGATCTAGTGTCACATGATATATATCATTCAAAGAAAATGTGTCCCCATACATAAGAAGATAAATAGATATTGAGTAAGATCCCTTGCGTTTCAATGATATGATTAATCATGAATGACATGTTATATACAAGGATTAATGTTTCTGACACCCTGAGAATGGTAGGAATATATCAAACTGATCTAAGTGAAAAAATTGGGTTTATCTTATGGAAATATATAATTATATGATAAGAACTATGGTTATGTTCTGGGTGTATAGAGGAGATGTGGATATAGTCATCATGGGTTATACTGATTCTATCTCTAAAATATATCAAAATAATATGAATTCATAGTTATGATATGTGTCCAATATCAATGGATGATCTGTGAGCTAGATGAGTTCAAAGTAGCCAGATGTCACTAATTCTATAGTAGAGTCTCAGTATAGATTTAATTTTTATATATAAAAAGAACCCATTTGGATACACAACATTGTATAATAGATTTATGTTTTACCTAATATTAAATAACCTATCACATTATATTGTGGCAATATTATAGTGGTGGCTCTTGTAAAGGATCCAAGGTCACATAAAGGGACAAAGAACATACAATGGAAGTATCACCTCTTGAGGTATTTTTATCAGATGGGTGTAGTTTTAGTAAGAATATTTTTTATAGAAAAAAACATAAAGGAACCCTTCAATAAATCCTTATCTCAGAAGAAGCATGAATATCTTGTGAGAACTAGTGGACTGAAGTTTGTTAGCAGTTGGATCTAGTGGAAGTGGGAGTCTGTTGGAGTTGATGGCTTAAAACCAACTATTATTTACTTTATGGTAACCTTTATTCATTATTTTAAATATCAATAAACATATTATCACAACATGATTTTTGTTCTATGTGACATAGTATATGATAATATTCTAAGAGTAATTGTTACACTGAAAGGTCATAGAAATTCCTAGCTATGATGAGAAGCTATAAGTGCCATGAAAATTTTCTTAAATATATTTTCTATAGATATATGATATCATTTAATGAGACATAAATTATATAGTCTATCATGGGCGTATAATGATAGTACTTTGATTCACTTTCACATGGTGTAATCCCTTAGTGATTTCTATTACATGAGATTATAAGAACAGGACACACCTATAAGAAATCTTAATTTATTTCTTTCATTGTATGTTCCTATCCAAATATGTGTGTATTAATCCTTATAATTTAATAATATTATTAATGGATATTTTTAGTTGTGTACATTTATGTATTGAGGAAAATCATGATGACAAATGTTTCCGGTGATGTTGGATACGTTGTGTGCGTCATGAGAAATATTTCATTAATGAATAATGTTAGAAAGGATTTTCCCTTTTTTTCTTCAATGAATGTTGATATCTCATACCCTTTGATGGAAATAAATTAAAATAAATAAATCCATTTCTATGGTATTTTGTGGGAAATTTTATTTCTGAAAAGTCAAAGAAAGTGACATTGAGCGCATAGATTGATGTAACAGACATGAAAACTACTTGATTAGAGATATCCTAAAAATAGATTATATTACAAAGTAAGAACCAATATGAGGCTGTATATCCTTGCGATATTAGCTTTTTTATCTACGGGTTCCTTGGCTTGCTGCCAGAT
This sequence comes from Viscum album, assembly GCA_963277665.1. Classification (NCBI taxonomy): domain Eukaryota; kingdom Viridiplantae; phylum Streptophyta; class Magnoliopsida; order Santalales; family Viscaceae; genus Viscum; species Viscum album. The sequence continues at coordinate 333,520,208 of OY728122.1, forward strand.
GCTAACCTTGGTCTTTGAATGGCTACATGTGATGCCACTAAGAAATAGGCCTAGAGGGTCTCACAAAAATTGTATCTAGAAACTCTGTTAAATAAAAATATTAATTATTATTAACATGTTGAATAAACATTATTTTCCTATGTGGTTTAATAATTATTTTTGTTTTCTTGATCACTTATATTTTGTCACTAGTTATTCGAGAGAATATTTTGCGATCATAATATTTAATAAATATTTATTTACTATTTAGTTAATAATATATATATAGATATTTTATTAGTGAATAATTTATGGATATTTATTTTTAAATAAATAATCATTATTCAAGGTCTTTTAATATTTTGGTAGAATAAAGGACTAAGTTTAATTTGTTGGTGAGAAATAAAATATATTAAATATTATTTGGATAAATTTTTAATAACTTATTCAAGAAATAATAATTTTTTTTCATGTCAATAAATAATAATAATAATAATATTATTATAGACATGGAGTTTTAAGGGGATTATAAAAATAATAAGAGCATATTAACAACTATTATTTTCTAAACCTAGCATTATTTAAACCCAATTATATTATTTCCAAACAAAACACATGCCATTTATTTTTTTTAAAATGAAAAGTAGAATTATATCAATCCATATAGATACCCTCTCGAAGGACGAACTTAAGAATAGAGGATGATCCTCCTCCACCAAAACTCTCTATTATATAAAGATCTAGGAGAATCCTTTTTACAAGTGATTCTCCTAGTGATCAGGGGGAATGATACAAGTGTTAGGATCTTCAACACTCACACTTGGAGATTCCTATGATGATGATAAAAGTTTCATGGTACATTTGTGGATCACCTCTAGAAAAAATCTATACTTGATTACTATGATTAAATGAAATTGCAATGTAGATACATTGTCAGATCCATTAATAAATAAATAATTTACTACAAGGTAATTCTTTAAACAGTTAAATTAATTATAAATAATTATGTTATGATCTTGTGTTTGGTTTCTATGTTCTCAAATCAATTAATATTTGTTCCAATTCCATGAGAATATTTTTTATTTTCGATTAAAATGTTATATTAATAATCGATTAAGACAAAAACTGAGGTGGGCATTCCCTATTGATGATTTCGCTGCACCCAAAACCTTTATTATGTATCCAATATCCCAAATACATCAGAACACTTGATTTTTGGGTTGTGTTTTATGAAATTTTGTGTTCAAAATAATGTAGTAATACTTTTATGATATTGAGGTTTTTATAGTTGGTATTAAATAATGTTCTACTTAATTATAGTGATTAGGTTAGAAAACTTAATAAGAAATATACCAAGAATAACATAGATTAAATCCTATAAATTTATAATCTATGATATGCATGAAAATTATGAGTTATTTTACTTTTATATTTAAATTTCACTGTTTAAAATTTTTATTATTCTCATTCCTAAATTTCATTATTTTAGAAAATGGTATGGAATATGAGTAAACATGCCAAAATCCTTTGTGATGGACAATATAATAATTTTCCATATGAGATGACTAATATAATGGGTGTGGGAGTTGAGAACCTCATGAAGGTACATTCACAACAGAATCAAGTTAGTAATAATAATTTGGATCATGCAGAACATCCTACTTATCCAAAGAGAGAACAAGTTGTATTTTATTAGTTTATATGAAAAAGTAATCCCCCTTTTAGTAGATATTTTAATCCCTTGACTGCAGAAAAATTTATTAATTCCATTGATAAGATATTCTAATTCATCCAATTATTTTAGAAAGATAATTTTATGTTGGTCATTTATCATTTATTGGAAGAATATAATCATTGGTGGAAACTAATCCAGAATATGAAACCCAAGGAATGCATCAAATCAATTGAGTGGGGAGAAATCAATAATTTTTCTCAATAAATATTCTCATCACAGTCTCCATATTAAAATAGGGAGAGAGTTGTTAGACTGAGTCAAAGGTAGGATGAATCAATCAGGTCTTATGGGGAAAACATCACAAGGATTTCAAGTCATGCCTTTATTTTTTCATTATCACTAAAATTTAGTTTGGAAACTTATATAGTAGACCAAATCCGAGTATTTAAAAGGATTTAGAAATTTGATATTTTAATATATGTGAGGAGATATTTCAATGTGATCTTAAAATTGAGATGGGGATTAGTGATATTCATGGGTATTATGGGAATGGATATAAAAAGTGAATAATGGAGTTCTATTTTATAGGATCATTTGATAAATCTTTTTAAAGGAATAAAATCTAACTACCCATGTCATATATGTGGGAGAATACATCCTAGAAACCACCTAAAGGGAACAAAGTGATTTTATAATTTTCGAAAGGAGGGACATCAAGCTAATGAATATCAAATGGAGATGAAGAAACATACTAATATGATGTAAGTAAGGAAAGATACAATCAATCCTCTATCTATAGTATAATGTTTCAAATGAAAGGAACATGTACACTATAGAAGTTAGTGTAATAAGATAAATGTTTTCAAGGAAAAACAAAGATAAAAACCTCAATAGACCTGAAATAATTGATGATATTATGCAACCAATGCTTTTGAGGTGGATCAAGAAAATGAAGTGGTGATAGGTATACCAGTTATTAAATCAATAACAATGAATGTACAATTTTATTCTGATTCTACATATTATTTTATATATTATAATTTTAGTATAAATATTTAAACCCCACCTCAAAGTATTGATGTAGAGTTATCTATGAAAACACCAAGTGTTGAATTTTTTTAATATCAAGAATATGACACTTCCACAATTAAAATTTTTGGGATGAATATCGTTGTAAACCTTATTATGCTCCCTATAGTGGAAGTTGATGTTCTACTAGGCATAATTTCAATGTATTTATATAGAACCAACATTAACTATCATTATTAGGAAATTAATTTCCATATCTAAAATCATTCTTATATTATATATAAGTGGAATGAGGATGATGACTATTCTTTGAAAAATCCTCCTCATGTATAAATATTATTGCCTTATGAGCAAGTATATCTCACTCAAATGATTGATACAAAGGAGAGGATCACTATTGAATTTATTCCCATTGTGATAGAATATATAGATTTATTATTAAAATATTTTCGTAGTCTTCCTCATGGTTATGAGGTTGAGTTCTCAATTGAACTTATAACAAGTTATTTTCCCACATCCAAGAGCTTTTATACAATTCCCCCATTAAACTAGAAGAACTAAAGAAGTAATTGAAAAAAATCCAAGCAAGGGTTTCATACACTCATGTGCTTTACCACCGGGTGAAGTAGTTCCCTTATTTGAGAAAATTATGTGTTAATATGTCTCTATATTGATTATCATGAACCCAACAAGACCAAAATAAAGAATAGGTGTTCCCTACCATTGAATGATGACTTGTCCAATCAACTAAATGGGATATAGTACTTCTCTAAGGTGGACCTTTAGACAGGATATCATAAATTAAAGGTAAATAAGGATGATATTCCTAATATTTCTTTCTATACGAGGTATAGACACTATGATTTCATGTTGATTTCATTCAAAATATAAATGCTATAATAATTTTCATAGATATGATGAATAACATATTTAAATATTACCTCAAAAAATTTATGATGGACTTTATAGATGATATTCTTATATACTCAAAAATCGATGAAGAACATGGGGATAATTTTGGTACTATCATAAAGAATTAGAGAAAGGATAATTTATATGAAAACTATAGTAAATATTAGTTTCTATTAGAGAAAGTAACATTATGGGGGAATGTTACCATAAACAGAAGGATATTTGTAGATCCTTCAAAGATAAATTTGATTGAAGAATAGATTAGACTAATATCTATTATAGAGATCAATAGTTTCCTCAGATTATATGAGTATTATCAATGATTTTTGAAGAAATTATTTCGATTTTCAAACCCAATAATAAATTTAAATCAAATTGGATTAAAGTTCATATGGGTTGATGAATGTGAATAGAGCTTCAAGGGGTAGAATAAGAGGTTAATAAATTCACTTGTACTCACACTACCCACATGAAGTGAAGGATTTGTTATCTGAATAATGATTCAAAGAATGTATTGGGTTGTGCCATTTGGAAGAATGACAAATTTATAGCCTATTTCTCAATATGGTTAAAGATTCATGAAAAAAACCATCTAATACATGATCTAGAGTTTCCCAATTTATTCTTTGAATTAAATATTTGGTGCCCTTATCTCTGTGGAGAGAAGTGTGATATATATACTGATCATAAAATGTTAAATTATATGCTTAAACAGAATGATATCAATATTAATTAATGAATATAGTTATATTTTATCAAGGACCATGATTTATTAATCAATTACCATACCCGTATGTTGAATAAATTAGAATATACTCTATGTTGAAAGGATCTTATAATCCAATACCTGAATATGATCAACAAGGATAAAATATTCTAAGATATTTAAAGGATGTAGGGGAAGGAACACATCATTCCATTATCAAATTACCACTCAACCATCCATTTTATAGAAAATTAAGAAATACTAAAGGGGTGATGTTGGGATACAAATTAATGTGGATGCTATAAGAAATGGCAAATCCTCGTAATTGAAAATTTATTAAGGATGAGTTTTTTGATTTGGTACATGAATATTCCTACCCTTATATCCTAAGATAAAGAATGAGCTATTGAGTTATGGTCATAGCTCAAAATTCTATATCCACCCAAGAAGCACAAAGATGTTTTGAGATCTCTGGGAGCACTAAAAATGAGTTAATTTAAAGAAGGATATTATTGAATATACATTTATGTGCTTGGTATGCCAAAAATTTATGGAAGAAGGGAAAAAATACAAGGGGATGATACAACTAAAAACCATACCTATATGGAAATGGGAGAACATCACTATGAATTTTTCATGATTGTTATGAATTTATATAAAGGAAATAATTCCATATGGGTTATAGTGGAACATATCACAAATAATTCTCACTTCATAACTATTAAGGAGGACTTATCACTTTATCAAATTGAAATGATAGACATTAGAAAATTGGGAAGGCTTCATGGAAAACCACTGTAGATTTTATCTAATCGAGATATGAAGTTCAACTCAAAGTTCTGAAAAATTATTCAACATGAATTTAATCTTGAGTTGAACATTAGTTTTACATAAAACCCCTATACTGATGACTAATATTAATAGACTGTCCAAACACTTAGGGGCTTACAGTGAGCATTATTTATGGAATTTAATGGTGGTAAGGATCAAAATATTTGTCTTGTTGAGTTTTTATACAACAATAACTTCCACATGAACATCCAGATAGATCATTCTAAAACCCTTTATGGAAATAAATAAATAAATCTAACATTTTAAGATGATGTTTAAGAATTTATGATATTGAGACCTTAATTGGTAGCAAAAATAGATGAGAAGGCCAAATTTATTCAACAACATATTTGGGTAGTACAAATTCGATAGAATAACTATGATGACAATCATTAATCATACTTGGAGTTTGAAATTAGTGAATAAGTGTCCCTTTATTTATCCCCATGGAAGATATTTATAAGGTTTTAGAAGAAGGGATAGCTATGTCCCAGATTCATTAACCCCTTTTAGATTCTTCATCACATTAAAGATATGGATTATTGAATAGCACTTCGACCAAACCTACCTCAACTGTATGATGTGTTACACAGATCACTATTGAATAAGTATCACTTAAACAGTCAAATGTACAAAAACCATATGTGGTATAGTTGAAGAATGATCTCTATTATAAGGAGTATCTAGTGAAGATCTTGGACTATAGAGATAATGTTTTATATAACAAGACAACTCACCATGTCAATGTAATATGGCGAAACCATAAGTTTCAATATGAAATATAAGAACCCAAGGATGAAATGAAACAAAATTATCCTGACATATTTTCATCTTAGTGTGTGGAATACAATTTTGTTGATGAAATTTCTTAAAGTGGAATAATTTAATGACCAAGAAATTTATATGAGTAATTCTCTTTATAATTTAATGTGTCCCATTTAGTAATATTGTATAATATAAAACTCATACACCGTATAATAAAAAAATAAAACTTTAATATATTAACATAGATAATTACACTTATAGAATAAAAATATAATAAATATAAATCATAATACAGTTAAATATAAGTGTTAATCATGATAAAACAAATATTTTACACAAAGAAAACACACATGTTTTTTTGGTAAAACATAAATGTATTATTTTTTTAAGAAATAGTTTTTAGCAACTTGAAATAAAATTTATTTTATTAAAATGGTATTATATAACAGTATTTATTTTTTTATATAAATTAGAAAATTATTTTATGAAATCATAAGTAATTGTTTTATGGGTCATAAATTTAATCATGTCATAAAAATTTATATTTTTCAATAAATTAGTATTTTATTTAAAAATTAATTTTCTACTATTTAGAAAATTGTTTTTAGAAAATTAATTTTAGTTTTGGAATCAAAATTTTGATTTAACTTATGGTTATTTTTTTATTTTTCTAAAAAAGTAATTTTTTTTGTTGAATAGTAAAAGTACAATTCTTATATATACCGTAACATTTATGACATCATCATGATATAAACATGACATAAAAATATATGCAACCTTTTTCTCAACCAAAAAATTATTTAAGTTGTAACATAACACATTTATGAATAACATGTTCAATTTATAAACCTATGTTTGATATTTTGGAAAATAAGTTATATTTTGTTACAATAAAAAACTTTTTTTGGTCTTTTTCATTTAATTAAGTATTCAAAAGAATTTATTTATTTTTGGATACATTTTATAGTAAAATAAAACAATTTTTTTAATTATAAAATAGTAAATTTCATGTGTATAAATACTATTCATAATATTTGTCCTAAATTAATATAAATTTATCTTTATGCTTAAAAATACAATTTTTTTAAAATAGTTTTTGTTGTATTATGAATACTTTTATTGAAGTTATTTTTTTTTAAATTTAGAAATTAAATTCAATAATATGGATTAAATATCTCTAATTATCATATTCTAAATTAGGCAATAAATTCAATTTAATTTTACGGTATAAAAATAAGTTACCAAGGTAAAAATTAGTTTCCACTATAAAGTCTAAAATGTAGTAAAAGTGTTAAAACAATTGACAAAGTCAAAAAATATCAAAATAATTTATCTATAAATAGTTTAATGAGGAATTTTATGACCTTGAATTATCATAAACTCACTAATTTTTAATTTTTTATCCAATTTAATTGATTTTGACATTCCTTATATATTAAAAAATTAATATATAAAAAATGACACCGCTAACTTATAAAAGGACCCCTACAACACCCTTTACAAGTCATCCATAAAATTTTAATATCTCCATATAAAATAACATAATAAAATTAAAAATAATCCTCTCCTACTTGGGATTTCTTTTGGTCTTAATAAAATTCTCTAAGTCCTTCAAAACCAAGAAGGATTTTAAGTAGAGATATAATTTCTTCTTTGTTGGCGATAACTTATTGTCGTCGCTTTTCATTTATATTCCCCAAACATATATTATAAATTATGTTTTTTATTTTATTAACTTATAAAAAATATATTTATTCTCCTAGAATTATGATATTATAATTAAATCACTTCATAATCGTACTCATCTATTGATTAGATCATGTTTTTGTTTGCATCGATCAAACCACCAACATGAACGATGCTATAAATTTTTAGCATGGATGGTTATAGAAACTTAATTACTATTATTATATAATATTTATAAGTATTAAAGTTTTTTTAGTATTTTATTGGTAATATTAACATTTAATTAATTATTAATATACAACTTGTTATTTGTTCAAAATGACTGAAATGAGCGTGTCTTGGATTTCATTTGGGAGAACTGTACCCAAAACTATAATGGAATGAACCTACGACTTCATAATTAATTATTTAATTATATAAAAGTAACTTTAATATTATATATATCATGGAACTGTTTTATAAAACCATTTATGTTGTTCGACATACTGAAGCAGTTTTGGGGAAATTGACCGAACAACCCCAAGTGGATGATGAGAGGAAAAACTATACAATAAATGGATGAGATATGATAATGAATAGAAAATAAAAAAAAATTAATTATTCATTAATTTTTTTTCTAAATAAAGTATTTAATAGACAAAATTTTGTTATTCTATATTTTAGACATACGTACCATGAAAATTCGAACACAAGTTAAGGGAGATTCTGAACCACCCTCTCTTCCTTTTGGTTATACAGTTTCTCTCTCTACCTATCTTTAATTCTATAGTATAATCTTTTAGTTATTTTTTATTATATATATGTGTGTATTTCATGTATACCTAGTTTATTTTATATATTTTAATAGGGTTATACATGTTGTTCAAGTCACCGTCTCAATCATTCTAGAAAATAAACCTATTTAAAAGGAACTTTCCTATCCAATATTCCTTTTCATGTGTTAATATTTCAAAGTATGTTCCCATAAATAATTTACAAAAATAATAATTATTTATGAAAAACATATTCTAATGTACTACTAGTTTTTAGTGAAACACCATTTTCTCACCTTCTACAATGGTTCTCTACTCATCCCATTAAACATCATTTAAGAGGTTCAATTTTATACTTACTTCTCCACTCCCTTATTATGGATTTTATCCACTTTAACTTCATATTTAAGACCAAGAAATATATTCAAATATAAACATACAAAAAACATTAATTCCTTATTCTCTTTAATATCATTATGATATATCCTTTGGTTATGTTTTGATATAATATTATGTAACCCATTCCCTTTTCATGGGTTTTTTAGGATTATAACTTATAATATTCATATAGAAAACATATGCATGTAAAATTATGATGTAAAAGGTGAAACTAGAATTATAACTCTCATACAATGCATTAGGTAATGTTTTCATCTCATAATATACCTCGAATGGTATACATCAATAATCCTAGAACACTGTGTTTTGTTGTCTTGGTGCGATCCTTGAATTATTCTTATGATGTCATGTTTTATATTGTTTTCACATTCTTATAATCCCATGATCCTATGATATTTAGTCATGTATAATTTGCTTCCATGTGTTTATTCTTTTTTATGATATTATTTTATGCCTCTTTACTCTTATTTTATATTTCCTTATCATGTTTTATCTCTTAATGGGTTTTATAACGTACCCTTTTCTTTATGTATGTACCCAACATATCCTTTAAAGTAATAAAAGAACAAAGGGAATTATGATAGCCTTATTAATATTGAAATGAAATTGAAATATATTATTTATATATATTTTTATTATGTATCCAATCTCCCAAATACACTAGACCTTTATATTTATGGGTTGCATTTTATGGAATTCTATGTTAAAAAATCATAAAATAATACATGAATCGGACGTAGTGTGATATAAGGATCATCCTACAGGGATTTATAAAGATTATTCCATATGATGGTGGGTAGCCTTAGACAATATCTCTCTCACTAGAAGCTCTCTGTAACCACCTCCTTTACACCTCATGGTATTAATATGTTATGGATGGTGGAGAATCCTACTCAAATTTCAATGGATTCAGAAACTTGTGGATATTTTATAGAGAGGGGAGTATGTGGGTTTACATTATATGGTCTTAACAAAAAAATGATGTTAATGAATATGAATATGATAGTACTAAAGTGTATGGAACACGTTTACAATATTCATTATTTATAGTTTATTCATGTTTAACTGATTTAATCATGGAGATCTTAGTTTAGATTTATTTTAATAACTTATACTTCTCCTATTTTTTTAGATTTTTTTGAAACCTAGTAGTGGTATTCGATCCTACCACGTACTTAAATTCATGAAATCATATGAGAAATCAAATTTTTCAAAATCATATTACATGTTTATACCCAATTATAAAATACAATTTAGAAGTTTTTTACGACCGGTTGAGTTGTGGATTGTGATATGGGATATCATAAGTACTGACTCAGTGAGAATTATATGAATTTTTAATATTTTTAGAATATTACTACTCATTGTCATAGATTATGATTGCGTCACACCATTTTTCAAAAAACAGATTATCATATCACCTTTAGATATCTCTATGTATCATAAAATATGATACTAATCATATTAAACAGTTTTCTTTCTATATTGTAAAATAATATATTATACATAAGAGTCAACCTTACATATCATATTATAAAATAAGATAGGGCTATTAGAATACGCCTGGTGTTGTTTAAATTTTTTAAGCACACGGAATTATCATTCATAACCAATAATTTGACTTGGATTCTTAAATGTAATTGGAATCATATACTATGAGTCTAATTGAATTGTTAAATATGTTTATTTTATGATTTTTAACTCATTATTTTCAATTATGAATTTAAGTATAATATTTATAAATTTTTTGTAAATAGTGATAAAAGTTATTTTTGGGATATTTAATAATTTATAAAGTATTTATCAATTAAATCATTATAAAGAGTTTATAATAAATTAATTAATTTATAAAAATTATTTATTATTAAATATTTATCAATATTATATATTAATATTAAAAATATAATTTACCAAATTATATAGATTGTTTTATCATTTTAAAAAATTGTTAATTTAGAAATCATAAGGGAAATTTATAATGTGACTATAAATTATAAAATAAGGATAAAATATAAAGTGATTATATTTAAAAATTATGAATTTTTCATAATATTTATCTTAAATTGGTCAAATTAAGGTCCTTAAATTTATTTATTCAAACACAATTAAATAGAGTTTTTTTGGTTGATTTTATCCAGTTTTAATAATGTTAAGTATATGATATTCAAATTATATAATTTTTTAACATTACAGAAATTGGATTATAAAATATTTATAATTCATATAATATCATATATTTAAAGGAAGATTCATATAATGAATAATATATAGTGATTCATATTAGGAAATTAATATAACATGTTTATATTCAAGATTATTCAATGTCCATAATGTTTAGATAAAAATTATAATGTGTTTAAAATTAGCTTTTATTCATGAATTGGTGATAAATATTTACAATATGTTTAAATATATAAAATATTAATTTATTTAATATTTATTCATTTCTATATTCATAGTTAAAAAATTTTAATATTAAAAACAAGTGTGTGCTTTAGTTTAAATATTAAAATTCTTTTTGAGATTATCACACATGCATCAATGGAGTTATATGCAAGTTATGATAATAGAATTAGTTTCCATATACCGTGACTTAGGTTTTTAATTAATATCATTATATTTAATTTATTTATTGAATATATTATATACATATGAGGTTTTATTATAACAACCTATATCTATTCTAAATTTTATTTCATTATTTTTAACATAAATTCCAATAAAATAAAATCATAGAGAATCAAGAGGCCTAACATGCTTGGGAAATTAGATACATGAACCATTAACTGAAAATAAAAATGAAAACATTATTTAAAATATCTATAATTTGATCTCAGTATACTTTTAACTCTCAAAACTGCACAAGATAACTTGGGGACAAACATAAGAAAATGGTTTTCTATAAATCCTAGTAAGGGATAAATCAGAGTAAGCATGATATATATGAGAAAAAAGAAATATCATGATGGAATAAGAGAGAATATTATCATGGAATCATGGCATTTAAAATATAATACCCTAAGTTTAAGAAATTATGTAAATTTTGAATCAATATAAAATATGAAAACATAAGCATAATCCAAGACTCACTACCAAGAAAACCTAATATTGTTTTGTAGGCTAACCATTTGTGTACCATATATGATATCTCAAAATATGAAAACATTACCCAATGAATTGGAATTCTATCAGGGAGACATCTTTTTCTGTATATATTTATGTGTTCTATATAATCATTTATCGTAAGAAATCATTTCATCAATAACCCATATAGAATGAGATCTGCTTTCATACAAAAATCCTTGAGTTCATAAGATCTTAATGAAAATATCCAACCAATATTTTAAAACCACAATGAGGGAATTTGAATTTCATACATAGAAATAACCATTAAAACAATTAAAATAACACTTATATGAAAAAACTTGAATTAAAATAGGATCAGATATTCACAGCTAAGGTGGGTGGCACATAAAATCAAATAATAATTTCAATAGTATAACGAGTATACAATATGGATAATGAAATGGGATTAATGAGAGAGAAATATATTTTATCATTAATAGGGAATAATTTTGATAGTAAAGGAATAATTATAAAAACATGGGGACATAATCAATTGAAAATAAATAAATTCTTATTATGAAGGAAGTACTTAGAAGAGAGAGATAGAGAGGAAGAGAATCAATTACCATTAGAGGTTTCTTCTTAAAGCTTGAGAGAATCTCCTTATGACCTTATAAAATCATTGAGAGGTATATTAATAGAGAAAATGAGATGTAATTCATGATCTAAATATTTACAGTAAATAATTATAGTATAATGAGTGGGTATTTATATAAAAATAGGGATAATTATTTATTAATTTCTAATCATAGACTTTGGAAATTTAGTTAATAAAAACGAATAAAAATTGGCCTTACCATGATTTAAGCCGATGTTATTTTCTAAAGGGGAGTATTTTTTAATATTTTAATACATTAAATAGTTAAATTATTTAATTAATAATATTTTGGATGTGGAAGTGACTCATTTTTAAAGAGAATTATTATTAAAACCTTTGAAATATACATTAGGATTTGGAAGATTAATTATAGGTTTAAGCAATTAATATTATCAAATTAAAATACATTAATTTAAATATTAATATTATTTTTGGTCTATAAATACCTTTATAGTATTTATTAAACCACTTTTAATTCATTATTATGTCAGAATACTTATTATATATTTATTCCGTATTTATTTTTTTACCAAAAATTTGACTATAATAGAAAATTATTGAAAAATCACTATCATCCAATTTTAATGTGATGGTTTTAAAAATAGAATTTATTTTATCAATTATTTTTATAATTTTTTGAAATTTATTTTTTGAATAAAAATATTTTTTATTAAAAAAATTCTAATTTTTTTGACATATTCAATTTTTTAACCCATAAAAAATATTTGGGACATCATAAAAATATATTATCATTTCTATTCATAAAAATAGTATTTTATAATACCATTTTATTTCAAATTAATAAATTTTTCATAATTTTATATTTTATTTATAATTATATAGTTTCCAAAAAATACAATTTTTTTTATTTGTATCTAAAAACCCGTTTATCATATCCATATAATATTCGTGTGAATTTTGAATAATAATGAAAATTGGATCAAAGTAACAAATGTTTCATTTATAATAAGAAAATTTACACCTTTATACTACTAATGTCTCAATACATAACCCCTTATTACACTATCATATGCCATAAGGTTAAGTTGTGCGATGGTAGTAATTTCCTGGGGTGGTTCTGTGAACATTAATCGGGAGGTGAATTATATAATCCTAAATGTATCCCTTAATCAATTCCTATGAAGTCTCAGTTATTGAATCATAGCTTGGTATTGGTCATGGGAGAACCCTAGTGATGCCATATCCCCTGAAAGATAAGATAAATGAGCTTTATAAGGGATGAACTCATTGGTTATGGTTATCAATTCTTACTTTTAAATCAATTATATTTTATTAATACCCTTAATATATACTAATTTTAATGGTCATTTTATAGCATCTATATTACCAAGAGTTGTAATGTTCAGTGGTCATAATGCCCTAAGATCATATTACGGATTTATTTTATAGTAATAATAAGGTGTTTTTTATCTTCATTACGAGGTTCATACATTATAAATTACTAAATGGGACATATGTACATTAAGGAGTGATATTTAATTCATAAAATTCTAGGACATTACATTCTCCCCCCCCCTTTAGAAATTTCACCCATGAAATTTCATTTCATACATTAAAATAGATGAGGCTACTAATATTTTCTTACTTATTTGGGTTACGATATTTACTCTTCATACTTATGGTTCTATCATAGTACTTTGAACATGTGAGTTTTCTTATTTCATATAAATTTTTATTTATCATCTAATATTTACACCAAATGCTCCCCATATGAAAGATAATTCTCTGATGATACCATCTCTATTTTTAGTACATTCAAGGGATCTATTAAATAATACCTTAAGAGGAATATGTGTACTATATCATGTACTCGGGATACGTTATGTCATATTTCTAGTAGATAATACATAACTTTTATGTGATAAAAAATATAAGTAGGGATAATGTATCTCAGAATTATCCTCCCCTTCTTCCCAAACATCAAGACCTTCTTCCATGGTGATTTTGGAAGGAACACCTTATCTCCAAACTCAAACTCCAGGTTTCATCATTGATTGTTAGCTTATCTTTTCTATCAAATTTGTGTTGACTTAATAAGACACAAAATGGTTTTTACCTTCTCTATCATCTTTCGGAAAAAGATCAGGTCTCATTATCTTTATTTCCCCCAAATTCAACCAATTATGTTGGAGTCATGCTCCTCTTCCAATATAGAGCCTCATAAGGGGACATTTTAATGCTAGAATATTGGATATTGTTATTTGAGAACTCTAACAAGGGAAGGTTATTATCCAAACATATTTTTAATCCATTATACATGATCTCATAATATCCTCTAGATTTTGAATGGTTATTTTTGTCTATCTATATATATGAGGGTGGTAAAAAGTGATAAAACTTTTCTTTGTATCCACTAATTGCTAAATACTTCTCAACAACCATAAAGTAAACATCAGATATCAATCAGATAAAATGTATAGTGTTACTCCATTCAACTTTATTACTTCTCTTATGTTTATAATAGTGATTCCATCAATATATAAATCTTATTTTATGGTAATAAAATATTCTGACTTAGTAAGGTGATCGACTACAACCCAAATGGCATTATCGAATTTAGATGTTTTAGAGAGTCCTAATATAAAATCCATGGTGATGATTTACCTATACTAGCATGGGTAATAGTTTCATCATACATTTATGATTATGTACTATAATGTTGAATTTTTTTTATATCGAGCATTGAGATACAAATTCTATAATCTATCTCTTCATATTATCACACCAAATGTTTTTATTTATATATCTAAAAATATTTTTTCTCCCAAGATTAAGAGACAAGGTTGAGTTTTTTACATCATCCAAAATATACCTTATTCAATTTTGTTTTTCATGGGACACATATCCATGTTTCAAAACATTTAACTATATCTTTATCAAAGTTGATCTATATAATATTCACTACATCTCATAGAATCTCCATATCATCTCTTTGAAACTCTTTTATCTTTGTATAGATGGATGATTGATTATTCATTTGAGAAAGGCAAGACCACATTCCTTTATTTATAATCCCCATATCCATTATTCTCATTTATAAAAGGTTTGTATTCCTATAATTATCATCATATATAAGGTCTAATTATCCTTTCTACTTAGAGATTTTACCACTTTATTTTCATTCTTAGGATGGTAATGGATTGAACAACCATAATACTTTATTATCTCTAACTACATTTATTAGTGTATGTTGAGAAACTTTTTTGTGAATATATATTTTAGTATCTTATGATATATATATGTCATAATTTTTTCAATAGAGATAATTCCAACAAATATTCAAAGAAAATATTAATATAGAAAACTCTAGATCATGCATTGGATTGTTCTTCTCATGGATCTTCAATTATCAAGAATCTTATGCTATTAATTTATCATTTTTAATGAGTACAAAACCGAATAATTTCTTGGAAATGTCAAAAAATATCACAAATAATTATCCACTAGTGTGTAATTTGAGTCTAGGTACAACTATTAAACTCTTATTTAACTATTTTAATCTATCTACACATTCATCAATCCAGGAAAACTTCACTCCATTATGAGTTATCTTAGTTAGTGGTTTTAAAAATCATGAGAAGTTTCTTATAAATTATTTATAGTACCCATATAATTCTAGGAAATAGTGGATCTCCATTACTGATGTTAGTCTGGTCCATTCCTCAATCCCCACTATCTTTCAAGGATCCAAAGATAGCCTTTTACTGTTGATAACATAACCTAAAATGTTACTTGCTTCTTCCAAAACTCATATTTACTACACTTCACATAGAGGTTATTCTTTCTCAAAATCAACATCACAATACTCAAATGATACTTATGTTACTCATTTATTTTGTATTAGGTAATAATATCATCTATAAATACTATCACAAAATTTTTGAGGTAAAATATAAATACCCTATTCCTAAATTCCATGAATATTGATGTAGAATTAGCGAGTCTTAATGTAATCACTATGAAATCATTATGTCCATACTTTTTTAGAAATGTATCCTTGGGAATATCCTTATTCCTCACCTTTAACTGAAAATATCTTAATTGAGGGTACACTTTAGAGAATAACAGGTATTATTGAAACTGATAGAATAATCCATCAATCCATGGAAAAAGATATGTTTTCTTTATTGTGATATTATTGTGTTCAAAATAATCAATACAAAAATTCATTGGCTCATCATTATTAATGATGAAGAGGAAAAATGTACCCTATAGTGAAGCACTATGGTATATAGAGATCATATCTTGATTATCTTATAGTTTTATCCTCAGTTCATCGAGCTCAATAATTTCCATTCTATATAGATTCTAGGATGTTAACTAACCTCAAGGTATAAGTTCAATTGATAAATCAACCTCATAGTTTGGAGGAAGACTATAAAACTCTTTAGGGGAATACATCATCATATTAACTTATAATGTGCATGTATTCAAGAGTGAACCGATTATTTAGCTCAATCATTTGTGATAGATACTTTTCTCATATAGAAATTATATCCAAGATTGACGAGAAGTTTCCAAAGGATATTTATCCTCATCCTTGCTCCAATATATAATCATAGGATAATTTGTTGAATGGAAAGTGATTTCATTCACATGAAAATTAATTATAGCTCAATATAAGGACAACCAATCCATGCTTTTTATAACATAAAATTACACTAAAGGGGCTTTGGAAATGTTTTTTGGGATATTCCACCCATAAATATTGACTATGAAGGATTTGTATTCTTGAGATGCAATAATTTCCGCATTTTGTATTTTCATCGATAACTCATCCTCCATGTTTTGAAGTCATGTTTGAATAGTTTACTAAAATTTCATGATATAAAAGAATTAATAGAACCCTAATCAAATAGTATGTATTCTATTATTGAATGAATAACCAACACACTTGTCACCAATTCATTATTCTGAACCACATCAACAATATTTTTAATATATCCCCATACCTTCTCTCTTGGACATGGAGGGTGTTTTCATTAGTTATATTTGAAAACCATTTGATTTAGGAAATAGTTTGTATACTATATGTGTACCTTATAGATGAATAAACCATGGGATGAGTATTGATTAGAATCTTGTTTTACTACCTTATATTAGTGGGATTATTCATCTCCATCCATAATTTATTATCTTGATGTCATTCCCTTTGATACTTGAAACACTTTCTTATCCACCTGATACACATTCTAGTATGATTATTCCCACACTGATGGCAAGTGGGAAGTTCTATTTTCTTATATCCATGACTATTATCAAATGATACTCTATAATTAAACTCCATTATTCACTTCTTATCTATTATTCCACAAGACAATTGAGAATATCCAATCTCTATCTCAACTTTGAGGAATCATTATAATATTACGTCCTATATGTTTAAGTCTTGAATCACCATTTTTTTGAATACATTCCATTAAACCAATGAATAAGTGGCCAAGCATACCTTTGGGTTAATGAAAAATTTGGAGACATCTCATGAACACCTAATGAAGTTTTCCTTGTAAAAACTAACGGATTCATCCTCCTTTTGAGTAATCTTAGAAATTACATCTCATTTTTAAGGTAGATAGTGTAAGAAAAATATTTATTCAAGAATATTTTATTGAATTAATCCCACTTAATAGATTTTATGTATTCCTTGTGCTTATTATTCATGATTATCTTCCACTACTGATTGACTTATCTATCTAGGAAAAAAATGTTCAATGTGATTTTATTATGTTTAGATTACTAGAGTACATATAACACCTTCTCAACAGATTTAATACATTGTTATAATATTAGGGAACTATGAGATTCACATAAATTCATTATCCTTTTTCACATAAAGGATTCATATTGCTCTCTTTTAGAAGGGGGGTGTTTGACATGATTCATGTTGTTAATCATAACTTGAGTCAATTTTTCTAGTACTTCTAGGAAGTTATCAACTTCCACTCCCATAATATTAGAAATTTCATTAGGGAAATCATCACATTTCCCATCAAATATTTTTTTTGAAACAATTCCTCATATTTCCATCCATTTTTTTAAATAGAGGATTGTTCAAGATTAGTATACATAATTCAATAGAAATATTAAAAGAAAAAATAATTAAATTAGAAAGAAGGAAAAATATACATTAACTTGTGAATTTTTATGTTTCAATATTGGTTATCCATGATCTATTTATTATCAAGTTCTCTTAAATAAAATAATATTTAAATATGTCATAATGGTTTGTAAAGAGTATATGAATTATCCAAAGAATATATTTCGGGAGTGTCTAGCTAGGTTTATGACCTAAGGCCCACTCATAATGCAATAAGTGAAGATAAAGTAGATACTCAACTAACCTTTTCTACAATAATTACCCATAGATAAATCTATGCCACAATCACATCCACTTTCTAGTATCCAGACAGGGACGTAATTTCTAGGAAACCACATACTCTACACATTATCATAAAATTATGTCCATTACATAATAATTCCCTTATAATTATCCCTTGGAGTTTCCTTAAGGTTTTATAGTCCTGATTCCCAAAAATTACTAAACCTTGGATTTAAAACCAATAATAACAACTATGACCTCATATATAATTTATTTCATGATTTTTAGTATAAATTTCCATAGAATAAAACACTAAATAATAGATTGGTCTAGTGTCATTGGAAAATTACATATATTATACGTTAGCCTAAAATAAAAATGAGAAAATTATTTGAAATCCTAATATTGTGATCTTATTTTGCTTTGAAATATTAATATTTCACAGGATAGCATAGGGAAATACATAAGAAAATAAGTGCTCAATAAATCCCAATATGGGATAAATCAAAGTATGTAACAACCCAAGATTTCATAATACATTATCTCTTCAAAAATAATTCAATAACTTGAGCTACACGCAACGCCGAGTTCGAGCGCACCACGACTTACCAAACTAGACGTTCAAAAAGAAGTTGTGAATAGTATTAACTGAATTTTTAATTTTATATACTCCATATAATTTTAGAATCTATATTATTTGTTTCTTAGACATAATATAAAAAAATATTCAATTTTTCAGATAAAGAAGCATTTTTCAGAAAATGCAATTTAACCACCTTTTAATGGAAAACACTTTTGAAATATAATATTTGAAACTTTTATATATTCAATTTGAAAAAATAAACTTCTTCTTTAGAATAGGGACATAAAAATTTAGTTTCAATAAATTTTTGGCATTTTTCTGATTACTTTCATATTTTGGTGAATTGTAAAAAATACTAAATTTTAATTGAAAACAACTTTTTTAATCAAAATAATTTATAGTGTTAAATTATAAATTTGAATGGTTTAGAAGTATAATTAGATTATATTTTTATCATTCAATAAAATTTTGGTCATTATAAATAATTTCACATTTAAATTTGACATAAACACATGTTAATCTTTTGATAGTTTTTAATTTTTAAAAACCCACTTTTTTGGTTTTCACAACGAGAATTAATTTTAAATTAATTAATGAAACTTCTATGTTTTTAATTTTTTTAAATAGAAATAATTTTTTAATTTTTAATATCAAAAATATCTTAGGGTGAATTTTTGGTATTTTTCTGAAAACATTAAATTTTTGATAAATAATGAAAAACACTGCGTTATTGTTTATAACCAAATTTTTATTTAAATAATTTTTTATTTTATTTAAATTTATTTTAAGTAAAAATAGATATATAATATCTATATAAGTTAAATGAAATTCATTGGAATCATTTTATAATAAAAGTAGATGTATAAAATTTTATTGAACTTTTTAACATCTTTTACCCACCTTCTAGGCACATTTGCAAATTTGCATAAAACATAATTTTACCACTTCTATGAATTGAATTTCAAAATTCAGAGAGACATGGTTGATATAAGTAAGTAAAATTTGGTTCAATAAGATAAAAATAATTTTTTGTGAATAGTAAATTTTTACTTTTATTTACCACGGTTAAAAGTAAATAGGGTAATTAATGATAAAAATGATATTATAATTAGTCTAAAACATGTTCTAATTCTATTAGATAAGTTTATCTCTACCAAAAACAAATTTAAAAAAAAAATATGATTCTTTTGGTCCAATTGGATTTGATTAGGACATTTATTATTATTTTATTTAAAGAAGAGTTAAAAGTGTAAAATTCAAGTTTTAATAACTAAAAAATGTTTAATATAGTGTTATACATAAGATAAATTCGACTATAAATATTAAATTGAAAGATAAAAATATTTCCTACATCATGGTATTTTATTTATAATTTTTAAACATTAAATAATTAAATTTATTTATGACACAATGATGATGTAGTAATTACCTTATTAATGAAAGAATTAAATAAATGGTATTATAAATATTAAAATTAGTAAAATTTCAAAGTTCTGATGACATAAACGAATTTTCTAGTTGAATATGAAATTTTCGGGTTGATTAAATGTATTTTTTATAAGTAATCATTCTGTTGTGACTTTCCCAAAAAACAAAATACCAAATAGTGTCAAAATTGACATAAAAACCTTTTTAAAACAAATACTATATTATTAAATTATATAATAGTCCTAAAAATATAAGGATCAGCCAGAGGACTCTTATAATGATATATATTTCATTAATGAACCACTTTAGGTTCGTTTGTAATTTTATAGTATGTTTATTAACCATGTAATATAAAAATAAAAGAAGACATGGTAAATGTTAAACTATTTAACTAAGAGTTAAATATAAAAGATAAGGTAAATATGGTAACCTAAACATTTTTAAAACCTATTGGTTGAAATGATATAGACTCATAACCACCTAAGTCTCGAAATAAATTCATTTTTAGCCATTATAAATCAAATAGTATTGTATAATAAAATAATATTCCATGTTTTTCCTAAGGTGCCCCTCTCCCCTCTTATAAAAGGGAACTTCTCCTTCTATCAAATTCACACCTCCAAAGAAATTTTTCTTATAAAAAACCAGAAACAATCTCCTCCCAACTTCCCTAAATTAAACCTATAGGCCTTCACTTGAGTATATATCCAAACTAAGGATCTCTTTTGTTCAAATCAAAAAGCAACACCCGAAGAAGAGGTAATTATTTTATCACCTCTTTCAAAGTTCTATTCTTCTTACACTTTCTCTTTCTTTGAATTTCCATACCAATATAATAATTCCAGAACCTTATACATGATATGATGTTATTGTAAATATGGTACAAACAAATTCATTATTCTATCCATCCTATGAATGATTATGTCACAATGCGTGTGTTTGTACGACTTACCGTCTCCATGCAATGGTGTAATTTGTTATTTGGATGGATATAATGATAAGTAATATGTATATAAATAATTAAAATAGAATGATAATGTTTTTGTAAAATTAATATACCATCAAATTTCACATCTTTTAATCATTAAGGAAATGATATACTTTCCCGTTTTTATGTACGACTTACCGTCTTCATGACGTAATGAGATTCATTTCCAGGTTCACCATTCAACATTGATTATAAAAATATATTTTATTAATAAGTATGTAATATATGACATAATAATGATACTATATATATATATATGTGTGTATGTGTATGTATACACTTACATATATCTTATTCACTTGCTTCCGTTCAATACGATATGAAAATGGAAACAACATTTATGCGTACGTACGGCCTACCGTCTCCGTAAATAGCGTTTTCCATTTAATCTACCTATCTCTTATAAATATTTCTATTATAAATATATATTATATATAAATCATGTTTTATATTAAGGAAATATTTTAATCATGATCTAAATGATATGATCATGAATAACAAGTTAAAACACGTACGATAAAGAAATCCATTATTACTCGAAATGTTAATTTAACATGTAAATCATTATTAAAAGGGTAGTATAAAGTCATAAATGAATCATGTATGATATAATAAATATGAATATTGTTCTAGTGCAATTTAATAACATACTATGGTCATTATACAAGAGGTTAAACATACCATTGACCCAAGGAAAGTGCAAGGTAAGGGTAAATTCCTCAATCTCATTATTATTCGGGATTGTTTATGTGTAAGTATTTTCTGGAAAATATTTATTATCCATGTAAATGTTTCATAAAAGAGTTTTCAAAAGGATTATTTTTAAGGTACCCTTTAACTATAACATCACTTTAAATGTTTTAAATATTTATTTTTATAAATCTTTCTCATTAATGTCCATGTTTTTTAAAAATGGTTTTAAGGATTTATTTATATAGACATGAATATTTTAAAATGTTAATTCCATTAAAATGTTTCAAAGTGGTATGAGACACCTTGATTCAAAAATATCTTTTAAATTTATTCCATTAAAAATTGTGTGACTTTTAAACGATTTCATGAAAATGGATTATTTCACTCAATGTGTTTTACTGATCACTTTAAACTATATCAACATCCTTTACTAGATATTATTATTTATTATGGTTGATTTATTATAATATAGTTTTACATATTGTATTGAATGATTTATGATATTTTTGACTATGTATGTACTATTTTTATACCCTTTATGGGGGACGTATTGACATTTCGTATGCTAGATTTAATACGAATGTTTATGTTATATTTCCACATTTTCCTATGAGGAATGCATTGGACTTAGTAAGGGAATGGTGGAGCCCGCTATAGTTCCATGATGCATCGATAGGTCTCATTAGAAAATCTGGTGTCTTGTCCCAAGGCATTGAAAAAAAATTCATTTGTAGTCTTGGCACGAGGCCTTGACTATGTGGTAATGATGTCCGACATTAGGCATTACCTCATTACAAAATTAATTGTTACATGTTATTATTCAACTAGTAGAATATCCAAGTGCATGTTTATATGGTAATGTTTGATTTATTTTTTTCCATATTATATTAAAAAAGGATGTTTTTTTTATTACACATCTTTCCTTAAATGTTTATAGCTTCTGCTAAATTATTTACCCTTACTGAGCATCTGAGCTCACCCCTTTCATATGATTTATTTTCCCAGGATACCAAGAAGTGTATTATGATCTACATGCAGGTTTAAGCGAGGTGAATAATGGGATTCTAAATGGATTATCTATGGTGTATTTTATGTAATGTAAAGTTCCTATATGTAATATATTTTCCAAGACTACTAAACTGATCGGTTCTTCAGGACATGATTCCTTGTAATCATGACAATGTATTAAAATAATGCACCGGATCCGGGCTTCTGGTGTCGGGGCATTATAGTTGGTATCAGAGTAAGTTTAACAGTAACCTTAGATACTATATTTACACTAACTATGATTATAGAACATTACACTAAGATATACTTTTAGGATTAATATAGAAGAACTTACAACAATTTTGGTAATATAGGGATTTTTTGAATTTCTTAGGTAATACATCCCTGTCTAGATATGAGAAGGTCGAGGAAGATCTGACACAGATGTACCTAGGAGTAAAAACTCTGACAAGGAGTTTTGGTCTTGACCCGGGGTATCATAGTACACGAAAACGGGCCTTGCTGCACTCTTGGTCATGACACTTCTGAGAGATATTCTTAGGACAATTCACATTTTCTTTACAAGCCATTATGAAGGATTTATGAGTAAATATGTCAGTAAAGAAGCCATTTTTATGATTATGAGACTAGATGTGTGAAAATATTCAATAAATGTTGAGAATTTTTATAGTTTTGGATTATAAATTATGATATGATCTAACCTAGTGTATTTCATCATTTCGAAATGGCGCCCATTAGAAGGAATGTGAACTCCAGAAAAACGCATGATCCAAAGAGTAAAAATGATCATATCATTCATGGCATTACACCCTCATTTAGAAGGGAAATAGTCTCCCACATATTCTCGTCATATGAAGAAATAGTATAATGTGTTTATAAGATAAGTAAAGAATTTTATGGGTCATATGGCTTTGAAGGGAAGCCAGATAAGAAGTGGATGGTAGAGAGAAATATTGATAAAGGGAAGAAGGGAAGGGAGGATTTTCCCATATGTGATAAATATGGAAAGAATACCCTTGGTAAATGATTGAAGGGATAGAGAGTTTGTTATAAGTGTAGAGAAAATGGATACCAAGTACGTGATTGAAAGGGTAAGAAAAAGGTTTCAAATGTACAATGCTTCATCTGAAAGGAGTTAGGGAACTATGCGAATCAATGTCCCAATCATCAGAGTATAACCCAAATGATTATATTGGATAATAATCAAGTTATGATACTACCGAAAATGAAGAGGAATGATTAATTCTCTGAAGTTATTATTATATATTTATATCATTTTAGTATTTCATTAATGATTTACCAATTATATTAATTATAAAGTATATAAGAATTGTTTTTAAATATGTTTTCTTTAAGGATTTGAGATTTTATAGTACCAAGTGAAGTGAAAAAGTTTCAAGTTAAATTTTTTGGAAAATATATAGTTTTAGTAAATATAACCCTTAATATTTTTCTGAAATTGAGATAATGATTTTGGAATAAGATATGATTGATTTGGACAAATTATATTTGATATTATTGACTACCTTGAAACTAATTAATTTTTTGTTTATTCCATCATTGTTGGAGTTTACAAAATTTTTGGATATAAATAGTATATCCAATATTCCATATGGAATAAGGTAGAATGAATGTAAAAAGTAAGTATTTATGGTAATTTAGGGTGTTACCATGTTTTAAGACTATACATGATGAAGTTATTCACATGTTATTACATGGAAAAAGAGATCTTCGATATGGTTACTTTATTTATAAATTTTGGACTGTGAGTTTAGATAGAATTATTTTGGACAAGTCTAAAGGTTGGAAGGAGTTGTGTTGGACATTGGATACTATTTTTTAAGCTTAAAAAATTTCTTAAAATTATTTTTGGATTTTTATAAAAAGGATAACCAGTATGTTGGGTGACAACCTGTCACACCCAGCAAGGTCACAAGACTTGAACCCACAACCAAAGGGTGATAAGGGTGCATCACCTACCACTGGCCTACATGATGTCCTAGTTTGTATAATGTAGTTTTTTGAAATGATATGTTATATGAATTATAATTTCATTTTTTTGAAACCCTATACAATTAGGATAAATAGAATAATTTTGAATTCTATTATCTTTTGGAGTGAAAGACAAGTTTGTGGTAGAAGTTAGTTGAAGGATAGAACTCTACTTATCAAGTATTTTTTTCTCTTATTCTATGAAGAAATTAATTCTTAAACTTTAGGGAAGGGATCTGAAAACCAAAAATGTGTTATCCTAATACCTTAGGTTTTGTTGAACTGATGGTATTTAAATCATCAATGATTTATGGCTTTGAGGCCCTCAATATTCCATTTATTATCCACTTGTTTGTGATTGATGAGCTCAATCAATCCCTATAAATATTTATGTTTTAAATCAATTATGTGTCTCTAATTTCTACCAATGTAATCCTATTCAGGATCATAATTTGGTGGTGGCTTTTTCATTTCCATTTCCCTCTTATTAAGAATAAATTTTATTAACCCAATTTCTGATGTGGGTTTTCCACAAAGGTTTTTTTTTTATTTTTAACCTTTTATTTTCGAAGAAGAATTTAAAATTGCGAGGAAAAAAATTATTGAATGAGCGGAGAATATAACTAACCAAGATTTCATAGTATGTTATTTCTTCAAAGTAATTCAATAGCTTGTGCTACACGCGACACCGAGTTCGACTGCACCACAACTTTCCAAACTACCCGTTCAAAAAGCAGTAATGAATAGTATTAACTGAATTTTGAATTTTATATACTCCATATAATTTTAGAATCCATATTATGTGATTCTTAGACATAATATAAGAACAAATTAAAATTTTCAGATAAAGGAAGTATTTTTCAGAAAATGAAATTTAACCACCTTTTAATGGTGAACCCTTTTTAAATAAAATATTTGACACTTATATATTCAATTTGAAAAAATAAACTTCTTATTTAAAATTAGGACATAAAAATTTAGTTTTAATAAATTTTTAGTGTTTTTCTGATAACTTTCATATTTTGGTGAATAGTGAAAAATACTAAATTTTAATTGAAAACAGCCTTTTTAATCAAAATCTTTTATAGTGTTAAATTATACATTTTAATATCTTGGAAGTATAATTAGATTATATTTTTATCATTCAATAAAATGTAGGTCATTATAAGTAATTTTACATTTAAATTTGACATAAACACATGTCAATCTTTTGATAGTTTTTAATTTTTAAATACCCACTTTTTGGTTTTAAAAATGGGAATTAATTTTAAATTAATTAATTCAAATTTCATGTTTTGATTTTTTGGTATTTTTCTGAGCACATTTAATTTTTTATGAATAGTGAAAAACACTGAATTATTGTCTAAAACCAACTTTTTATTTAAATAATTATTTATTTTATTTAAATTTATTTTAAGTAAAAATAGATATATAACACCTATCTAAGTTAAATGTAATTTATTAAAGTAATTTTATAATAAAATATATGTATAAAATTTTATTGAACTTTTTAAGGTCTATTACCCACCTTCTAGGCACATTTTCAAATTTGCATAAAACGCAATTTTACCGCTCATGTGAATTGAATTTCAAAAATCTGAGAGAAAAATTTGACATCAGTAAGTAAAATGTGGTTTAATAAGATAAAAATAATTTTTGGTGAATAGTAAATTTTGACTTTTATGTACCACGGTTAAAAATAAATAGGGTAATTAAAGGTAAAAATGATATTATAATTACCTTAACACATGTCTTAATTCTACTGGATAAGTGTATTTTGACCCAAACCAAACTTAGAAATAAATTTTGATCCTTTTGGTCCACTTTGATTATATTAGGATATTTATTATTATTTTATTTATAGAAGAGTTAAAAGTGTAAAATTAAAATTTCATTAACTAAAGCATTTTTAATATAGGGTTATACATAAGATAAATTAGACTATAAATATTCATTAGAAAGATAAAAAGATTTCCTACATCATAATATTCTATATATAATTTTTAAACATTAAATAATTAAATTTATTTATGACAAGATGATGATGTATTAATTACCTTATTAATGAAATAATCAAATAAATGGTATTATAAATATTAAAATTGGTATAATTTAAACGTTTTGATGACATAAACAAATTTTATAGTCAACATAAATGAGTTTTTAAAACAAATACTATATTATTAAATTATATAATAGTCCTAAAAATATAAGGATCGACCAAAGGACTCTTATAATGATATATATGTCATTAATGAACCACTTTGGGTTCTATTGACAGTTTATAGTAAGTTTATTAACCATGTAATGTAAAAATACAAGAATACATGGTAAATGTTAAACAATTTAACTATGAGTTAAATACAAACGATAAGGTTAATACAGTGACCTAAACTTGTCTAAAAACTATTGGTGGAAATTATTTTGACCCATAACCCCCTAAGGATCAAAATAAATTCATTTGAAGATATTATAAATCGAATATGATTATATAATAAAATAATATTTCAATTTTTTCCTAAGGTGCCCCTCACCCCTCTTATAAAAGGGCACTTCACCTTCCCTCAAATGCGCACCTCCAAAGCCATTTTTCTCAGCCAAACCTTGACCAAATCTCCCCATAACTTTTGTAAATTCATCCTAGAGTCCTTTCCTTTAGTAGAAAGAAATCCTAAGGATCCCTTCTATTCAAATCAAAAGGAAACACCCGAAGAAGAGATAAATATTTTATTACCTCTTTCAATGTTATATTCTTCTTTCACTTTACCTTTCATTGTTATTTCCAAACCAATATAATAACCCCAGTAACTTATACATACTACGATGTTATTATAAATATTGTAAAACCATATTCATTATTATATCCATCCTATGAATGATAATTTCACCATGCGTGCACACGTACGACTTACCGTCTCCCCGCCGTGGTGTAATTTGTTATTCAACACTATGTCATTTGGATGGATGTTATGATGAGTAATTTGTATATAAATAATGAAAATATCATGATAATGTTTCTGTACAATTAATATACCTTCCTATTACACATATTTTAATCATTAAGGAAATTATATCCTAGCTCGTGTGTACGTACGACTTACCGTCTCCATGACGCGATGAGATTCATTTCCTGGTTCACCATTCAACGATGATTATAAAAATATATATTATTAATAAGTATGTAATATATTAAATAATAATTCTACTGGTTATATATATATATATATGTACTTACATATGTCTTATTCACTTACTTCCGTTTAATATGCTATGAAAACGAAAACAACGCTTATGCATACGTACGACCCACCATCTCCACAAATGGTGTTTTACATTTCATATATCTATATATTAGATATATTTATAATTTAAATATATATTATATATAAGTCATTTTTTATATTACGGAATTATTTAAATCATGTTATAAATGATACGATCATGAATAACAAGTTAAAACACGTACGATAAAGAAAGCGATTATTACCTGAAATGTTAATTTAACATGGAAATAATTATTAAATAGGTACTATAAAGTCATAAATGAATCATATATAATATAATAAATATGAATATAGTTCTATTATAATTTAATAACATAATATGGTCATTATATCGGAGGTTAAACGTACCCTCGACCCAAGGAAAGTGCAAGGTAAGGGTTAATTACTCAATATCATTATTATCTGAGATTGTTTATGTGTAAGTATTTTCTAAGAAATATGTATTATACATAACCATGTTTCATAAAAGTGTTTTAAAAATGATTTTTCTTAAGTTACTATTTAACTAAAACATCATTTTAAATTTTTTAAATATTTATTCTTATAAATCTTTCTCATTAATGTCCATGTTTTCAAAATGGGTTTAAGGATTTATTTATATGGACATAAATGTTTTAAAATTATAATTAATTTATCATGTTTCAAAGTGGTATGGTAAAATTTGATTCAAAAATATGTTTTAAATGACTTCCTTTAAAAATTGTGTGACTTTTAAATGAATTCATGAAAAAAGGGGTATTTCACTCAAAGAGTTATACTGATCATTTACAACTATATCAACATCCTTTATTGGATATTATTTATGATTAATGTTGATTTATTATAATACAATCTTCCATATTGTATTGAATGATTTATGATATGATTGACTGTAGATGTACTGTTTTTATACCCTTCATGGTTTAATGTTGAAGTATTGACATTTATAATGCTAGTTTTAATCCAAATGTTTATGTTATGTTTCAACATTTTCATATGAGGAATGCATTGAACATAGTAAGTAACTGGTGGATCCCGCTATAGCTCCTCGATGTCTCGGTAGGTCTAATGAGACAAACTAGGTACTTGGAACAAGGCCTTGACAAAAATTTTATTTGTAGTCTTGACACGAGCCCTTGAATATGTGGTAATGATGTTCGGCGTTAGGTATTCCCTCATTATGAAATTAATTATTACATGTGATTATTCAACTAGTAGAATATCCATGTGCATGTTTATATGGTAATGTTTGATTTATATTTTTTATATTATGTTAAAGATTAATTTTAAAAAGGCTGATGTTTTTATTGCACATCTTGCATTATAACTTTATAGCTTCTTCTAAATTATTTACCGTTACTGAGCATCTGAGCTCACCACTTTCTTATGTTTAATTTTACTAGGATTAAAAGTAGTGTATTATGATTTACATGAAGGTTTAAGCTAGAAGAATAATGGGATTATCAAAGGATCATCTATGTTGTATTTTATGTAATGTAAATTTCATGAATGTAATATATTTTCCAAGACTGATAAATTGTTTCGTCCTTCAGGACTTGATTCTTTGTAATCATGCCAATGCATTAAAATAATTCACGGTCTCTCGACATCTTGGGTTGGGGTATTACAAAGTAAGCATGATACATTTGATAAAGAAGTAAAATCACAATGAAATAAAAGGGAATAATATCATGAAATAATTTCATGTAAAGGATGATATCATACGGTAATTAAATTATATAAATGTTATAATAACATAAAACATGACAACATAATCATAATTCAAGTCTCATGGACAAGTTAAGAGAATAAAGTGTGCTAGGCTAACCGCTAATGCACCATACATGGAATATCATGCGATGAAAACATTACCCAATCAATTAGAACACTATTATGGTGCACCATTAATATGTTTAAATTTATATGTTCCCCATAGATTAAATATAATAAGAAATTATTTTAGTAATAGCTCCTGGAGAATGTGAATTGGTTTTTTATTAAAATCATTGAGTTAATAAAAACATAAAGGAACAAGCCTTTAAAAATTTTAAACCCATGCGGAGGGAATATGAGTTTAATATATGGATATCCCAAATAAATAATGTACAATTGCATTTATATGATTACCCAAAAATAAAAATAGGATTGGTTATTCACATTTAATAATGGTGGCATAAAAAATCCAAGAATAATTTGGACAATATAACAGATATAAAAAATGGATAATGAAATGAGGTTAATGGGAGAGAAAGGTAGTCTCTCATTAATAGGGAATTATTTTTAGAGTAAAGTAATGATTATGAACACATATAAACACAATAAATTGAAAATAAAAAAGGATTGTTATAAAGTAGTTACTTGAATAAAAGGAGAGAGGAATATAATCCCTTACCTTGTAAGGTTCCTTCTTAACATTTGACTGAAGCTTCATAGAAATTAAAAAACTACTTAAGAGGGGTATTGAGAGATAAAATGAAATGAAATTCATAAAATTATAATTTTGAGTTAATAACAATAAGATAATCAGTGGGTATTTATTTCAAAAAGGGGAAATTATTTATTAATTACTAAACATAGATCTTGGACATCTAATTAATAAAAAAATGTAAAACCATCAACCTTACCATGATTTTTTCCCTTGATATTTTCCAAAGGGTAATGGTTTTTAATATTTTTATAGATTAAGGACAAAAATTATTTAATTAATAATATTTTGAAGGTGGAATGGATTCCTTTTAACAAATAATTATTTTAAACCCTTAAAATATATTTTAGGTTTTTTAAAATTCATTATAGGTTTAGAAAATTAATCTTATAACTTTTAAATACATTATTTTAATAAATAATACTATTTTTTATCAATTCCTTCATAGAATTTATTACAATAATTTTTAGTCATTATGATGGCATAATACTTACCTTATATGTATAATGTATTTATTTTTTACCTAAAAATTAGGCTCTTATAAATAATTATGAAAAAATATTCCTTCACTAATTTTAAGGTGTTTATTTAATAAATGAAATTTATTTTATCAAAATAATTTTATTAATATGCTAAATAAAAATTTTAAATAAAAAATTATATTTACTAAAAATTCTATTTTTATTACATATTCAAATTTCAGGCCATTATAAAAATTACTTGGTAACTCATAAAATAATATTATCATTTATATTCAAATAAATATATTTTTATAAGAACATTTCAAAAAAATAAATTTTATTGAAAAATATTAAATTTATCATAAAATTTTATTTTAATTATAATAAAATATTTTCAAAAAAAATAATTTTATTTTTTTTGCACCAAAAATTCTATTTATCATATTCATCTTTTATTCATATGAATTTTAAATAAAAAATGGGACTTAACTAACCACTATTTCATTTCTAATTAACTTCTTTACACCTTTATAATATTAATGATTATATATATAACCCCTTATGACACCATTATATTCCCTAAGGTTAAGGTTTACGATGTTAGTAATTTCATAGGGTGGTTTCGTGACCACTGATTGGGTGGTAAATTTTATAATCTTGAAATTCTCCCACAATCGATTTCTCTAAAGTCTCATTCGTTGAATCATGGCTTGGGCTTGGTCATGGTTGAACCCTAGTGATACTATCTACCTTTAAGATATGATAAATGCACTTTGTAAAGGATGATCACACTGGTTTAGGAAATCAGTTCTCCCTTTTTCATCAATTTTATTTTATTATTAACCTTAATATATACTAATCATAAAGGACACTAAATAATGTTTATATTACCAATGGTTGTAATGTTCATTAGTTATAATGACTAGTAATTGTATTATGTATTTATTTTATAATAATAATGAAGTGTTATTGATTTTCATTACATGGTGAACATGTTTTACATTACTAAATGTGATATATATTCATTCATAAGGGAAAATTCATTCATAAAAGTCTAGTTAAATACATCTGGAGTTATAATGAATTGGAATTTCTTTCACGTAAAGTATCCCCAGGTATAGGGACTTTGGGTTAATCATTCCATTGTCTTGGTTGGTTATTCCTTGTTCTATAATGGTCTGGATCAGCAATATGTGGCTTTAGGATAACTCATGTGGAGATTAAAGATTTTATACAATTATTATCTTTTGTAAGATAATTTGATATACATTATACTTAACATGTTTTTAGATATGTGTAAATATATCTGGTTTTTAATTTTTTCTAAGTAACAAAAACTATAGGTTTTAAAAAGAGTTTCACATCAATATGGTTTGAACATATTGATTTGGTGGGTGGAAAATTATTCCAAAGTAAATCAAAAGAATCATACCTGCTGTCACGAACCAGCTCAGGTACCCTGGTAACTTGATAACAAAGTTATCCTTGACATAGCCCAAAGGGTGTTCTTGATCCCCATAGGTCAAAAACTGTAACCTGGAATCATAAAAACTAAAAGTGAGAACGAATTTTCCACTAAAAACGTGTAAGTAAAAGAATAAATAAAATATGGATAATAAAAGAAACTCCACTGGGAGAAATGTACCATAAGTAAACAGGGCACAAATAATACCAAAGTATTATAATCCAAGTTCCTATATAGTTGAAAAAAACTCAAATCCCCCAAGGACATAACTCACCAATTCCAAGGTTCAGAAACTGGATCCACCTCCAAGAGATCTCATCCCCTTACTCGAACATGGAAGGGGATAATCTACAAACACTTGATGGCACAAGTAGGGAGTGATCTAAAAATACCAGTAGCGTCTCACTAAGGATTCCATAATAGATTAAAATAATATATTAACCAAAGGAATTCTTTAAATTTTAAAATAAAAAGTTTTTCATTTTAAAGAATATTTTAAACAAATCATTCTATACAATTAAAATGATGGAAAATACTTTAAGTAAAGTCTTTACAAGTTATGGAATATTTAAAAAAAATGTATTAAATAAAAAATTTATATAAAAAAATTTATATAAATTTAGAAGGCATTTAAAATAGTTTAACAACATTGACATAAATTTATATCTCAAATATAAACAAGTGATCAACATTATCATCTTCCAAATTGGTATGACAGTTCCATGTTATAGGACTTCTCACTCTCTAAATGATCATGATAATATGTGTATACACATGACCCTCTAACACTAGCCAATGTCTAATCATCACCATTCCCATTAGGGATGTGACCTACTACATTTATGTTTTATGAAATTTTG
Organism: Viscum album; assembly: GCA_963277665.1. Taxonomy (NCBI): domain Eukaryota; kingdom Viridiplantae; phylum Streptophyta; class Magnoliopsida; order Santalales; family Viscaceae; genus Viscum; species Viscum album. The sequence goes on from OY728122.1 coordinate 333,554,172, forward strand.
TAATCCTAGAGTGTGTCTAAATAACTCAAAAACTACCTAATTATTTCATATGATCTTACACAATTAATGATGGGAAATTTATTTTAAGAGTTATTAAAATAAAATTCAATCCCATTCCCCCATTTCAAATGACAATTTTCCATTTAAAACCCAAACATGTTTTAATTAAAAATCATGAATTTTTAACAAGATAAAACCATTGGGTTTCTATCTAAACATTTTAACCCACTTTAAAAATTTAACAAATTCCATGAATTCAATTTCAATAATTAAATCCAATAGTTCAATTGAAACCATTTCCATCCATTTACAAACACACCCCAATTCAATGAAATTGGGGTCTTTTATCAATTACTTTTTCAAAACCATTTCAAACATCCTAATTCACTAGAATTGTGTTTTAATCAAAACAAATTGAAATAAATTTCAAACAATTGAATTTATATAAACTATTTAAATTATTCAATCAATTTATTGTTAATAAATTTGGTTAAGTGGGGAAGGATCACCCACCCTTTCCCTAAACCTCAATGCCTAAAATGAAACTCACCAAAGAGAATGAAGTGTATAAAACCTAAAAATGAAACCTATAAATGAAATTCAATAATACAGAGCCGACAGATAAAGAGATGAAGAAAAAGTGAGAATGATTACCCAGGAATTCACACTGCAAGTGCTACAATGATTGATAACTGAATGACAGGACCTGAATGGGTTGGGGGGTCCAAGATCACTTGGTATATGATTTATGTCAAGAGAAATGAATCTGGATATGGGGGGGAGTGAGAAGTTCATATGTTTTTCCTATATATAACCAGCACGTGGGGAATTACACGATGTGTAATCTCATTCCACATCATGAAATAGTTAAATTCCATAACCATGGAAAAATTTATATCTTCAAACTAAAAAATTATATTTAATTAACTAAAAAAGTGTAAAAATTCTTCACGGTGTGTAACTTTCATTGTTTGAAACCTTATCATGGTATGCACCTAGAAACCCTTACACATCACGTAGCCTAGTTACAAGACATAAAAACATCCTTCATCTAGAAGAAATGACCGGTTAAAGCTGAGAGATGAAAAATCTATGAATTTACCATTATAGGTATCCTCCAAATTCATTATCAACCATACCACGTCAAAAAATGGAAAAATGATGACATGGTTAAAAAAATGCCTATCAGATCAATAACGAGACGTTACAACCTCCCCACCATAAAAAATTTATTTCCCCAGAAATCCTATAAAAAAGAATCAATTCCAAAAATACGAGGCCACTACTCTCCTATATGTTCCTGACGTTCCCATTTCTCATGTTTATCAAAACCATTCTACCATATCACATGAAACAAATTTATCATCCTCACATGAAATACCTTGGTCTTAGAATCAACTATATAGACTGGCTGCTTAGTCAAAGATAAATCAGGTTCAATCTTAGTATCACTCCAGCTCAAAAAGTGAGATGGAGTAGAGAGATACTTTCTCAACTATAATACATGAAACATGTTATGTATCCACTTTAGCCATGGCGGTTGTTCTATGTAGTATGCATCTTTAACCACCTTTTCAACAACCTCAAAAGGTCCCAAAAAATGAGGAGAAATCTTCCCTTTCCCCCAATCCATTAATGACCAAACTTGGGTCAAACTTTCAAGAACACCTTTTAACTAATTGAAAAATCCAAGGCTCTATGGTGATGATTATCATGAGACTTATATCGGCTCTAGGAAATTAACATTATCTAACAAACTAACTAAAGCTTTGTCATCATATCTTTCAACTAACATGGTCCAACCAAGGAAATTTCACCAATCTCTGAACAATTAAATGAATATTTACATGGACATCCATACAAAGCCTCAAAAGTAGCCATTATTATTGCAGACGAGTAACTATTGTTATAAGAAAAATCAATTATCTCCAAATGGTCATCTAAATACCCACCAAATTCAAGAACAAATGTGTGAATCATATCCTCAAGAATCTATATATATCTCTATATCTAAAAACCGGATTAGAGATGCTAGGCTATGATCTAATGGACATGATATCCTAGTGCCTTGTTAAGGCCTCTCCAAATGTGAGAAGTAAATCGGGGAACCCTATCATTAAATATTATAGAAGTAACTCAATGTAGATGAACAATATATTTCACGTAAATATTTCCCGACTCCTAAAATTGGGATATATCATAAATGGGTATTAAATGTGATGACTTTATTAGCTTATTTATCACAACCCGTATCGCGTTCTTACTTCTCTAGGTATGAGGCAACCCAAACACAAAGTCCATAGAGATATCATACCACTTCCATGTAGATAATGGACATAGATGAAGTAAACCCAAAGGATTATAATACTCAACCTTAACCTATTGGAATCTATAATAGTGAGAAAAAATATAAAAAATATCACATCTCAATGCTGGCCATTAGAACTGTTTCCGTAAGTCATAAAACATCTTAGTGGTTCTTGGGTGCACAACTCACTATGAATTATAAAAACCCCCAAAGCAACATTACATGACTCTAATAGCAAAACAAAAAAATCATATAACACATGACACCCTCTTTGGAGAACAACCACTGGGAAAATGTCTCCACACCATAAAAATATTCTCTAATTCTAAAAAATTCAACATTAAGATTTTATTCCTGAATAATCATATTGAGAAGATAGGATGTTAACTGAATGATGGTAAAATAAACCTCAACCCTAATTCCTATACTCCAATATGAAACAATTAAAAGAGAGCCATAAAATTCCACTCCTCTAAAGATTCTTTCACTCCTGGGTTGGATGTTTCATGATCAACACATCTGCAACATCATTCCCTTCCCCTAGTTTAGGTTATTTAAAAATTTAAATATTATGGATACTCAAACCAATGCCTCTGGAGGAGATTAAAATAATTTTGAAGGAATATATAACTCAAGATCTTGTGGTCTTAATACATATTAAACCTTTCTCTGTAAAGGTAATTCCACCAACTAGTAGGCACATTCATTATAGCTTCATGTTCTAGGTCGCGGGTAGGATAATTCTTCTTGTGAGTCCAAAGAGGATGATATCCATAAGAAATGAAATAATTACCTACAAAACCCAATCCAAAAACCAATGCATCATAGAATAAAAAATATCCCTTCCTAGAATTTGGATGAGTAAACATCGGTGTAGTAGTCAAATGCATTTCAGCTGAACAAAAGAACTCTAACATTTATCATTCCAAGAAAACTTCACTCCCTTCTGAGTTAGAGCAGTCATCAGAGAATTCAACTTCAATAATTCCTTCATGAACCAAAGATAATATCTAGATAATCCTACGAAACTTAAAATATCAAAGACATTTCATGGTTTCTCCTAATACATAAAAACCTTCACCTTCTCAGGATCAACTGATATACCATGTTCTAACACCACATGTCTGAAGAATTTTAGTTTCAGAATCCAGAAAGCACATTTCAAAAGTTTGGCATAAAGTCAGTGATTTATCAATAGACTTGGAAATATTATATGATGATGTACATGATACTCATCAGTTTTTTATTAAATGAGGAATTTATCCAGAAAGACCACCATAAAGGAATCTAGATACTAATGGAAAGTATTTTTCATTAAATCCAAGAACACTACAGGAGCATTGGTTAGGACAATGGGTATAAAGAGGTACTCATAATTATGGTACCTACTATGAAGTGTGGGTTTATGAATGTCAGATTATTTTATTATTAGTTGATGTTAACCAAACTGAAGATCGGTCTTTAAGAACTATTTTACCTCTTTCAACTAATCAAAATGATCATAAATCCACAGAAATAGATATTTTTTCTTCACTGTAACTTGATTTAGGTTTCAGTAATTAGCACATCGGTGAATTGAACCATCATCTTTCTTAGAAAAGAGAATCGGTGCTGCCCAAGGTGACACACTAGGGTGTATAAATCCATTCTCTAGAATATCATTCAATTTGGAATTTATATCTTTCAATTCAAATGGTGTCGTGGGATAATAAGAAATTGAAACAACTTGAGTACCAAGCATTAAGTCAATGGTAAATTCAACCTCCCTTAGAAGTCAAAAACTAGATAATTAGAAGTAGATAAATTGGAAACTCGATGATAATTGGAAGGAGATCACGAACCAAAGGTCCCCACTCTAGATAAAAAGAAAAAAGTAATATTACTTTCCCCAAATATAGATAATATGGTCCAAACATTCTCAACCTTGGGTCTTGATCTCCTTGAAAAACAAGAGACACACCATTGGGTGTATTAAGGTAGACCCATTGAAGATAAAAATCTATCTAGGATTTATTGGAAATGAGCCAATCTATCCCTGAAATGATACTAAGAGGTTTCATGATGAGAACAAGAAAACTCAAATATAGCTTGACATCTGATAGAGAGAAGAAACAAGTGGCACTATGGATACCCTTCTCCCTCTTCATTCGAAATGTGTAGAAATATCCATCACAAAATATAAAATCTCCATAGGAATTTTTAATAGATTAACAATATGGGTAGAAATAAATGAATAATATGCACTAATATCAAATTGAGTTGTCACTAATGATGTATCTTTGATAATTTTATCTCTCATAATCGTGGGTCCCATGTCGACTTCATCTAGATATTATTCTATTATGTGAAGTAGATTCATTCTAGATTCCTATGGTTGGAACTCTTTTATATGTGAAGCATCTGATTTCCCCATTGTTTTAAGAGGTGATGATGATCCCATGATACTTCATGATGTATAAAAGGTATGGAAGAATATTTTTAAGTCCCCTAAACATCTGTGGGAGCCACAATTATTGTCTGTCTCATTGAAAACCCTCTTAGAATTTCATGGATTTTCACACTGAAATAAAATCAAATGAATTCCTCCTGGTGATGTAGGAGGTCTGGAATGACCCTAACATTGATAAATTCCATAAGAATCATCATGCTTCCTATTTTCTTTAAATTAGATCATGCTTTCACTGGGAGAAAAAGGAACTCCCATAAACCCTTACTTAACAGCCATATCCATCTCAACCATCAGTGCCCTATCCAACACATTAACATAAGTGAGCATATTTAGAAAGAAAATATGAGAATGGATATCTAATCAAATTCCCAACTCGAACCACTATGATTTCATCCTCTTATTAGATTCAATCTAAAAAAAACTACATAAGCTTAGTAAGGCGATTTAAATACTCAGTCATGGTTCTGTTGGCCTGATCAAGCTTGAAAAACTCCATAGCCTTGGCCAACACCATTTAATCTATATATAACTAGTAAGTGGAAATAAACTTAAATTCCTTCCACTCTAAGACCTCATGTTTCTTTGTCCTCACCATCATGTCCCGCAATATCCTACTTGTTCCCTCCATCATGAAGGTGGAATACTACACCATGATCTCGTTAGGTTTCTCCAAGAACTCAAATAGACATTCTATCCTCCTCGACTATTCCTCATCATGTTGAGGATCAATGGATCCTTTGAAAACTAGTGCCTTTTGGAGAAGGAATTATTGGAAACTATTTTAAATAACATCCTCCATGAGGTTCCACAGGTGGATCCTGAATGGGTACTAGTGGTGGTGCCTATCCTAATGTCTGGACAATAAACATGATCTCCTCAACTATATTCAGGTCTAAAATAAGATTCACTTGCTGAGTTTCAGTATAAGCCTCTTCTTGGATCCAATTCACATGTCTTCTTAGAGGCATGATTCTACACAACATAAAAAGACAATACAGAATACATTTGATAATACTCAAAAAAAGAAACATGGAAACATAATCCCGACCGATATAACAACAAGATTTTTATTTCAATCTATGAAAATAAAAATAGGGAAAATAGAAGAACCAATCCACAAGGCATCTTTACCTAACCACACTAGGAGACTTAAGGTTAATTATGGTGAGAGTTAGTCAGGCACTTAATCAAAACAACTTCTTAATTATGGACAATATTTCACAATGCATACTGACTTCAAGACAAGAAGCTCAACCTGAACCTCCCTTTGATACCAGTTTGTCATGAACTTTCCTAGGTACCCTGGTAACACGATAATAGATCCATCTATGATATAGCCTGAAGGGTGTTCTTGATCCTCATGGTTCTACGACAAGCACATAAAATCATAGAAACTAAAAGTGGAATAAAAATTCCAATAACATTACAAAAGTAAAAGAAGCAAGAAATTAGGCATAACAAAAGAAAATCTACTTAGAATAATGTACCAGAAGTCATCAAGTAACAAATAATCCCAAATTACTATAACCTAAGTACCAAAATATAGGAAAACATCCCAAGTTCACAAGGAAACAACTCACTAAGTCTGAGGTTCCAAAACCGGATCCACATCCAAGAGATCCTTTCCCCTTAGTTGATGCTGGAAAGAGGTAATCTACAAACCCCAGAAGGAACAATTGGGGTGTATGCTAAAAAGCACAATAGGTTCTCACAAAGTATTCCATAATAGATTCCAATAACAGATTAACTGAAGGAATGATTTAAATTTTAAAATAAAAAGGTTATAAATTTAAAAATATATTTAAAAAAATCATGATATGTAGTTCAATTGATGGAAAAATAAATTAATAAATGTCTTTATAAGTGATGTAATATTCTAAAAATAATTGATGAAATAAAACATTTATATAAAATAGTTTATATAAATTCATATGTCATGGATTTTTAAAAAAAATTGGCACACATTTATATCTCAAATAAAAACAAGTGAGAAACATGGTTATATTCCAAATGGGTATGAAGGTTCCAGGATACAGGAATCCACACTCTCTAAGTGATCATGAAAATTTGTGTATAAACACATCCCTCTGACACTGGCCAAAAGAGAATCATCACCATTCCCATCTGGTATGTGACCTACTGTATTTATGTTTTAGAAAGTTGAATAATCATAGAGTGTGTCCAGATAACTCACAAACTACCTATGGATTATATGTTCCTTTACACAATCAACAATGGGAAATTTATTTTAATACTACTCAAAATATATTTTGATCTAGTTCCCCCATTTCAAATGATAATTTTCCATTTAAAAACAAAACATAATTTAATCAAAACATTCCTTTTTAACTAGATAAAACCATTGGGTTTCTATCTAAACATTTTAAGACATTTTCAAACACTACTGAAAATTTAAGTTAAAGACACATACCTATTTCCACGGTTTTATATGTCCATGGATATAGCTTAGTTATAACCATGATTCAATTTTGATCTATGGATACACATTTTCATTCCCCTTTTTTTGATTCTCGTCAAGCTCCTCCTTCCCCAATACGCAACCCTCATAACGATGCCCTCTTCCCCAAACATCCTCTCCTACTCCTAACGAGCTCTCTCACAACAACCTCCTCTCTTCCCTCGTCACTATCCTCCCTCTCCCTCACTGTTGTCCTCACACATTATTCCTCACTAACTTCAATTACTCCATCCCTCATCATGGTTCCTTCATTCACTATGAAGATTATACAATGGCTGCTCGGATGCTCCATTCAAGGTGGCTCCATCCCTCATGCGGTACTCCCCTCCTCTATAACCTTCTTTGGTAATTCCTCCTACATTCAGTGCATCAGCCGAAGGGTTCCTTCTATCATCCACACCCATATTCGGGACCTCCTCCTCCCTATTGTGTGTTAGCCCTACTAATTTACTTAATTCATTTATATGGCTATTGTTTGAAGTTTTTTAACCTTCTTTGTGGATCCCTTATGTTTGTAAGAGTATGAATACTATTTTAATTTGTAGGAGGAGTCTTTGTTTTGTGTTACTAGTTTGTAGTATTAATTCTATTTGTGTTTCAGTTTGTTTTCTATTTTGTGGCTCCTGTTTTGTGGATTCTCTGAATATTGTTTGCAGTATTTATTATGTTTAGGGAGTTTTCAATTTGTAGGAGGATTTCAAGGAGGGTTTTGTGTATATTTTCAACTATTTTTTGGATCCTGTGTGTTGATTGGTATTCTGTCAACTATTATTCACTGGTATTTCGTGGGTTATATTTCATTCGAATTCTCATAATAAATCTGGTATTCTGTTAATCATGGTTTTATATATTTACTATTCTGTCATCTATTTACTATTTTTAAATTATTATGTTTATATTTACTATTCTAGAATTATTAATCTGTTTCTAAGAGTTTTGTGTAATAGACTTTGTATTTCTGAAATTTACAGAATTCATAAGTTGGATATTTTAGTCATAAATTCCAAAATTTAGGATTTTCACTATGTAAAGAACCTTACTTAACCAATTTTTACCTTTTTATATCAACCATATTCGTAGACGATCCTTGTATATGATTATGATCTTTCTATAAAGGGTATGTTTATATTTATCCTTTTTGTTATATATTGTTAATCATGTTTTCTATCCATTTATGTACATGTAAATTACATGGGATATGTTTTTGAGTTATAAATGAGTATACCACTTTAATTATTCCATGGTATGGGATGAGGCCTCCACTTTGTATAATCCTTCCCCTTTCTATGGGATGGGTTTAGGACCTAACTCCAGAAGTGCACCTGGGTGGGATGGTATATATGATTTCCCTACCCCTAACCTAAAAAATATGTCTTACAATATTTATATAAATCTATATTGACACAGATAACGATCCCCATTGAAGAAGATAAACTTAGGTAAGTTCCAATATGAATTTTCCTTGTATAGATAGTTACATGATATAACTTGTATTTTTATTTCAACTACCTATTTAAAATTACTTTAATATTATTTTGGTTATTTTTCTAAAAATGTTTTTTTATTTAGACATGATAATTAGTATACATCTTCACACTTAAACTTGGTTATTCACTTGTGATTTGAGGTACTTCATTGGTTCCCTATTGACTATATAAATTCTTATACCCTACATTAACACCTTTATGAGCATGAAAATGTATTCCTTATACTTCAAGTGCCTTCATAAAAATGGATGTTTTGGGTATTGACTAGTCTTGGGTGGATTAAAATCTATACCCTCTTAGAGATTAGATATTTGGAGGAGCATTCATTTTAAGTACGAACAAAAAGACAAAAATAGAATTTCACATCAACATTCAAATGATAATTATTTTATAATCTACAGAAAAAAAATTAATGATAGTTTTTTAGATAAGCATTGTTAAATGAATTTTACCAATGGGTTTCAATGATTCTTAACTACTCATTTCTATTTTTGGAATGCTCAAGATAAATTGTTCTATATCTATTGTGTGAAGGTATAAATCTAGTTATTCTACACTAGTAATAATTGTCAACAAATTTTATTGGTTTAATTATTCTATATTAATTATGATGAATTTACTTTATGGTGTAAAGTTTTATGAGTTGTAATCACTCAACTCACACATGGTAGTGCCTCCATTAAAAGGTAGTGTATTGGTTATGATAACCTTGGAAAAAAATAGTTCAATGGTTTTATCTTATTCTTGAAAAAATATAGGTGTTTGGGTTGTGCCTTCAAGTTTGAAAAAGGTTGGTTGGCTTGTTTTGGATTTTGGGTATGATAATTAAAGGTTATAAAGAGTTGTAAATCTCTTTTACCATGATGTGGTGTTATACTCCATGATTAAAAATCAATAATGGAAGGAAATCCCATCCTTAAACTATGGTATATGATATGGGTTATATTTTCAAAATGTCTATAAATTTCAATAAATCTTTGTAGAATTAATACAAAATATCAAAACTTATTGTGAATCCATCCAAACACTTTTGGGAATTAATTATTATTATCTCTTATATTTCATATAAACTATTTACTATATTTCACTACTAGAAAAATGAACTATAGACATGATTTACTAGGGTTCTTTATTTGGTATACGATTTGGTGTTCATCGTTTACTTGGTTTCTTTGTTGGGTGTTGTTAATGATGTTTCATGGTAAATAAATCTTGGAGAATGATTGTGATGCATAAAATTATCCACCTCTATGTTTCTTATGTTTATTAAGCCATGGCTATGGATTTTACGCGATGAAAAATATTTTAAGCATGTTTTGAAAAGTTAAATATACCAAACACTTGGGTTATCTTACAAATGGTTTTATTTACACAAATTATAAATTTTAAGAATGTTTTTTCCTTATGGATAGTATTTTTAAAATTCTTTAATTACTTGGTTGACTTTATAAAGATATTTAAATTAGTTTTCCAAATTTCAATTGTTTATTTTCAAATAATGAGTCCTATTTAGTTCCTTATGGAGTTTCTTGAAAAAGTAGGAACCTCTATAAATACTATCCATTTAGGGATAATTCACATGGATTGTGTTAGGAGGTGTGATTAGCATAGTTGATGTATCTTATGATTTAGATGTAATATATACATTGTTTACTCAACTCTAACATTTGTTATAGCCATATTATCCTAGGTGTCATATTGAGTGTTGAGTGATATAGTGGAAATTCAGTGGTTGGATATATTATGTGAGGATTTTAAATGACCTATACATCCTAATAGCTTTGGTTTTAATCTTATGTACTGATTTGTGACAATTAAAATGGTTTTATAATGTTTAAAGTGAGTGAAGTTTTAATAAAAAACTACATTTTTTATTGAATATTTTTAAAAACATTTTCCTAGTTAAACTCATTTATTCCGTATAGATGTTTTATCAAAATGTGTTTGTCAATGAACTCACCCCTTTTACCTTTTTATATTTTATTTTTTATCATCTAAACCAATGTTTTCCAAAATATAAATCGTAACACTATTAAAATAGTTATTGAGGAAGTTGGTTTCAAAACATTCTTTTAGGCCATGAACACTTATAACTCAAAAAATAATTTACTTATGTGTTTTGTAGAAGATATGTTTTTCCTTAAAAGGTGAAGTCTTAAATTAATCAAGCGGAGATTTAAAAAATATTAGTCTATTTTAACATTTATGAGGGGCCTTTAATGAACCCATTTCTGATAAATAATACCTCACAACCTTTTACTTCTGATTATTGGAAATGTTTTGATACTTTATTCCAAACACCATAGCCGGTCTCTAGATTATGCCTCATTTGTGTTGTCTATACCTTGTGTGATATTGTTGGGAATGACATGATTATAAATTCATTTTAAATATCCCTAGTATGTATTAATTATTTAAAATGGCATACTCATTCTTCATTTGGATTGAGATTATCATGTTTGATTATAGAATTATTATATTTTTTGTATGGATAGTATAATAGTTTTTTCATGTTTACACATCATGGTTATTATTATCATACTAGAATGGTGTTATAATAGTGCATAGTGAGCCTATGTGATATGATTTACTTTTAGTGCATGTTTATTTTCTTTAGCATAGGCCCATTATACTATTTTCCCAAAGGGTATGTTTACAACTTTGACATCGAACACGTCTATTTTAATAATGTGATGAATTTTTATTATTTTATATAGATAATGTTTATTACTATGATGTGGAACATGTTTAGCTTTATGATATTGAAACTATATATTGTGTTATCATTGTTGGATATTGATATAAAAACTATCCTTCGAGTTTTACATCTATAGTATTGAATACGTTTATCTTTATTTTTTCTATGTATTTTATATGTGGGTATACCTTGGATTTTATATTTTTATATATGTTTTCTAGATCGTAAACCACATAAAACCTCTATATGGTACCTTAAATGGTATTTGGAGGAGTTGGATAGAGAGTCCACCTCCCTCTAAAATAGAACAGAGCATCTACACACATGTAAATTTTCTTGATAATATCTAACTTTCAAAACTCAAAGATATCATAATATTCATGTATATACATTTGAAAAACTAATGGGAGACCAGTTTTTAGGATTAATTTAAAAGATTCAAACAAAATAGAAGTGAAACTTTGAGGATCATTAAACAAGGGTATACACAGAGTACTACCTGAAGCAGCTGGAAGGTCTAGATACAACTTCTTTAGAATCTCGTAAACTAATCCTTGGATGCTGACCAATCTTCCATTCATTAATTTTACATTACTTTCGATTTTAGTAATCCACTATACCAGAAATTGAGAAACCTATTGTAGATAATTTGAAGATGTTTGAGACACTATAGCACTAGTGGGGGAAATAGGATACTTTGATGTTATTGGAGAAAATATAGTAATTGGTTTCAGAGAAGGGAAAAATTGACATAGATATCGTTTCCTAAATATTTTGAGATGCATCCAAGATATATTTCAAATTTTTACCTACAAATTTTTTAAGATAACTCATAGTGACATTCAAGGATACGTATGTTCCAACATGAAGCTTTATAATAGATTCAGTGGTATCTTGGAACTCATCCAAAAGATCTTTCTTGAAATATTTTAGAATCATAGGTGTGAATATATCAAACTAAATAGATTTAATTTGATAAGACAGATAATTCAAATCTGAAATAATCTAATCAACCCCATTCTGAAAATCAGGAACCACTAAAGTTGAAAATAAATATGTGATTGTTGGATAAAAATAATCTATTACACTTACTTTTTAATATGAATATTCTTTGATCATTGTTGGTTATGGAGTCATGTATCAGTTATCATGTACAATTGACACAATGATAAAAAATATATAATAAGTAGTTATACCTCAATTCTTTTCCCATTATTTACATACAGGTGGTTTCTTATGATGAGGTTGGTTCTATACACCACTATCGAAGGCAGTGAGTTGGACATCAAATTCTGGTAAGGTTTCTTCTATTTTATTATGACGCTGTATGTGGAAGCGACAATAATCATCACCTGTCATATTATTTCCTTTATCACTAATAATGTTTCTCCCAATTTTATTTTTAGGTTCCATTTATGATGATTAATCAGATCACTATCATTTTTTTGAAGTCTCCCGGGACCCGTTCGTGTGTGTTGCGACAACTGGAGTCCAAGGCAACTCACAAGGTATGCATAGTAATCATATATATAATAAGTTCCATGAGACCGATTTTCATGAGGTTTTTTGGACCATGGGACCCATATATTCCTAATTTTATACCACTCATGCAAATCCTATACGCTTGACCAAAATTATTGTATCCCATATTTAATTCATTTGTATTAAATAAGGTAAATACAACTCAATGTACATTACCCACATGTATCCTTACAATTTCCCGGCACATAGGCCCTAAGGGGACCAAATAAAAATAAATATTTTGTTATTATTTATTTTGAATAATTTTATACTAATAATTCTTGAAGGAATTTATTTGTTATATTAAATATTGTGTACCTAGGGGACACATACTATGTTTTTCAAACCACATAACTTGGCATGTATAGGTGTACAAACCTTGATTTTGCACCCGAACTCACATGTTTTGTGTTATAGGGTATATTCCATGTTTGATAACGATAACATGACATTGGTATCAGAAGATGACACACCTATTAACCCTAATGATTCACACACAGTGTATAAAGGAGAAACATGACATTTATGTTAGGTTAGATTGGCTCGATGTTTACTGGCGGTAGATGCCTAAGTAACTCATCAGTCCCATATGCCATGTACCCTATTAGGATAGACTATATAGTTTACTCAACATGGATATATGAAAACATTACCTGCCTTTCCTTTTACTGGGATTCAAAAACCATGTTATGAAAAGTACATTCAGTATACTATGTGACTTCTTATGTTTCACATTTCTTCTCATCAATGTGTCAGAATCAGAAAATTTAATATTATATTCAGAGTAATTTTATATATAGAGAATGATTGTATGATTATCTTATACATAATATAATGTTTATTATGAATCTTAAAGTGTTTGATATTATTTTCTCTATAACTGAGACTACTAGGTTTGGACAACTTAATCAAAGCTGGTACATGGTTAAGAACTCCATAAGAGCTATGCTAGTGACATGGAATGATTCTTCATAATTCTATTCAGATTTATATACAAACTTAAAAATATTTTTATTATATCATTTACTTCCTCCATATTATTTCTAGGAGTTTAACACTACCCCAAATACTCAAATTGGTGGTCCTCCATATTAGAGGATAGTTTTTTAGAACCAGTTTTAGTGGAAGGGGGGAGGGAGGAGGGGGGTAGGGGTATGGGAAGGGGCAGGGGGAGTTCTGCAGGGTAGGGGAGGAGATGGGGTTGGGTGGAGGGGGTAGGGTCAGGGGCAGGGGGAAGGTCTGCAGGCCATGGGTAGGGGGTCTGTAGGGAAAGGGGAGGGGTGGGTGGAAGGGGTAGGGGTAGGGGGGAGGTCTGTAGGGCAGGGGGTAGGGGGAGGTCTGTAGGGCAGGGGGAAGGGGGTGGTCTGCAGGGCATGAGGGAGGGGCAGGGGGAGGGGGGGGGGGTCTGCATGGCAGGGGCAGGGGGGAGATCTGCAGGGCAGGGTGCAGGGGTGGTCTGTTGGGAAAGGGGATGGGGGAGGGGGAGGGGGATGGGGGTGGGTGGAGGGGGTAGGGGGTAGGGGGCAGTCTTCAGGCCAGGGGGAAGTCCTCACAAATGGTTTTTAGGTATTTTCATTAATTATATGTATTCTCATTTGTATGAATTCTGTTGAGTATTTTGTTGGTAACATAATGATATTATATGAATCATCATATAAACATTGAATGTTTTTATTTATTAAATGTGTTCTCATTTGTATGCATTATGTTTAACAAGATTCTTCGCTCCTTCCACTGATTTAGGTGAATAAACCAATGAATATTTCAATGATCATGATGGTGGTGGTGGTGGGATTGGTCTGAGAGGAGGTGATAATGATGTTGGTGTTTATATAGAAGATAACGAGGGTCATGAGGTTTTTGGTGATGCTGATATTTTGGAAAATTTCATATGTATATTTTATTCTTGGATTATACATTTAATTTTAACAAATAGTTTTTTTATTATGATGATATTGATATTGAAATTTCATATTTTTTTATATTGGAGATATTTTTAATTCTTATGATGTATATTGTATTATGTTTGAGTTCAGTTTTATTGGGAAGGTGGTGTTTTTTTGCTCATAGCTAGAGGATGTGAGTACTGCTATAAGGTTCATCTATTATTGAAGCATTTTGTGATTAAGTATATATGGGTAGGAATAAATTTACATGTTTATTAACTGTGGTTTTAGGGTCTATTTTCAATGGTTTTGAAAGTGTTATTAGGGAAAAAATCCATGGTTTAACAATGGGTGTAGTTAAAAATTACCATTCTTATGATCAAGAATTTCTCATATAATTTCCATGGGATTAACCTTGGTATTGTTCTCTAATTTCCAAGGTTAACCCTTGGGAATCCATTTACTACTTACATAGTTCAAACTATTTCAATACATGGAATAAATTAATGGTTTCAAAATACAATGTTGAAAACCCCTATTGCAACCGATTTGGTGCAGATCTTGTCATGGGGGGCTAGAAGGGGGTGGGGGAACTGGTTGGGGGTGCATGGGGTAGGGAGGGGGTGGCTTTGTATGGGGAAGGGGTGCTGTAGGGGGTAGGTGGGGGGTCCCGGGTTTACCCTGGGGGGAGTGGGGGTCTGTCCATGGTCTGGGGGTTGTCCAGTGTCTAGGGGGGACTCGAAGGGGGTGCATGGGGAAGGGAGGGGGTTGGGAGGAGTGCGAGGGGGGGAGGATTTCATGGGGGAAGGGGTGCTTCAGGGGGTGGGGGATGTCCAGGGTCTGGGGGGTGTCTTTTCTAGGACTGTGGGGTGTTTAGGGTCGGGGGGGGGGGGGGGGTAGGGAGGAGTGGGGTGGGGGGGGGGTGTCCAGGGTCGGTGGGGGGGGGGGGTGTCCAGGGTCTATCCTGTAGGGGGGGGGGGGTCTGTCTATGTTCTATATGGGGGGTGTCTAGGGTCTGGGTGGGGACTACCTGGGGGTGCATGGAGAAGGGAGGGGTGTAGGGAGGAGTGGTGGGGGGTATCAGGTGGGGGTGGGGGGGTGTCCAGGGTCTGTCCTGGGGGGGGGGGGGGTCTGTCTACGGTCTGTCTGGGGGGGGGGCTACCAGGGGGTGCATGGTGAAGCTATGGGTGTTGGGAGGAGTGGTGGTGGGGGGATATCAGGTGGGGGAGGGGGGTGTCTAGGTTCTGTCCTGGGGGGGGGGGGGGGTCTATCCAGGGTCTATCATGGGGGGGGGGGGGTCTGTCTAGGGTTTCTATGGGGGTGTCCAGGGTCTGGAAGGTGTCTAGGGTCTTGGGGGTATCTAGGGGGGAGTGGGGGAGGGGATTTTCATGGGGGAAGTGGTGTTGCAGGGGGTGGGGAAGGGGGGTAGTCTTTCTAGGGTTTGTTCTAGGGGGGGGGGTTGTCCAGGGGGTTGGGGGTTTCCAGGGTGGGGGATGGGGGGTTTTATAGGGTCTTTCTTGGGGGTGGATGTCTAGGTGGGTGTGTCTAGGGTCTGTTTTAGGGGGGGTGTCCATGGGGGAGTGGAGGGAGGATTTTCATGGGGGAAGGGCTACTGCATGGGGTGGGGGGGGACTATATAGGGTGGAAATGAAAGGGTGGGAGGGGTTTTTGTCCAGGGGGGACTGTGCATGGGGTGTCTCGGGGGGAGTAGAGGGGGGGGGGCTTTGCGTTGGGGAAGTGGTGCTGTAGGGGGGGATTGCAGGGGGTGGGTGGGGGTGTTTTTTATGAAATGGAAAACCATATTGCCAAGGTTTCAAACCATGGTTATATCCCTATGTGCCTTAAGCTTCTACCACAGTATCAAATTGTGACTTTAGGTGTTTAGCCACGGTTCAAATAGTGGATATAGCCCTATAGACACGCCAATACTAGCCACTGTTCATAAAACCGTGGCTATAACCTATATTCATTGTTTTTGCACTTATAGCCATAGTTCAAAAGCATGGATATAGCCTAAATTTCCAGTAGTGAAAATTTAACAGACTCCATAATGTCCATTTTAGAAATTTAATTTAACAATTCAGTTGACACCATTTCTATACATTTACAAACACACTCCAATTCAATGGATTTGGGAGGGGGGGGGTTCCAAATTTCATTTCCAAAACCATTTCAAACCTCCTAATTAACTATAATTGGGTTCTAATCGAAAACAATTGAAATAAATTTCAAACAATTTAATTTAAATAAACAAATGAAATAAATCAATAAATTTAAGGTTAATCAGTTTGGACAATGTGATATAATCACCTAACTTTTTCTCTAAACTCAATGCCCACAATAAAACCCACCAATGAGAAAGAATGTCTAGAAAATATAAAAAACTAAACCTACAAATGATATCGAACAACATGGATTATTGATATATAAATTTTAGGATGATATATTAAACCCTGAGGAGGATAAAGAGAAAGAGACAAATAAAAAGGGAGAACACTTACCAGGGAATTCATACCACAAGCACAACGACAATCGATCACCAAATGAAGGACCCGAATGGTTTTAAGGGATAAAAGATCTCCTGGGACATGATTTAGATTGAGGGAATTGAATTTGGAGAGGATGGAAAGTGAGAAGCTCATATTGGAAAACTACATATATCCACCATGTGGGGAATTATATGATGTGAAATCCCATTACATGTTGTGAAATATTTAAATTCCATTACCACCGTAAAACCCATAACTTAGAATTAAAAAGTAGTGTTTAATTAACTCATGAAATGTAAAAATTAGTCCTTGTATGTAAATTTCATGGCGTAAAACCTTCTCATGATATTCACCCAACTACCATTACACATCGTGTTACCCAGTTACATACTATGAAAACATTCTATATCTAGCAGAAAAGACCAGTTAAAGCTGTGAGTCCAAAAAATCTTGTAACTTCACCATTATTGGTATCCTTAAAAAAAATTTCCAACCCTACCTAGTAAATGGAAAGGAAAAACCATGACAAGGTTAAAGAAGTACTGATCAGATCGGTAATGGGATGTTATACCTATATTAAGGGAATAACATGAGATAAGATAATGAGATTAAAACCCCTACTAAATACTAAGTGTAAGATGCCATTCAAAGTGAAACTTTTCAAAATCATGATAATTCAGAATGGGTGGCCATATAGTTAGGTGTTCATGGATTATCTTACACAAGGCATGCATGTAATGAGGTTAACCTAAAGTCTAGGTTCCTTGTTCTTGTTGTTTGATTTGGGTCACATTTAGTTATGAAATATTGATGGCTAGGATACCGTATCAATAAATTTAACTTAATATCCATGTGATATATTTGAATAATCATTT
The DNA here is from genome assembly GCA_963277665.1 of Viscum album. Classification (NCBI taxonomy): domain Eukaryota; kingdom Viridiplantae; phylum Streptophyta; class Magnoliopsida; order Santalales; family Viscaceae; genus Viscum; species Viscum album. The sequence continues at coordinate 333,572,364 of OY728122.1, forward strand.
ATCCACTCAACAACATAATAATCATATATGATATGATTGATAATAGTTGTCTACCAGATATTGTCTTGGAATATTTATATCCTACCTACTATATGTCATGGTGAAATTTTGATCTTAGAAAAATAATGGATATGATGAGTTTAAAGTGATATTCATTTTAGTGGGATCCTATTTAATAATATTACCTATTAAAATATTCTTAAAACATGATAATAATTTTTTAAAATCTTATTTTATAAATAAATAAAAACATCATCAAGGAACATAGCATTGAGATTAATCCTATATGAGGGATAATCTTAATGTAGGAAACACCTAATATTGGTAACTTTAGAAAAGTTTTTAAGTAAGGTGAAATTATATGCGTTAGAGTGAAAACTTCCTTAATAACCAAGTTTTGATGTTATTTAACAAGTTAATCTAGATTCACATGAGAAGTATTGTAATGACCCAAAATTGTTATCAATGGATTTCTTTTTTTATAATTATGACATATAGTATAAAGATCAAACATTACATAGATAAACCAACAAAAAAATAATCTCATAAATAAATATTGATACAATTTTCATAAATTAAACCAATAATAATTTCAAATATAACATAAGGATAATAAATAGAAAATAATATAATAATAATAGGAAAATTTGGATATGATCAATCCACTAGATTGACTACACTCACAAACAAAATTGTAGAAATAAAACATAATTTTAATAATAAAAAATCAATTTTGAAGATTAAAGTATAAATAACATTGAGAGAAAATATATGAGAAAAAAATAATGAATTGAATATGTTGTATTTATATAAATTAATTAACCCATATGGCCATTATAAATCTGATTATTGGAATAGTAATCTGACAGTTGGAATAGTAACCCAACCATTGGAATAGTAATATGACAATTAAGAAAAGTAATATGAATGATATAATAGTAATATTTCCTATTTAAATGTTAAATAATATTTAGGTATCTTATAAAATTAAATATGATATAATTATATCATGGTACAAGTAAATAAATTTTTTAAAAATGATCAATTAGGTGTTTGTATTTTTATAAACATAAATATTTCAATCACACTTTTATAATAAATATAATGATTTAAAATAAATTTCATTAATATAAAATGGATTAATAAATTAATATTAAGTTTTAATATAATTATGATATATTTTTATGATACAATAAGTAATTTTCCAAAGGTTCATAAAATCAATGCTAATAATAAAATTTGTATTTTTTGAATAAATGATGATTTTATTTAAAAATTAACTTTATCATATTTAGAAAATTATTTTCATATAATTGAGTCCATTTTGGAAATTAAATTTCAAAAAATGGTTAGGGTGAATTTTTTGTATTTTTGTAAAATAATTGATTTTTTTAAATAGTGAAATACAGTAAATTACAATATTTAACGTTATAAATGAAATACATTAATTTTTGAGTCGTGAGTGATTTAATCACAAATTAGATAAAAATAACATTTAATTTTAAATGTATATAGTCACAATAATCAATAATATATATAGTCTTGATCCAAAATAATAAATTATTGAATATAATAATAAAAAATACCCTCCCTTCCCCTTATAAATACCACTCCTCACAACCTATTCTCGTCACACCTTATAAGCTTTGAATACTGCCAATATTATATTAAATTTCCTTCCAATTTCTATTACACATTTCTTAGTGTCTTTGGAATCACTAAAAGACCAATTCCATGTGCCTTAAGGAGATTCTCAAGGAGACGATATTCAAGAGGTAAAACCCTCCATCTTTCTCTCTGAAATTCTTTCTTTCATCTATATTATCCTCACCCCGATAAAAAGTGATATGATAACTACAACATCATATATATACTGTAATTTTATTTTTTTAAAGGAATATCCATCATGAAATATACTTTCATCCTCCTTTTATTATAAAAACAAAAACATCATCCGTAATATTTCAGTTCATAGCCTTCATATATAATGGGTTTTTATTTTATATTACCACCTTCATGGTTGGTCTAAAAACCATTATTATAGTTAATTTATATTTTAATGTGTATATTATAACTTATTTCATGTTATGTAATTAATATATAGATATAATATTAAATAAAATGATACTAGTTCACGATGGTCTTACAAATTGAAAAATAAACTAAATAGTTATCATTAACATTTAATTTAATGAACCATCCTCATTTCAGGAAAAAATGATATATGGTTCCATTTAAAAATTTTAAGTGCATAAATAACATATAATTTCACTTTTGGAGAATTATTTTAATTTTAAAAGAACTTCCATAATTATACACAAGTGAACAGACCATGAAACAATTGCTCACAAAATGACAAAATTAATCCTTATATATCATCAAAATAGTAATGAATGAACTTAATAAAATTATAATAAATAAAATATATATGGAATAGTTTATGAATTAATTAATTAAAGATATAATTTAATTATATTGGACATTATGTTAAAGTGCATAACACATTCAGACATAAGGTAAGGAATCTATCTGATCCCCAATATTTCATTTGGATAATGATTTATCCCTCATTGCCTCAGTTTATCTCTTAATTATTATTATATTATTCCCCTATATTATGTATATATTTTAAAAACACACACACACAAATATATATATATATCTCAATTCATATTTCTTTTATGGATAAATACATGTTTAAAAATATTCCTTTCTTAATCCCTCTGGATAAGCCTACCCAATTAAAGGGAACTTTTCTGTTTCTTACTCATTTTCATGTACAATGCATAATTTTTTTTAATCAAATCATATTTTCTAACATAACTAATTTTATCATAAAAAATCACTTTATATCCTTTTTGGTTGTATGGAAATAATTATTACCTTAATACTGTTTCTTCTTTTACTTTATACCGTGCTTAAGTAGAACATTTCTAAAGTTACCTAACCACTCTTTTTCACGATTCCACTTTAGTTGAACATATTTATTCATGATATATTATTATTTTTCCATTATTAATGACCAATATTAATTTAAATTATTTCTTTCATTTATACCATTATGATATACCCTTTGGTTATGGCTTATGAAATGATTATGAAACCCATTTCATTCCATGGGCAACCATTAGGTTTATTCACCATGTTAGATTCTTCTTGTGGAACACATATGAATGAACATGTTATGATTGGTAGTTATAGATAGTGATCTAATTAATTTATTAATTTCTTATCTCATGAGATGTTATGTATGAGATTAGTGAATAAACCTAATCCATTATGGGACTTTGTCCACAATGTGATACCATATTGGTAGTTATCCTTGAATCATGTTTATGTCATGTTTTGAATTATTTCGAATTTCCAATATTTCCATGATCATATGATTCCATGTTCTATATTTTTTTCCACTATATGTTTATTTTTTATCCATGACATATATGTTAGTTTGTTGTTCCTTCTTACACATGAGTTATGATTCTTTTCCATGCTTATTACCTTACATGGATTTTTAGATCACCACTTTTTTCAATGTATTCCCCATTTTATCCTATACAGTTATAGGAGCTCAAATGGATTTAAGAGATCGTTATGAAAATAAGTTTTGTTATGGTTTCATGTTTTCTAATTATTTAAATTTTCTTCCAAATACACTAGAATTTTCTATCCTTGGTTTATATTTCATGAATAATTATGCTCAAAATCTTCTAATAATATGTGTAAAATGATAGGGTATATATAGTTGGTATGAGTGAACAATATAGTTATTGATGGGGATTAGGACTATAAAAATTTAGTAATAAACCTATGGATAATTATATCACCATGGATAATATAGATTTAAAATAAGGGAATCACAAGTTAAGATAGAATTTTCATTAATATGCTTATCATTTTATATTAATATTTTTTTATATGCTCATTAGCTATGTATTCGATCCCATCCTAATTTTTTTTATTTGATAGATAGGTATAAGAGAACGCATAAAAACAAAAAATGTTATAGGAAAAGTGATGATTTTCCTAATGAGATTCCAAACTTGATAGATGAATTATTCAATCAACTATATAGGGCCATGTATTTCTCTAAGGTGGACCTTCAGTGAGGATATCCCCAAAAAATGGTGAATAAAAAAGATATTCCCAAGACCTCATTTCAAATGAGGTATGTACACTATGAGTTCATATTAATTCCCTTATGAATCACTAATTCTCCAAAACATTTCATGGAATTAATAAATATAGTATTTATAAATCACCACAACAAATTTGTTGCGGTATTTATAAAAAAATATTTAGATATAATCCAAGAGAAAAGAAGAGCAGAAAGAGAATTTGAATACAATGATAAATACATTTTTAAGAGAGAAACTATATAAAATGTACAGAAAATGTGAGTTATGGATGAAGGAAGTATCTTTTTTGTAGGCATGTTATCACAGATAGAGGGATATTAGTAGACCCTTCAATACAAAGGAAATCAAAGAGTGTCCTAGGAAAACATCTGCAACGGAGACCTATAGTTTCCTTGTACTAGCTGGGTATTACAAAATTTTTCTGTGGAACATATCAAAATTTTCAAACCCACTAACCAAGCTAACTTAGAAGGGAGAAAAAAATTCTGGACTAGTGAATGTGAAAAATCATTTAAAGTGTTGAAAAAGAGGCTTATCACCACACCAGTACTTACACTACCCATAAGTGGTGAACTATTTATGGTATATAATGATAATTAAAATAAGGAATTAGGTTTTGTACTGATGAAAAATAATAAAGTGATATCCTATTCCTCATGTAAGCTAAAAGTTCATGAGAAAAACTATCCCATGTATGATCTAGAGTTGGAGGCCATGATCTTTTCATTGAAAATATGTTGACATTATCTCTTTGGGAAGAATTTTGAGATATATACTGATCATAAGATCCTCAAATATATATTCCCATAGAAGGACCTTTATATGTGCTAGTGAATATGGTTAGATATCATTAAGGATTACTACTGCTCAATCCACAACTATCCTGGTAATGAGAATAAATTGGTATATTCTCTAAGTAGAAAGGATCCAAAAACTTTATCAATGAAGAGAATTGAGAATTATCCAATATTATCAGACTTACAAAGGATGAAAATTAGAATCATAAGGGATTTAATATCATCATTCCTTTATCAAATTATTTCTCAACCATCCCTTTTGGAGAATATAATGAATGCTCAAAGAAATAATGTGTAAATTCAGAAGAAGGTGGAATCTATCAAAAATGGGAAATCCTTGGAGTTAAAAATTGATAAGGAAGGAGTCATATGATTTGGGTCTCGACTATGTGTTCCATAAAATCCTAATATAAAGAGGGATATTTTTAATGATGTATCTAGATTTACCTTCTCTATCCAACCATGGTGTAGAAAGATGTATCGAGATCTCCAAGAGAACTATTGATTGGACAATATGAAGAAGGTGATCACTAAATATACATCAAAATGATAGGTATGTAAACATGTTAAGTCTATAAGAAAAAAATATATGGGGATTATGCCACTATTAGCCACACCTACATGGAAATAAGAAAACATATCTATGGGCCTTTTCCCTATAATTTCAAATAAATCAAGAGGAAATAATGAAAATAGTATTATTATGGATCATATTACAATGATAGATCAATTTATAACAATTATAGAGGGATTCCTACTTGATCAACTTTCATAAATATACATCAGAGAAGTGGTAATACTCCGTGGAGTAACATGATAAATTTTAGCCGATTAACATTATAGATTTACCTCCATGTTTTGTAATAGTCTCCAACATACTGTAAACACTGATATAAACTTCAGTACATCTTATAATCCTAAAACCAATGTCCAATCTTAAAAATATATTTAGACAGAGGAATATATGTTGAGAGCATGCTTGATGGATTTCAAAGGAGGATAGGATCAACATCCTCCACTATTAGAGTTCTCATACTATAATAGTTTCCACTCAAGTATCCAAATGGATCCATATGAAGTCCTTTATGGGAAGAGATGTAGAAAAACTACATACTGGGATGGCGTTGGAGAACATAAGTTTATAGGATCTAAAATGGTTGATTAAATGGTAGAAAAGTTGAATACCATTCAATATAACTACAGGGAATCCCAAATTTTCCACAATAGATACACATATAATCATTTATGAGAGTTAGAGTTTGAGGTTGGAGATATGGTTTTCCTCGAAATATCTATATGAAATAGATTCTTGAGATTTTGTAAGAATATAAAGCTATGTCCCAAGTACATCAACCCCTTTGAAATTCCTGATCGCATTAGAGCTGCTGTATATTTACTAGAACTTGAAATAACCATGTATCAAGTACATGACGTCTTCCACATATACCTATTGAGGAGTACATACAAGATACCTCACATTTAATAAATTCAAAGGTGTTAAAACTATAAAATTATATATCTTATTAGGAGAATCCAGAGATGATGTTGGATTCTAGAGATAAACTTTTATGAAATAATACTACTCTCTTGGTCAAAGTACTATGGCAGAACCATAAATAAGAAGAGGCAACATGATAACTGGAGGAAGCGATGAAGGAGAAATACCCTTACCATTTTTCACATTAGTATGTATAAAAAAATTTTAAGGGTGGAATTTCATTTTGGGGGGAATAATGTAATAACCAAAAATCTTTATCAATGTAATTTCCCATATTATAATTATAAAATGTAGTATAAACTCATATATCACATCGATAAAACATCAAAACATTATTCTCAAAAAATAATAATGACAAATTAGTAAGAAAATAAACCCATAATAATTCCAAATATTATGTCATTTCAATAAATAAAAAATAAGATAATAATAATAGGAAAACTTGGATACGCTTGATCCACCAGAATGACTGCGCTCACGAATAAAGACATATAAAAAACATAATCTTAATAATAAAAAATTAATTTTCAAGATGAAATTATAAATAATGTACAGATAAATATAAGTTAATTAATAATTAAGGAAATAATATGTATTTATATAAATTAAGGTACCTATATGACTGTTATAAATATGACTGTTGGAAGAGTATTATGAAAATTAGAATATTAACTTGACCGTAAGAATAATATTATGACCATTAAAAATAGTAATATGAACAACAGAATAGAAACCAAACCTATTAAAAATAAAAATAATATTTATGTATCTTATAAAAAGAAGATATGATATATTTATATCATGGAACAAGTAAATATATGTTTTAAAAATGTTAAATTAAGTGTTTGTATTTTTATGAAACATATATGTTTTAATCACTCTTTTAAAATAAATATAAGGATTTAAAATAAATTTTATTTAACTAAAACTAATTTATAAATTAATATGAAGATTTATTATAATGATAATACAATTTTATATAACCAAACTAATTTTCCAAAGGGTCATTAAATCGATTATAATATTAAAATCAATATTTTTTGAATAAAGGATGATTTTATTTAAAAATTAAATTTCTCCTATATATAAAATTGTTATTATAAAATAAAGTCCATTTTTTAAATCTATATGTTTGGAAATGTTTATGGTGATTTTTTGAAAATTTTATAAAATAGTAGAATTTTTTGTGAATAGTGAAATATGGTAATTTACGGTATTTATCATAATAAACACAATAAATTAATTTTTGAGCCATGAGTGATGTGAGGATCCATTATTTAGATATCACGTACAATATTTACTATATATATTAACAATAAACAATACTATTTATAGTCTTAAGCTAAAATAATAAATTATTAAATATAATAATTATAAACACCCCCCTCCTCCCATTATAAACACCACACCTCACCACCCCTTATAGTCACAAATATTAAGATTTGAAGCATGCCAATATTCTACCTAATTCCCTTCACAATCCTATTACTCATGTCATATTGTTTTTTCCCACCAAAATACTAATTCTAGGTTCCATATGGATTTTCTCAAGGAGACGACATTTAAGAGGCAAAACCCTCTATCTTTCTCTCTTAAATTATTTCTTTCTTATACCTTATCCTCACATCTAGTAAAAAGTGAAATGATAAATTCAGTATCATATATATAATGGAATTTTATTATGTTAATTTAATATCCATCCTAAAATCTCCTTCTCTCTTCCATTTATTTTAAAAATAAAAACATCATTCGTAATATGTCTGTTCACCGTCTTCAAGGACGATGAGTTTTTATTTTCCATTGTGGCCTTAAATGCTCATAAAAAAACCATTATTATGGTTAAATAAGATTTTAATATTTATATTATATTTTATATTTTATTTTTTGAATCTAATATATATATTTAATATTAAATAAAATGATACTTGTTCATGATATTCATAAAAACTGTAAAATAAATTAAACATTTTTCATTAACGTTATTTCAAATGAATCATCCTCATTTAAGAAAAAATGATATACGGGAACATTTAAAATTATTAAGGTTTACTAATACCATATAATTTCACTTTTAAATAATGATTCCAATTTTACAAGAACATCTATAATTATACACAAGTGAACCAACCAGGAAACCAGGTAACGAATACTCTGAGAACGATGAAATTAATTATTATATCTCCTAAAAATGGATATAAATGAACTTAATAAAATTAAAATAAATGAAATATACATGTATTAGGTTCTTAATTAAGTAATTAATCGATATAATTTTATTATATTTGACATTTAGTGCAATTTTATAAGACATTCACACTTAAGTTAATGGATCTCTACAAACCTCAATATTTCATTTGGGTAAAGATTTATCTCTCTTTGGCTTAGTTTATATCTTTATTATTCTTATATAATTCAACTATATTATGTATATATGTTAAATATATGTATATATATATATCTCAATTACTTTTTATTTTATGGGTAAATACATGATTAAAAATATTCCCTTCTTAATTCCTCTAAATAAGCCTACCCAATTAAAGTGAACTTTTCTGTTTCTTACTGATTTTCATGTACACTCCATAAAGTGTTTTAATCTATTAATATTTTTTAAAATCAATAATTTAATCATAAAAACTAATTTTAGTTCATTTCTAGTTTTATGTAAATAATTATTCCCTATATAATATATCTTCATTTCCCTTAAAACACGCTTAAGTGGAACATTTCCAAAGATACCTAACCACTCATTTTCATGATTCCACTTTATTTGAACATATTTATTCATGATCTATTCTTATTATCCCCTTATTAACACCCAATAAGGATTTAAATTCTTTTATTCATGTATAACATTATGATATTCACATTGGTTATGTATTATGACATGATTACGAAACCCATTTCCTTCGCTGGGTAATTCTTATGTTTATTCCCTATGTTTGATTCTTTATGTGGCACACATATGAATGAACATGTTATGATGTGTGAACCTGAATTTCACTCCAATGCATCAAGGCATGTTTTTTCTTATGATACATTATGTATCGGATTAGGGATTAAACCTAATCCATTATGATAATTTTCCAACCTTTTGATGTCGTATAACACTTAGCCTTAACTCATGTTTATATCATGTTATGTGTTGTTTCCATGTTCCTATATTAACATGATAATATTATTCCATGTTCTATATTTTATTCCACTATATGTTTATTTGTAAGTTATGCCTTATATTTTATCATGTTATCCCTTATAACTCAAGTGTTATGCTTCTTTTCCATGTTTATTCCCTTAGTGATCTTTTTAGCTCATTTATTTTGTCAGTGTATATTCCATGTTATCCAATGCAGTTGTAGGAGATCAAATGGATTTAGGAGATCATAATGAAAAGATGTTTTATTTTGGTTTCATGTTTTCTAATTGTGTCCCTATTATTACAAAGAAACTATAATTTTTTATCCTTGGTTTTCATTTTAGGGATAATTAAGCTCAAAATCATATAAAAATATGGGTAAGAGGCTAGGGTCACTATAAGAATATATTGATTCAATTAAGGTTTAAAATTAATTAGATGAAAATTTACCTAAAAAATTATAATTCTCCAATCATATAATCAGTATGATTGGGTATGATAATCAATATGATTCAATATGGTAATGACATTGAATGGATAAAGACTTCCTATAAGGCATATTTTTTATTAAATAATTTATACTATTATAAATGATGTAAATGTTTCAACAATATAAATGAATTAAGGAAATGTTTACCCTATTATTCTCAAAGTGTTTAGCATTGACGAACTAAGAATATTTTTTCAAGGTTTTAGAGCTATATCAATAATAAAAGTGGATATAAGTTCAAATTGAAAGAAGAAAAGGGAGTTGAAGAGTCCAATAATGTGTGTTCAAGTATTCAAATAAGGTTATTGAAAAATAATAGTAAAATTAGTAAGGAAGATGTAATTATTCTATAGGATATAATTTTTTGAGATATCTAAATGGGTTTTAGAAACTCTATGGAATTCCTATATTTGGTATCTGTGTTATAGAAATAAATTCTTTGGTTTTTAATGATATAGGATACCAAAAGAATACCTTAAAAATGTTATAAATATATAATAGTTAAAAATATTTGTAAGAATTGATAAAGCTTGTAGTTTTCATTCAAGTGATGAATAAAATAGTTTCTAAATTAAAAATTTCATTGTAACAGAGTTTTTCAAGTTTATATGAATCTAAATAAAGGATGTGTGCAATAATCTCAATTATATTATAAGATAAGAGAAGTTTTTTTTGTTAAAAATGTGTTTCTAAGAAAAATATGAGATAATTAATTAAATACACATGATTTATGACTCATTAGATTTTAAAAAAAGTTTTTTCATAAAAATTAAAGGATAAAATTATTTTATATAGCATAAAAGGATGAGGTATATATCTATTAAAAGACGAGTGAAGTATCAGGGTCTTAACACTTCGATCGTAGAAATATAAACCATTGAAAAAATTAAATATAATAAGAAATATCTAGAACATCTATGACTAAAAGAAATCCCATTGATTAAATGTACTATAAAATAAAATTTTCCCAAATCCTTATATTATTACACTGAACTAAAATATATGACATAAAAAAACACCACTCACACAAGAAAATAGTCAAGAAAAAAATAAAGAAAAAATGGACATCAAAGGATTTATATGGTTCAGATGTTAAATCTTTTGTATAAATTAGAACACTACTAAATTTTAATTTCATGATAAGTTATAATAATTGAAATCAATTTTTCCAAGATAACCAATTAGGTCAATAATTATAAGTAATAAAGTGACATGTGTGCATGTGGCCTCGCTATAAATTTATAGTAGGGCCTATGTGGTCATTAAATTTCACTAACATCTAAACTTTTTAGAAGCCACTACATTGATCCCAACAAAATCCAATTTACTATAGTATTCTACACTTGACCAATGATATCTTGTGAACAACACAATTTAAATTCATGTATTATCTGATGACACCGATATAACTCATTTTTCCACAAATCCTACTAGGAATACTGTTACATAAATATTATAATGAATAATATGTATTATTGTAACTCGTGTTCTATAATTTATAGATAACTAAAAATCTCACACTACTTCTAAAACCATAACTTCTTGAACACATGAATTTTTTGGGGTTTACCACTACTCATTATATTCATCATGGTGAGATTTATCTTTTGGAGCTTATCGTTCTGGTTAACTAATCAGAACTTGAATATAACATCATATTATTAAAAATATTTCACATAAAAATAATTTAAGTATATTATGGAAACCTACAAACTATAAGAAGAAAACTCAATATTTTGTGGAAACAAAAGTGTCTCAACCACCTTAAGATTACCCATGTCCTAGAAAGGAACAATTTTGCCTTATAATTTTTTGTATTAGAACCTTAGTGAAAATATCAGTTAGATTTTTTATTTTTTTAATTATATACAAATATATTTATCTATCCTCGAGTTTATTCTCTATGAAATCATATTTTTGGTCAAGTATTTTCATTAAAGGGTGATATAATAGATTCTTCACCAAATGTATATCACTATGTCTTTAACAATAGAGAAATCCACCTTCTTGGTTTCTTCTCGACTCCTTTAAAAAACACTTTAACCATATCAATTATCTCATTACATTAATTGTATTCATATATTTTACTTCCACTATAAATATCTAGGCTCTAATAACCCATAACTTGTAGTTATTTTATTATTATGGTATAAAATACTAGAAATCACATGTTAATGTATTGAACTGTTTAATAGTCTTGAAGAACTAGATACATACATCATTACAATTTTTATATTGGATATAAAATATAAAACATAGTAAAATAAAAAATTTCATCCTTGAACTCATTCAAAGATTCCTTATTCATATTCTGAGGATAGAAAAACAAATAAATAGTTATATAAAATTATAAGTTAGGGTAATGTATATTAGAATCTATCATGAGTAAATGCGATATAATCTATATATAATGGTAAATAACTTGAAATAAATTCAATTTAACCAATAAATTGAGGAAAAAAATAATTCATGGATAATATTAATGTAGTAATATCGTGAATAAGGATAATTAAATTATCAATGAAGGAAATTCTTATTGTTGGATGTCCTGATATAAGACATCATGATATCTTTAACACCAAGGCATTGTGGCAAGAAAGTTTAATCAATGTGTAGGTATGCACTAGAAACCATATAATAAAGGTGACAAACTAGTTTATCTCATGATACCTATCAATTCATCAAGGGGATATCTATAACTAGGTCCCACCCATAAATGCATCCCCAATACATTCATAATATATTTAATGATCAATATAATTCCTAAATAATATTCCTTATCAGTAAATATCTATATTGAGTAAATAATATAGAATAACAATATTTCCCCAGTCAATTAAATAACATTCATAATAAAACACTGTATATAGAAATTTTATATAGTTTAGGAAATAATCATATACATGATATAAAGAATATGAATATTTATGAGATATGTAATGTCCAATAAAAGATAACCATAAGAAAGTGGATTTGTTAAGATAAATTTAATAACTATAAAACTAATAAGAGACCAATTCACTAGAAATATAGGATTTCTAATAAATTATTTTATTTTAGAGAAAAATAAAAATGAAAAAAACATTAAAATAAGTTTTTATTAGAAAAAAATATTTGTAAAAACTATGAAAACATTTATAAGAATCAAAATATTTTAATGAAATTATGGTGACTGGAAATTTCGTAACAACATTTATGTTAAAAAGAAAACATTCCTTTTTACTTTTTATAAATAAATTAAAAAACAAAACATTTCGAAAAAAATAGAATGATTCATTTAAAAACTTATAAAAATTAATGGATAAAATAAAATTTCATTAATAAATAATATTATTAAATAAAAATGACTTTTGTAATTGTTTTTTGAAAAATATGAACATGGAAGAAATATATATCCGATCAAAAAGAGAAAAGAGTTAATATTTTATTTTAAAAATTTATATTCTTGATTCAAGTTAGCAGTAGAGGAAAAATTAGAAGAAAAAAATGAAAATCTTTAAATATCAAGAGGATAAGAAAATAGATGAAGTTTATGAAGGATAAATTATACAATCCCTTCAACAAAAATCACAATCAATCCCAAAAAATGAGATTATAAAACAACTTATTACCACATTGGTAACATTTGAATTATAACTTCTTGAAAGGGTAAACATGAATTGAAACATTATTCATCATGAATAAATATATATTAATGTTAAATATATAAAAGGGGAAGTATATACACCTCATAAAGGTAAATATGTGTATAATGTAAAATATGTTTCTATTGAGTAGAAATTGTGATGAAATCCCTTATAAAGATCATATCATTAAAGTGATAATTAATAAAAGAAATGATTATGTTTAAAATATGTAAATTCACATAAGAAAGTTTCAATACAACATAAAATATTTAGTTTAACACCTTTATATTTTATGATATTGTTTTTCTATAAATAAATTTGATTTCTTTGTTAGATTTCTCTATATGAACCACTAATTTTAATTGAACTTCTTTATACTATTAAAATATTATTATTTAATGTGATATTTATCAAATAAAAGATGGAATAGAGGGTATTAATGTGGTTAATTAAATTATGAAAAAATATATGGTTTACACATGTATAAAATGAATTCATTTATTATCAATTAATTAGAAATGAAAATAAAAATCATTTGAAATTAAAAGACATATTTTTATAAAAAGATGTTTTATGTGCTTAATGTATTTTTATCTCCAAAAATTTAATTAGTTATTATTATTTAATGATTATTAATGAAATTTTTATATATTAAATCAAATATTTTACATTTCATCAAATGTCTTTTCAATGAATGAGATAATACTAAATCCGATTTTATGCTTAAAATGTATTTTTTTTAAAATCGCCTTTCCTCGCCTTAGAGAAATTATTTTTAAATGAATTTATAACAAGTATATAAATTGAATATTAAGAAATTGATTCCATAGTTTTAATTAGGAGGATTATAATTTTTACAAATTTCCCTTTTATTTTTTATCATTGTGAATAGTAACCTTTGCAAATATTTGTCACCTCGGTAAGGGTAAAACCGGTAAAATAGGGTTATTACTTTTGTATAGGGATTCAAAATTTATATAAAACTTCACTTTATCTTATTGTATGAGTCTAGTTAAACCATTATCACCCAATTATTTACAATATGGAAACTTGGTACTATTTTTCTTTGATTATGAGCTTTATATTATTTTATGAAAAGAACAAATACAATATTTCACTCTCTTAAAATTGATATATCTTATTTTTTTACGTAAGGATAAAATGTGGTTATGATTAGTTATAAATTTTTATTTGAAATAATTTTTTTTATAATAAAAATTTATTTTTAATTTTTAGTTATTTAATTATTACTTAAAATTCTTTTACAACACCGAACAAATATTTATTCAATTAATAGAAAAATAAAATAAATGTTTTTAAAATGTGAAAAGTAATAAAATTTGGGTAAATTATTATGTTACATGAATTTTATAGATAAATATAACATATTAGGTATATTTTAAAGGTTTATATAATAATTTATTTTCTATATTATTATTTCCAAACACAGAGTAAATGAATAGTTCCCAAAACAACAATAAATATATTTTATAAAAAAAATATTTTTTTTAAATGATTTAAAATTAATATAAATCCTATCTTCATCACAATTAATGGGATATGATTGAAATATCAACCATGGCACATTTATGGGTCACTTTTCCTTTTATGATAATATTCATGACCCTTAAAATGTAAAAAACTTTGTTAGCATCGTAATTATAAAAAAGGGATAACTGGGGTCAATATTAAGAGATTGGGGTTAAAAAATAACCAAAACATATCCAAATTTTATTATATGAGATTATTGTTAAACATACTCATAATAACATCTAGTTATATCAATTTGGATACATTTTTATGTGAAAATTAATTTATTTTAATTTAATGCTATATGTAATTCCAAGAGTGCCCCTCCCCTTACTTATTAATGGGAAACTCCCCTCCTTCATTATTGATATTATTTGATCCTTATATATATCCCAAAACATAAATAAATATCCTAAAAAAAATCCCTAGACAAAATTTAGAGGTTGTTATATTCTTAAAATACCATTCGAAGGGTCCTTAAAAAATACCTGAAGAAGGCCTATCAAATAAGATGAAATCATCTTATCTGATCTCTTTGAATTTATTTTTAAGGACCCAACCTTAAATATTAATTAATATAGTTTATTTAGAATAGATTTCATTTTAATTAATTACTAATGATATTTTTGGTTTATATTTTTAGATAGATAAGTTATAACACTTACATAATAATCCTATATATTATAAACAAGAGACATTAACATTGTATCCATTTTTTCACTATATCAAAATTTTAAAGTAAAACAAGATTTCATTTCACAAAAAATCTTCAATACATTAAACTTTAATTCTTCCATTAACTTACCCATCCATAAAACTCGTGAAAAACAATTTAAAATATTGTGTGAGCACAAAAATATAATTAATATACATAAATATAAAGAATGAAATCATTAGTACATGAATACATATAAAGAATTTCCCTTTTCAAAATAAACATTGGTCTCAAAATAAAATTTTTCTAACCCGATAAATCACATTATCTACTGAAATAGTTTCATAAATCATTTTATAAAAAAATTTCAAAGAGAAAATAAAATTCATAGAGGTTTTTTTAAATCATTAAAAACTCATAACAATTTTTTCACAAAGTTATAATTTTCACCCTAAAAAAGTAGCATATAATTTCCTTTGAACATATGATCATTATCTTAACTTGATAAATCATAATATTTATATAAAAATGAAAATAAATCATAGATAAATCATGTTGGTAACATAAGGAATCATTTTCATATCACTATTACTTGTGGATTAACCCTCATGTTTACACATGGAATAACCATCAGAGTAATAGATGGAGTAGCCATCATAGTTACACTTGAAATAACCATCATTATTATACTTTCAATAAACATGATAATATATTCTCATAATTTCTTAGGGAAAAAGTGATTGGTTAACACTATTCATTTTCCCAATTAATTGGAGAGCTATAATAGGGTAACATAACCTTGGTTTATAACTGAACCAACCATCATCAGAAATAATTACCAAGAACCATAATATAATAAATAAAATATTTCATCATAAAAACTTTCTTTGTACCCATAAGAAAACATTTTTGGATATTGAAATATCTAATACATTTTGAAAACCTTTTTGAACTTAACCAGAATATAGGGAAGAAGTATTTTTATTTTAAAAAAACATAAAATATTGTAAAGTAATAAGAAAATAAAATAATTTTTATAGAGGTGGAAAAGATCATTTTCACTATATATGTTAAAATAGAATATTCACTTTTGTCTTTTTAAAAAGGATATTAAACAAATTCATAAAAGATTCATTTTTAAATAATTTTAAATAAAAATAAAAATAAATGTAAATTTTTCTTTAAAAAAACTTATATCTATATAAAGACATTCATAATATATTTTAGAAAATATGTATATGGAATAAAAGGAGAGTTTTAAGGGAAATTTTAAAGGATGATTTTTAAAAGAAAATCTCTCTCCTTGAGTTCAAATCATCCCGCATGTTCCTTATATTCCTGAATAAAAAACACAGGATAATTATTTACTTAATTAATAACCTTTTTTATTTTATTATTACTTTTATTTTCTCTATTACCATGATACATTTTATAATTTATTTAATTAATTCACGTCTGGAGTTTTGACAATATTCATTTCATAAGTCCAAAATGGATTTGATAAGTAGACTATGTTCAAAGTGGTCATTATTCCATCATCTCTAGACTTATAATAATGAAATAATTATCATTTTTTATACATAAATTATAATTTTAAATCTAACTATTTAATATGGTTATGAAAAATGAACAATTTTAAAATCATGGAGATGATATGTCTTATGTACGCATTAGTAACATTTCAATTTTTCTACGATCATTATGGAAAGAAGGTAGGTATTGGTTTATATTTCTAGAATTATAATAATATCATAAATAACATATTAATTCTTTATATATATATATATATATATCATTAGAGTGTTGTGGGGATGACAAACGAATGATATCACTTCATGGAGGTGGTAGTCCACATGTACGCACGGACGATGTTGTTAGTTTTGAGTAAATGTAATGGTAAGAAGTTAAATGATATATTATATTTTAATAATGATAATTATATCATCAATATAATAACTAAAAATTTCATTCTTCACTATAAATATTCTTGGGAGGTGGTGATGGAAAAATAATTACATTGAGTTGTGAGGTTAAAGTCCGTCCTACACATGAATGATGGTTTTGATTCCCATTTAATGGAAAACGAGATGGATATAGTTTTTAAGATTAACATAAAAAACGAATTATATGGAATATAATTATTTTATTATTTAATCATGTTTATGTAAGATTTTAAGGATGTGGAAGAAGAAATAAAATAAAAACACAGAGTTAAAAACTATACCTCTTATTTGAAAAATATCATTTTCTTAACACCTTAAGCCATCTAAGAATAGAATTCTACCTTAAAATGCCTTTATAATTAGGTTATATATTATATAAATTTATTTTAATAGGTATTGGTCAAAACAATTTTTTTAAGTATGAAGTAAAAGGAATAAAAGATTCCCTTTTATAAGAGAGGGGAGGAGCACACTTGGATTTTTTTCAAAATATTAAATTAGTATAAATGAATTTTCCATTACAAATGAATAAAAACTAATTTATCTTAAATAATTGATTACTATGGGTCTAAATAATCTCCTAAAAAATATGGAAAATTTGGGATCACGTTTATACCCTTATATGTTTATTTTTACCCAACGTTATCCTTTTTGATAATCACCGCAATATTAATGTTTTCTGCGCCTTAAGGGTTAATAATTTAATTAAAAAATAAAAAACACTCAATAAAAAATGTTTTATATAATTAGTAATATAAAATTATTTCGGTTTAAACAAGTTTTTTATGAATTTTAAATCATTTAATAAAATTTTGTTTATTATAAAATATCATTAATTTCAATTTTAGAACTATTCATTTACTTTGACTTTAATAAAATCAAGATGATAAATGATTTAAAAAAAAGAATCTGAAACTCTATAATAATTCATTATTATCTATAAAATATATGATCCACATTAATTATTTCAAATTATAAAACTTTTCATATTATTAATAACATTTATTTTATTTTTCCATTAATTTAATAATTACTGCATCAATGTTGTTTAAGAATTTGAGGTAACTATTTATTCTATAAATATTAATAATAAATTAACATGATGAAGTTAAATCATTTCTATTTAAAATTAATATTTATAAGTGAACATATCTTCTATTTATCAACATGTTAAAAATATTATATTTATTAAAGACAAGAGTGTGACATTTTTGAATTTTCTTTAGAAAAAACATTTTAAAGGTTATAATCACATTAAAATTTACAAAAAATACCACATAAATGAAGATTGGACCAATACAGATGAAATAGATGTATAAAATAAAATTAATGCAAGTTTTCGGGTCATTTTATAGTACTTATCATTTTATTTTTAGCTTTAATTACATGATTTACCTTTTACTATGGTAAAACAATTACAAGGGTTTCTATTCATAATGAAAAAAATAAAAAAATATTTATAAAATTTTGACCCACTAACTCCAAATATGTAATTAATTTTAAAAAATTCAAATCATATATACAGAATATTTTAATTTAAAATTAAACTGAAAAAACATAACAGAAAATGATTTTTTTGAAAAACAACTTTTTTAAATATAAAATGTTTTTATTTTAAATTAAAATATAATATTAATTTTAAAATCCATTATTGGTAATTTTTTAAAAAAAATTAATAAGTGAAATTTTCAATATAATCCAAAATAGAATTTTACTTTATAAATTATTTTAATGAAAATAATGTTTTCAATTAAAAATTAGTATTTTTTAGTATTCATTGAAAAATGAATCTTTTAAAAATTTTTAAAAAATATATAGTATAATTTTGATAAGGTGATTTAAACCATGATATTTATATTATGAAATATGTTTTTTTAAAAATTATAGAAATTTATAATATCATATTATCACAAAATAAAATAATTTTTTTAAAGAAGACTTATCTTTGATGAATAAAATAGATTTTCTAAAAATTAAGTGCTTACTTCCTTATAATTAATCAAAAAAATTATGTATATTTTCTAAAAGTACTTAATCCTATTTATACCTAAAAATTTAATTCCTAGTTCGTTATGGTCTTATTTAAATATTTATATTTGGTGATTGAATTATGATTAAGGTTTCGTATTTTCTATTCCATCAAACCTATTCTTATTTTAAAATATTGGGATATTAAATTATTATACTTTAATAAATTTAATCCTCATAATTTTTACCTCGATCTTACTAAGAAAAGTTTGACATATTCAATTAACATTATTAAAATCGCACATCATAAAAAGGGTTAATAGAATGTCGTATTGGAAAGAGGAAATGAGAATTAAGAAGTTAATATAAAATAACACATAACTAGGTTTCCAAGTAAGAAAAAATAGATTGGAAGTGAAAATATGGAAATGGAAGAGAAAAATAATTCCCATATATTGATAGAGAGTGATAGAGAACACGATCATGAGAAATTTTACCATAAAAATCGTAAATATATGATGGGTCAAGAGGCCATTGATTTATTGGTAAGATAAGTAAATAGACAACATCTTTATTTCTAGATTTTTATCAGTAATGACCCCTTCCACCGAAGAAACCACAAATAATGGAGAGAGATAATAACCCCTGAGTCCCGCCTCCAATATACCCCAAGTTTACGATCAGCCCTGAAGGTATAAAAATATCATAAAATTAGAGGCATTACCCTATATAATAATATAGAATCAAGAGATAACATGAATCATCCACAAAAAACTTCATGATCAAATATAAAAAAGAAACCAACACCATCCTACAATTCATGTTTAAATAAATATGATTCAGATAAAAGTCTCTAAAAGTAAATACCCAAAACAAAAACCAAAGTAGGGATACAAATATCTAAAAAGGTCTGAGATAGTGCTATACAACACGGTCCAAATAATCCTCCTAGAAACCCAAAAATCATTTTATATAAATTTGGTGAATATACAGGTATAATCAATAGGAAAATAAAAGTATCTCATTCACATGTGAAAGAAGCATACTAACATACCCATGAGTAAACAACCAAATCAAGACCACCTGAATAGGTCAACTATCCATCCCAAACCTCAAAACGGATTTATGACCAAATAACGCATGATAAGTACAAAAACATAATATAATTCATATCAATAAAGGGTACCCAAAACTATTTTTCAACTAGTTTTCTGCTCTCACACCCCAACGTCATATGTCATGGGGTTCCCATATCTTCCAGAAAACACATACCACCACCTCAAAACATGTTCGCATAACTTCACACCCACAAACACATGGGACACTTCCCCACATAATGGTCACATTTTATCTAACCCTAAGACACCTAGGACATCACATCACTACCACTACCTAAACCTGAGTAGTAGGGTATCATAAAAATGAAGGATATAATCTTCATTACATACTCTTACCATGCACTAACCCCACCATAAGCATCCCACAACCTAGTAATATCACATATTTCCCAAAAAAACATGGATCCCTTCCCACAACCTGATCATCTCAAATATCATCCAAAAACACTTGGGACACCACCCCATAGAATGTTCATATCACATCTCACCATAAAATACCTAGGCCACCCCCTAAAAAATGGTCATTTCTCATCTATTCCGAAGAGACTTGGTCTCTCAAATAGTGAACTAACAGAACTCTGACCATCACAAATTGTGCATATCTACTCTCCTGGAAGATAGAATGATAAAGAGAGAGTATGCATCCATCCATTCTAGTCACCATGATTTCTTGAAAAACACCCCTTATGTGAAAATACAGGTGTCAAAACATTGTTCTCAATGTAGGTGGGGTACGTATAGAAATCACAAGGAAAATAAATTTATATGCATATAAACACACACAATCCAAACCTTTTGTTTGAAAAAAAACACTAACCAAATCACAACATCACTACTTTTTCTTTCCCCTCTAAATACGTAACACCGCATAAAACTTGAACCACATCTCACACCACCAGCCAATTCCATTATCTATTCCATTCATTTAATTTTTAACATAATCTGAATTTAACCACATATCCCATCATTTATATTTTCATTAGATATTTTCTTCCCATTAACCAAACCAAACCTCAACCATTTAAATCATTATTAACTAGTTGTTCCATCACTACCCTGTAATCTAGAAAAAACCACACTTCAAAACCATCTCATAATCACCATCGAACCATCACTTCGGAACCCCATAAGAACAACGAAACAAACCATCACCTCACCACCCCAAAAGAACATCTAAAAAAACATCATCCCACCACCCTAGAATCATGGAAAAGAAACCATCACCCTACCAACCCAAAATCATGGACAAACAATCATCACTCTGTCATCTAAAAAAATTGGCTAAAAAACAAAAAATCATAGATCGTAATACATATTTAATAAAGGGAAATTTATCACATTTCATATTAGTTTTGGTGTGTTATCACCCAATAAATAATCACGGGGAAACCATTTCATTATCCAAATACAACTGGGTAGCTAAATTCCATTTTATAGTGAAATCACAACAACCTGAAAAAAATGTTTCCATATCAAAAAAACTATAGTGAAAGTAAAGGATCCCTAAAAACATGTTTTTTATTTAGGCTTTTGTCCTGTACAATCACAATATCATAATAATAACAAAGTTGTAAAATAATAAAAATTATTCCCCTTCCCCCATTTAATTTCAATTTTCCAATAAATTTATCCCGATTAACATAATGAAAACCATCCCCTATAGATAAAAGAGAGTAAAAAACTCATGTATAACACAAAATAAAGAGAAACAAGGGATTCCATACATTAATGAAATTTTTATAACTCCATATACACTACAAGGACAATAATAAATTTCTGCAAACCACAACCATACGAAAAACCCACCTTTCAACCTACACCACATCAAGGGTTATAAAAAAAAGACCAAAGAAAAAACCAAACCTAAACTGCATCACTATAGTGGACCTACAAATAAGAAAGGGTGAAAAAACCATATGGAAAGTAGAATCACTCACCATGGATCACCAAAAAATAACCACTAGAACCAATGGATCGAAGGAAGGGGGACGTGGGATAGAAGGTCTCCTCAGGGAGCCAATGATTTATCCATATTGAAAGAGAGAAGGTAATTATAATGAAAATAAATCGACCATAAAATTTATAAAATAACCTTAATCCCACTAGTTTAATATAATGTAATAAATTTTCACCATTAATTCCATAGGAATTCCCCAAAAACAAAATTTCATATAAAATTGAATTCCCTCAGCTTGAATTAATTATACATTGTGAATTTCAATTTTATTATGGGAATCTGTTTCATGATTTACCCCTTAGCTATATACATGCCACAAAATTGGTTGGCTACAAAGGTCATGAACCACCATGTCACATCATGTAAACCTTTCATGACATTAATATCCAATAGTATCCCTAATACACCTCCAAAAACCACAAATCCTCTTGAAGACTCATATAATACCCTACAAACACCAAAAAATCGCAATGTAATGGATTAGGATGGTAGGGTCCATTACATCATATACATATAAAATGGTTCTCACCCTCATGAAACCAAAAAAAAACCCATAAGGAAAGGGGTTTGAACAACCACACTGAGTGATTCCTCCCAAAGATATCTTTACTCCACAATGCTACTATCAACCAAGCTTGAAAACCTAAACACCCACAAAACACACTGTACAGCCAAAAACCACCTATTTCTACACAAAAAACCACCAAAAAATCACTACACAACCATATCATCCTCCATGTGGCACAAAACAATAATCGCTACAACTAAAAAACCACACCTCCCAGAATACATGAATCTGGTAATTCCATCCTCCATATCAAGATACCATCCACTCGGGGTGGCACTAAATTGATCAATTGAGTTTCGTATCATCCTAGTATAATTCATATCGATTAGGAATCATATCGTTATTATTTCATATGTTGAAACGTTATCAAACATCAAAGGAAACACCACATCTCATAACATAGAAAGATCCAAACATCATATCATAATAAAAATAGGGAAAAAGACTCAAAAACATATCTGAGTACTAGGAATTAAATTATGTCTCTTCATATCAAGTACTCTCTTATAGACCACTAATCCTCCCCAACATGCGAACCAATGGAATGGTATTTACATATAGTTCTTTCTATTGGTGATCCATGATCATTATTTTCCTCTCTACAAACTTAAAATTTTCATCGATATCCTAACCACAATAATAAATGAAATGGGAGTAACAATGAAGATATAGATGAAGCTGAGAGATGTGGATGAAATCATGGATCCTCTCTATCCACAGTGGAATAACCAATCGATATTCCACCTCACAAAATCTCCCCAAAACCTTAAAGGTCCCAAAAAACCTATGATAAATCTTACTCCCCATACCACAACTATATTACCACATCTAGGGGAACCTTTAAGAACATGTGGTCCCCAACCTTGTACTCCAATGGCCTCCCCCCATGATCGATATTATAATTATGATAGTCCTGCTCTACTCTCATCCTTGCTCGAACATGATGAACTTGATCTATTGTTCTCAGCACCAAAACAAGACCAGGAAGTGATACCTCCCCAACCTCTATCCAACATAATGGAGAATGGAATCGTACCCCATGAAATGATTCAAACAGTGCCATACCAATGGTCGAATTAAATAAATTATTGTACACAAACTCAACTAAATGATGGTTTCATTCCCATGATCCACCAAAGTCTAAGATGTATTCTCAATAAATATCATCAAATGTATGTATAGTCTGCTCCATCTTCCCATATTTCTGAGGGTGGAAAGAATTGTTGAGGCATAATTGAGTGCCAAAATTATGAAGTGATGTAACACCCCAAGTAAATAAAGAATATGAAATCTTTATATTTATCCATATTTGTGAAAAAAATATTAATATTACTTTAAAGGGGATGCTATGCTCGATGGCGTAACCAATACGCAACAACGAGTTTCTTGGGAATCTTACGTTGCACTCTAATAATAAAATAATATTATTTCAAATGGTAGTTAATGCCTAGCCGTTGTAATGGCAGGAATGAACATAACTAACTAAAAAATGATTATATATGTTTTTCAAATATTTTTACTCTTTACAATAAATGTTAGAGGATTAAAAATGAAAATGAATCCAGTTTTTGAGCATAAACATTCTAATATTCTTTAAAAGGTCGATTAACCGCCTTCTGATGGCGAACCCCTTTTAAATCAACTTTTTGAAAATTTTATAAGCTCTATTTTTCAAAATAAAGATATTATTTATGATTGGGACATTGAAATTTACCTCGGGTTAATTTTTGGTATTTTTCTGACATTGTTCATTTTTCAATGAATAGTGAAAAATACTGCATTTTACATCAAAACTGCTTTTTCATATAATTTAATTATTTGGTTATATTATCTTTTTAATTTGTTTTAAAGTGTAATTAGAATATATTTTTACCATTTAATTCAATGATGGTCATTGGGATTAATTTCACTTTGGAATTAGGCATAAACAAGTGCCAAACTTTTCATAAATATTGTTTCTAAAAAACCCGCTATTTGTTTTGACAACAAGAAGTTTTTTTAAATTAATTATTGAAATTTATGTGTTTGGAATTTGGTAAAATAAATTACATATATGGAATCATAAGGTCCAAATTATTTAATTAATAATCTTTTGTTTTTGGACTTTATGAATAGTATCAACGGTAATTATCTTTAATTATCTTGATTAATGAGTAATTGGGTAGTTAAAGATGATAAGATAATATCATAATAATAAAAAATGACCACAAAATGTGTCCTAAGGCTACTGGTTGTCTCCTGGCCGACCTTGGGAGGCCTTGTGCCAAACTTGTGGGCCCCATGGAATCACTTTTGTGAGAAAGTGACTTTTTATCTTTTTATTTTTAAAGAATGTTAAATGTATCAAAGAATGTATCACCTAAGTAAAATATTTTTAATTTTGTCTACATAAATGATATTTTGGACTATAAATATTCATTGGAAAGATAAAAATATTTCCTACATCATAGTATTTGTTTTATAGTTTTTAGACCTTAAATAAATTAAATTATTTATGACATCATGATGATGCAGTGATGACCTCATTATTTAATGATTTAAATAAAATGTAAATATAATGTAAATTCTAAGACCTACACATGTCCAAAACCTATTAGATGGGTGGATTTCGAACCCTTATCACCTTATCCTCTAAACACATCAATGTGGGACCATTAAAATCTGAAAATCATTTTCAAATAAAGTAACATTTCTTTACTTTCAAAAAGTGCCCCTCCTCTCCTCTTATAAAAGGCCCCCACCTCTACCTCTTTACCCACACTTCCAAAGCCATTGGCTTGGCCAAACCCTGCCCATTTCATCTCTCCACATCCCTCTCTGACTCCTTTGGCTTGGCCAACCCCTTCCCATTATCAGATATATGTTTACTATGACTTAACTCTTTCTTCCAAGTGAATGCTGAAACAGTTTTCAGCTACCATTACGAACTGGATACCGATATAGAGTAGAGCAACCGTTACAGCTCACAGCGACCCATACAGTTAAGTCTACTGATATGTTGGAGCTACCGATAGAGAGCTACCTATACAGCTACCGGTACATCTACCGATACCTAAAGTACATCACTGCATCAAAGTCTACTGATAGAGCTATCGATACAATGAAGTCGACAGTTACCGCTAAAGAAAAGTTGACAGCTACCGATATACTGAAGTCCACCGTTATGCAAAGTCTACTGATAGAGAGCTACTGCTACCGTTACAAGGCAGAGCCACAACTACCTATAGAGACGTACCGCTATCGATACAAGGCAGAGCCACAATTACCGTTACAAGTCCACCGCTACTGATGTGATCAAGTCTACAGTTGCAGCTACTGATACAAAGTCTACCGTTACAGATGAAGTCTACCTACCGACACCCACTGTAACACAGGTCTACCGATATCAAGAGATACTGTTCCAGAGACAGAACCCGACACTACTTTAATTTCTTTATCTTTGTTTATTCTAACCAACAGTCATATCAGGTATATATTAATACACTGACATTTATTTAATGTGTGCTATTGGATGTCATGGAACCGTACCTCGTACCTGAAAGAAGTAAATCGTCTTTTGTGGGAGCTCATGATTTAAATAAAGGAAGGATGTGCTACTGCATGCATGCGAGACAGATAGAAGAATACACAGAGACATACAGAACACAAGGTCTGCTGGAAGAACAACCAAGTGTGAAAGCAAAGAGACGACTGAACTTACACGAGGAACTCATTCATCACTACTTACCAGTGATGAGCTGAGAACGAGAACATAACACAAGAGCTTCATCGACTATCTCTACACCTGGAAGTCAAGGAAACAAACGATACTCTGTTTTCTAGACCAAAAACCAGAAGAGGACTCAGAGCAAATTCTGATCAATCAAAGGAGTCCAGAACTGCACGACAATCACTAGAGCCATTTCTAAAATCTAATTATTTGCCCTGTGATTTATCTTTTTACATGTTGAGCAGTGTGTGTTATATACTGTATTTTACACACACAATGTCTCCTATACTCTAACTAGAGGATTTGTAAATCCTCACTCAACACTCTTACATCTTTTCTTTCCCACTTAGATAGTGGTAGAGGTCGTGTATGACCTGGACAGCTGGTTTCTGTTGTTCTTTTTCCCACGAATAACAGTGGTAGAGGTCTTGGAACTGGACAGTTGTATACTATTGTAATCCCCGATCCAGGGTGTGGATCACTTTTATATAATGTTTTGAGAGGACAAAGTCTCATCTTGAGACTGAAACTCTTGGTTAAATCTGCTGTGTTTATTTATTTTCAAAGTTAGTCTTTTATTCTGCAGCTAATTACTTTAAAACCAAAACTGTTTTAAAGTCACTTTGATAATTAAATTCGCAAGTGTTTATATTAGTTGTAAATCAGTAAGTTAGTTTCAAAAGTTAATCAACCTTTCTGTTTTGATTAACTGGGAAATAATCAATCCCCTGAGAACCCAACAGAACCTTTACTTTGAAATAAATTAACTACAGTTTAATTCAGTATTTTATTTGGGGGTTTTTAAGACAATGTTTTAAAACAGAAATTTTAATTGGAACTCAATTCACCCCCCTCTTGAGTGTCCACTCCGACCAACACTCATGTTTTAACACTCACAAATCATGTTCATGCTTACAAATCATGGTATAAACTCTCAAAAAATCTCGATTCAAAATCTCACAAATCAGGTAGAAATTTTTAATCTTTTCTTGATCTTGTTTTATTATGATTTATTATACTAATGCTTATTTCTAATCCATTATGTGAGTATTATTTCTTAAGAAAATTTTAAAAAAAATTTCTATGTCTATGAATCCATAATTCTACCATCTGTTCTAGATTTTGGAAATGTCGCTAACACCATAACCCAGACACTATGACTCAGACACCATAACCTTGACACTGTGACTTAGACACTGTAATCCAGACACCGTGACTCTAACACCATAACTAGTTAGATATTTCATAAAGCCTATGACATCAGTTCCTTAATACCATATCTAAGACATTGTAACATGACACCATTCAGAGTTTTGACCAAGGAATAGTCACAATTACCTGAGACATTGTGATCCAAACACCACATATGTGTTACCAGTTCCAGATCTCAATGAAAATATGGAATCATGATTTTCACACAGTGACTGTCTCACTGCTCAAAGGCAAATGAGAATACATCATTTCGAGTGAAACTATTTCAAGACAAATGGCGACATCGTTCCATACTTAAACCAATTTCGGTATTTTTTTAATTTAATTTAAATGTTACTTCTAACAGTCATATTTGAGTCATTAAATGACATTAACATAATTAATGTCTATTTTTAGACATGTCACAGGAAAGTACGAGGTACAAGCTATACAAAATCATGCTCCCTTCCAAGTCCAAAACATGCCCTAGAAGATAAAATAAAAGATGCATGATCTATGTAGAGAATGGGAAGTTGAATGCATGCCAAAAAGAGAAGAACACATAAACTGAAGAACACACGAAGAAATATCGATTCTTAAAGGCTAAATTGATGTAGATAAAAACCTAAAATATTCTCATAGTATTGACCCTAGGAATAATAATATCTACAAATAACATCACATTGAACTGGTAACTGGAACACAAGACATGCGATACTCTGTTTTCACAAGAGGACTCAAAAATCACATCTGCTACATCCTACAAGTACAGAGTTTCATAGAACAACACTCATAGCATTTCTAACCCTTTCTCATTATCTTTTCTCTATTGTGTATTGTTTATATTACCTTTCAAGTAGTGTGTGTGTTTGTATTAAAATACACAATGTCTCCTACACGAAACTAGATGATACATGATATCCTTACTCAAACCTATTTATACACATTGTTTCACCCATGTATAATTGTGGAATAGGTTCTATGTTACTTAGTTGGTTATTTTCCCATGAAGAATGGTGGAAGAGGTCTGGTGACCTGGATAGTAATATTTACTATTATTGACCCCGATCCAGGGTGTGGATCAAAGCTCATATATATATATATATATATATATATATATATATATATATTTCTTAGTTGAATTTGATCACCAAGTGGAGTGGATTAGGTATCAACTTGATACTTAACCAGTTGTTTTATCTGCTGTTTGTCAATGTATTGTTTCTCTATTTTAATTCATTTTTTTCAGAAAAATAAATATTACATTGATAGTTAGTCTTGGATAGTAGGTATAATTTTTTCTACTTATTAGAGTAGTTTTAAAAGTTTTATCAATATTCTATCATTTTATAACTAAGAATTAATAATTCTTCAGAGTAACTATTTGAATAGTCAAAATATTATAATTTTATTACCTTGATTAACTAGCCTATTTTATTTTAATTTTGAGAAATATTTTAAGTAAACATTTTTATAGAAATTTTTATAGGAACTCAATTCACACCCCTCTTGAGTGTCTTACTCCGACCCACATTTGGTATCATAGGATTTTCTAAAATCCCTATTTTTTAATATTTTAAATTGGTTTTTAAGAAAATTTAAATTGTGATTTTAGTTGTGTTTTAAAAATCTTAAAATTTCTATTTGTTCTAAAATTATAGTTCTTTTAAAATCTACAGTTCATTATTTAGTATAGATAATAAATTGTAAGGCGTTGCTACCAATAAACCTCTATTCTTTAGTGGAACCAATTACGCACAATGAATGATTAAAATGAAGATGCACTATTAAAGTTTGGGTTTTGAGATTTGGTCTTCAATTATAGATTAATATAAGATTCCTGATACTACTAGAACTTCCTGGGATGACCCAACGAAGGCTACTTATAAAAATAATTAAAAATCCATGAATTCATTATACTATTCGTTAAGATATGAAGAGTTTAACCGAATTTCTGTATGTTAAATATCCCATGAAATTTGGGATACTTTATCTTTTTCCCATGAAGGAACCTCTAGTGTTAAGGAAATGAGACTTAACACATATACTATTAAATATTATAACATCAAAATGAATCTTGATGAGCCTATTTCAAATATGTATCTCAGGTTTAATGAAATTTTGAACACTATAATCTCACTGGGAAGAGATGTTACTGCCAAGGAGAAAATTATGAGAATAATCATATGTTTACCAGATATATGGAGAGGGACCTCTATCTCAATTAGATAATAATGTCATATTAGTGAGCTACTATTAAATGATCTGATTGTAATGTTGAGATGTACGAGGAAGAATTAATAGTCAACAAGGAAGTGGAAGATGAACTAAAGAGAAAGTTAGTGGATTTCAAAATCAGCACTTCTAAGAATAAGGAAAAAGAAAGGATAAAATCTCATTCTGACAGTACAAAAAATGAAGATACATCATCAGATAGTGATGAGGAAGTAGCTCAATTTTCTAGACAATTTGAGAAGTTTTATAAAAGAATAAAAATTTTCAGAAATCCCAACTTCAAAGGAAGATATGATCATAAGGGAAACTAGAAAAATGATTGGAAGAGAAGTGAAAAATATGTTGAAATAATATTCTATGAATGAATGAGAAAAGGAAATCTAAAAGACAACTGTCCTAAGACAAAATATAAGAAGAGGTATAAGAACAAAGATAGAAAATATAATAAGACCATAAAGGAAACATGGAGTGCTTCTGAGGATAGTTCTAGTGAATCAGAGTATTTGCATGAAGAAAAGGCTGGAAAATACAATATGTGTTTTTCGACAAACAAATATGAGGTAACCCTAGAGTCTCCTTTAAAAAATTCCTATTATTATGGAAATAAGAGTGATTCCAAAAATATGACTACTGGATAATTATTTGAATACTACATTATTCTTGAAGATAATTGAAATGAGCTAAAAGATAAATGTAAATATTTAAAGAAACATCATGCCTTAAACACTATTGTGAAATCATAACTTGTTGTAGAGAATGAGAAAACTGTTCAATTACTCAAAGAGAACAATAAACTTATGCTTTATAATGAGAAATTAAAGGATATAGAAATATTCAACAATGGAAAAAAATACTCTTACATAGATTCTTGGTAAAAAAATTCCGATAGATACACTAATATTATAAGTTAACAACCTCAGAAAAGAAAACTCACTAAAATAAAGTTTGTAACTAAATTTGGAAAATCAATTTTTCTACCCAAAAATGACGATTTTGCTGCTTGTTCCAATTCTAGAAAATGTTTTACTACCTCTATTTTTTTGGACCAAATATAGTCTATGTTTAAAATATGTTTCATAGTAATTATAAGAAACCCATGAATCATATTTGTGTTCCTAAAGCACTGATTACTAATGTTATTGGACCAAAACATATCTGAGTACCAAAATCTTTTTTTGTTTGATTATTTTGTAGGAAAGATGTTTGAAGAGATCCTGTAAAAGAATATAGTACATGGATAGTGGATGTTAAAGACACATGAAAGGAGATTACTCATTCTTTAATAATTTAATAAATATTTATAGTGGGCATGTCACCATTGGTGATAATGCTAATGGGAAAATAATTGGCTTAGGTGAGATTGGAAACATTAACACAGTTTTAATTTCTAAATTACTTTTTTTAGTGGATTTAAATATAATATTCTTAGCATTTCACAACAATGTGTTGATAGTTTTCATGTTAAAATTGAAAATGATTCTTATAATGTTTTTAATTCTAAGAATGAATTAATATTTTATTCTTTTAGAAATGAAAATGTTTATGCTATTAATTTAGATTCCTTACTTTATCAAAATGTTTCATGCTTGAGTGTTTTTCACAAAGAGACTTGTATTTGGCATAGAAGACTAGGACACTGCAATATACACTCCCTTATAAATCTCACTAGAAAAGGTTTAGTCAAGGATATATCCAATCACGAGTTTCCAAATGATAAAGTCTATAATACTTTTCAAAAGGGTAAACAACACAAAATAACTTTCAAATTAAAGAAATAATTTTCAAACTCTCAACCCCTCGAGTTGGTTCACATGGATATATATGGAAAATATAGAGTTTCTAGTTTAATGTGGAAGCACTATGTTTATGTTCTTCTAGGTAACTATTCTTGGTATAATTGGGCTTATTTCTTGGATCACAAAAGTGAAGCCTGCTCTCTTTTTACCAAGAATGCTGGGACTATAGAAAATCTTAGTGGACATAGAATTAAATCTCTAATAAGTGAGTATGTTCATGAGTTTGAAAATAATGAGTTAGAATCCTTTTGACCACAAAATGGATATATCCATAATTTATCTTCCCATAAGTCACACCAACAAAATGGTGTTGTAGATAGATGAAATAGAACCTCACAAGAAATTGCTAGAAAAATGATTAGTGAGTATTAATTACCTATCTATTTTTGGGCTGAAGTTATCAATACAACATGCTATATTATTAAAAGAGTGTTAATTAGATAAATTCTAAAAAGAACTCCTTATGAGTTACGAAATAATAGAAATCCCTAGGTTAATTACTTCAAAGTTTTTGGTTGCAATTTATATATACTTAACACCAAGGATAATATGGATAAGTTTTCATCTAAGAGTGATGAAGGATTTTTTATAAGATAATCAATCTCTAGTAAATCCTATAGAGTCTTTAAAAAATGAACCAAATGTGTGGATGAATCTATACAAGTCAAATTTGAAGAAACAAATCCACATGAACCAAAAACCTTCATAGGGAATCTTGAGGATGATATGTCAAATTTATACATTAATGAAAAATATCCTGACCATTTTATTAACGAATCTGTTAAAATTTATAGTTCGTGAAATTCTCTGGATTCAATCCATAATTAATCAGAAACCTATTAAAGAACCTAAAATTACCAGAACTTCTTTTTCTAGAGCTGTTAGAACTCTTTTGAATCAAATTTTAGATGAAATAATTGGAGACTCAGAAAAAGGAACACATACTAGAGCTTCTATAAGAAATTTGGTTGAACATCAAGCCTTTCTATCACAAATAGAGCCAAAAAACATTAATATTGATATCAATGATGAATTTTGGGTGATGGCTATAAAAGAGGAGCTAAAGTAGTTTGAAAGGATTAATGTTTGGAAACTTTTGGATAGACCCAAAGATAACTTTACTATAGGAACTAAATGGGTGTTTAGGAACATAATAGATGAAGATGGTAACATAGTTAGAAAAAATCCTAGATTGGTTACAAAAGGATATAATCAAGAATAAGGAATTTAATATAAAGAAACCTTTGCACCGGTTTCTAGACTTGAGGCCATTATATTCTTCCTTGCCTATGCAACACATCTCAATTTCAAACTTTATCAAATGGATGTAAAGAGTTCATTCCTAAATGGTTATATAGTTGAGGATGTTTTTGTTGAAAAACCCCTGGTTTTACAAACCCTCACTTTACAAATCATTTTTTTAAATTAAAAAAATATTTATATGGTTTAAAACAAGATCCATCATATTGGTATGATAGATTAAGTAGTTTTATTATTTCTAAGGTTTTAAAAAAGGTATAACTAATCCTACTCTTTCTATAAAATGAATTTCCAAAGATGTCTTAGTTGTTTAAATCTATGTTGATGATATTATTTTTGGATATGAATTTTTTTTATGTACTTATTTTTAAAAGATGATTCAAAATGAATTAGAAATGAGTTTAATGGGTGAGATAAAATTATTTATTGGATTTAAAATATTTCAAAATAACGAAAGTATTATTTTAAATCCAAGAAAATATATTAAATATTTTCTAAAATGTTTTGTCTTGGATAACACTAAATGTAGTGATAATCCAATGATTACTACCTATATGTTGGATCTTGATGAACATTGAAAATATGTTTATCAAACCACTTAGAGAGGAATGGTTGGAAGTTTACTCTACTTAACTGCTAGTCCGCCTGATTTTATGTTTACTGTTTGAATGTATGCATGTCGTCAATAAAAGTACAAAGAGTCACATCTTCTTGTTGTTAAAAGGATCTTCAAATAACTCAAACGCACAACCAGTTTAGGACTATTTTATCCTAGAGGACAATCATTTGATATAGTTAGCTATTCAGATGCGGATTTTGGTAGTTATAGGTTAGAAATAAAAATCACCTTTGGAACATGTCACCTTTTAGGCATGTATCTAGTATCACGGTGTAGTAAAAAGAAAAATTATGTTGCATTATCTACTTATGAAATAGAATTCATAGCTACTGGTAGTTTTTGTGCACAAATTTTGTGGATGAAACACCCATTACTAGACTATGGATATCAATTCAGACATGTACCTATAAATTGTAACAATAAAAGTGCTATTAACATTTCAAATAATCTTGTTTCACATTCCAAGACTAATCATATTGATATATGAAATCACTTTTTTAGAGATAATTATCAAAATGGTGATATCACTTTGGAATTCATTGGTAATGAACATCGACTTGATGATATATTCACTAAGCTAATAAATTCAGAAAAGATAAATTACATCATACATGATTTAGGGATGATAATTATTTAGTGAACAAATTACTATTTTATAGTTTACGGTTTCATGATTCACGACTTCACAAGTCATTGTCTTGATGTTACTGTATAACACTTATGGTCTCGTAGTTACAATCTCTTAGTTACGGTCTCACACTTTCTATCTCAATGATACAGTCGCACCATTTGGAGTCACACCGTAATGATGACACTGTGAAAACCTATTTCGGACTCACTGTAATAAATCAGTTTTTCTAAATTTTCTTTCCCGTATATCTTTATCGATTACATTATTATTTTTATACCATTCTTTTATTTTTGGACGCTTGAAATCCCTATGTGATAAAAACACGATATCTTTCACTCCTCTCTTCACTCGAGCTCTTTTCTCTTGAAACCAAAACCCTTCTCTCTCAAACTGGTAGCCCTATTTGAACCTTTCACCATTCTAAAATCCTCTTTGGATGCCCAAAATGAAGCACTCATCATTATCGACTCTTGGGAAGCATAGATCTCAAAAGAAACTGAAAAGGTCTCCAAAATTAATTCTCGAGGGACCACTGAATCCAAGCCTTGCTGATAGAATAGTTGAACCAGAAAATGATGTTTGTCTGAATTGGATGATTAAAAGTCTCTTATTTTGGTAGTATTGAAAGAATAGGGAACGATTGACTGGTTCAGAAAAGTGAAAAGAATTATTTATCCGAAGCTTTTTTCTATGTTTTATCAGTATGTTCAGTTTTCTTTCAATACTGAAGATGAATTTGTAGTAAGAAGATGGATTAATGGTCAAAGGTGTACCTTTTCTTCAAGTTTATGGGTTTACTTCCAAGGAATACCTCATAAAGGAATATTTTAGGATTACCATTGAGGTACTCCTCCTCCTAGTGATGTTTTTAACTTAGAAGAGGCCCTAGAAATATTGATTGAAAATAAGAATAAAATAAGGGAAATTTATGCTGAGTTGGATGGCGAGACAAGGATATTATTTAAGTTTATTCAAAATATTATTTGTCCAATGAAAGGGTATTTTCTACCATTAACTATCAAGATGTATTGTTGATATATCTTATGAAGAATGGGAAAAGATATATCTATGTAAGTATATTATACTTCAAATGTGTGAAATGATCATGAGGATTTCTAAATATACCTCTCTTTTTTATTCAGGATTTATTTCTGTAATATGGTTTTAAAAAGGAGTTTTTGGTCCAAATGAAGAATTTATTGAAGATTATGAGTTCTGTATCTCAAAGGATACAATTAGAAGGATGAAAATTAGCTGAAATCCTAATAAAATAATCTTAGGTGGAGGACAATGAAATACTGTGTGAGAAGTTTAATATATTTTAGAATCATTCAATATCTAAGAAAAAATCGGACCCTGGTTTGGAACTAGATGAAGTTGTTGATTATTCAGATGAAGAAGTAGAAGATGCAGAAGCTACACTAGAGGAAGGAATTTTCTTAGACAAAGAATACAATGGCCTACCTATTTCACAAAAAGTAATTACTAAAGAGATACTTGCTTGAAAAATTGTTTCTGAAAAAGGACCAGATGCTTGGGTAGAGAACAATCAATTTATGAGGAACATTTAAAAGAGCTTGCTATTGAAAAAGGGTCTGTAGTTGAGGAAGAACTTTTCGTCGAAGAAGGTACTACTGTTGTGGAACATTTAGAAGTGTAATTTGAAACTAAAATAATCTTATTTTTTGAAGAAACAATGGAAAAATATTTTCATCTTGCTAGAAAAGAGATGGGTGAGCCTGAAATAGATGAAAATTTTGAAATGGGTCAAGAGACTGAATCTATTAGTCCCAAAATAGATACACTGATTGATGGAGACCATCACCCCATCTTAGAAAGAGTTCAAGTTCCCAATCCTATTGACCAATGAACTTTGGATACTTAGTATAGGTTTCCCAGTTATTTTGATGTGAAACTTTTCAAGAAGCCTCAGTAAAGGCATAGATATTTCCACTTTGTTTCAATTGAAACCAATTTATGCTATAGAAGTTACCTCTGCCAAGGATCTTGAACCTATTTTAGCTCATGTTCTTGAACCTACTCAAGAATATTTTGATTTTGTGAGTCATAGTGATCTGAATGATTTTAGAAACACCTTGTTAGTTGGATTTGAATAGATCTTGAAGTCACATCTTGCTTTAGTGACTAATATTTTTGAAATAGATAATGCATTTTTGTTAGATAAAATCATATTGAAGATTCAACATAAATTGTTTCATGAAATTCAAGAATCCAAAATTAAGAATAAATAGTTGAGTGATGAGGTGATGTCTCTCAGATATATGGTTGATGATCTACAAAAATTGTTGCAAACTGGATAAGAACATGTAGCTCATCTTGCTGAGAAAATTGGTGATCATATCCCATAGAAATTTGTATCTCCAATTCAACCAAATTTGACTTCAATATATGACAATGTGGCTGATAGAAACATCATGATTATCAATGAGATGCGTGATCTTGTTTTTGGACTTAACAAACTAACTGATGAGTATAAGGGATGTTTACAGAAAGTTATAAATCAACATAATTCTCTCACTTCCGCCATTACAGTTTCCAATGCCCTTGGAAAACTATCTCCGCTTATGGACAATGAAATGATAAAAAATGTGTTAAAGGAGAGCTTTAGCCAGTATTCATTGGTATTGATGAGGAAGGATTCTCTATTTTCATCAATAATAGTGACCGACTACTTGATTTAGTGAGGATACATTAAAAGATTGAAAATGATGCTCAAGAATAGATCTCTAAGAAAGTGTACTTCTACTTCAATAGAATTTACCCTAATCATTATCTTACCAATAACTTCAAGTAACTTGTAGAGAACTTGAAAATTCCTCCTGTCACTCAAGACATCAAGACTACAGTTCAAAATATGAAAGACTTCACTCCTCTATTAGACATGTTTTTAGGGAACAATGATTATTTTGAGAAGGCTATATAGTGTGGAGGTGAGATAATCATTTATTTCATTAAGTTGTTGAATCCTTATATCCACGTGAAATGTACTACTCTTTTTGTGCCTACAACTCCCCTTTGCCCTGGATCTGCTCCTTCCTCTTCCACTACCTTTTCTCCAGCTACAATGTCTATTTCTCAGGCTCTAAGCAAGATCAGACCTATTATTAGTGAACAACTATTTCCTCGATCTTTATCTAAACCAAAACTAGCACCTTCTATTAGTGAAGGAATGCATCTTCCTTCTCTCACAGTTGAACCTATCCCTTCTCCAACCTCTACATATGCACTTTTGGATCTATCTACCAAGGGAAAATAGAAGACAGATGGTGATTTAGAGAAGTGAAGGGTGTATTTTGATAAGGATGAATTTTATCTTGCCTCATGCTTGTAATAAACTTTATCTTTCTATTCAATGAAATGTTCACTATTATTTGTTATTTTCATCCTTACCTTCATTCAGTTTTTCTTTTATTTTTCTTATTCTCTTTTGGATAATCCCAAGAGGGGGAGAAATAATAAAAGGTATTTATGGAAAATGATTCTTCATGGGAGAAGAATAATTCTTATTCAACTTATCATCTATATGATCAATATATTTTCATTCCTAAAATATATGTCCTATAAATGCCATGATTTGTGATCATCAAAAGGGGGAGATTGTTGGACTCTTCATGTTTTAATGATCACAAATCATGTTAATGATTAAAACTCATGGCCTAAACTCTCCCAAGATCCTGATTCAAAATCTCACAAATCATGTTTGAATCTTGTAAAATATGCTTGATCTGGTTCTATTATATTTTATTATAATAATTCTTAAGTCTAATCCATTCTATGAGTATTATTTCTTAAGATAGTTTAAATATATTTGGCTAAGTCTGAGAAACTGTAAGTCTGCCACCAATTCTGGATTTTGGAAAAGTCTCTGACACTGTAACCTAGACACTATGACATAGACACCGTAACCCTGACATCATGACTCAGAAACTATAATCCAGACAATGTGACTCTGACACCGTAACTAGTTCTAGATTTCACAAATCCTATGACACCAGTTCTTTGTTACCATCTCTAAGACATTGTAACAAGAACCATTTAGAGTTTTGAAAAAGGACTAGACACCTTTACCCAAGACTCAGCGATCCTAACACAACATGTGTGCTACCAGTTCCAGATCTCAATGCAACTATGGCACCATGACTGACTCATGGTGACTGTCTCACCATTTAATGCCAAAGGAGAAGACACCATTTTGAGTGAAACCGTTTCAGGAAAAATTGTGACACCGTTATACACTTAACCATTTTTTGTTTTTTTAATTTAAATTAAAAGTTATTTCTAACAATCATATTTGAGTTATTTAATGACACTAACATAATTAAAATCTCTTTATAGACATTTCACATGATAGTATGTGGTATAAGGTGTAAAAAGAATGCTATTTATTATATCCAACACATGCACCCAAAGATAACATATAAGATGCATGAGCTGTGTAGAGAACGAGAAGTTGAATTCATGGAAAAAATACCATAACACATATAATAAAGATAACATGAAGAGCTATAGATTTCTAAAGGCTGAATTGTTATAGATCAGAGCCTCAAATATTATCATAGTAGAAACCCTAAGAATAACAAGATCTACAAAAGACATCACATAGAACTGGGAACCAGAACACGAGACTTGTGATACGATGTTTTCACAAGAGGACTAAAAAATCACATCTTATTCATCCTATAATTTCAGAGCAATATAGAATAACATTCAGAGCATTTCTAACCCTTTATCATTATCTTTTCTCTATCGTGTACTGTTTTTATTACCTTTAGATCATTGTGTGTGTCTGTATTAAAACACACACTGTATTCTACACCAAATTGGAGGATACAAGATATAGTTACTCAAACATCTTTTTAAACATTGTTTCACCCACATAGAATTGTGGAATAGGTCTTGTTTGAGTTGGTTGTTTTTTTGCCATGAAGAATAGTGGAAGAGGTCTTGTGACCTAGATAGTCTTGTGTACTATTATTGACCCCAATAAAAGGTGTGGATCAATTCTCATATATATATATATATATATATATCTTATTTGTAGGTGATCACCAAGTGGAGTGGACTAGGTCTCGACTTCATATCGAACCACTTTTTTTATCCACTATGTGTTTCAATTTAGTCTTTCTCTATTTTAATTTATTCTTCAAAAAACTAAATTTTACATTGATATTTATTGTTGGATAATAGTTATAAATGTTTTCCTTATTAGAGTAGTTTCAAAAGTTTTATCAATATCTTATATTGTTATAAGTAAGAATTAATAAACATTCTAAGATTCTATTTGAATAGTCAAACAATTATAATTTTATTTCCTTGATTAACTACCCTATTTTATTTTAAATTGGGGAATTATTTTAAGTAAAATTTTTAACAGAAATTTTTATAGGAACTCAATTCACCCCCTCTTGAGTGTCCTACTCTGACCAATGAGGAACATCTTAAGGTCCACCTCTTACTAATTTATATTCACATATAGGAGTGTAAGATAGATTCCCCTGTTACTAAAATGGCCTCATTGGAAACTGTGACTGAGGCTGATCCTGAACCTGACTACCTCCACCAAACTGATCCAGAAGACCCACTGGGCACTTTTTTTGGAAATGGCCATAAACCCCATAAATAAAAAATATCCTGATATATCCAGGAAAATCATGGAAACCACTCCCCATAGTTCTTGAAAGAAAACTTCTAAGGTCAACTCCCCACTGGTCGAAACCTTTAAGGTCCCAGTGTCTGAGACTTACCACTGACAACTATTCCCCTCGAGGAACCCTACTGGTTCTCCTATCCTAGTAAACCTCCTCGCGAGTGAATCCTCTTGATCACCTAGGCCTTCTTCTAAACCTCCAGATGCATTGGAAATGTAAAAGGTGTAACAAATAACTAGATATAAGGACAAAGTACCTCCTATGGACATTTTTCATGAGACTACTCATTAGAAAAAATATCTAGGGTAAAACATAGAAGGTCCTTAAACTTGATTCCCAAATCCGACACTAAAATACTCCCCTAATGAATAAAAATAATGTCCTAACTCTTCATTACCTTCATTGTCGATGAAATGAACATTTTACAGAAAACTTTCTAAAAGTTGAACCATGAAACATTTTCCACCTTCCACTCACCCAAATAATACATCCACAACTGATGTGCAACTACCCACATCTGGCTAACTACCAAAGAGACCCAGTATCCAACCAGGGGAAGAATCAAACTAAAAGTGATCTCAAGCTCCTCTATCCATATCTCTGTCTCCTCATCCTAAAAACATCCATCTTACATTACCAAATCAAATTTTAGAAAGGTGCACAATTCCATCTTCTATTCTCCTTAATCCTCTATCGGATCAACCATATAGTGATCAACAAGATCATCCCACCGAACCTAAAATGCTTGAGCTGCATGAAGATGAAGTACAATATCCATATATGAAATGAAACAAAAATTTACTACACCCAATAGTATGAAATTTTATTTAGATTCATTTAATTCACATTATTTATTTTAAAAATCCCAAAACAACCCAACTCAAACAAGAACAAAATTCATAACGATATATGTACCACTCCTAGGTATCTACTCTATAAATATGTCTAACTCACTTGGTTGTTCAATAAGCTCAGAGTCTTTGCAAAGGATCACAGGGGCCATAAAATCCCAAATCTTAGCTATTCTTCTTGGCTTGTGTTATGCACTATGGTCAATTGGATCTATTTCCATAACAAACCATGAAATCATCATTATGCCTAACTCCAGACTCTATCATTTCTCTCAACCATCACCTTTGATACCACTATATGACGACCCCCTACTACAAAAAAAACTGCAATGAAGGAAGAGAGATAATGACCCTTGAGTCCGGCCTCCATTAGGAACTGAGTTAGAAACCAACATGAGGTTATAAAAAGAATCATAAAATGGGAGGCATTAAACTCTATAATAATATAGGATCAAGAGATAAGATGAATCATCCACAAATAATTCCACAACATAATAAAAAATAAAGTAACCAAAACTATAATAGAGTGAAAGTGTAGACAAAACTGATATAGAAAAAGTCTCCAAAATTAAATACCCAAAATAAAAGCTTAATTAGTGAAAAAACAACTGTTCAAAAAGGTATGATCTAGTACTATCTAGAGGGATCCACATAATACTCATTGAAACCTGAAAATCATTTTATATACACAGGGTGAGCATACACGTATACTCAATAGGAAAAAAACTCTCTCATGAACATGTCAAAGAAGCACACTAGTGTATGCATGAAAAAGAAGAGAACCAAAAACACCTAAATAGGTCAAATATCCATTCCAAACCTCCCCAAGTAATTATCACCAAATAAAGAAATCCATATATAATAATATAATATGAAGAGTATTGATAAAGGGAACCCCACACCACTTTCTTGCTAATTTTATGCTCTCACATCAAAACATTATAAGTCTTGGAACTCCCATATCTTCTGAACAACATATAACACAACCCCATAACAAGGTAAGATCACATCACACTTTTAGACATCTGGGCCACCACCGCACAATACAATCACATCTCGTATCCCCGAAGAATCATGGACCATCATATCATAATTACTTCTAGAATCATAGTACTGGGGTATCATGAACATGAAGGACAAAAACGTTTTTCTCTCATCTTACCATGAAATACCCCCACTATAATCCTCCCCACATCACGGTCATATCAATACTTTCTTAAAAATACCTGGGCCACCACACCATAACACGATTATGTCACACCATGCATGAATTTTTGATATTTATCACAAAATAATAAATTCTATATCCTCAACAAACATAAATTTTATTATTATTATGGAAAAACCAATATCAACATTATATTACATCACATGGGAAGTGAATGTTTCACTCATGCGTTTGTGTGGACTATCGCCTCCATGTAGTGATACATTTCATTTTACATAACCATTATTAATGAATGGTTATTAGGATTTGTTTAAAACTGATATATGATATTTATGATATAATTTTTCTTATGAAGTTATAATATTATATCTACCTTCTTAACTTCCAATCCTTTGGAAAATGATAATATCACTCATGTTTGTGTGTGGACTACCATCTTCGCAAGGTAATGTGATTTGTTTTTCATTTATGATTTACATTGATGGTAATAATGATATATTTATTGATTATATATAATAAAAATGATATAATAAATATTTTGGAATGTTTAATTATTATTTACCCTTCTATAATTCCTTCTGTCAAAAATTTAAAACAATATTCATGCATACGTATGACTTACCACCTCCATGAAAGAAAAAATTTAATTTTATATCTCAATATTTTATGGATGAATCTAAATATAAATATGATTAATATATATATATATATATGATATTTATATTATGATTAAAATTATATAGATTATAGAACCATGATAAAATACAAGGACAATAACTACAAAATAAAAATTTTCATCAAAACAAAAAAAATTAACACCGATAAAATATGATTTTAATAATGAATTTATAATAAATAGGAGTTGAAATATTATAATTAGATCAGATAAGATATTATAAGTATGTTAATTACTCTGTTATAACAATAAAATAAATTTAAATTTATTATACATAAGGTTAAAATAATTTCAAAGTAATTCAAACTCAAGGTG
The DNA here is from genome assembly GCA_963277665.1 of Viscum album. Lineage (NCBI taxonomy): Eukaryota > Viridiplantae > Streptophyta > Magnoliopsida > Santalales > Viscaceae > Viscum > Viscum album. The sequence continues at coordinate 333,615,906 of OY728122.1, forward strand.
AGAGATTTATGTTACAATCTCGTTGTTTATCAGGATTATTTATGATGAAGTCTTTGATGATGAAATTTTATGAACTATCACTAATGAATCCCATGAATTTTCTTATATTGATTTATTTATAGATAATATATGTTTTAATCTAATTTTACTCTCTTAATGTTCTCAAGAGATCAAAAAAATTATTTTAATGAATACCAACTTTATTTCTTTCTTTGGACAAAATTAATTTTTATTCCATGTATATTTTTTATAAAAAAATTTCAATAATGTTTATCTATTATCATATTATTGTTTGAATTCATTTTTACCCATTAATTAATTTTTAATTTTTTAAAAATTAATCTTTTTTCTTTTATAAAATAGGTACTTTATGACTTTTATAAAAACTGTGAAAGAAATATTTATTTTGACGCTTACAACATGAATGAAATTTCCAATGTCATTATCACTCAATTATGATGATAATATTTATAAGATTAAAATTTTCATTCAATAAAAATATTTTCTTTAATATTTTAGAAATTTTTAGATTTTAGATAAGTGATTTTCAAGTGAAAAGGTTATTTTTCTCAAAAAGTATTCGACTAATATTATCAAAGAATTTTAAAAAATTAGAAAATCCATTGGTGTTTCCTATGATTTACTAGTAACATGGTCCAAGATTCCATCCATATTTTTTATTTTCTTGGTTTATGATTATGATGATGAAATTATTAAATGTTTACGAAACATATTTTATTTCAACAAGTTATGATATTATGAATGTTTTATTCTCTTATGACATACACATATAAGATTTTCAATATGTGATGGGTGGTCCAGGAATTATATATCCCTCCAATGAATTTTGTAAATATTGATATCTCATTATATAATGAGTACTATAATGGGGAGTGAACTCAATTATGTAAGTTACATGGAATACTATGATGGTATTGGGAGAGAAACTTGACTAATTATATGATGGAATGCGGAGTGAACCCAATAAAATATGGTAGTCTTGGATGTGTTACCTAACTATGGAAATGATTTTCTATTATTATGTGTATACCAAAGACTTATGTTTTATACCAATGTTATGATCCCATGGATCATGTTATTTGAATTACTTTATGATACATATCTTAAGATCATCTAAGATTTATGTTAGGAAACAAGATTATGATATTTGATATGCATGGTATGGTTTGAAAATGTTAATCTCATGTTCTCATAGACTTATGATCATATTATGTTTAGGTGATCATTAATATTTACCTTGTTTACCCTTACTAATAATCAGAACACACCCTTTATTATGTTTCATTTCCCAATGTTATAAACAAGGGTTTTAAGTATTATTTGTCTAATAATGATGATAGTTATGAAGAACTTAGTGGGAGAAAACATAAATATCTTATGAAAAATATTTTTGTGTATCCATATTTCCTAATATACTCGACCTATATGATTATGGAATATATCATAATATTTTTTAATGAATAATAATTTATTAAGATATAATATATATTTATGAAAAGTATTGGTCACTATAGTTGGTATTAGAGTAAGGTTCAGTTACCTTTGGAAACAAGGATGAGAAAAAGTTAGTCGAAAACATGGAGATAAGTTTATGTATAGGATAAAATACTAAATTTTGTGTAATTATCATGGATGACCTAGGCTAAAGATAATATTTCATAGATTTAAAAGAAGTTTTCTTGATTTATATATCATATAAATTAATTTTCATGATTATATGGTTTTTTAGTATGATTATTTTTGTTTGCACTATGCTTTTTGGTTTTATTCAGTGGAAAAAACTCAAAGGGACTGTGTTAATTCTAAATGTGAAGGAAAATGTAATGATTTTTCTCTTGAGAAACCAACTATTATAGGATATGGAGTTTTAAAAATTATGTCCATTATTACATAAATTTATTAAGATATTAACCAAGTTGAGCTTCCATTTGAGGAAAGTAGAGAACAATGTTCTGTTTAGTCCTTTACGAGGAAGCATCCACCATATTTTATTGGGTCTACTGATCCAATAGTTAATGAGTAATGGATTAGTATGACTAAAAATATATTTTATATTCTTCATTGTTAATATAAAAAAAATTATTTTATCTATTTATCATTTTAAAGGAAAATAAGACCAATGGAGGACTCTTATCAAGAAGACAAGGCAACAAGAAGAGATTGAATCAATGGATTTGGATGAGTTTAGGATTTTATATTTCAATAAGGACTTTTCTCATATTCTTCAAATAAAAATTGATAAGGAATTACTTGACTAAAGTATAAGTATGAAGAATCCATTAGTACCTATGAGGTAATTCTTAAAAGGTTTTCAAGGTATACTTCTATTATTATATTCCAACCGTAAAAACAGGTTGATCGATTATTCAATGGCTTTAAACCAAGTCTCTAAATGGAATTATTGAAAATTGACTTCAGTGCCTATAAATAAATAATTCTATATGTTATAATGGTTTAGATGGAGATTGGATTTACCCATCAATCTCAATGTATTGACAAGAAAAAAAGATAGAATGCAAAGAAAATTATAAAAACCTTGGAGAGAAGAATATAAACATTACTTTATGATCAAAGTGTGGAAGAAATAAAGGTTAAAATTGTCTTAAGTGGAATAATAAATGTTCTAAGTGTGTAAAATAAGGTTATAAAGTAACTAAATTATGAATTTATGGGAAAATGTTATCTAATGATGGAGGAAAATAACTATAGGATGAGACACCCATACTCAAGTGCTTCAAATGCATGAGTATGGGTATTATGCTATCTAGTGAATAAAATTGAATATTAATTATGATGATCAATGTCAAAAACCACTTAAAACTTTAGGAAGAAAAATATAACATGACCAATATTTATGATTAGGGGTATGATAATGATGTGGTGAAAGGTACAATTATCATTCACTCTAGAACTGTTAATGTCCTATATGATTCTATATCTACCCAATATTTTAAAACTAAATAGTTTTATAAGGGTATCACATTACCACATCAATGATTAAATTTTGAATTATTTTTGAAAATCACTAATGATGTGATGATCACATCTCAAGTCTAGGATTCTTATCCAATTGAAGTTTATGGGATTGTGTTTCCTATAAATCATGTTATTCTCTCTTTGGTTGGACAAGATGTTATCTTAGGAATGGATTGAATTTATTTACAGAAAGTCCACATCATTTTCCATATAAGGAAAGTCACATTTGATATTCAAAACCAGTCTATGATCATCTATCAATGTGAAAATATATGAACTTATGATGGAAATCACATCCATTATATGGGTCGTGATTCCAATTTAAAATAGGTTCTTATCACATATGGTTAGGGAGGAACTCAACATAGAAGATATGAATATCGTGTAGGATTTTGTTGATGTATTTATGGAATAGTTTACTATTATTCCACCATATCATGAAGTTGAGTTTTCAATAGAACATATACATTGAGGTACAACTATTTCAAAGAATCCATATAGAATATCCCTAATTAAGATACAAGAATTAATGTAGCAACTCCAGGAGAATCTTGATAAGGGACCCAGTCAACCAAGTGAATCACCATAGGGTGCACCTATTATTTTTTCTAAGAATAAAGATGGATTAATGGGACACTTCATTGATTATCAGGTACTTAATATGATCACAATAAAGAACAAGTATCCACTACCATGTATTTATGACTTGTTTTATCAACTACACATTGCTCAATACTTTTACAAAATTGATCTTTATTCTAGGTATCATCAATTGAGTATAAAGAAGAAGGATATTACTAAAAAAACTTTCATAGAAGTTATGGATATTATAAATTTATAGAGATACCATCCGGTCTTACTAATTCTGTAACTGTATTTATGGATTTAATGAATCAATTATTTATAGATTTCCCGGATCATTTTGTGGTAGTATTTATAAATAATATTCTTATATATTTAAATTACAATGAAGAGTATGAAGATCACTTGTGGATCATACTAAACACCAAAATAAAGGAGAATATATATGACAAATTTATCAAGCACAAAATTTAGCTTAAAAAAGATTCATTTTTGGGTCATATAATCTCATGTTAAGGTCTATCTATTGATCCATCAAAGATAGAAGTTATTGAATATTGGACTTGACCAACCATGATGACTGAGATCCAGGGTTTTTATGGTTTTACCGAATATTATTACTGATTTGTAGAGAATTTATCATGTAAAACTAATCCACTCACTAAGTAAACTAGGATGGGAGCCACATTCATTTAAAAAAATGAGTATGAATAAAATTTCAAGAAACTAAATAGAAGGTTAGTTAGGACACCTATTCTTACACTTCCACTAGTTAAAAAACACATTTAATGTCTATTTTTTACCTTTTAGTGTTATTTTATAACCATCATTAATATTTACAACATTTAAAGTAGAATATTACACATTATTTTTAATAAAAGAACACTGAAACCCATCCCAAAGTTTCATTATAGAGGTTTTTTAACATTGATTTTATTTAAAACTAACATAGAAAGTCTGTAAAAATGGATTTTGATTTTAGGTTTTTGTAAAACTAGCTCTTCCAGCACTCCTGGAAGGCTATCTATGTTAATTTCGTAAAAAAATAACATCAAAAGAATACATACATACAAATCCTTCCATCAAGGCTTTCAATTTTGATATTATAAAAAACTGATGATTTCCACATCTGTTATTAGTATAAAATGTTGTTGATAGAATTCTAGGATGGATTTCAAAATCAATTTTTTATAAAACAAATGATAAAAGTTGATTTTTTTAAAATATTACAATATTACTTAATCACACACCTAAAAAATCAAAATAAAAAAACCAAAAAAAAAATAAAAACCCAACAGAAATAGAACATGAGTAACATAACTCATTGGGAATTTTTACAATAATTTTAATAAATATACAGCTAAATGAAAATAAATATCCAAATTAGTCAAACATAGAAAATATTGTGAAAATAAATTTTTATTATTTTGCAATTAATCAAAAATATATGAAGATAAATCATCAAAAACCTACAAAATAAAGTGTTATGAATTTAAAAAATAACATATTTTTTAAATTACCAGTGTTATAATAAAACTGACCATTTAAAAATATTTTATTATTCTATCCATGATTATCTCATAAAAGAATCATAAAAAATAATATTCACATTCAATATTTCCTTTTTTATGATGAAAATATGTTAATGAAACAATATTTTAAAAATAAAAACATTAGATTTGTAATAAATAAAATATTTCACTGATAAAAAAGCTATCTACATAAAATTTCACGTAATCAATTTTTTCAAGTTCTACTATTATATAGAGATTCCTATTGAACTCAATCCACAAAATATTTTAATTTCAAATATTAATTATAAAAAATGATGTAAAATTAAAAAAATTAAGTTTAAAGAACTAAAGACAAGGAATAAAACTTACTTTTTTAATAACATTCTAAATGTTCATCGAACACCAGTCAATAAAGTGCATGACCAATATTCATTACATTATTTTGGAAAAATATACATAACATCCAATATCCTCTAAAATATAAAATATTTATTATTAATAATAGTATTTTGGATAGTGGTTCATAAATAAATATTTGTTCTTACCCACCAAGGAATGGAAAAAACAAACATGTGATCATTATTTTTTAATCTTTCAGATATATACTCAATTCTAGCTCATTAGATCAAATAAATCACCTCTGTTGAAATTTATTCTAGGTATATAAGTATAATAGTATTGGATTAATATACCCTAGAGATACCTTATTAGAAAACTATTTAATTAATTGAATATAAAATATGTTTACTTAGGGAAAATAAATTAAAAATTGAAATTTACTTACGTGGAAAAGATCTAAAACACAGGTACATTGATCTAATCACACTTTATAAAATTCTTGATATTGGTTTTAAAATATTTGATATATAATATCTTCCAATTATATCAACACTTTTTATAAAATTATAATAATTACCTAAAATAAGAAAAATATGTGATTACTTTGTTACCCAATCAGCTTCTTGAGGAATATATAATGGTGATGGGACCAGGAATTTTACAATCATTTATATTAATTCATTTAATTTAAGATACTAATATATAATTTTAGTATAATAATATATTATAATTATTTTTAATTTAATGATAAATAAAAAATGAAAAGAAAAAATACCTTATTTTCTAATTTTCAATAAAGATTAACTGGCTCAAGTAAAAAATGGCCAATACTCTATCAAACTATAGAAACTTCTTTTGAAGGAAGAAAAAATGCAATAGTTGGATCAATAATATCATTTAATTCTACTCTTACCAATCCCAAATGAATAATAGTATGATGTATAAAATCCCTCTCATAATGTAAAATTTTATATTCCATAATACATACATTGGGACCCCAAGCATGCAACACATATTACAAAGTCTTGTTTGAATGGGGAGGTAGAAGATCTGGGTAAGAAGGATGTACAAGATGTATCTGTATCATCTCTTTTTCAAGTATATCTTATATAGATTATTTCATTATATCATTTAATGAGTCATTCACGTGTCTTATATTAGTCTTCAAAGAATCTATTTCTTCCCTATATTCTTCCCCCATAGATGTTTCACTAGGGGTGGAGCGATTTTTTTTAAATATGATACCCTCATTATATTTTATAACTCACCCATGGTGTTCCAAATTTTTTAAATAAGTGGTCAAAATATCATACCAACATGGTGGGTTTTCTTGGAGGAAATAAGAAAAATTTAATAAGTAATAAGGTAATGAAAATCAATTAAAAAAATAAGTTTTATAAAGAACAAAAACATACCATAAAATATTTCTCCTTCTGAGTAGAGTCATAATTCTATCATGTCACTCTATCTATAAACCCATACTTACTCCCAAAAATATAAATTGAAGTCAACTTTATCTTAAAATCTCCCCATCTTGTTTCCTTAAAGGATAAACACTTTTTCTAATTCATTCTGTCTCTTCAAAGTTAAATGTCAACTATAATTGAATAAATAATATATTAAGAAATGTATAATATTTAAACCATTAAAAAACAATTAAATTAGTTTATGAATTTTACCATTATAGACTCCCACAACAGATCTTTCACTAAATGGTATGTAATAACCAAGTTCTTCCTTTAAGGTACGGATCTTGTCAATTAAGTTGGTTTTAAGTATGTGGAGGAAAAATAAAGTTACATGTCATGTATTTTCAAGTACATGTTGCGTAAGATGTGTAAAGGCCCTATACTTCCCAGTATACTCCATTTGACGGTCTATCCAAGAACTGTATGGAAAAAGGAACAACACAACATGTAGTTCCTACTATATACTGTGTAATTTTCTAAAATTTTCTAAAACTGGCAGTAGCATGGTTTTTATCAGAAGGACAGAGGGCGCTCTCCAGGTTTGTGAAATGGCAGCGCCAGAGATCATTTTAGCTCCCGATTGACAGTCTGAACTCTATTTCAATCGTTGTTAGATGAATTAGAACCCAATCGACAAGCTATGGATTCCTTTTGAGAATTTATTCCAGATTTCTTATTTTGACTTAGTTAATGAAGGTTGATTGTTTATACCTATTTGTAGATCTACTCTTTTCTAGGTCGAATTAGAGACCGACGCTAGACGAGGATAGTTGTATGAGTATAAGGTAGGTGGTATTATGCCTTTAATTAATTGTCTTGTTGTTTACACGTTCCGGAGTTCCGTGGGCCCATGTTTAGGGTGTCTCCTTGAACATAATTGACCCATGTTATTTCCTAATTTTTATTAGGTAATTGATTAAGTGAATTAAGTCATGTTTGAGGTTGTTTGTTGTGATTGAAGACCACCAATTGGTGAGTTTCACATAAATAACCGATGTTTATCCATTTGGCCTATGATTCCTATGTTCATGCCTTGGTTTCCCTTTTTAGGGTTGTTAAAAAAGAAATTTTTTATATTGAATGCTTTCACACGTGAGATAAATATTTTTTTAAGACTTATAATTTTTAGATTACATGTTAGGCTTGTGATATAGATTTCCCAGGAAAGATTATAATTTTTAATCATGGTAATGGTTAGATTACTTGATAGGCTTGGGAAATGATTTTTTCCCATGTTAGTTATTAATTTTTTAACAATGTAATAGTGTAATTTAAATGTGTTGTTTATTATGCTGAAATGATAATATATCAGTTTTTGACCCAGAAACATGCTGAAATGCTGATATAATGGGATCATCCCTGATTGAACCATTCTAAAATGATTATATAACAGTTTTTACCCTGTCACATGCTAACATGCTTATATACTAGGCTTTTACCACATTGATAGATTAAATTCTTGCGTGCGAGGTTTTTCTAGGCAAGCGAGTGAGGTTTTTCTATGTATGAGGGTTAGGTTTTTCTATGCTTGCAGACGATGTCTAGCTATTCCTACGGGTGAAGTTTTTCTATGCATGTGGGTGAGGATTTTTCTATGCCTGTTGGAGAGTTTGTAAACCAAATATTTAAATGGTTGACTTTGGACGTGTCTTCCAATACAAAACATAATCTTGGATTATCTATTCTTTTATATCTATTTAGATGGTCTTTTGAGACATTGACTTTTCTTACTTTATACGAGGGATTGTTGGTATTAGGATGGATATTGATATATTTACAATTCAATGTAATCAGATTGTTTAATAGAAATGAACAAAATATAAATGGAAATCATCACTTGTAGGATTTTTACTTTTCAGTACTTCATATTTTACTGCCTTTCAATTTTTTACACTACCTATTGCCTATAATAACTGATAGATAGGCACAGATCATGGGTGGTTTCCTATTGTTATTTATTTCTCACACCATATTTGAGTCATGTTTTTTTGGCCCAGATAGATTATATTGTTTCATGTGTCGATAAGGTAAAAAACTCTTCTACAAGTACTTGATTTTCTATTTAGGAGTAGAAGAGCATGAGAACAGGCCGAGGCTTGAGATAATTCTGAGTTTTAGTTTTTATTTTTGTACCTTGGTATTGTATCTTATATCTGACTACAATGTATCCTATTTTGGATGCTTTATTAGAACATGTGACATGCTACATCATATTTTGTATTGAACGATGCTTGGTTATTTATCTTATCAGTATTCCATTGTCTATTTCAGTTGTATGTTGTTTAATGATTCTACTATTGTATTATTATTGATTCCACTGTATTACACTATTATAATAAGGGAATAGTTTCCACACTATCACACCCTAGTCCCTCACAACTAGTCGGAAGCCTCTGGAATTTGGGGAAATGCACTTGAGGCCATGTGGCCAACCAGGTATGGGGTACCATTTGAGTGGCATTTGGATCTGGTACATTACAATGTTATATAAGAGGATTTATTTTCTAATTTTCTTTATTGTTTGGTGATTATAGACAAATATGAGAATGCAAGGGATTTTATACTATGCTGTGCATGTGAGTAGCTACCCCCATATACATGATAAAGCCAAATTTCCTTGAATGAAAATTTATTTTTTGGATTTTAGCTATTACGGTTGATTTGATTTCACCACTGGGTGACACACTTATTTTGTGTTGTTATTATTGATATCATTGTGGTTATATTTTTTTTTCCAACCTGATGATATGAGGGTATTACATCTCATGAATCTTATAGAAACTAATTATAAATCACATGCTATGCATTCTTGCCATTCCATTTAGAGAGCATCACTAATTCCATGCTGTTGTGATAGATGTGATATATGGTATGAATTCTATTGAGATTGCTATCATGATAGATGTGCCTTCTATGGTGATAGGTGTACTGATACATGTTATGGTTGAATTGTATGGACGTCAAACTTTGGTCCTTGAGGAGTATGATCCCTCTTGGATCAGAATTTAGTGGATCTTGTTCCGACCATGGGATATATATTGTGTTGTTATGTACTATATGTGGATTCTAAGCATTGATTTGTAGGGAGTTTGGGCCCCTACAGATCATAATTTGGTACACCGTTGATTTATTTTGCAAAAATAGGGGTTTAAGGGAAGTTTTTGAGGATTACTATCAAGAAACCCAGACAACACGATGTGTGATTCTATGAACACACACCACATGTTCTTCTGTTCTGGAAGAGGGAAATTTTCTTTAGTAAACATACTGTACTCTGAGTACACATCTTGTGGTAATTGATTGTGGGTCTGGCCATGTGATAGAGAGCATGGGTTATTAGTTTTTGGTAAGTGCATTTCATGTACGGTAGATAAACACCATGCAGTTTTACTTAGGCGGATCCTATGTGACTCTGGCCATGTGAATGTACATGTCTAGGAGGGAGAACTTGAGTACACACCATGTGTTGGGCATACAAGTCGTGTACCTGGTATTTTTACATGCTTAGGATGACGAGAGTACACACCCATGTGAGATCTTAAGTGTACACACCATGTACAGTTTCTACATGCCGTGTAAACCTCTTTTGGTACCCTTTGAGGGTTTTTCCAGTTTTATTCGCCTTTGATAGTGTTGGAACTACGAGTAATACTTTCCATGTAGTTTTCTATGAAGACAATGATGGTGAATCACATATATAATTCTAAGGACTCCTAGTGGGTTTTTTGTGGAGTTTATCCAAATGGATAGGTTCTTCCTCCAGTTACCGTTTTCAGTCATCACCCATGAGTGAGACTTGGCATGAATGGTCGGTTGGGAGTTTGGACTATCCTAGTTGATAATTTTGATTTGAGAGGATCTGAGATATTTCTCTCTTGACCTATAATGCTCTAGGGAGTCCCTTTTATTGTCCCTCTATTGTGTACTATTTGCAAGGATCCCTATAGTATGATGCCTCTTATTGTTTGGATTGACCAAATCCAACCTTATTGGTAGGAAATTTGTATTATATCTCATTGTTTGAAACCCAGAACTGACCCATGGGGAAGGAAGAGGGGTTAGTGCTTAGGGGATGGTGTTGAAATATTTTTTTTATATCTATGCTTTTGAGATTTGAGTTTTTCTTTCACAAAGAGACCCTTGTGTAAAGACAGTTTAACTATTTGGAGTCATTCCTTGGAAAAAATATGTGAAGGATATTCCATAGGATGTTTATTTTTTTCTTGGGATTAATTAAAAAGGATATTTTGGGCCGAGTAAATCTGTTTTTTTCAGCATGAACTAGTGCTAGGAGTCGATGCTTATTCTTTGTAAGGGGCTAGCCCATGGTAGGTAGCACCCTTAAAGCCTGTTTTCTTATTTTCTACTAAGACCTTTCTGACATTGGTGCCGCTCAGGTGCCATTGTCCTGAGTAAAATGTTTTAGTCTTTAAAGAGGACACCATTGGTCTAATGGGTGATCATTGTATCTTGACCCTTGATATGGGAATGAGCACTCGGGAATGCTCAGTTTGACAGGTTAGAAATGCCTCGGGCATGGTCAACTGCTTAGGAGGACGTTTGAAACTATATTTCCATATGTTATGGGGAATTTGGTAAGTCTTAATCCATGTAAATGGTTGTATTGATGATGTAATTTTGAGCCGGTTCTTGCGTGAGCCATCTGGTACTACGATGCGTAGGGTGGAAAACCTATGAATAGTACCCAAAATGATTCTTTTGCTCTTTTAATCTCAGCATAGTATATGTTGACATACATGGTCTCCATAGAGTGTTAAATGTAAAAAATGATCTGTCATGTTTTGTTAAATCATTGATCTTTGAGAAACTGTGTCTTTTCTTGGTTACCTCTGAAGTAGAGTGACTTAAATGTTTTGGAACCAAGTTCATCCCACTAATCAAGAGGAATTTATGGATCTTGGTTGTTTTGACATGCTAGTCATTTTAATATCTTCATTCATGCCAAGTGATATGACGAAGTGATCGTGGTTTGTGGAATGACACTCATGCATTTAAGTTAGTTTTGAACTAGCGAATCTAAGAATGGATGGTCCCTCTTCTCAATGTACAGGACACTCTTAGGTAGGGAGAATCACATCAGTTCTATTTAAAATTTTAACTTATTGGTATAAGTATCATAATCAAGGACCATTCCAAAATGGTCATTTCTACTTGAATGTCTTTGAATCATGTGAGTATTGGTTCATGTTGATGTTTTCTGGACATCATGATAGTTGTTGCAGTTGGCTATGTGTGAAACCCTTAGAAGGAACAAACGATCATATAAGGACATCGATGGCTAAGAATAAGATATCACATAAATTCCTTGGGATAAATGAATTGTTGTTGGTTGAATGATGATTCATTGGTAATATATGTCAAGTTTCTTTGAAAAGGATGGATAGTAATGGTCTAGCATTCCTTTTTATGGTAATCCTTGAAATACTCTTAGTGTGAGCTTCCTTAAGAGATGAGAATGTCCCCTATCATGATGTCATCCTAGATTCAATAAGAGAGCATTAGTTATGAACAATTATACAGTTGAAATCCATTGGTCTAGTTCGTGACATCTTTCTGTGTTGTGTGCTAGATTAGTGGTTTTTGTGAGGCTTGATTAATCCTAATTGATATATGGGTTTCTATATAGAAACTCCTTGGAAAAACTCTGGATGCTTCCTGCTTTCATTTACATGACCGCTCGTCATATTCTTCTCTGGATTCAGTCAGTGTTATTTTGTGGACTTTCATCCTTGTACCAAATTCCCACTTGTAATAGGGAGTATTGACCAGCTTGGTGAGTTCCTTAGTCTCTGGGTTGGTGAATCTATGGTTATCTGGAACTTATTATCAGGCATATATATGATGCTTAAAAATAGGTAATGATCCCTGTGGGGTGGAACTAGAATTAGGCTTTCACTCATGCTATGGCATGGCTGTTTAATGATAAGTGGATAATTTGAAAAGGGGCATCATTGAGAGACAGATATGGGCTTTGGTGAATGGGTTCATTGTGTATGGATGGTTCCTTGAGAGAAGGTGTTGTGTCCTGTTGCAACAGGACGACCTGATAATCCAGGCATTTATAAGATAACCTATCGAGTGATGGTTTGACTCGTTATCCTTTTTATTACTTGTGTATGGTTCAAGTGAGCTAGTTTAAAACCTACACCATTTTAAGGTGGGTCTGGTGTGAATGTCCGCAATGTATTTAAATAGATGATTGCGTGACATGTTTTGATAAGGTTGATTGGGGTTTTTCTGTTCCTTGTTAGGAGGCCACAATTTTGACATCATATGTGTTCGGGTTCGCCCAATTAAAGGAAAATCAAAATGGTGGCATCACAAGAATTCTCAGGGGTGTGCTTTGGGGATTTTTTCAATGATGAAGGTGTCTTGGTAATGATGTCATGTGAGTTGTTCTTGATAGGATCACGAAGGTTACTCTCTTCCTACTGATCAAGGAAACCTTTAGTGTTGATGGTCTTGGGAGATTGTACATCCATGAGATTGTACAACTGCACGAGGTTCTACATTCTATAATTTTAGGTAGGGATTCCCATTTTACTTCTCGTTTAGGGTAAGGGATTCATATGGAAATGGGTATATAGGTCCTTTTGAGCACTACTTACCACCGCCAGATGGATTTCCAGTCAGAGCGCATGATTCAGTTTCTGGAGGAAATGCTTCAGGCACGTGTCCTGAATTTCATGGGTTATGGGGAGAGACACATACCCTTGGATGAGTTCGCCTATAATGATATATTTTAGGCTACTTTTTATATGTAACAATATGAGGTTTTGTACAATAGTCCATATCGATCACCCTTATGTTGGCTGGAGGCAGGAGAAGTAGCTATTCTAGGACCTTGTCTTGTCTAGTAGACCAATGAACAGGTTCAGGTTATTTGGAAGTGGGTGGTTACCGCGCATTCTTGACAAAAATCTTATGTCGATCACCATAGAATACCTCTAGAGTTTGAGGATGAGGATCAAGTTTTCCTACATGTTGCGCTGAGGTTGGGACACAAGAGTATCAGGAGATAAGGTAAGATTTCGCTGAGATAAATAGGGCCATTCATGATTTTGGATATAGTCAGACCAGTTGCCTATTGGTTGAAATAAACTTAGAGGCACAAGGATATTCATGAAGTCTTCCATGTTTCTCAGTTTTGATGTTAGATTTCAGACCCATCTCCCACTTTTCAACCCGAGGAGGTTGAGTTCCAAGTAGATGAATCCTTTTAAGAACATCCTTTTCGTATTGTAGATTGTAGCACGAATGTTCTCTATGACCGATCTGTTCCTTAAGTATGAGTGTTATGAAAGAAAAGTCGAGTACGATATGATACATGTGAGATGGATACTGATTTATGATCGTAGTGGATAGAGTTATTCTCTGTTTGTTTCTTCACCTCCCTTTGAAGGGAAATTAATGGACAAATTTCTTTAAGGGGGGAAGTTTTTAAGAACTCAGTTCTTCCTTTATAGTCACAATCATGTATATTATATTGTTTTTAAGTAAGTAGTGGAAAAATAATGTTACACGCTTTGTATTTTCAATACACACCATGGAAGATGGGTACACACCCTATACTTCCTAGCATATTCCATGTAACGATCTGGCTAGGACCAGTTCTGAAAAAGGAACTACACAACATGTATTTCCTATTTTATTCCATTTACGTTTATAAAATTTTATAAAATGGGTAGTATACTTGTTTTCTTTAGTCTAATAGAGGGGGATCATCATGTTCACAAAATAGCATATCTATAGCTCGTTTTGTCTCCTGATTGTCCGTCTGAACTCCATTTCGATCACCGTCAAATGTGTTGGAACCCAATCAGTAAGCTCTCGATGGATCTTGAGACATTCTTACCGATTTCTTCTCTCAACATAGTTATTTAAGTTCAATATTTTAAACATGTTTTATAGATCTACTCCATTATTTGTTGAATTAGATCTTTACACCGGATGGGGAGATTCATACGAGTACGAGGTAGGTGATCTTGTGTCTTTCATGAGTTGTCTTGTTCTTTATCCATTCTGGAGTGTCGTGTGATCATATTTAGGGTGTTTCCTAGAACAAAATTAATACATATTATTACATAATGTTGATTAAGTAATTTATTAATTGAATTAAATCATGCTTGAGGTTTCTTAATGTGAGTGAGGGCCACCCGTTGGTGCGTTTCCCTCAATTAACCATTGTTTAGCCATTTGACCTAGGATGCCTATGGGCATACCATTGTTTCCATTTTTAGGGTTGTTAAAAAATAAATTGGTTAAAATGAATGTTTTCCCATGTGATATAAATATTTGATTAAGACTTTTAATTTTTAAATTATATGTTAGGCTTGTGATATAGATTTCCCATTTAAGATTTTAATTGTTAATCCTGGTAATGGGTAGATTACGTGATAGGATTGTGACATGATGGTTTCCCATGTGAGTTGTTAATTTTTTAACCATATAATACTATAATTTACATGCATTTTTTATTATATTGAAATTCTCATATACTGGGGTTTGACCCTGAAACATGCTAAAATATTGATATACCTGGCTTATTCCTAATTTAAACACTCTAAAATGATTATATATCAGTTTTTAGACTGACATGCGATAAAATGATTATATAATTGGCTTGGCCCTAATTGATAGATGAAATATCTGTATGTGAGGTTTTTGTATGCCTATAGGTGAGGATTTTCTATGCCTATGGGTGATGTTTTTTTATACTTGAGGGTGAGGTTCTAAACTGAATATTGAAATGGATTAATTTGGATGTGTTTTTCATGCCAAAGCACAAGCTTGGATTCTCTATTACCTTATATCTATTTAGATTGTCTTTTGATACATCAATTGTGCTTACTTTATAAGAGGGATTTTCAGACTAAGGCCATATCTTGAGATATTTACAATTCAATGTAATCAAATTGATTAATGAATATAAACTGAATATAAATGGAAATCAGTACTTGTAGGATTGTTACTTAGGATTAATTCCTAGTTTACTGCTATACCATTTTGTATACTACCTACTGCATATACTCACTGACAGATAGACACAAATCATGGGTGGTTTCCTACTGAGATTTATTTTTAATACCCTATTTGGGTTATGCTTTTGGGATCAAACAGATTATATTGTTGCAAGTTTTGATAAGGGAAAGCACCCTTCTACAGGTACTTGATTTTATGTTTAGGAGCAGGAGAGCATGAAACCAAGATGATACTTGCGATGCATCTGAATTTTCATTTTTATTTTTGTACCTTGGTATTGTATCTTGTATTTGACTACATTGTATTTTGTTTTGGAATCTTTCCAAGAACACGTGACATGCAACATAATATTTTGTATTGAATGATTCTTGGTCATTTATCTTATGAGTCTTTCACTGTTTTGTTTCAATTGTATGTTGTTTAAAGTTTCCACTATTTTATTATTATTGATTCTGCTATGTTACACTCTTTCAAAGAGGGCATAGTTTCTCCTCTCTTACACCCTAGGTACATTCTACTAGTTGGCAGCCTCTGGCATTTGGAAAAAACATGCTTGAGGCCATGTGGCCAACTCAGTACGGGGCACCAGTTGAGTGATATCCAAATCCGAGGCGTTACATGGTCGACCCTCATCCTATTAGGATATGAAGTAATTATCCAGAATGACTCTATATAGCCCAGTAAGTCCTACATTGTGTGGAACTTGGGCTGGTTGGGAAGTCATTCTCATCAAAGCTAATTATCACACTTTTCTCTCATTGTGCTCTTGAATTTTTTGGTAAACATGTAATCTCACATTTACCATCTTTTGGAACCATCCTATTTGGAGAAGAAAAAGAGATAAAAATAATTTTAAGAGATATAATTTTAATTTCATTATATAATTTAAATAATATATATAAATTTAAATAAATAAATATACATAGCTCAGTTCCACTTCCTCATGTTTTTTTATGTGACATTTATTTATTTATATTTTGTTACATCATTTAGTGTATTTGACAATGTTTTATATTTTTTAATTTATGTTTATTTTGAATTAATTCTAATATATTGTTTAATTATCATAACTGTGTTTTTTTGGAAAAATATCAGTTTACTGTTTTATTTTAGTCATGTTGTCTATTATTATTTTTAGTCTAATAAATATATTATTATTATCAAATGTTTCCAATGTAATTGTTTAAATAATTTTATTTTCTTAACAGTTTTATTTCATTTATTCATTTTTTATTATTTTAAGTTTTTTAAAATAATGATTTTTATTAAATCAAATTATTATTTTTTATTTCATGTTATATTTCAAAAATGTAAATTTTCAATGTTATGTTTTAATTTAATTTATGTGTTAAATAAATAGTTTCTTTTAATTATTTCTGTAATTAAATAATTTACTTGAGTTTTAATTATTTTAATATAATTTATTTAATCAAATATTAAATTAAATATAATTTATTTCACTTTCATTTTATTTCAAATTTTTTTTTAATCCTTTTAATTTTAATAAATTATCTTTTTTATTATTTATTTTAAGTAAAAATAATTTATTTTACCTTGTATTAATTTTATTAATTTATTTATTTATTATTTGAATTTAAATTTCTTGAAATTATTTTATTTATTTACCCAGCTAAGTATGTGTGGTCAATATACTAGCCACATCCTTACTGTCTATTAAACCATATCCTTACTGCCGATTGAAGCTCGATGATAACTGAACATCCCACCAGAAATTTAGGTTCAATTATAGCAGACCACCGAAGAACCACTAGGATGCCAAGCAACTATTCAGGATGTTCTTTGGATGAATCATATCACCATGATGACGAGTCACTGTCAACCGAAGAATATGACCTGACTCCCCACTTAGGATGAATAAATTAGAGATTCCATCAACAATTGAGGAAATCTAGCCACCGCGGGTCGTACCACTTGAACAGATCCAGCTGACCAAAGATGAATTATATCAATCTAAAAACCTATATTCTGTAAAAATCCAAGTTGAGGCGTCACAACCCTTACGATGTTAGATGATCCCCATAGATACACAAAAATGGAAAAAATGCAACCGAAGAAAATATATATATTATATATAATAAAAATAATAATAAGTTTATATGTATTTATTTATTTATATGTTTTTTTCAATTTAATAAAGGATATATATATAAATGTGTATATATGATATAAAAAAGTCTAATATGCCACTTACATCCAAACCCAATTATTTTTGAGGAATTGGGCCCTGAGATTGGCACTACACTACCTAAAAAATTTATTCCAAACTTTTTCATTGCCTTATTTTCCTACGGGGAAGTTTCTATACAGAAATTAACAATTGTATACTACTTATTTGGTGAAATTAGGAAATTTACTTAAAATCCAAGGATATCATGGGTATTGAAAGATGATCATGGGAATGGAGTTTCATGTGAAGTACCATTTTTTAGAGGAGGGATGCTCAATTCATCAAAGGAGAAAGATGCATAGTGACGTGCATACCATATGGACATCAAGGATAGGTTTATGAGTAGTGATCATGAGTACGTATGATTGATTCATGTGAAATTTTCTGTTAAATGTGATAGAACTAGGCGAGGGGAATTCAAGAACTATCGACCAAATCATACTTCATCAAAGGGGACTATTCCATCATCCATCATTCATTCCACTAGAGCAGGGGTAGAAGAGAGTAGAATACTAATATGGGGAGTGAGATCAGATCCAAAGTTGGAGCATGAGAGGGGAAGCAATCTCACAAAAGATTCATCTTTATCTCTTTCTTTTTTCACTTCTAATTTTTTTTCACTAGTATGAGTAACAAATTTTCTTAGGGGTATCTGGTTAGGATGGATTGATTTTCATTTATATATTATTCCTTGGTTAATATAATATTTTAGTTCATTTTAAGAATTTTTTTAATTATCATTCATTTATGAGCATTGCTTCACACTACTCAAAGAACCGATAGGTGATGGTAGTGAATCATTAAACATTGGATCATTAACTGAAGTACTAAAAATCAGAAAAGAAAGATAAATACCTTCTCTATATTGAACAAATAAATTCTAAATTTATGATCGATAGATCAAAAACTAATGAGGGTTATCCAGGTTGTAGGAATTTACTAAATAGAAAACATAGTGTATCTCCACCTTTTTCTCAACACATTGAATATTTGTATTAATTTTAGTGGAATCATAGAGCATATTTTATATCAATTTAAAGCAGTATAAGGGCCTTAATTTTATCAACTATACATATTTACTCTCTATTTTTTCTCTTTGAACCTGTTAATCACTTCATCATTTCACTGTTATTTATTATTGTTGTTATTGTTTTTTTCTTTAATTTGTTTTATTCTGCACAACACTCTCCTTCCATATGTTTTAACAATTCTACAATTAACACTGGTTATAAGAAGTAATTTGGATTATAAATATTATTTTTTTCTAAATTTCCATGAAAACGTTTCCCCATCAAATTTTGGTGTTGTTACCATGGAAGGAACATGCAACCAAGAGACAAAAAAATGATATATATATATATATTTATTTATTTTAAAAACCCTATAAATATAAAAAATATATTTCAAAACATAAAATATATTTCAAATAAACATGTTAAAAAATAGGTTCACTTACTACTTTAACAAACAAATTTTTAATCCAGAACTTAATAATCCAAATTACGAAATCCAAAAACATTGTTATAGACTTTGAAAACTAAAGAAATAAGAATTTTAAAATCTCAATAATAGAGCTGAAAATAGAAACATCAATACACCACAATGTTTAGTTCATACCCCAGGGAGACCTAGACTTAGAGAGTTCAAAAGACCAATAGTGTTAAGAAATCCTTCTTGAATAAGATTCTCTTATAGATATTAGAATTTCAAAATTAAACAGTCTCATATCTCCCAACTTCCATCATTTAATGCCTCCATGTAGAAGATTCACTTTAATTTATTAGAGACTTTTATGGTTTTGTACAATAATTTCCTCTGTGTGGTCTGAGTGAGGTGGAGTTAAGGTTGATGGTGTTACTGTTCCATATTAAGGGGAGGGACAATATTTCGTTCTAGTACTTAGATGAATAAATATTCGAAACTTGAGATGATGTTTTCAAATCCCTTGTATTGAAATTCTAATCCAGAAAAACCACCATTGATGTCAGTCAAAATATCTCTTGGGTTGTACAGGATGATTGAAATCTGTTTCACAGAGATTGAGATAGGTTCATAAGACTTATTAAGCAAAGTCCCAATCAAAAGTTAGCTTCATATATGATCATATATACTTTTTATAATTCCCTCAATCTTTACAATATGAAACTAGTTGACCAATCTTGTGAGGGTGACTTCTCTGATTCCAATACTGATAATCTTATGTAACTATTTGATAAATTAGACCAAAATTATCAACATAATTTCACTAGGAAAAGAGTCATTCATAGGTATAAAATTATTACTCAATATTATTTTTTTAAAGAATAGGTTCTTAGAGTGGAGTTTTATAACTATGGAATGATTGGTCACAATAAAAATGTTGTCTGAAATTAGATCTCCATCTCCAATTTGATAAGAGTCCTCATTTTGTAGTCTCTAGGACTATAAATTGTGGAGTCCAAGATCCTTTCTCAAATCAGTATAATTTTGGTAAAAAAAATACCCCCAACCTATCTTGGAAATAATAATGTTTCATTAAATAGTCCACTACCAAAATTATCAAGCAAAACCCAAAAAATATTTCCAAAAGCATTATAGAGATAAATATTTAAACTCTTAAGGAGAAATCAAGGGCATGTTGCAGCAGGTTTTGGGTGATATTGGTTAATTAAAAAGTGATACAAATTATAGAATTCATAGTCTATAAATTCAAATGTTTTAAATGGATATAGACCTAGGAGGAAGAGACAAATGAAATCATCCAAGAATAATTGTATCAAACCCAAGAGATAAGGTTATAGGGGTAATGACCACTTAAGGTCTATAAGTTCAAGAACCAGTTAGGGAATATTCTATGAATAATGAATGTTATGTCCAATCTAAAACTAGAAATAAAAATATTGGAAATCCCAAATATGGAATTTTTGTAGACCAGGTGAATTTGAGAAAAATTATAACCCTTCACATAAGAAAACCATATAATAAGAAAATTGAAGTTAGAATTGATAAAATAGGGAATGAATAAAGTAAGGTATAAGGATAAGAAGAATAACCCACATGGTTTGAAGAAATATCTCATACCATCCCTTTTTACAGTTGCTGAAAAAGAAAAGTGAACATGATATCCTCAAGTTTCTTTAATTTTTTTTGGAGCTTCAGTGTTAACATCCCCTTTATGGAATATTTGAAAAAAAACTTATTTGAAATTTATTAGTTGGTTCTTAGCTAATAAGAGGAGATGGGGGGAGAGATCAACAATTAATTTGAATGGGCAGTGTAGTTCCATAGTCCAAAAGAATATTACCCCAAACCCAAAAACCTTGACAATTTTTCATATCTTATAAAATTGGTCACAATGGGGAGATTATGTGATTGTGTGATCTATGAGCTAGAATTAACCTTATGTTATACTCCCTCTTGAAAAATTTGGGTCTTAAGTACCCAAAACCAAATTAATTTTCACTATATCTAGTTGATATGTCACTTTTCTATCCATATGGGATGATATATGACATATTAGTTTATGTGTAAAAACTATTTTTTCCCATATACTTCCATATTTTCCACATGGACTGTGATAAAAAGGTGCCAATCATTTTAGATAGGTGATTCTTAGCTATTCCTGGGGATATCATTGATTTATCAAAGGGTAATATTACCATCTCAGTTTGGGTGGATTGAGATGAATTTAAAGTTTAGTAAGATCCTCTCCTCGAGGAGAGATTTAAGTTGTTTGATGTTGTAGATGAGGTGTTTAGATTTGAGGGTAGAAAAGAAAATAATCATCCCTTTAATGAATTTCTCACTGATCCTATTAGTGAAAATTTTGAATAATGTTCTGTTGAATCTACGTCTATACAACAATTGAAATAATTGGGGAGAATTGAGATTAAAATTAGGAAATTAATTTCTCAAAACCATGAAGTGATCCTTTCTAGAACAAGCTATCTTGTTGAAATTTTTCACAATTTGTTTATTATTTTCAACCCTCTTTACCAACCAACCCTGATTATAATTCCTAATTATACCAAACTTTGAAATTTTAGTCTGTTCATAGTATTTATTCTACTTAAAATCAAATTTTTATGGTTGAGGAGGAGTATATAGTAAATTTTGTTTAATTTTAATTTAAGGTGAGTTATTTGGATATGTTAATATTGAGCTAGATGAGTTTTTTGGATTTTTTTTGAATGGAAAAATAATGTGTCCCTCCATAATTTCATTACTTGGATGATTAAATTTTGGTCCATGATTTTGAGAAAATATTTGAAGATCCTGATGACTAACTCACTGCCGCTCTCAAGGATGTTTCCTTTTAATGTTATCCTGTTGTTGAAAGTGATCCACCTACAACAAATGTTTTTTATTTTTACGATCCTAGTAATTTATTAATTATGGGGGAGGGTTTTGATGTGAAAAACAGAAGTATGTTAAATCATTATGATGTATCTAATGAGATTTTTTATCCTTTTCTTGAATCATTAAAAGATAATCTAGATTTTGATGCTTTTGAAGAAAGGATACGTAATCCTCATGTTTTGGAGTGGAATTATCTAGCATGATAACTTATAAATAAACTACCCTATAACCAATTAATGATGAATCTTACCCACTAAATGACCATAATTAAAAAACATTAGGGTATTGAGTCTGGCTGAGGAATATAAAACTAAAGATGCATGGGAAGTAACCCAATATTTTTTCTTGTTTTTTAATTTTTTTTGAATAGATTATATTTTCTTGATTTTCTGTATAGTAGAATTTAAAAGACAAAATTATAGAAGGTTATACTAGATTATCTTTCTTTTATTTTATTTTTTTCAATTAGAAAGTATTGATGTTATCTTACCTTGAGGTAAAGATGGTGTGTTGTTTGTCAACTAACCGTTTGAAGAGGTCACAATTGGTTGTGATATTTTCATACCAATGGTAGATCCGTTATGAATTTCATGAATTATGGAGCTATAATTTCAGTTGAAAACTGGATAATATCCCCCTTTATTTTTCTCTAGTTGTCATTTTTTGATATTAACATTTTTATGTCTCATGTTAATTTATTCATTTTTTAGGAGTTTTAAATTTTTAACCAGAGTGATTTTTTAATCATTACTTCGAGGAAGTATAATTTTATATACAATAATTAGATAAACTAATGCAAATTTGGGGAGTAAATATTTCATTTCATTCTAACAATTTTTAGTGATTCTACTAGGTTTTAAAAATTCACTATTTTAAATTTATTTTTAATTTTTTGGCCGTCTACATTCTTTCAACTCTTATTTTCACTATAATAATTTATTTACCTCTATTTTTGTGTTATTACATGATTAATTACTATACTCCATTGAAAATAATTCATTAACTCACTTATAGCATTCAACTTACAGAATTAATTTTTTATATGATTTTAATTTTAGATAATGTATAGTAGGAATAATTTTATTTTCTTGGAATGTTTTATATTATTTATTCCCATGTAGAAAATTATTTTTGACTCTCATATCACCCCTTATAATAAATGTTTTCCTATGAAAAATTTCTAAACTTATTTGAACAAGACTATTTAATTTTTACCCCCAATATGAGATTCAATAATGGGGAAATTATTGAGTTTTATTTATGGGGGAGGGGTCTTAAATGCACTGAATTGAATTTGACTGCGAACCCACAAAAATTATTTAATGAATTTTCAAAATTCCTCCCAGTAAATCATAATTTTAGGATGTACATGAAAATACAAAATTCAAATAAAACGGAAAAAACAAAAAAAATCATTAAATCATCACATCATTTCTAGGATATTATTTCATTCTCAATTGAAGGGTTTCCCTAATTCTGAAATTGATAGGTAGTTTGATTACTATGTTTTTGTCTAAAATTCTTATGGAAATTCAATTTAGGAACTAGTGAAGGGAGTGTAATGAGAGATATTTTTTGGAAATTGAAATTATAACTTTAGGAAACATTAAATTGGAACTTGAAAATGGGTGACTCACCTTTATTAAAAAACACATCGTTGATCCTATTAAAAATAAAGTAGTATAAGTATTTTGAATCTGGAGTAAAATAATTAAATGAAATCCCAAATTTAGACGCTGAGACAAGGTTGCTGAGTGCGTTTTTGTTAATAAATAAAACACAAAATTTGTAAGTTATTTGCATAGTTACATGAACAAACATTTGTCCATGAATAATTTAAATAAAAGGACCATATAAAAACATTTCTCATTAAGGTGGTGAGAATTTTGAACGCAATAAACAAGGGGATAAAATAATTATATGAATATCATTTGGTTTGTATCAATGAACTGGAAAAGGGACCATTGATTTTTTTTAACCCAAGGGAGAGTGATAATCACAAGTTTCATTTTTTTAAAAGATTGGGGCTGACGCCACATTTATTCCTAAAGAAAATCAAAGACCTCTTTTTAACTGGGTAGAGGGAGACCCATTACATATCCCGAAGGCCCAGTGGGCATGTATCCTATTACACGGCCCGTAGGCTCAAATTATTAGCTCAAGGCCCATTCTGTGAATAGTGCTGCTAAAGTACTCGCTTGCTACAGTACCCACAGAGTACCTATTTACTCCTATAAATAGAACTCAAATTTGAAAAAGAAGTAGAACAATGAGTTATATTCATTCGGTGCATTATTATTTCATGTATTGGAGGGATTTTTATTTTCTTTGATTTTGAGCGATTTGAATCTTGGGCAGGATATTATTTTATTTTTAGCATCCTTTGCGAATAAATAAAATATTTTGAATTGCCTAGGAGTGAAATTGACTAAGAGGGAGATTTTGATGTGACCTATACTTTACTTTTTTCTACATCATTTAGTTTATTTAACTATTTTTCTTTTTCAAAATTAATGTATCTATTGAATTAATTACAATTGTTGATATTCGGATCTTTAATTATCATATCTATGTTTTTATGTTAAAATATCATGTTATTGGTTTAATTTAGTAATGTTGTTAATTGTTATTTTTAGTTTAATAAATAAATTTATTTTTATCACTATTTCCCATTTAATTGTTTGAATAATGTTTATTTATTAATTTACTACTTGTTATTCATTTATTCATTTTTCATTATTCTATGTTTTTCAAAATTATAATTTTTATTGAATGATATTATTTTATATTAATTTATATTATATTTTAAAATATTCAATTATTAATGTTTTGTTTTAATTTAATTTAATAGTTAAATAAACATATTATTTTAATTGTTTGTGTAATTAAATAATTTTCTTAGGTTTTAATTATTTTAATATAATTTATCTACTCAAATATTTAATTTAATTTAATTTTTTTGAGTTTCATTTTTATTTCAAAATAATAATTCTACTAATATTTCAAATTTTAATAAATCATTTTTATTATTCTTTATTTAATGTGTAAATAATTTTTTATTATTATTTATTTATTTTATTTTTTTATATATTTATTAAATGAATTTAAATTTATTAAATTAATTCAATTTTTTTATTTTCCCCGTTAGGTACGTGCGGCCAATATACTAACCATTCCACAGTTAGTATACTAACTGTTTGAGATGATGATAACTGATATCATGGTATGCATATATACAGTGAGCCCTCTACCTCTACATGATTGTGGCACCCCAAAAAATCTAACCATGCCTCTATCCCTACCTACCGCGCCCTGCCTACTTTGACTTCATAACCTACTTACAATATAGGTGGATTTCAACTTACTAGGTGTGCACGTACATGCCATGCCTTGGCCAATCCCTTACCACCATCTGTGAAGACAACCGCTACCCTCACCATCAGTTTGAAACCCACTAAAGGTCGAGACCCAGAATCTTCCAAGGGAGAAGAATCACCTTGTTGCACCTTTGAATCTTGAAGAGGGAACCAATCATTCTTCTTGACCACTAAAGAAGCCACATTGAGCCACACTACCATGGGAATCACCATACTAGAACTCATCGCATAGGTAAGCAAGATTCATCACTTACTCGAACCAAGCACCACTATGAGGATGAAGTCCAAAACCGATGATGTTAAACCAAATGTAGAGTGATAACATATTAGCTTCGACTGAATTAAACTAGATCCTCATGGCCGATTAAAGATCAAATATGAATGAAGTTCCCACCAAAAATCCAAATATGTTATCAACTGACCATCAAAGAGCCACCGTGATGTAGAGACACCACTGAAGATGCTCTTTGGCTATATTAGATAACAAAGATGTCATGTCACTATTGTAAAAAGAAGAGGACATGCCTCACTATTTCAGTTGAATAAACCCAAGCTTCTATCAACCATTGAATAAATATTGACCCCACAGTTTGTACCACTTAATAGATCTGGCTCACCAAAGATGAATTCCACCTATATGAAAACTAGGCTTCTGTGGGAAGCCATACTGATCCACCACCCCCTGAAAAGTAAGATGATCCCCAAGGATAAGGAAAAAAGAATAAAAATAAACCAAGAATATATATTTATATAAATGATATATAATGATAATATAACAATAATGATAATAGATTATATATATAATAATAATAGGTTTATATTTATTTATATATTTCTTTAAATTTAATAACAAACAAACACTCTCTCTCTCACACACACACACACACACACACACATATATATATATATATATATTATTAAAAACATTCCAGGGCATCACTGACATCTGAGCCCAAAAAATGTTTTTTGGAATTATGCCATGGTTTGGGAATGGAATTTTCTAAAAAAATTATTCCAAACCTGCCCGTGATATAATTTTCTAAAGGGGATGTTTCTTTCTAAAAATTAACAACTACCATAAAACATGTCTGGTTGAATCAGGTAAGTTACTTTAAAGAGAAGGATATCATGGGTACTTTAAGATAACAATGGGTATGAATTTTTGTGAGGATTTTATTTTTTGGGGCAAGTGATTTTTGAGTCACTCAATGATGAAGATTCACAGAGAAGTACATGCCACATTGACGTCATGGAAATTTTCTAAGTGGTTATTGTGAGTGCTCATTAGGGATTCACACAAAATTTTCTATTAAATTGGGAAAAATGTAGGGGGGGGGATTATAGAAAAATATAACAAATCATTCACCATAAAGGTGCATGATTTCATCATCCATCATTCATCACATTGGAGCATAATAAGATGAGAGTAGACAAATGAGCTGGGGAATGAAATCAGATCTGGAGTTGGAGCTTGAGGAGGGAAGAAAAATCACAGGAGATGCTTATTCCTCTCTTTCTTCTATTTATTTTTAATTTTTTTAACACTAGTATGAGTAAATAAATTTATTATGTGAATCATTTTGTGATGAGTTTATTTTCATTTTCCCAATCTTCTTTGGTTAATATAATTGTTTACTTCATTTTATGTATGCGTTTATTTTTCATTCATTTATGAACATCACTTCACAATACTCAAAGAACTGAAACCTGGTGGTAGTGAATCATTATACCTTAGATCATCAACTGAAGTACTAAAAATTGGATAATGAAGATGAATTATTTATCCATATTGAACTAATTAATTCTAATGTTAAGATCAAAAGATCAAAATTAAAGAAGGTTATGTAGGATGTGGGAATTCACTGAAGTAACAACTCAGTGGATCTATACCTTTTTCTCAATGAAAAAATAGTTTTATTAATTTGATGATAAACAGAGATAATATTTTATATCATTTCAAAGCAGTATTAAGACCTCAATTTCATCCACTATTTATTCTTACTCTCTATTTTTTCTCTTTACACCTATTAACCACTTCACTATTTCACAATTATCACTTATTGTTGTTATTGTTTTTGTTTGTTTTTGATTTTTTTGTTATTCAAAAAATTATAATTACATATAGTTTGAAATATCTCACCACAATACTTTTTATAGGTAGTAATATGTTTAAATATAATAATTTTACCCGAACATGCATGATAGAAGTTTTCCCATCATCTGTCATTTTGAAAGATGTATTCTAACTCAAAAAAAGAATGTGTACGTATATCTGACTAAAATTAAATGAATATAATAAATATAAATTCACTGTTTATAATGGAAAATAATACATTCAATGTTATATTTTTCAAAAAAGTGTGAAACTAAAACTACTGTATACTAAAATTACAACAAAAATTGAAATAAATGGTTATCATCTAAAAATCTGTTATTTTTTATACCTGTATCTTCTTAAAAATAATGAAATATTTTAATGTATTTTTTAATACTAGGAATAAAATTAAAAATATTTTATTTAATGAAAACTTATACCTGCAAATGATGAATATAAATAAAATAGTGACAAAAAAATGATGAAGGAAAATTTTTTCAACTAAAAAATAGATTTTTGAGTTTAATGAATATAAAAAATATTTCAAAAAGG
Source organism: Viscum album (assembly GCA_963277665.1). Classification (NCBI taxonomy): domain Eukaryota; kingdom Viridiplantae; phylum Streptophyta; class Magnoliopsida; order Santalales; family Viscaceae; genus Viscum; species Viscum album. The sequence continues at coordinate 333,644,360 of OY728122.1, forward strand.
GAGGAATTATAAACATAAATATATATAAATATAAATTTTAAGAATAAATTTTTAACAATTTCAGTTTCACAAAAAAATATAAATTACCTGATTAATTAGGAGAGTAGTGTTGAGTTTTCCTAGATCCCCTTTTCATGAAAATTTCTTGTTGCACGGAAAATTTCCACATAATGGTTGTTATTTTCACAGAGTAATCATGTAATAGATATATAAATTTTAGATAATTCTTCAACATTATCAATATTATAATCACCTAAATGAATTTCTTCACAATAAAAATAGCGGACCACTGGTCATTTTGTGGGACAACAAAAAAATATATTTGTTTTTCACGATTATCTGTGATTAATAATTACTCCTTAAAACTAAATATTTTCAGAAAAAACTATAAATACACACTCATCTTGATTCACACCACTTTTTGTAAAACACTGAGATTTTGTGAAATATTTTTTTTCAAATTAATTTAATGTTTTTGATATTTTTCATTTCACACAACACTTAATATAGCTTTTTTTATATAAAAACACTATGCGTGGATTGTGTTATAAACAAAACCAAGTCAATATTATGCTATATGAAAAACCTTTATTATGTTTTAGTACATAAAACACCATGTTTGGCTTGTATTACCCAAAATACCACGTACCATTGATAAATTTCATTACACACAAGGCTGTGTTTTATTGAACTATAATATAATATTAATATTATTATAATTACCACATAACCTTTGGAATGGAATTTTTGAATATGATTAAATAAATTTGGAATATATGATCTACACATGTATATGAGATTAATCATTTTGTTTTCAATTAGTTATAAATGAATGTATGATCAATTTGGGAATGAAGAAATTCCTTTTCTAAGAAAATTATTTTTTCATGTAAAAGCAAACTTTTTTCTCAATAAATTAAAAAACCATTCTTATTAAAGTTTTAAATACAATTTATGTATTATACATTCAATAAATATTGTTTATAGTCATCCAATAGATTTTATAGGTACATGATAAGAATAAATTAAATTTTATGAATAAAAAGATATATTTTTATAAAAGGTAATTTTACTTCCTTTTAATGGAGAACCCATTTTAATTTGATTTTTAACACTTTTATATTTTTTATTTGAAAAACTAAAATTCATTTTGGAATTATAATATCAAAATTTACTTTGGGAGTATTTTTGGTATTTTTAGAGAAGATTCATTGTTCGGTGAATAGTGAAAACACCTAATTTTAATTCAAAACTGCATTTACATATAATGTATTTATATTTTTTAATTATATTTTAGCTGAGTTTTAAAGTTTAATTAGATAAATTTTATAACAGATTATACAATTTAGGTTATTTTAATCAATTTAAAATTAAAATTGGATATGAAAACATTTCAAACATTTGACCATTTTTACTTTAAAATCATGCATTGTAGTCCTATCTAGGGGATTACGTTTAAATTAATTTCTACCACTAATGTAATTATATTATGAAAAAATGGATTAAATATTTGGAATAAGAAAAATTTAAAATTTTCTTATAAGTTCAAATTGATTTTTTACAAAAAATATTAGTGAAAGTGATTAAAAATAATTATAATGATTAACCGAAAAATTAGCTTAACAAAAGACTAAACCTTAAAATTAATTGGGGAAATGACATATATTCATTTCCAAAATTTAATTTATGGAACCATTGTGACACTAAACTCACTTATTATCAATTTTTACCATTATTGGAACCATATTACATTAGAAAAACGTGGGCGGAATTCCCTTTTCAAAAATTTTCAAGAATACCACTCCTCCTCCACAATAAAAAGGCCCTCACCCCTCCCAATTATTCACACCTCCCAATCCCTTTATATCACAAAAAATATAAAAAAATAAGATCCAAAAATACATCCCTTATTCATATAAGCCTTTATTTTATAATAAATCCAACTAAAGAATCCCTTGGGTGCAAAGCAAGTGGAGATACCCAAAGAAGAGGTAACATCCTTCCTCTAGATCCTTTATTTTATTTCTCATTCTCCACCCCTCAAATATTGTTATTCAATTATTATAAAATATCCTAAATATAATAAATATAATTATATGTTTTTATTATGAGGTTTCTACCTAACATTATAGACACTTCCATCTAATGGGTAATGAATTTACCGTTCTTATGTACAATGAACTACTACCTAATGAACCAATGTTGTTTTTTTATTTACCTCCTCTCATGGTAGAGGATTATGATATGAACTCTATTTTTATATTATATATATGATATATATGATATTTATGATGTACATATTCTTATGTAATTATTATAAAATGTACCTTCATTCTATCCATTTTCTGTAAATACGATAACTTTATTTGTGGACATGTGGACAACCTCCCCCTCAAAGTGATGTGACTCATTCAAACTCTACATGGAATGTATAAAGGGTGAATTTATTGAAAATATATGATAAGTATTACATGATAATGAAATTATAATTATATATATATATATAAATGTCATTTACTTTCTTTCAATATGATAATAAAATGGAAACCACATTCATGCGTACGCACGACCTACTGTATCCATTAATGGTGTATTCACTTTCATGTTTATATATTTTATATATTATTATAAATAAATATTTACTGAATATATATGATATTTAAAAGTTTATTTTTTTACAAAACACACAATAAAAAAACTTTCCTTGGGACTCGACCCCGCAACGCAGATCCCAAACCCCAACCTCTCATGCCACACAAGCCACATGCGGGGGGGGGGGATATATGATATTTATATCATGATTTAAATTCTATAAATAAAAAATAACTATCTATGTAATATGATAAAGAATAAAAATTCAAAACATATATAAAAAGCAATGCAGATATTACCCAAAATGTAACATCAACATGGAGTTGTTAATAAACATGTGATATAAAGTCATAAAAAATCACATATGGTATGAGATATAAGAATATAGTTCTATGTTATATTTGTAATAAAATTATATTTATTACACAAGAGGTTTTAATTCATATGAAGAAATTTGATACTTTAGGTAAGAGAATTTCATCTCACTTTTTATTTCGTGAGATACATGCCATATTCAGCACTTTATTATTTTGTGTGGTGGATATACTACCTTATGAAATTTAATATCATTAATTTACTTTATTTAATGATATTAAAATATTAAATTTATGTTATTCTTTCATGGGTATCATTATTTTAATGTTACTCAAGTAGTAAGGGTTTTCTCATCTTAGTCCTATTTCTGTGTGATTTATGAATTACTCACCACATGTTTTTGTTATGTGGTTTATATAATACTTATAAATTAATTTTATGATTATTATAAATAAATTTATAGGTATTAACATATAAATTTTATGATATTTATTTTATATGTTTTTTGGTTCAAAATTTACTAAATCAGTAAAGTAATTTTGTCTTAATTTTTCATTCTTGGAGACACATGCCATGTTATGAACCTATATATTTCTATGAGGTGTATATACTACCTTTGAGAAGTTATATAAGGAATATAATTCTTTTAATTATATTTTAATATTAATGTAACGTTATTATTTCCATTTTATTACGATTCAATGTTACCAAAGTGGATACAATTTATTTGTTACAATATCATCCTTTTTTTGAGATTGTTTAAGATTATGCCTCCATTAATGAAATATTATAACCAATATTCAAGAAAAATCATGATTTTTTTATTCTCAAGTTATCCATGATATATTAATGTAATATTACCATTTACCCAGTCTTCGGTACAAAAGATAATTAAAAAAGGTTTTTATTAAAATCCTACATTATTTCTCCTTTTGCTCGGAAATCTGTGTAAATTCAAAACCATGTTTTCTAAAAATGTTTTTAATTTTTTTTTACTATTATTGAATGATGTGTAAAGGAAATTTTTCCCCATGTTTAAACTTTTTAAAAAACAGTTTTAAAATTAATCAGCTTTTATTTTTTATTCAAGGAACTTTTATATACTTTTAAGGTGGAAAAAGAATGTTTGTCATTAAAAGACATACCTGCCATCATGACCATCATTTCCCTAAATCTTACATTGTATATTTATAGGGTTTTTAATGAAATTTTTTGACTAAAATTCTATATTTTTTTGAATTTAAAGTGGTTTTCAAATAAAATGGTTTTCAAAATTATTTCAAGCCTTATTTTTAGGTTTTAAAGTATTTTCAATGGAAAAGGTTATAAAAATGTTTCCAAGCATTATTTATGAGTTTTTGAAGAAAAAGGTTTTGAAAATATTTTCAAGATTCTTTTATAAATTTTCAATGCTATTTTAATAGATTTTTTTCAAAATGATCCATGTTTTAAAAAGTGTTTTGCATATCATAAAATATAATTTTCGAAAGAAATGTTTTAAATGAAATTATAAAGATTTTTTTATAGGAAAAGGTTTTTGACATGGTTTTATAAAAATTATTTCCAACGAAAGGATATTTCCCTTAAATATGTTCCATACGATCTTTCAAATCATTCTCAATCTAAGATAAAATACTTTCTTACAATTTATGCTTTACTGGGGATATGATCCAAGAATACCATTCATATTTTTTCTTTAATGGTTCATGTTTTGATTGAATGATGTTTATGAAACCCGTTTACTCTTCTACAAGTTATATACATTTGAAACCTGTTTATTTTTAGAGGTTATGATTTGATGAAATTATTATGAAACCTATCTCTTTTCTATTGGTAATGATATGAAAAAATCTTATGCTACCCATTTCATTTCATGGGTTATTATATGATGTTTATGAAACCCATCTCTTTTTATGGGTCATGATATGATGAATGTTTTATTATCTGGTAGAAAATGTATATATAATTTTATAATGGGATGGATGAGACCTATATATCACTCCAATGTATTGGGTAAAGATTTATATCTCATGATATAATGATGGGAAAAAAGTTAATGGGATTGATCCAAAATGGGAAATAGGTGCATCCTAATATATAATGGGAAATTGGAATGTCTTGATCTATAATGAGAAGATTGGGAAACCTAATATTCTAGGGGAAGAAGGGGAAAACCCGATCCCTTATAAGTAATGGATTGTGACTAGGGATGGTGGTGTGTCGCACCTAGTAGGTGTAGTCTCTATGAAGTGCTCTAATAAGTTTTTGGAAATAAGCCTTGACATATAGGGAATGTTATTACGTGTTTAGGTTTTTCCACAAATTCTACATCTTATGCCTACGATATGACCATATGGTTCATCTTTTTTGATTATTAGATGATACATGTCTCATGAATTTCTAATATTTGTACAATTTATCAGGTTTCTGATCTTTGATATACAAGTTATGATATTCAAATGTTATTCTCATGTTATCATATATTGTTTTCATGATATGCTTATGTACTTCCTTTATTTACCCTTAATTATAATTTGATATCACCCCTTTATTATGTTTCCTTTCCCTAGATTATTAAGAAAGGTTTTAATTAGGAGTACTAAAGGGAAAGATATTTAAGGGAGATGTTTAAGATCTTTCACTTAACTAGAATAATTAGTTCAATGTTTCCAAAGACACTAAACTATTACAGTTCTCAAGAACGTACTTTTTTAATGTGATGAATATTCATCTAAACTGATGTAGTATCCATGTATGTTAATCATGGGTCACTATAGTTGGAATCAGAGGAAAGGTTTATTAAACCATTGGAAACTAGGATTAGAAAACTTTAGTGAGATCTCAAGGTATATTTCTAAGGATACTTATAGGTATGTCACTAAGAATAAGTATAATGATTAGTTAAATTATAGGAAAATGTTCTATAATTTTGGTAAAGGATAGAGCGAGTGGTTTTCCAACTATACATCCTTATCTAGATACTACAAATGGATGTGGATCTAGAAGAGATGTTCATAGAGGTAACAACCCTAAAAACACAGAATTGAGTTAGACTCAACCGAGAATGGGTGCATAACAACATGCCTTGATGCAAACCTAGTTTGACACTCCTAGAGTATATAATTTGGGAATTAACAAACTCTATATGAACCATCATGAAGGATTTAAATAGAATATAACTATTAATAACCTAGGACCCTAAGGCTTCAGGGAATAAATAAGTAGGTGTCATTATTTAGACATTATATAATCAATTTTTCATGAATATGTGGTTTTATACTATGATATGTGTTTCTCAACCTATGTCTTTTGGTTTTAGTCAATAGTGATAACTAGAAATTACTGGGGTTACATTGAATGTTTCAGATGTGTAAAGTATGGGTATAGTGAAAATAAATTTCCTAAGTGGAAATCTAATGAATGGAATCAGGAAGGTCCACGAGTATAGGTTATACTATTGAAGATAAAGAGGCTGGAAATGAAATGTGAAATGTATGGGATGTTATTCCAATAATATTTATATTAAACATATGATTCATTATTTTATTGAGGTTGAGTAACCTTAATACATTATTCATATATCATATTCTTCGAAAGGGGTATTAAGGGATAATATAATGAAGTCTAAGTAATGGTTTAACAATAATGTTTTGATGATTAAAGTGTATATATATAGGAAGTCAAGAATTATGTTATATGAATCATTAAGTATATGATTTAAATTAATGATTTTCAAATATATATTGAATTATGATGATGAAATTTAAAATTATTTTAATGAATGGAATCCCTTAATGTGTCCCTGAGGTTGAGAAAATTTTGTTTAGCTTGGATAAATAGACGATTGATATAGAGAAAGTAATTTGGATAGTAAGGATTACCCTAGAACTAATTATTGATTTGTTGAAAAAGTAGTCTATGTCATCATGTATGATGTTTAAAACTTATTGTATTTATGTAATATATCTAGAAATATTTGGAATAAGGAAGCATTCATGTTTTCTAAAAGGATTTATGGTAATTCAGGTTATTACTATGTTTCAAGAGAGTATAAGATGAGGGTATTCACATGTTTGGAATGTGAAAACCAAGATCTAATTTGTGATATAAGGGGGATCAATATTAATAAAACTTCATGAAATTTTTCAAAAGTCTTGGATTTTCATATTTTAGAATGTTTCTAAGGTTAACCATTTATGTAATGTTTAAGTTAAACTTTAGATAATGTTGGTGAGATTAAAGTATTATCTCACCACATGTGGATTTATGAATATTGGATAACCTGTTATAGACACTTTGTGTTTATGGTAACTGAAGACATTTGATATTACTTAGCGTGGATCTCATAATCTGTTAGGATTTCATGAATGAAAAATTCACCTCCCTTTTTGGAGAAAGAGGTGAAGTAGAAATTTGTCAAGACACAACCAAATGGTGAGATTTTACTTATGAAAGGGAATAAAATCAATTATATATTCTTATGAAAAAAATATTCAAATTTAAGAAAAGGGGCTTAAAATAAAATCTTGTTCTATTATCATCATTATTGATGATATCAATGACCTCTTTAATTCTTCTTCACTTTATGGTTTGGTGGTTGTTAAATTTATCTAGATCACCAACTTTCTAATGATCAGTGATATTTATCAATATCTATGATTTTTTATTCTTTTCTTCTATATCCATATTTTAACTTCCCACATATGTTATTAAACGTGGAAACCTTGTTATGTGTTAATTTGCGTAACCATTATGTTTCCAACTTTCCCTTTTCAAAGGAAGTTTTAGTATTCATTTATACAATGTGGGTTTCTTTGTATAGAATATTCAAGTATTAAACCTTTGATAACAAAGAATAATTTCAAGGTCCAAATTCATTTTAATGAGGATACAATGAAACACCACGATATTTTTTTGTAATATATTTTTTCAAATTAATTTAATATTTTTTATATTTTTTATTTCACACAACACTGAATATATCTTTGGTTATATGAAAGCACTAAGTGTGTCTATTGTTATACATAATACTGAGTCAATATTACACAACAAAAACACTAAGATTAGATGTTAGTACATTAAAAACTATGTTTTTATTATATTACAAAAAATACTAATTCTCTTCGATATCTTTCATTACACGCAATGCTAAGTTTTACCAAACTAAAATATACTATTAATATTATTATTAAAATATTATTATAGTTACCACCTATCAATTGGAATGTAAGTTATGAATAATATTAACAAAATTTTGAAAATATGATCTACACAATTATAAAAAATTAATCATTTTGTTTTCAATTAGTTATAAATTAAAGTAATAACTATTTGGGAATGAATAAATTCCTTTTCTAAGAAAACAATTTTCCTTGTAAAAACACAATTTTAACTCAACAAATTAAAAAAAATAAATTTTATTAATTTTTTCAATGAAATTATATATTATTTATTCAATTGATATTTTTTATACTCATACAATAGATTTTATTGGTATAATATAAAAATAAATTCAATTTTAGGAATAGAAAGATGTATTTTCCAAAAAGGTAATTTTACCAACTTTTAATAGAGAATCTATTTTAAATATGTTTTTTGATAGTTTTATAATTTTTATTTTAAAAAATAAAATTCATTTTTGGAAGTGTAATATAAAAATTTACATTGTATGGATTTTTGGTATTTTTCTAAGAAGATTCTTTGTTTGATGAATAGTGAAAAACACATAATTTTAATTAAAAACTTCTTTTTCTCTAATTTTTTTAGTGAAATTTATTTTAGTTTGGTTTTAATGTTTAATTGTAAAAAATATATATAAATTACACTACTAGAAATCATGCTTTTCCCAACACTTGTATACCAATGGTTTTTTTTGAACCGTTGGTATAGGTGTTATTTACCAACGGTTTATGAAAAACATTGGTAAATATTGGTAAAATTTGTGTTTTCCCAATGGTTTGAAGAAAACATTAGGAAATATGGATAAAAATTGAGTTTCCCAATGGTTTGATGGATCTGTTGGGGAAGATGGGTAAAAATTGAGTTTTCCAAACAGTTTGATGAAGCCATTGGGAAAGATGGAGCTTTTCCTAAGGTTGTTAAAAACCATTGGGAAAATTTTCCCCCAAATTTGACAAAGCAGGCGACCCCACACCACGATTATAGAAGCAAAACCCAATTCTAGAAGTTGAAACTCCAAAAGCACTGCCTAACTCCCATAATCCCTTGAGAAGCACCAGCACAGGTGCACCTCTTCCATTCGACCAGCTTCCAGGTTAGACTCCTTCCACCTATTCTCAGGGATATCCTTCCACCTATTCTCAATGATATCTTTATTCCCTATTTATAGGGATTTTGAAAAGTTTTATGATTCACTACTCCACGAATTGTGTACTCAAGTCACTACATCGGTGTATACATTCTCCAATTAATGTTTTCATTAAACATATACATTTATAAGGGTATGATGTTTCTTTATTGTGTTCTAATTTTAAAGATTCAGATTTTTTTTAATCTCAATGCTTAAAATATTACATCTTCATGTATATGAACTCATAAGAAGTTGTTTGTAATATTAATTCATAGTATTTCATGAAAATCACTCCTTTATTCATAGTATTTCATGAAAATCACTCCATTATTCATAGTATTTCATGAACTCATAAGAAATTGTTTCTAATTACTTAGATATTTGTTATCATTGAAGGAAATGACACCCATTGAAGAGAGGCAGGGGAAAAAGATGATAGAAAATAATAATTTTATGACAGAGATGGGTATTCTTCCACTCATCCCTGTTGTGAGTATTTTATTTCAAATATATATATTTCAATAACATATAATATCATGTTTTTACTTTTTTGTTAAACTTCATTTCAGGATCCACCCACTAGATGAGAGATATCTAACTAGGAGCCTGATATTTCTCCCAGTACAGAGGCTGGAGGTAGGAGAGTGGGGTGGTGTCAGAGTTAGACGATCATCTGGTGGTCCTGGTACTGAGGCCGGGGGTACGAGGGCTCATGGTGCGAGAGTTATCTGATCCACTGGTTGTACCCGATTGGACTATGCCCCTACCACATACATATCTTCTACACCCAATTTTGATCCTGGTGTGTCTTTAGGGACACATGAGATATTTAGGCCTCTGATGTTTAAACTACCAGTTGGCCAGACGTCTGTGCCATCATCTTTTGCTTCTGATTCATTATCTCTGAGCTATTATATTACACCTTCTTTGACTCCTTCTCCGACACAGTATGTGGCTGAGGAGTGTACACTGAGGGACACTCCACCTGTACAGGATATTCCTTTAGCTTCTTCACATCCAGTGACGCCCATTGTTCCAACTACCACAGGTATATTTATATAACTCTAACAAAATTTTATACCAAAATTTATTTTTATTATAACTTGTACTAATATATTTTTCATTAATAATAGATTCATTTATGGATAAGATGTGGGGCTATCACACCCATGATTTTTTTAAATTAATTTTTCATTTAATTTCCATTCCGGATTCGTTTTGGGGGTTTACCACTCATTTTGGTGAAAATGGTGGGTTTTGAAAATTTGGGCCAAACCGTGAGCCCAATTCCAGATTTAAAAACAAATATTGTTTCTTCTATAACTCCTTAAATTTTTACTATTTTATACCCATTCCACTTCCCAATTAGCATAAACTGATATATTAAAATCACCATACCCATTTGGTCCTCATAAAAATCCATAATCATGAAGGATTTGGGTTTTTTATTAAGGTTTTGGGCTTGCCCGAAAGCCCATTTCCTTCTTTAAGTTTTATTTTTAATATTTTAATATCTCATTAAATATTTAATATTATTCTGTGATTCCACCTCCCACTCGAATCCAAAAACCAAAGGAGCACCCAGAATATCTATTTCTCCTCTTTGGAGGTCATTTGTGTCCCGAATGTGGGAAAAACTTCTCTGGATTTCCCAAATCGTCCAGATTTGAAGAGGTAAATCGTTCCTTTCATAACTCCTTCAATTTCTGCTCTTTTCCCCCCATTTCAGTCCCCACATTAAATTCTCATCCCCATTAGAGACTCTATATCAGGTTTGGTTGCTTGGAAATTCAAATTCTGGTGTATTTGGTTCGTTTGATTCAATATGTTTCAAGTAAGTGTTTCTTTCCTTGATTTCTTCCCCTTCTTTAGGGTTTCTTTCACCCTTTCATGAATTTACTCATGTACAGAAGTTGGGGTTCGAAACTAGGGTTTGATTTGGTGTCTTTTTGGTAAAATATTTTGTTTGAGGGCTAGATTTATATTCCTTGAGGTGCAGCGGTGGTGCAGTTGATGTTTCACACCATGTTTTGAGGGTTTCGACATAAAAGGTAGGTGATTCCATGTGTAATAATTTATAGATGAATTAGTTTGCTTGAATTACTTATTATTCATGTTCCTAATATGCTTCATGTGGTTCGGGAACTGTTTATGTTGGATTGGGTAAAGCATTTTTTTTATTGTTTCATTTTAGCTTAAAATTGGGTGTTTTACATGTGCAACCCTTTGGGTATTGTTTGGGTGTGTTTTATAACATATGAAATTGGTTTAATAAATCTTGTTTGGGATGAAAATTCTGATTTGGTAGGGTATTGGTGTTCCATTTGGTTTTAAAGAGGTTTTTTAATGGGTTTAAGGTGTAAAACCTTATTGTACTTCTTCAAAGTGATTTTGAAAACGTGTGCTTTTCATGTGGATATTTTGTGGTATAGTTTGAGGTGTTTTTATAACACTTGGGGGTAGTTTAATAAATGTTTTTTGGGGATTCCAATTCTGTTTTGAATTTTTATTGGTGTGATTTGTTTCCTTGAAATACAGTTTTGAAATTGGTTTTATGTGAAAAGATTTGGTACACTCTTTAGAATTGTTTTATGAAAGTTTTGAATGGTTTAATGATTTATGTAAGAGGTGAAACCATATTGGAAAACTATTTTGGATTGTTTATAATTTCAAATGGACCATTTTAAATGTGAATAGTTCTGTCATGTTATGTTTATCCTCTTGGAAATTTTTTATAAATTTTTTTAATGGATATACAGAAATGTGAAAGAGGTGTGAACGTGATGCGGGTTGTTTGTGCGAGTGCATTGTGAAAACGGATTTTGTTTATAAAAAGGGTTTTATGAAACATGTAAGTGGGCTATTATGTGATGTTTATCATATTTTGCGGGACTTTAAAAAATTGTTAAAGGTTGTGTTGGATTGTTAAAGTTATGAAAAAAGTGTTGTGGGCTATTTTGGTGTGAGTTTGATTTCAAAATGCATTTTAATGAAAAGTGGACTTTTGTGACTTGTGTTGCATACATGTTGGTTTTTTGGTGAATTTATGATTTGGAAATGATATTTTCATGTGAAAAGTATATTCATTGACTGTTGAAATTGTATGAGCACAAAGGGAAAACCCGGGTATCTAGGTGGGTGGACGTGTACTAGTATGCTAGTGAATCCGTGGGGTTTGGCCTCAGTTTAACTTAGAAAGATTGACGCTTACAAATATAACTAAACTATGATGATGATGATGGGGGACCACTAGGTTATGGGTATGTTCCCTACTACTGGATCGTGCACAGGAATGAAATTTTTTGATGGTTACTCTCACCGAGATACGAGGTACCTGGGATCTACAGCTAGCTAGTGCCAAGGTGTTATTTCCTATTACTTGTTATCATTAGTTACATTATACTTACCATCGACATACGGTACATTTGGATGGAAAATTAAGTAGCTTTGGTGTTTATTTTAAAAGTGTTAATACTTTAAAATAGACCACTTGAAAACTGTTCTTATTCAAAGTTGCATCTTTTAGAAATTGTAACTAGCTTTTTATGTTTTTGAAAACTTGCATGCTTTTCGTCATTAAATGTTTATCATAGAGAATCTATTAGTGGTGGTATCCTACTAGGCTTTGGATCACACCCTACATACACCATTGGGTGTAAGTAGACTTTCTTATTTTGTGTCACAGGTTTGGGTACAGGTTTTATGTCATTGGTTCGGGTTTTTAGCGGTCTATCGTGATGTAGTGTCGTTGAGATGGCTTGAGGGTGGTGCCTCTTTCCATGTGGAGGTTCTCGGGCTGTCATTTCATGAGTTTTTACCTTTGTAATGTCCTTCAAACATTGTCTAAAATTTTGTAATTCAGTTCTGAATTTTAGTAAAAGATGTTTTGGTTTGAAAAATCCAGATTTGATTTCTTGGATTCATTTGTTGATTTATGTATACAAACTCGGGTAAATTGTTCCCAATTTTAAGTTTTTGATACCTAGGAACTTGTGCCAGCCCGTGGGGATCGGGAACACCCTTCAGGACTTGCCACGAGTCGGGTTGGTTGTCAGTTTTGGCGGTGACCAGATTCGGTTCGTGACAAAATGGTATCAAAGGAGGTTCACTCTATTTGAGTCATGTTATTTGGGAAATAGTTGGGATAGTCTAGAGTTAAGATTTTTGGGACATGAAATTCTAGTTATGGGTAGTGTGCTTGATCACCACACCTCATGATGGGATTCAAGTCTCCAGGGGAAGTTAGGATTTATCTATGTCTTTTGGTTTTCTTGGTTTGATGATGATTTGGGGAAATGAAAAGAGAGTTGGGTTAATGGTCTTAGTGAGCTCACAGGGTCTGGCACGCCATGTGGAGCCAAGGATATTTTCTAGAACACTCCCTGTGATGGTGAAATGATTGTAATATGGCTTCCAACCATATGTCCAATCCCCCCATTGAAACTAGTTTCCTCTCGCATTGTTTTGTGCTTTAGTTTTGAAATCTTGGAACATTGGTTTTAAAGTGACTTAGTTTTAAGAAGAAAAAAGTTTTTGTGAAATGATTTTCAAATAAAGAGTCAGTGGTTTGATTTATGAAATGGTGGAATAGAATTTTCAGAATTATTTTGAAATGGAAAATGGTGTTCTTACACCTCTTTTTAAAGTAGAAACTATATTGAATTTGGTATTTAAAAAGTGTTTCCAATAGTGTTTTCTAAACAATCAAAGGGTGTTTTAATGGGATGAGATGTTTTGAAATTGATGTATATGAATTGAAAGTGTGTATTCATTTGAATGATTGGTTTTTTTATTCCATGGATAATGGTCTTGAGAAAAATAAAGTATTGGTTGATTATTTTGGTTTTAAAAAGTGGAAAGGATTTTTGTTTTAACCTTTGGTATTTACATAAGCGACCACATGCATGGGGTTATGGGGGATGATGGATGGTTAATGTCATGGATGGATGAGTTCCTGGAGGGATATGAGGAGGGTGCCCGTTTTGGTACAAAAACATGCATGTGTAAGGCCCATGGGGTACCATTGGTAGATACGCTAGTCGCTAAACTGTTTGTTTTCAAAGAAATGTTTTTAATGGAAAACATGATGTCTTTATGAATTGTTTCGGAAGATTTATATTGTGTGTTTTTGGAAAATGTTGATGATTTGGGATGTTCTGAGTCCAAGAACCCCTCCTGTTCGAACTGTATTTTGGCTTTGTGTTTGGTCGGTAAGATGGGTAGAAGGACCGGTTAGTAGTCTCCTATGAGATATGTTTCCCAACACCTTTATAGTGGTTCCATTAATTTGTTTGGATCTGTTTTGTGGCATGTTTTTACCAATGGACCAGCTTGGTTGGGTCCTTGGGTTATCCTGTTGGATAGGGTACGCCCCCATTAAGGGATAGGGCACACCTGAAGTGCAACCTGGATTGTTTCCCGGTTGGAAAATCCTCCATTTGATCAATGTTAGGAATATTTTATTGAGATTTGTAGAATGATTCTACACCATTTCCATTATTGATTTTTTTTGGATCCTCTTGTTGTAGAAGAGTTCTCATGAATGGTTGAAAGAGACCTTAGTTTCTTAAGCTACCCGATGCGTCCAAGGTGGAAGTTGTCTAGGGTTGTCAATATGTATAGTGTCTATGAGGGCCTCTGAGTCCTTCGTAGTCTCTTAGAAGAAGGGGTTAATGTTAAACCACCTATGTGGGAAATCTGGCCACGAGAGGCTGTTATGGACGCTTTCTGGAATGCTGTGATATTTGGGGATGTTGTATAAGTCCCCCTCCTTGTATTATTTCTATCAGTCGCTATGGTCATGTTTGGTGACGTGTTGTGATGTTGTGTGATCATTAGATTGTAAAGGTGAAATTGTATAATATTTTGTGATTCTATTTTCTTTAGAAGTGTTTCTCCTATCGGGAGATCTCAACATCTTATTTTTTAGAGGAAGTTTTTTATATGTGTCCTTATTTATGTTGTTTCTCACCTGAAGAAACTAGGTGTGATGTGAGTGAATCCTCTAAACCCTTATTTCAGTTAAATTCCATGTTAGGGTAAAGTGAGTTCTGGAGTATGTTTGGTCTTGGTGAACCCATATGGGATCACATGTAGTTGTTTTTAGCATCTAAATAAGAATTTCTATTCAAGGGTTTCCAAATCCTAACTGCGAGGCCTAAGATGCTTCAATCATTCCAGCTCCAGCCATAGGTCTCGGAGAGAAGCTGGCATGTAGTCAGAGGAAATCCCAGGGTAGTTTTTAACCTTGTACGAAGAAGTGTTCTCAGTATGAGATATGGGAATATTTTATACATTTGGTGTTGTCATCTTGCTTCTTTTGTTCTTGTTCGGTGGAAAGAGGTGGAGGGCCTCATCCCCATGTTATCTCCCAATGACTTTCTTTTCCCCTTTAGATTTTTTTTGGGTTTGGGGGAAAGGGTTTAGATTTTTCTAGACATGTTGAGTGAACATTTAGTAGTAACCATTCACCAGAAAACCATGTAGGTATAAGGATCCACATGGTTAGCACACAATTTCCCAAACTGTGCAGGCTAACCGTGCCGTCATCCCAACACTTTAAGTTTTGGGGTTTTTCTATACCGGCCCATATTGGTCTGTTAAGATTGTTGGTTCTTATGGTGGGGAGACCCACTATGAGTCCCATGTATATTATTTTGAAAATTCCTAATGGGATTCTACCCCCTGTACTGGGGAGTTTGTTCAGGGCTCCCTTGTTAGTGTCATGATTCTGTCTCGGAAATAAAAATTAAGTTGTCTCTTATGGTTGGGGAGCCCATTTGTGTATCCTTGTACCAGTAACACACTTTTGTACATGGTCTTGGATTAGAAGTGGGTAGTCTCATTTGGAGATATATATCCACCTACATCTTCCTTGGTTAAACGTTGGGATTGGAGAGTTCCCAATGGTTTAGTTATATCAAGGTAAGTGTAACCCTGTTCGATGTTCTTGTTTGTTTCGGTAAATTGCTTGAGCCATGTTCAGATAGTGTTTGAGGAGTTTTCTTTTAGGATAAATCTTGAATGTGATTGATCATTTCAGTAAAGAGGTGTATGTTTTGGTTTTTAAGTATTCCTTCCTTAATTTGTCACTGGAGGTGTTTTGGCCTTTGGGGGCAAAGTTTAGCAAATGAGTCCATTTCTGCCTTTCAGTTGGGTTTGGTTTTTGCTTTATCCTTGATGTGGCTTTCTGAGGGTGGAAAGTTTTACGGTGGGGAGAATTTTCACACCCATGAATTTTTTTAAATTCATTTTTCATTTAATTTTCATTCCTGATTTGTTTTGGGGGTTTACCACTCATTTTGGTGAAAATAGTGGGTTTTGAAAATTTGGGCCAAACCGTGATCCCAATTCCAGATTTAAAAACAAACTTTGTTTCTTCTATAACTCCTTAAATTTTTAATATATTATACCCATTACACTTCCCAATTGGAATAACCTAGTATATTAAAATCACCATATCCATTTGGGCCACATAAAAATCCATAATCATGAGGGATTTGTGTTTTTTATTAAGGTTTTGGGCTAGTCCGAAAGCCCATTTCCTTCTTTAAGTTTTATTTTTAATATTTTAAAATGTCATTAAATATTTACTATTATTTGGTTATTCTACCTCCCACTCGAATCCAAAAACCTAAGGAGCACCCCCAATATCTATTTTGTTGATTTGGAGTTCATTTGTGTCCCGAATTTGGGCGAAACTTCTCTGGATTTCTCAAATCATCCAGATTTGAAGAGGTAAATCTTTTCTCTCATAACTCCTTCAATTTCTTCTCTTTTTCCCCCATTTTATTCCCCAAATTAACTTCTAATCCCCATTAGATCCTCTATATCGGGTTTTGTTTCTTGGAGATTAAAATTGTGGTGTATTTGGTTCGTTTGATTCAAGATGTTTCAAGTAAGTGTTTCTTTCCTTGATTTCTTCCCCTTCCTTAGGGTTTCATTCACCCTTTCATGAAGTTCCTCATGTAAAAATGTTGAGTTTCGAAACTAGGGTTTGATTTGGTGTCTTTTTTTTCAAATATTGTGGTCTAGGGATGGATTTATATTCCTTGAGGTGTGGCAGTGGTGCGGTTGATGTTTCACACCATTTTTAAGGGTTTCAACATAAATGGTAGGTGATTCCATGTTTAATCATTTCTAGATGAGTTAGTTTTCTTGAATTTCTTATTATTAATGTTTCTAATATGCTTCATGTGGTGCGGGAACTGTTTATGTTGGATTTGGTAAAGAATTTGTTTTTATAGTTTCATTTTAGCTTAAAATTGGGTGTTTTACATGTGCAACCCTTTGGGTATTGTTTGGTTGTGTTTTATAACATATTAAATTGGTTTAATAAATCTTTTTTGGGATGAAAATTATGATTTGGTAGGGTATTGGTGTTCCATTAGGTTTTAAAGAGGGTTTTTATGGGTTTAAGGTGTAAAACATTATTGTACTTCTTGAAAGTGATTTTGAAAACGTGTGCTTTTCATGTGGATCTTTTGTGGTATTGTTTGAGGTGTTTTTATAACACTTGGGGGTAGTTTAATAAATATTTTTTGGGGATGAAAATTCTGTTTTGAATTTGTATTGGTGTGATTTTTTCTTTGAAATACGGTTTTGAAATGGGTTTTATGTGAAAATATTTGGTACACTCTTTAGAATTGTTTTATGAAAGTTTTGAATGGTTTAATGATTTATGTAAGAGGTGAAACCATATTGGAAAACTATTTTGGATTTTTTATACTTTCTAATGGACCATTTTAAATGTGAATAGTTCTCTCATGTTATGTGTATCCTCTTGGAATTTTTTTTATAAAAATTGTTAATGGATTTACTGAAATGTGAAAGAGGTGTGAACGTGATGTGGGTTGTTTGTGTGAGTGTGATGTGAAAAACGGATTTTGTTTATAAAAAGGGTTTTATGAAACATGTAAGTGGGCTGTTATTTAATGTTCAGAATATTTGGAAGGACTTTATAAAATTGTTTAAGGATGTGTTGGATTGTAAAAGTTATGCAAAAAGTGTTGTGGGCTATTTTGGTGTGAGTTTGAATTCAAAATTCATTTGAATGAAAAGTGGAATTTTGTGACTTTTGTTGCATAAATGTGGGCTGTTTGGTGAATTTATGATATGTAAATGATATTTTCATGTGATAAGTATATTCATTGAATTTTGAAATTGTTTTAGCACAAAGGGAAAACCCAGGTATCTAGGTGGGTGGACGTGTACTAGTATGCTAGTGAATCCGTGGGGTTTGGCCTCAGTTTCACTTAGAAAGATTGACTCTTAAAACTCTAATTAACTATGATGATAATGATTGGGGACCACTTGGTAATGGATATGTTCCCTACTAGTGTCTCGTGCACGGGAATGGAAATTTTTGATGGTTACTCTCACCGAGATACGAGGTACCTGGGACCCGCAGCTAGCTAGTGCCTAGGGGTTATTTCCTAATGCTTGTGATCATTAATTACTTTATACTTTCCGTAGGCATACAATACATTTGGATGGAAAATTCAGTAGCTTTGGTGTTTATTTTAAAAGTTTTAATCCTTTAAAATAGACCACTTGAAAACTGTTCTTATTCAAAGTTTCATCTTTTAGAAATTGTAACTAGCTTTTCATGTTTTTGAAAACTTTCATGCTTTTCATCTTTAAATGTTTATCATATGGAATCTCTTAGTGGTGGTATCCCATTGTGCTTTGTCTTACACCCTACTTACACCATTTGGTGTAAGTAGACTTTTCAATTTTGTGTCACAGGTATGGGTACAGGTTTTATGCCATTGGTTTGGGTTTTTAGCGGTCCATCGTGATGCAGTGTCATGGAGATGGCTTGAGGGTGGTGCCTCTTTCCATGTGGAGGTTCTTGGGATGTAATTTAATGAGTTTTTACCTTTGTAATGGACTTCAAACATTGTCTAAAATTGTGTAATTCAGTTCTGAATTTTAGTAAAAGATGTTTTGGTTTGAAAAATCCAGATTTTATTTCTTGGATTCATTTTTTGTTTTAAGTATACAAACTCAGGTAAATTGTTCCCAATTTTTAGTTTTTGATACCCAGGAACTTGTGCCAGCCCGTGGGGATCGGGAACGCCCTTTGGGACCTGCCATGAGTCGGGTTGGTTTCCAGTTTTGGCGGTGACCAGATTCAGTTTGTGATAGGGGGAGGGGGAATACTCACTTGCGTGCGGTATGGAGCCGCCAGACATAGTTGATGGTTGAATACAATGATGACGGACAGATGATTGATAAAACTGGGAAGGAATGTTGGGGTTTTTTGGCAATGCTAGCCAAATACTACGACATCATTCTGGTCAGCCCTCTCTCTTAGAGAAATCTGACAGACGAAGTCAATGATAATGCGTGGGCACAAATATGGGTAAAAATCTATTGGATTTAGTGTAGTATTTTTTTATTATACGAATTAATCTATTAGGTGTCAGCTTCGGTTTAACTTCCATGATGGCGAAGGTGCACTACCATCACGTTTAAAGGAGTTAGGAGAGATTTGGAGAGCATATAAGCATGAGCAGTATGTTGGCTGGTGTGATAGAGTGGGAACGGAGTTGGAGACATTACCTATCATGGATGACTGCCCAATAGAGCAATATCGTCAAATGATTACCCATTGGGCGACTGCCAAATTTAAGGTATTAATCCCATTTGATGTATTTAAATGATAGTTTTCATATTTTTTATTAATATTATCTTATTTATTATTAAACATTATTTAAGAATCTTCTGAAAAAAAAAATTGATTCAAAGTAATACCTTCACACTTTAGGGAACACAACTATGTCAGATCATGAGAGGCAGCTAGTACGATATAGTTGTTTATAATTTTTCATTAGGACTTTCCCTTTATATTGTTTCCTACTTAATTAATGTGAGTTATTGAATATTGAATATATGATTATACTTGCACTTTATATTGTTTCAATTTAATTATAGAAGCACAAATTGAATATTGAAGGACATATCCCTCGAGTAATTTTTTTTTGCTCGAGTAGAAGAAAAAAAGATGGAATTGTTATTAATGAACCGACACAAGAAAATATTGTAAGCTTTAATTTATTTATTTCAATGTTTAATATCTATTTTTAAATTTAATAATCTATTAATATTTTGAACAGGATACTTTAGAGGCCCTTGATGCCCAGGAGCCTGACAATTTGGGGCTACACGATCATTTATATCAGGTTTTGGGATATGCGCAATCTGGTCGAGTAAGCTACTGACCTGGTAAGAATATAGTCCCAACAAGGTATTGGTCCTCTATAGGTATACATTCTAGTACCACCGAGTAAGAACAGTTCAAGGAGCATGCAAGAATGTCTGATAAAAGGGTCATAGAGTTGGAAGAACAGGTTCAAATGAGGGAGAAAGAATTTATGAAACTAATCAAAGCTTTATCTTCATCACTTCTACTAGAGGAAAGCGCGGATTGTTAGACATATATGTCGTCGATGGGTGCATTATTCAATGCACCAGGTGGCAGTTCTAGTGGTGGTCGAGATGATGACATTCTTGGTGATGACAAGGATGCTGAAGAGGATGAGGGCGAGGATGAGGATGAGGATGAGGGTGAGGATGGGGCCGAGGGAGAGGATGGGGCCAGGGGTGAGGATGGGGCAAAGGAGAGGATGAGAATGACGACGAGGACAGAGATGTCGACGAGGATGAGGCTCATGATGACAGTGGAGATGGTGATGGTGATCAGGGGTAGATTGATCCATTACATTTTGGAATTATGTATAACTCTTTATTTTTTAACCTGGTTTTTCACTCTGGTATGGATATTTTTGAATTCACTATAACTCTTTATTTTTGACCAAATATGGAAGCCTATTTAATTTAAGAATGCTTTAAATTGAATTTAGTTTCTTTCTTAATTCTGTTTAATTATATTGAATTTCATATCTTGAATAAGTTTTCTTTAATATAATTGTTTCATTTGATAAATAAAGTCATGTTTTTATAATAAAACACCTCCAACGGAGGTGAGCTGTCTGCAAAAACTCACATTGATAGTTTAGGGTGTGATAATTTGACTCTCAATTAGTAGTTTCAACTACCTAGTACCACTTTTAAAAACAACTAATATAAAATATATATCTTTATCATACCATAATCCTGAATCAAGAGTCTGATTTGTATAACATAAGACCAGTTTCTATAATGTGAAGGACAACTACATAAGATTTATTTGGAATCCTGGACAGAAGATGCTGCCCCACGGATGCCGTTGAACCGGGCCAACACGCCGTGGTCACGTCGTGGGCACGTCGCGGTCACGCCACGGTCACGCCGTGGTCACGCCGCGGTCACGCTGTGGTCACACCGCGGTCACGCCGTGGTCACGCCGCTGTTATACCGCGGTCACGCCACGGTCACGCCACGGTCACGTTGCGGTAATGCCGTGATTTGGCCCTGCTCCAGGACGACACCCCGCGGCGGTTCGCAATCCTATCAGAATTCAATGTATGATACTTAGATAGAGTTTTAGATACATTACCCACCCACCTTCCTGGACCCCGGACAGCCCCCAACCCTCCTCCCTAGACCCCGGACAACCCCCCAGGACAGCCCTCCACCCACCTCAATCCGAGGCACGGTGTGGCCGGTACCACTAAAAGTGTCTTTCTTTTGTTTAAAATGGACACTCTTTTTAGTAAAAACAACTTGCATACGGAAAACCAACCAACGCATTCTGATTGTGTTGATAATTTAGGAAAACGATCCATTGGTCATTTTTGATGTGTATGAGTCAACCCCGCCACAATCTGAGGTGCGGTGTTGCCAGCACCACTCAAAGTGTCTCACTTTTATTTGAAATGGACAAGATTTTAAGTGAAAACAACAACTAGCATACTTAAAACCGACCAAATGCATCTGGATTCTGTTGAAACTTTAGGACAATGATCCATGAGTCATTTTTTACATGTACGAGTCAACCCCGCCTCAATCTGAGGCGTGGTGTGGCTGGCACCACTCAAAGTGTCTCACTTTTCTTTGAAATGGACAACATTTTAAGTGAAAACAACATCCAGCATACAGAAAACCAAACAAACGCATTCGGATTGTGTAGATACTTTAAAAAAATGATCATATTATTATTTGTGAGGTGTAAGAGGAGACGGAACATCATTCAGACGTGCGGTTTGTGTGGAACGGCTGAATATGTGTTTTTTAGGTGTTTGGTGCGCTTGAAAAGCATTTGTGGGGTGGTCAATACCAGCCGAACGAACTCGGAATGCCATGAAATCAGATGGAAACAAAGGGTGGGTGAATTGTGAAATGTTCGGCCATACGGAATTTCAATCGGAGGTATCGTGTGACATCGGTGGCCGAAAACGCACTCTGCGGGTCATAAATAGCCAAAACATGCATTTAACGGTCAAATGCATTCCAAACGACATCATAATGACTTTAAATCACACAAAAACACCCTAATTATTATTCTTGAGGTGTATGTGGAGACGAAACATCAAATAGACATGCGGTTTGCACATCACAGCTGAATACATGTCTTTTAGGTGTTTGGCACACTTGAGAAACGTGCATGGGGTTGTCGATACCATCCTAACGACCTAGGAATTCCAATAAATATTATTACAACAAAGGGAGGGTAAATTATAAAATGGTCAGCCAGAGGGCACGTCAATCAGAGGTTTCGTGTGACCGCAGTGGCCGAAAACACACTCTGCATGTCATAAATGGCCAAAACATGCGTTTAACGGTCAAATACATGCCGAACGACATCAGAATGACTTGAAATCACACGATAAAACCCTAATTATTATTCTTGTGGTGTACGAGGAGACATAATGTAGTTCAGACCAATGGTTTACACGACATGCCTGAATATGTGTTTTTTAGGTGTTCGGTGCTCTTGAAAAGTGGGCATGGTGTGGTCGAAACCGGTCGAACGACCTCGAAATTCCATGAAATCAGATGACAATAAAGGGTGGGTGAATTGTGAAATTTTCAACTAGACGGAACGTCAATCAGAGTTTTCATGTGACCGTGATGGCCGAAAACGCACTTCGCGTGTCGTAAATGGCCAAAACATGGGTTTTACGGTCAAAGGCATGCCAAACGACATTAGAATGAATTGAAATCACACTAAAACACCATAATTATTATTATTCATGTGTATGAGAAGATGAAATGTCATTCAGACGCGCGTTTTATGCGGCATGGCTGAATATGTGTTTTTTAGGTGTTAGGCGCACATGAAAAGCGTGCGTGGGGTGGTCCAAACTAGCCGAATGACCTTGTAATGCCATTAAATCGAATGAAAACAAAGGGTGGGTGAATTGAGAAATTGTCAGCTAGACGACAGATCAATTAGAGGTGTCGTGTGACCACGCTGGCTGAAAACGCACTCCACGTGTAGTAAATGGCCAAAACATGGGTTTTATGGTCAAATGAATGCCGAACGACATCATAATGACTTGAAATCACACGAAAACACACTATTTATTATTCGAGAGGTGTACGAGGAGACAACCCATCATTCGGACACGCGGTTTGCACGTCACGACTGAATATGTGTTTTTAGGTGTTCAGTGCGCTTGAAAAGCATGCGTGGGGTGAGGGAAACTGGCTGAACGACCTCAAAATTCCATGAAATAGGACAAAAACAAAGGTGGATGAATTGTGAAATTTTCAGCAAGACGACACATCAATCAGAAGTGTCATGTGACCGCGCAGGACGAAAACGCACTCAGCGTGTCGTAAATGGCCAAAACGTGGGTTTTATGGTCAAATGCATGCCGAACGACATTAGAATGACTTGAAATCAAACAAAAACACCATAATTATTATTCATGAGGTGTAAGTGGAGATAAAATGTCATTCGAATACATGGTTTGCACGGCACAACTGAATATGTGTTTTTAGGTGTTCTGTGTGCTTGAAAAGCGTGCGTGGGGTGGTCGAAACCAGCCGAACGACCTTTGAATGCCATGAAATCTGATGACAACAAAGGGTGGGTGAATTTTGAAATTGTCGGCCAGATGACACGTTAATCGGTGGTGTCATGTGACTGCGCTGTCTGAAAACACACTCCACGTGTCGTAAATGGCCAAAACATGGGTTTTACATTCAAATGAATTCCGAACGACATTGGAATGACTTGAAATCACACAAAAACACCCATGTTATTATTCATGAGGTGTACGAGGAGACGTCACATCATTCGGATATACGGTTTGCACAGTATGACAGAATATGTGTTTTTAGGTGTTCCGCGCGCTTGAAAAGCATGCGTGGGGTGGTCGAAACCAGCCGAACGACCTCAGAATGCAATGAAATCGGATGAATACAAAGGGTGAGTGAATTGTGAAATTTTCGGCTAGACGACACATCAATCGGATGTGTCGTGTGACAGTGCTGGCTGAAAAGACACTCAGCGTGTCGTAAATGGCCAAAACATGGGTTTTACGGTCAAATGTATGCCGATCGACATTCGAATGACTTGAAATCACACTAAACCACCCAAATTATTATTCATGAGGTGAATAAGGAGATGACACATCATTCGGGCGTGTGTTTTGCATGCATGACTGAATATGTGTTTTTTAGTTGTTCGGCGCGCTTGAAAAGCGTGAGTGGGGTGGTCAAAACTGGTCGAACGACCTTAGAATGACATGAAATCAGACAAAAACAAAGGGTGGGTGAATTTTGAAATTTTTAGTCAGAAGACATGTCAATCAGAGGTGTCGTGTGACCGCGCTGGCCGAAAACGCACTCCGCGTGTCGTAAATGGCCAAAACATGGGTTTTACAGTCAAATGCTTGCCGAACGACATCAGAATGAAATGAAATCACATGAAAACACCCTAAAAATTATTTTTGAGGTGTACGAGGAGATGACACATCATTTGAACACACGTTTTTCATGGCATTGTTGAATATGTGTTTTTTAGGTGTTTTGCGCGCTTGAAAACCATGCGTGGGGTGGTCGAAACCAGCCGAATGACCTCAGAATGCCATGAAATCGGACGACAACAAAGGGTGTGTGAATTGTGAAATTTTTGGCCCGACGACATGTCAATTCGAGGTTCTGTGTGACTGCACTGGCCGAAAACACACTCCGCGTGTCGTAAATGGAAAAGACATGGGTTTTACGGTCAAATGCAAGCCAATCGACATCAGAATGACCTGAAATAACACGAAAAAAACCCTAATTATTATTCATGAGGTGTACAAGGAGACGACACATCATTCAGATGTGTGGTTTGCATGGCACGAATGAATATGTGTTTTTTAGGTGTTAGGTGCACTTGAAAAGCGTGCGTGGGGTGATTGAAACTGGCCGAACGACCTCAGATTGCCATTAAATCGGACGACAATAAAGGGTGGGTGAATTTTGAAATTTTTGGCTAGAAGGCACATCAATCGGAGGTGTCGTCTGGCTGCGCTGGCCTAAAACGCTCTTCACGTGTCGTAAATGGCCAAAACATGGGTTTTACGGTCAAATTCATGCCGATTGACATCATAATGACTTGAAATCACATTAAGACAACTTAATTATTATTCGTGAGGTGTACGAGGAGACGACACATCATTCGGACGTGCGGTTTGCGCGGCACGGCTGAATATGTGTTTTTTAGGTGTCCGGCGTGCTGGAAAAGCGTGCGTGGGGTGGTCAAAACTGGCCAAATGACCTCAGAATGCCATGAAATTGGATGAAAACAAATCGTGGGTGAATTTTGAAATTTTTGGCATGATGACACGTCAATCGGAGGTGTCGTATGACTGCTCTGGCCGAAAACGCACTCCACGTGTCGTAAATGGCCAAAACATGAGTTTTACGGTCAAATTCATGCCGAACGACATCCGAATGACTTGAAATCACACGAAATAACCCTAATTATTATTCGTGAGGTGTATGAGGAGACGACACATCATTTCGATGCACAGTTTGCGTGACACTGCTGAATATGTGTTTTTTAGGTTTTCAGCATGCTTGAAAAGCATGCGTGGGGTGGTCAAAAATGGTCGGATGACCTCATAATTCCATGAAATTGGACGACAACAAAGGGTGGGTGAATTGTGAAATTATCGGCCATACAACATGTCAATCGGAGGTGTCGTGTGACCGCGCTGGCCGAAAACGTACTCCACATGTCATAAATGGATAAAACATGGGTTTTACGGTTAAATGCATGCCGATCGAAATCGGAATGATTTGAAATCATACAAAAACACCCTAATTACCATTCACAAGGTGTACGAGGAAAAGGAACATCATTCGAATGTGCGGTTTGCACGATACAACTAAATATGTGTTTTTTAGGTGTTCGGCGTGCTTGAAAAGTGTGCGTGGGGTGGTCAAAACCGGCCGAACGACCTAGGAATACCATGAAATCAGACAACAACAAATGTTGGATGAATTGTGAAATTTTTGGCTAGACGGAAAATCAATCAGATGTGTCGTGTGACCGCGCTGGCCAAAAACGCACTCCGCGTGTCGTAAATAGCGAAAACATAGGTTTTATGGTCAAATTCATGTCAAACGACATCAGAATGACTTGAAATCACACGAAAACTCCCTAATTATTATTCATGAGGTGTACGAGGAGATGACACGTCATTCGGACATGTGGTTTGCACGACACAGCTAAATATGTGTTTTTTAGGTGTTCGGCACGCTTGAAAAGAGTTCGTGGGGTGGTCGAAACCAGCCGAACGACCTCAAAATACCATGAAATTGGACGACAACAAAGGGTGGGTGAATTGCGAAATTTTAGTACATATGGAACATCAATCAGAGGTGTCGTGTGACCACACTGGCCGAAAACACACTCCACGTGTCGTAAATGGCCAAAACATGGGTTTTACGGTCAAATTCATGCCGAACGACATTGGAATGACTTGAAATCAAACTAAAACACCCTATTTATTATTCTTTAGGTTTATGAGGAGACGACATGTCATTAGGACGCGCAGTTTACACAGCACGGCTGAATGTGTGTTTTTTAGGTGTTCGGTGAGCTTGAAAAGCATGCGTGGGGTGGTCGAAACTGGCCGAACGACCTCGGAATGCCATGAAATCGGACGACAATAAAGGGTGGGTGAATTGTGAAATTTTTGGCCAGACGGAACTTCAATTGGATGTGTTGTGTGATCGTGCTGGCCAAAAACGCACTCCACGTATCGTAAATGGCCAAAACACGGGTTTTACGGTCAAATTCATGCCGATCGACATCAAAATGACTTGAAATCACACGAAAACACCCTAGTTAATATTCATGAGGTCTACAAGGATACGACACGTCATTCAGACACGCGGTTTGCGTGGCACGGCTGAATATGTGTTTTTAGGTGTTCGGCGTGCTTGAAAAGTATGCATGGGGTGGTCGAAACTGACCGAACAACCTCAGAATACCATAAAATCAGACGAAAACAAAGGGTGGATGAATTTTGGAATTTTGGCCAGACGACATGTCAATCAGAGGTGTCGTGTGACCGCACTGGCCGAAAATGCACTCTGCGTGTCGTAAATGGCCAAAACATGGGTATTACGGTCAAATGCATGCCTAACAACATCAGAATGAGTTGAAGTCACACAAAACACCCTAATTATTATTTTTGAGGGGTATAAGGAGACATCACATCATTCAGACGTGTGGTTTTCAAGGCATGACTGAATATGTGTTTTTTAGGTGTTTGGCGTGCATGAAAAGCATGCGTGGGGTGGTCGAAACCAGCCAAACGACCTCAAAAATCCATGAAATCAGACGACAACAAAAGGTGGGTGAATTGTGAAATTTTCGGCTAGACGGCACATCAATCGGAGGTTTTCTGTGACCGTGGTGGCCGAAAAAGCACTCCGCGTGTCATAAATGGCTAATACATGGGTTTTACAGTCAAATGCATGACGATCGACATTGGAATGACTTGAAATCACAAGAAAACACCCTAGTTATTATTCTTGAGGTGTACAAGGAGACGTCACATCATTCGGACACCCGGTTTGCGCGACACGATATAATATATGTTTTTTAGGTGTTCGGCGCGCTTGAAAAGCGTGCGTGGGGTGTTCGAAACCGGCCGAACGACCTTGGAATTCCATGAAATCAGACGACAACAAAGGGTGGGTGAATTGTAAAATTTTCAGCCATACTCCACGTTAATCGGAGGTGTTGTGAGACAGCGCTGGCCAAAAACACATTCTGCATGTCGTAAATGGCCAAAACATGGGTTTTACGGTCAAATGCATGACGATCGACATCAGCATGAATTGAAATCACACAAAAACACGCTAGTTATTTTTCGTGAGGTGTACGAGGAGGCGGCATGTCATTCAGATGCGCGGTTTTCACAACACGGCTGAATATTTTTTTTTAGGTATTCAGCAGGCTTGAAAAGCGTACGTGGGGTGGTCGATATCAGACGAATGACCTCGAAATGCCATGAAATTAGATGAAAACAAAGTGTGGATGAATTGTGAAATTTTTGGCTAGACGGCACGTCAATCGGAGGTGTCATGTGACTGCACTGGGCGAAAAAGGACTCTGTGTGTCGTAAATGGCCAAAACATGGGTTTTACGGTCAAATGCATGCCGAACGACATCAGAATGACTTGAAATCACACAAAATCACCCTAGTTAATATTCACGAGGTGTACGAGGAGACTAAACGTCATTTGGAAACGCGTTTTGCACGACACGTTTGAATATGTATTTTTTAGGTGTTCGGTGCGCTTGAAAAGCGTGTGTTGGGTGGTCGAAACCTGCCGAATGACCTTGGAATGCCATGAAATCGGACGACAACAAAGGGTTAGTGAATTGTGAAATTTTCGACTAGAGATCATGTCAATTAGAGGTGTCGTGTGACCGCGCTGGCCGAGAACACACTCTGCGTGTCGTAAATGGCCAAAAAATGGGTTTTATTGTCAAATGCATGTCGATCGACATCGAAATGACTTGAAATCACACAAAACACCCTATTTATTATTATTGAGGTGTTTGAGGAGAGGTCACGTCTTTCAGATGTGCGGTTTGCGCAGCACAACTAACTATGTGTTTTTTTGGTGTTCAACGCGCTTGAAAAGCATGCGTGGGGTGGTCGAAACCAGTCGAACAAGTACAGAATGCAATGAAATAGGATGACAAGAAAGGGCGGGTGAATTGTGAAATTGTTGGCTAGACAGAATGTCAATCGAATGTGTCTTGTGACTGCGCTGGCCGAAAATACACTCCGCATGTCGTAAAAGGACAAAACATGGGTTTTACGGTCAAATGCATGACGAACGACATCAGAATGACTTGAAATCACACTAAAACATCGTAATTATTATTCATGAGGTTTACGAGGATACGACATGTCATTCGGACACATGGTTTGCACGGAATGACTGAATATGTGTTTTTTAGGTGTTTGGTTCGTTTGAAAAGCATGCATGGGGTGGTCGAAACCAGCCGAATGACCTCGGAATACCATGAAATCAGACGACAAAAAAGGGTGGGTGAATTGTGAAATTGTTAGCCAGACGAAATGTCAATCAGAGGTGTCGTGTGACCGTGCTGGCTGAAAACACCCTTGGCGTGTCGTAAATGGCCAAAACATGGGTTTTAAGGTCAGATGCATGTCGAACGACATTATAATGACTTGAAATCACACGAAAACACCGTAGTTATTTTTCGTGAGGTTTAAGATGAGATGACACGTCATTCGGACGCACAGTTTGTGCGGTACGACTGAATATGTGTTTTTTAGGTGTTCGGCCCGCTTGAAAAGCATGCGTGGGGTGGTAAAAACTGGACGAACGACCTCAGAATTCCATGAAATCGGACGACAACAAAGGGTGGGTGAATTCTGAAATTTTTGGCTAGACGACATGTCAATCTGAGGTGTCGTGTGACCGCGCTTCTCGAAAATGCACTCTGCATGTCGTAAATGGCCAAAACATGAGTTTTACGGTCAAATACATGCCGAACAACATCAGAATGAATTGAAATAAGACGAAAACACCCTAGTTATTATTCATGAGGTGTTCGAGGAGTCAACATGTCATTCAGATGCCTGGTTTGCGTGACAGGGCTGAATATGTGTTTTTTAGTTGTTCGGTGTGCTTGAAAAGCGTGCATGGGGTTGTCAAAACTGGCCGAACGACCAGGGAATGCCATGAAATCTGAAGAAAGCAAAGGGTGAGGGAATTGTAAAATTTTCAGCCATACGGAACGTCAATCAGAGTTGTCGTGTGACCGCGCTGGCCGAACATGCACTTGACGTGTCATAAATGGCCAAAACATGGGTTTATGGTCAAATGCATGTCGAACGACATAGGAAAGACTTGAAATCCCATGAAAACACCCTAGTTATTATTCGTGAAGTGTAAAAGGAGAAGAAACGTTATTAGGACATGCGGTTTGCACGACACGCCTGAATATGTGTTTTTAGGTGTTCGACACACTTGAAAAGCATGCGTGGGGTGGTCGAAACCAGCCGAACGGCCTTTGAATGCCATGAAATCGAATGACAATAAAGGGTGGGTGAATTATGAAATTTTTGGCCAGACAACACATCAATCGGAGGTGTCGTGTGACTATACTGGCTGAAAACAAACTCCGAACAGCCCCCCACCCCGGACAGCCCCCTCACTCCTGGAGAGCCCCCCCCGCACCCCCCGGACAACCCCCCTCACCAAATGATTTATGGATAATTTGTGATAGGTACGAGTCAACCCCACCTCAATCTGAGGCACAATGTGATTGTTCTCACTCAAAGTGTCTCACTTTTATTTGAAATGTTCAACATTTTAAGTGAAAACAACAACTGACATACGAAAAATCGTCACAAGGCTACACATAGATTCTTGAAATTAAGGGATAAAAAATAAAATATGGCTTATTGGTCATACGTTATTAGAATAAAATATTCACAAGGAATAGATTGAAACATAATGGGTTATAGTATATATAGAAAAACGTGAATTATATAAGGAATGAGTCTCGACATCCCATCTTGAACATGCACCAACACTCATGTTCTAATTCTCAATCATGGGTCGTTCATTCTATACAATAACATACAACAAATAAATATCATATAGTGATTTCATATGAAAACTATGAACACTAAATAATACTATATAACAAATTGGTCAATAAGGAAACACATAGATTCTTGAAAAATAAGTTTCAAAGTCTCATAAAAATACCCCAATTGTGAGGAATACATATGGTGACACCATAGCCCCATAGATCCCTTCAATCCCATCCTCAAACAGTGGGTTCTAGGAAAAAACCAAAGTCCCTTTTGGAACCCAATACCAAAGACTTAATTGAATATTCATACCCACTATCCAAGATGGGGATTCATCTCACATCACACCTAGGAGAGAAAATTACAATTAGCCACATACCCCCTTATTCTAATTGAAAAATCTATAAAAAACATGTAGGCTATTCTGGTAACCCATATCATATGTCGAGATTGGCCAATGATTCCCACTAACACATCATGAACCATTTATACATGGATACATAATCATTAGAGGAATACAAACATCCCATGTGCTTCCTATAACTAATCCTAGGTCTAAGCACATGAGCACTACCATTTTCTATCTTATAGGTTTCATGATCCTTACCACACTACCCATGTTTTTCTGTTGTTCTTAAGATACTCAACCCATGACCATGAATAAACATCCCATGTGCTTCCTATAACATGTAGGTTTTGTCTCTTTTGTGTATTGGTGTTGTGGTTTGAGTGAGGAATGAATTCTAAACTTTGAAAACTCTTATGTGTGTTGGTGTTATGGTTTGAGTGAGGAACAAATTATAAATTTGGATTACTCTTATGGGTGTTATTTCATTTCCTATAACATGTAGGTGTTTTCTCTTATGGGTTCTATTGCATTTTAATTTCCAAATTTCTAAATTCTTAAATGAATTGTAAATTTGGAATACTTTGGATGGGGATTCTGTATTGGTGTTGTTGCAGGTGTGGAGAGGGGTTGCTGCGCTGTTGCAGGTCTAGAGAGGGGAGAGGGGCCTGCTGCAAGCTATGCAAAGGCTATACCAATGGTTCTGTAAATATTGGTAAAGATACTATTATATAATCTATACCAACGGTTTGTTATAACCATTGGTATAGGTTTATACCAACGGTTATAACCAAACCGTTGGTATAGCCTTATGGCTTGGCATGCGCCCTCTATACCAACGGTTATAAACCGTTAGTATAGTTGTCACCCACATATACCAACGATTTTACAAATTGTTGGTATATGTTATATTTTACACACATATACCAATGGTTTATACAAACTGTAACACCCCGACCCCAGCTACCCAGAGTCGGTGCATTACTTCGTAACATTGGCATGATAAAAAAAGATCAAGTCTTGAAAGACCGATTAGTTTATTAGCCTTGGAAACACTAGATACATTCATAAGTCTTACATTACATCATAAAGTAAAACAAAACTACAACATCTTCTCTTCATATCCCCTTATATTATCTCTGCAGGTCATTCATATTATACTTCTTCACATCCTGAAAAATATTAAAACATTGAAAGGGGTGAGCTCAGATGCTCAGTAAGGATAACAATATAGCAGAAGCTTTCCTAAATAAACATTAACATTTAAGGCAATGTATATCTAAAACAAAAGCCTTTTAAACATGAACATTATCATAATATGGAAAAAGTAAACTGAAACAATTCCATTTACTTACTCACATGGATATTCTACTAGTCGAATAATCACATGAAATATCAATAACCACTTTCATAATGATGGAATGCATAATGCCAGACTATCATAACCACGTAGCCAAGGCCTCGTGCCAAGACCACAAATAAGATTTTGTCAAGGCCTCGTTCCAAGAAACTAGTTTGTCTCATGAGACCTACCGATGCATCGAGGAACAATAGCGGGCCCCACCCGTCACTTATTAAGTCCAATGCATTCCTCATATGAATAGGTTTAAACATATCATAAACCATAACATAATTGTATCACATAAAACATGCATAAAGGAAACATAAAATTTCCACATTTCAATCACAACATATCAATACAACACATTGATATAATAAAAACACTTTCAAAATCATTTTCAATACCAAAATAAAAGAAAGTTAAAACTTTGTATTTATTTTTCATAAAAAAAAGGTGATGGCTTATAGAGGAAGCCGAAACTCAAATAATTGTCATGGCGGCGGAGAAGTCATTGTCGCCACATATGTACGGAAATAAAAACATTCCCTTTTTGTCGTTTAGTAAAACGCTTCATATAAAAAACATTTCTTTTGAATAAACGTAAAATTTAAAGGGGCTTATACACCGTATAAAAGAATGTTGTGTATAAAACCAAATATCCCTCAATGAATGGAGATTGAGACAAAGTCCTTAAAAAGATCATTTTTTTAAATAAAGTACATCTATCATGTGTATTCACTATAATTACACATAAATAATGTACAAATACAAGATAGGACATAATAATATCATGACATAATTTGAAAGTAGGAGATTAACCCAAAGAATAGAAATTGGGTTAAGAGGTTCCCTTACCATGCGTCCCGTCTTGACTCGACCGTTCTTTAACCTCCTGAATAATAAACGAGAGTTAATTTATAATTTCTTAAGAACCTTTTTCAAGTTTTTTATTCCTTTTATATCACTTATTACCATGTTATGAATATTATGCAATTATTTAAGTTAATAACGGTCGTTTTGTCGATCTTTGGTACTTAAGTCAAAAACAAACTTCTTAGAATTACAATTTGTTCATGTGGTGAAATATCTATTATATCCAGAATTTTATTCATGATGTATATATCATATATATCATATATATATCCAGTATTTACATTCATTTATAATATTACGTAACATTTAGAGGTAAGAAATGAAATGCACCGTTCATGGAGACGGTAAGCCGTACGTACGCATGAACGCTACTTTCATTTATATTTCGTATTTAATGGAATGAAATCATAATGATATAAATGTATAATATAATTCCAGTATAATATAGTGTATAATACCATTTACTCCATCCTTTATACATCCCACATATGGTATTAACGATTCAAATCACTTTGAGGGGGTGGTAGTCCGCACTTCCTAAAATGAAAATATCGTGTTTACCCATAATGGAAACCATAAAGGTATGCCATAAATGAAATATACAAAATCATAAGGAAAACAAAAACATAATATATATCATATATAAAAATAGTGTCATCATAATGGACACCATTAGAGGTGTTATATGAGTGTTGAACAATCATCATTTCGAGAGGCAAAAATTCGCCATCCACAAAAACAATATGTTCTTTAACCATTATATGTAGGTGTGTGTAAGTGTAGCTCGAATCCTTCTTATAACAACATACCAGAATATTGAGGATACTGGTTTTGTTACAAAAGAAATGAATAAAAAGAGTTTAGGGGGTTGGAGAAGAAAAATAAAATAAAAGAACACAGGAGAAGACATTACCTTAAAATCGGGTAACTCTATTTGATTGGAGCCAAAAGCTTCCTTGGGAAGCGTTATGCCCAAAGTGAGGCTTCTAAGAGTAAGAGGGGGAAGTTGGGAGAGTATTTGGGCAGAGGTTGTCCGAGCCAAATGGCTTGAAAGTCTGAATGTGGTGGTAGAGGTGGTGGCCTTTTATAAGAGGAGAGGAGGGGCACTCTTGGAAAGTAAGGAAATGTTACATTATTATACAATGGTTTTCGGATTCCAAAGGTACCACACTTATATAATTTGAGGCTAAGGTGATAAGGGTTCGAAATATCCTCATACAATAGGTTTTTGACATGTTTAATCCATATATTTTACATTATCCTTTCATTTTATTTAAATCGTTAATTAATGAGGTCATCGCTGCATCATCGTGATGTCATAAATAATTTAATTTATTTAATGTCTAAAAATTATAAAAAAATACTATGATGTAGGAAATCTTTCTTATTTCCAATTAATATTTATAGTAAAAAATATGACTTGTATAACCCCATGTAAATATTATTTTATTAAAACATTTCATGTTTGTGTCATTTTTTACTTTAACATTAAATAAAAGGTATTTATGTCATTTTCCAACTAAAGTGGCTCCATGGGGTCCCCAAGATGACACATGGATTTTCTTGGTCGGACATGGAACATCCAATGAGGGTAGGACATGTGTCAAGCTCATCCCATATTATTAAAACATTATTTTTACCTTAAACTACACTAATTACCTTTAATCACGATTAAGAACTTAAAAGATACTATTCACCAAAAATTATTTTAATCTCATTGAACCACATTTTACTTCTTAATGTCAACCATGTATGTCGGATTTTTTTAAATTCAAAACATATAAGTGGTAAAATTTCATTTAAACGAAAAATCAGTTTTTATAAGTACCACTTAGTGGTTTCACTATTCATCAAAAATTGAAGTTTTTCTGAAAAATCCCAAAAATTCACCCTAAGCTATATTTGATATTCCGATTTCAAAAATGATGTCTATTTTAAAAAATTCCAAACATATAAGTTA
Source organism: Viscum album (assembly GCA_963277665.1). Taxonomy (NCBI): domain Eukaryota; kingdom Viridiplantae; phylum Streptophyta; class Magnoliopsida; order Santalales; family Viscaceae; genus Viscum; species Viscum album. Next base: position 333,680,084 of record OY728122.1, read on the forward strand.
CATTAATTAATTTTTTAATTAATTCCCACTGTCACAACAAATAGCGTGTTTTAAGAAACAATTTATATCAAAAGATTGACAATTGTTTATGTCCAATTTCAAAGTGAAATTAATTCTAATGAACAACATTGGATAAAATAGTAAAAATATATTCTAATTATACTTTAAAACCACTCAATAATATAAGTTATCACTATAAATTATTTTGATTAAAAAAGTTGTTTTAAGTATTTTTCACTATTTATAAAAATTTGGAAGTTCTCAGAAAATTAAAAAAAATTCAACATTGGATAATTTTGACATTACGAATCCAAAAATGAAGTCCATTTTGAAATATAAAATATATATAATTTCAAAAAGTGGGTATTACTATTCATAAGGGCTATTTTGATTAGTTGAGGTATGTTAGAATCTCGAACTTGCGTACAATGCAGGCTATTGCATTATTGAAAGAGAAGCGTATCGTGGAAGCTCGGGGTGTTACATTCTCCCCTCCTTCAATAAATTTCATCCCCGCAATTTGAAATTTTTCTTTGAAAATAAAAGGTTGAAAATAGGAAATACCTTTGTGAAAAACCCACATCGGAAACAAGGTTAATAAAATTTATCCTTAATGAGAGGGAAAGGGAAATGAAAAAGTCACCACCCAATTATGATCTCGAATAGAAGAACAATGGTGGAAATTAGAGACATATAATTGGAGGAAAAACGTAAATATTTGTAGGGAGTGATTGAGGTCATCAACCACAAACAAGTGTCAAATTGAGGGCCTCAAAGCCTTCAATCTATGTTGATTTAAAATATCATCAGTTCAACAAGACATAAGGTATTAGGATAACACATCTTTTTGTTTTAATATCCCTTTACTAAAGTTTAAGAATTAATTTATTCATAGAATATGATATAGATATATATATATATTTATGCTTGACAGGTAGAGTTTCAACCTTAAACTAATTTCTACCACATACTCATCTTTCACTCAAAAAGATAATAAGACTCAAAAATATTATATTTATCCTAATCGTACAAGGTTCAAAATATTAACACATACCATTTAGATTACGAAAACTATTTTGTACTAACCAGGGACTTCCTGTATGCTAGTGGTAGGTAATAAAGGCCTGTCGCACTATGGTTGTGGGTTCGATTCCTGAAGCTTTGTCTGACACGATGGGTTATGCCCCACCCTGCAGGTTGTCCTTTTCCTAAAACATATAGTATTATAATATTCAAAAAATAATCTTCAGAATTGTTTTAACCTTAAACCATACTATTCAAAGTTCAAATTAATCCATCCCAACCATTATAGTTATCCAAAATACCTATGTCCAAACTTTCTCTAAAAGGTCTCTTAATTCCAAAATCAATTTATCAGATTCCCCAAACAAAGTAAAGTTTCTCTTTTTGTCACATACTAAAAATATAATTACCTTCAACATATTAAAACCTTACTGAAACAAAAAGTACTGTAGTACAATCCTTATATATATATATCACATTATTCTAATAACCCGAACATAATCCATGAGTCCAAAAGCACCAATACATTAATTATTACTCTTCAACTGTAGTAACAGCATAAGATTGGCCTTGATCCCTTGGCCTTTTCTAAGGTATGTTTCCCGGACGCGTAGGACATTAATTTTCATAATGACCCATTTCTCTACAATTGTAGCATTCAACATTTATAACCTCTTTCTTTCCCTTGCAATCACGTGCCTGGTGACCTTTTTCTCCACATTTATAACAAACTCCCATTCCTTTTAGGCAAGTACCAGGGTGATTCTTCCCACAATTATCACATAATTGAAAATATTTCTTTCCCTTTTTCCCTTTATCTGTCTCTTGTTCCACAGTTCTCTTCTTCTCTTGCTTTACTTTATTGTCATAAGATTTGGAGAATTCCTTTTCTGTCTTGATAGCACACGAGAGAATATCTTCATATGTCGAGAAGGTTTGTGAGACTAATGCTTGACGAAGAAATGGGTTTAACCCATAAAAGAAACGATAAATCTTACTTCTTGGGTTACGTATATAATCTGCAGCATGTCTCGCTAACCTTGTAAATTTGGCCTCATACTTTGCGACATTCTCAGCCTCCTTTTGTCTCAGACTCAAAAATTGTCTTTCCATATCTGCTCGATGGTCACGAGGATAGTATTTTTCTTGGAAAAGATCTTTGAAATCTCTCCCTTCCATATTTGATACTTCTTCATCTTCCTTTGTGTTTTGAATCAGTGACCACCATTGATCGGCATCTCCAGTGAGGCGGTAGACAGCCATGACAACCTTCTCCCTTTCGCTACTCCCCAAGGCATGGAATATTTCCTCTAAGGAGTTTATCCATTTCTCAGCTACTAATGGATTTGTACCCCCATTAAATGTTGGCAGTTATTGCCTCATGAAGCGGTCTAACATTGATCCTCCACGTTGTGGATCAGGATTATCCATACAAATAAGGTTATTATTCATAACTTGAGTGAGTTGTCCCAGTATGGTAATATGTTGATCAGCACCAATTGTATCTCCAGATCCACAATAATTATCTTGAGCAGGAGAGAAATCCCTACACGGAGTGCGTGCATTGATACAGTTTTCTATTTCTTCCACTAGGCGCCATTTCAAAACAATGGCATAAACAAGATTAGTTTATGAATCAAAATACATAATTCCATACTTGTAAAACACTTAACACTAATTGAACTATTTATGGATATAATCCATAATCATAAAAAATGTTTTCTTTGAGGAAGTATATACTCATAACTCTTCATAGAGGTTTGTAAAGAAAAGGAGAATTATCCTAAGCATATCCCCCGGGAGTGTCGTAACCAAGAGTGAAGCAAGGCCCGTTGTTGTGCACCAGTTCCCGTTCAAGTCTAGCTCAAAGTGGTGTTTTCGGGTTTTACCCCTAGGTACATTTGTGCCAGAGCCGCCTCTACCTGCTCGTATCCAGATAGGGATGTATTTCTCAGAAAACTCACAAAATCTCTATAATACCAAAATTCTAGGAAGTTCTTCTATACTAATCCTTAATGTCTATCTTCGGTCTATGTGCTCTAATCAGAGTTTATCTAAATCTAGCTTCCAAGGTTAGTACTAAACTTCCTCTGATACCAACTGTAATTCTATGACCCCAGCTACCCAGAGTCGGTGCACTACTTCGTAACATTGGCATGATAAAAAAAGATCAAGTCTTGAAAGACAGATTAGTTTAGTAGCCTTGGAAACACTAGATACACTCACAAGTCTTACATTACATCATAAAGTAAAACAAAACTACAACATCTTCTCTTCATATCCCCTTATATTATCCCTACATGTCATTCATATTATACTTCTTCACATCCTGAAAAATATTAATACATTGAAAGGGGTGAGCTCAGATTTCAGTAAGGATAACAATATAGCGGAAGCTTTCATAAATAAACATTAACATTTAAGGGAATGTATAACTAAAACAAAAGCCTTTTAAATGTGAACTTTAGCATAATATGGCAAAAGTAAACTGAAATAATTCCATTCACTTACTAACATGGATATTCTACTAGTCGAATAATCACATGAAATATCAATAACCACTTTCATAATGATGGAATTCATAATTCCAGACTATCATAACCACGTAGCCAAGGCCTCGTGGCAAGACCACAATTAAGATTTTGTCAAGGCCTCGTGCCAAGACACTAGTTTGTCTCATGAGACCTACCGATGCATCGAGGAGCTATAGCGGGCTCCACCCGTCACTTATTAAGTCTAATGCATTCCTCATATGAATATGTTTAAACATATCATAAACCATAACATAATCGTATCACATAAAATATGCATAAAGGAAACATAAAATTTTCACATTTCAATCACAAGATATCAATACAACACATTGATATAATAAAAACACTTTCAAAACCATTTTCAATACCAAAATAAAAGAAAGTTAAAACTTTGTATTTATTTTTCATAAAAAAGGTGATGGCTTATAGAGGAATCCGAAACTCAAATAATGGTCATGGCGGCGGAGAAGTCATTGTCGCCGCATATGTACGGAAAGAAAAACATTCTCTTTTTGTCATTTAGTAAAACTCTTCGTGTAAAATAGGTTCCTTTTGAATAAACGTAAATGTCAAAGGGGTTTATACACCGTATAAAAGAAAGTTTTGTATAAAACCAAATATGCCTCAATGAATGGAGATTGAGACGAAGTCCTTAAAAAGATCATTTTTTTAAAATAAAGTACATCTATCATGTTTATTCACTATAAGTACACATAAATAATGTACAAATACAAGATAGGACATAATAATATCATGACATAATTTGAAAGTAGGAGATTAACCCAAAGAATAGAAATAGGGTTAAGAGGTTCCCTTACCTTGCATCCCGTCTTGACTCGACCGTTCTTTAACCTCCTGAATATTAAACTAGAGTTAATTTATAATTTATTAAGAACCTTTTTCAAGTTTTTTATTTCTTTTATATCACTTATTACCATGTTATGAACATTATGTAATTATTTAAGTTAATAACGTTTGTTTTGTCGATCTTTGGTACTTGAGTCAAAAATAAACTTCTTATAATTACAAGTTGTTCATGTGGTGAAATATCTATTATATCCAGAATTATATTAATGATGTAGATATCTTATATATCATATATATCCAGTATATACATTCATTTATAATATTACATAACATTTAGAGGTAATAAATGAAATGCATCGTTCATGGAGACGGTAAGTCGTACGTACGCATGAACGCTACTTTCATTTCTATTTCGTATTTAATGGAATGAAATCATAATGATATAAATGTATAATATAATTCCAGTATAATATAGTGTATAATACCATTTACTCCATCCTTTATACATCCCACATATGGTATTAATGATTCAAATCACTTTGAGGGGGCGGTAGTCCGCACTTCCTAAAATGAAAATATCATGTTTACCCATAATGGAAACCATAAAGGTATGCCATAAATGAAAAATACAAAATCATAAGGAAAACAAAAACATAATATATATCATATATAAAAATAGTTTCATCATAATGTCCACCATTAGAGGTGTTATATGAGTGTTGAAAAAGCATCGTTTCGTGAGGCAAAAATTTGTCATCCACAGAAACAGTATGTTCTTTAACCATTAGATTTTGGTGTGTGTAAGTGTAGCTCGAATCCTTCTTATTACAAAATCCTGGTATATTTAGGATACTGGTGTTGTTACAAAAGAAATTAATAAAAAGTGTTTAGGGGGTTGGAGAAGAAAAATAAAATAAAAGAACACAAGAGAAGACATTACCTTAAAATCGGGTAACTCTTTTTGATTTGAGCCAAAGGCTTCCTTGGTAAGCGTTATGCCCAAATTGAGGATTCTAGGTGTAATAGGGGGAATTTGGGAGAGTATTTGGGCAGATTTTGGCCGAGCCAAATGGCTTGAAAGTGTGAATGAGGTGGTATAGGTGGGGGCCTTTTATAACAGGAGACGAGGGGCACTCTTGGAATGTAAGGAAATGTTACATTATTATACAATGATTTTCGGATTCCAAAGGTCCCACACTTATATAATTATAGGATAAGGTGATAAGAATTCTAAATCTCCTCATCTAATAGGTTTTTTACAAGTGTAAGCCTTATATTTTACATTATCATTCCATTTTATTTAAATCGTTAATTAATGAGGTCATCGCTGCATCATCATGATGTCATAAATAATTTAATTTATTTAATGTTAAAAAAATATAAAAAAATACTATGATGTTGGAAATCTTTTTATATTTCCAATGCCTATTTATAGTAAAATATATGACTTGTATAACCCCATGTAAAAATTGTTTTAGTAAAACATTTCATGTTTGTGTCATTTTTTACTTTAACATTAAATAAAAGGTATTTTTGTCATTTTCCAACTAAAGTGGCTCCGTGGGGTCCCCAAGTTGACCCATGGATTGTCTTGGTCGGACATGGCACATCCAATGAGGGTATGACATGTGTCAAGCTCATCCCATATTATTAAAACATTATTTTTACCTTAAACTACACTAATTACCTTTAATCGTGATTAAGAACTTAAAAGTTACTATTCACCAAAAATTATTTTAATCTCATTGAACCACATTTTACTTCTTAATGAAAACCATTTATGTCGGATTTTTTTTTTAAATTCAAAACACAAAAGTGGTAAAATTTCATTTAAACGAAAAATCAGTTTTTATAAGTACCACTTAGTGGTTTCACTATTCATCAAAAATAGAATTTTTTTAGAAAAATCCCAAAAATTCACCCTAAGATATATTTGATATTCCAATTTCAAAAATGATGTCTATTTTACAAAATTCCAAACATATAATTTTCATTAATTAATTTTATAATTAATTCCCGTTGTCACAACAAATAGCATGTTTTTAAGAAACAATTTATATCAAAAGATTGACAATTGTTTATGTCCAATTTCAAAGTGAAATTAATTATAATGACCACCATTGGATAAAATAGTAAAAATGTATTCTAATTATACTTTAAAACCACTAAATAGTATAAGCTATCACTATAAATTATTTTGATTAATTTTTTTTTAAGTATTTTTCACTATTCATAAAAATTTGGAAGTTCTCAGAAAATTAAAAAAAATTCAACATAGGATAATTTCGACATTCCAAATCCAAAAATGAAGTCCATTTTTAAATATAATATATATATAATTTCAAAAAGTGGGTATTAATTTTCATAAGGGCTATTTTGATTAGTCGCGGTGTGTTAGAATCCCGAACTTGCGTACAATGCAAGCTATTACATTATTGAAAGAGAAGCGTATCGTGGAAGCTCAGGGTGTTACAAAAACCATTGGTATAGCTCCTATTTTGACACCTATAACAACAGTTTTCATAGAACCATTGGTATAGGCCGATTGTCATGCCTTACTCGCCCACGGTTTATGGAACCGTTGGTATACTATATACCAATAGTTTCCAGGCCTTTACCAATGGTTTTGAACAATTGGTAAAGGGTAATATTCCAGTATTGTTAATCCAATTTAATTCATTTTAATCAATTTCACATTGAAATTGGATATAAAAATATTTCAATCTTTGGAACATTTTTACTTTAAAAACCTATTTTTTCCTCCTGTCTATGTGATTAAATTTAAATTAATTCTTACCAATTATGTGATTATAATTTTAAAAATGGATTACATATTCAGAATCATAATAATTTATATTGTAGAATAAGTTCATCTTAGTTTTTGACCAAAAATATTGGTGAAAGTGATTAAAATTAATTATAATGATTATGAGAAAAATTTGCTTAATAAAGGACTCAACCTTAATCATAAGGGCCAAAATGACCTATATACTTGAAAAAATCCATTTTATGGCCATATTTTGACCATATACTCACTTTTTTATAATTTGACTATTATTTGATCCACTTTACTTAGGGAAAACGTGGGTGGAATTCCATTTTCCAAAATTTACAAGAATACCACTCTCCCACCACTATAAAAACTCACTCACCCTCCCACTTATTAATAACTATAAATATCATTTTCTCACCAAAAATATGCTAAAATGATCTAAAAAAATCCATCCATTCATTATATAATCCTCTATTGGGGAATAAATCTAACCAATTAATCCCTTTGGTGCAAACCAAGAGGAGTTACCCAAAGAAGAGGTAACATCCTTCTTCAAGATTCTTTGTTTTATTTTCATTATACACCCACTGAAATATTCTTATTAAATAATTATATAACAACCTAATTATCCTTAATATACTGATATGTTTTTATTATAATTTTTTACCTACAATTTCACACACTTCTATTTAATGATTAACAAACATACCATTCTTGTGTACAGAAAACTACCGCCTCGTGAAATAATGTTGTTCATTTTTAATTTAACACCTCTAATTATTGTGAATTATGATGGAAACTATGTTTTTATATGATATATATATTATATTAATTATTTCTTTATTCTTTTGGAATTTTTATATTAAACATACATTCATTCTTTCCATTTTTTTGTAAATATGATAACTTTGTTTGTGGATGTGTGGACTACCGTATCCTCAAAGTGATGCGATTCATTTTCACTATACATGAAATGTATAAAGGAAGGTTTTAGTGAAATTATATGATATATATGACATAATAATTCTACTTTAATGATATTATATATATATACATATATTTTATTTATTTTCATTCTTTCAATACGATAATAAAATGAAATCAACATTCCTGTGTACGTACAACCAATCGTCTACATGAACGGTGTATTTCATTTCATATTTTATATATTTTTATAAATAAATATATAATGAATTAATATGATATTTATATCATTATTTACATTTTTTTATAATTAAAATAGGATTTAATAGAGAGGATCAAGAATAAAAATCTAAAAAATAAAGGAAAAACAAAGAAAATACTACCTAAAACGTAATATTAACATGGAGTTGTTATTAAAAAGATAATATAAAGTCATAAAAAATAATATATTGTATGATATATATTAATATGTTTCAGTTTTATATTTATTATAAACTTATATTTATTATACATGTGGTTTGAACCTGTATAAAGAAATTCAAGACTTAATGTAAGGAAATTTCATCTCACTTTTTATTTCAGTGAGATAAATTCCATATTCAACACTCGATTTTTTTATGTGATGTATATAATTACCTATGAAATGTTATATCATTAGTTTAATTTATTTAATTACATTAAAATATTTAATTTATGTTATTTTTTCATGGGGATCATGATTCTAAAGTTACTCAAGTAGTAAGGGTTTTCTCACCTTTCATTTATTTTTTTTGCGAATTATGATTTATTCCCCACTTTTTTGTTTTTATGTGGTGTATATACTACCTAGGAATTTATTATATGATTATTATACAAAAAATTATTGGTATTAAAAAATACCTTTTATTATCTTTATTTCATAGGGTTTATAGTTCAAAAGTTACCAACTCAGTAAAGTAATTTTATCTCAATTTTCCTTAATTGAGAACCAGGCCATGTTAGGTGCCTATATTTTTCTATGATGTGTATATAATTACCTTGAAATATTATATGTTGATTATAATTATTTTAATTATATTTTAAGATTGATGAAATTTTATTCATTCCATTTTATTATGATCAAATGTAATCATTGGTAACACTTCATTTCTACAATCTCATTGTTTATCAGGATTGATTATAATTATGTTTCATTGATGAAATATTTGGACCCATGTCTCATAAAAAATCATTAAATTTATTATACCTTGATTATAAAAGATATCTTCATGTATTTTTACCATTTCCTACTCTTTGGTATTTAATAAAATTAAGAAAAATGTTTTTATGAAAATCAAACATTATTTATCCTTTTGATCAGAAATCTGTGTTCTTTAAAAATGTGTTTTCTAAAAATGATTTCAATTTTTTTTAACATTCTACTATGATGTTTAAAGGAAATTTTAATCCATGATTTATCTTTTCATAATTTTATAAAAGGAATCTTATTTTCATTTTATTATCAAGGAACGTTTCTAAAATTTTAAGGTGAAAAAGGAATGTTCGACATGAATGGGCTTACCCTCTATCATGACTATAATTTCCTTGAAGCCTAATTTATAAGTTTATAAGGTTATTTTTGAAGAAATTATTTTCCTAATATTTTACAAATTTATTGAATTTAATTTACTTTTAAAAGAAAAGGTGTTTCAAAATTATTTTGATCCTTCATTTTAGGTATTCAATATATTTTTGAGGAAAATAATTTTTCAAAATGTTTTCATGATTTATTTATGAGTTTTGAAGTTATTTTCAAGGAAACATGTTTTCAAAATATTTTTATGATTACTTAAAAAGTTTTAAAATCTATTTTAAAAGAATTTTTTTTTTCAAAATGATTTATGATTAAAAAGTTTTTTTCATACCAGAGAAGATATTTTCCTTAAGTAATTTTTTAAATAAAATTTTAAATAATTATTTATAAGAAAAGGATATTGAAATTTATTTGTAAAGAAATGATATTTTCCTTAATAAATGTTCCATATGATATTTAAATATACTTCTCCATCTAATATGAAAATCATTTTTTATATTATATTCTTTATTGGGGATATGATATAAGAGTAACATTAATATTATTTCTTTATTGGTTTGTGTTTTGATGAAATTATGTTTATGACACCCATTTACTCTTCCATTGGTTACATGATTTTGAAACCCATTTATTTTCATGGGTAATGGTATGTTGAAATGATTATGAAACCTATCTATTTTCCACAGGTAATTATGTGGTAAAATATTATGATACCAATTTTTTCATGGGTTATGTCATTATGTTTATGAAAACCATATCTTTTTATGGGTTATGATACTATGAAAGCTTAATTATATTGTGTCACATGTATGTATGATTTTATTATGTGATGGGTGGGACCTATATCTCCAACCAATGTATTGGGTAAAGACTTATATCTCATGAGATATTGATGAGAAACAATTCAATGTATTGATAAAAAATGGTAAAAAAGTGCATCCTAATAGTAAATGGGAAAAGGTGTGTCTCAATCCACTCTGGGAAGATGGGGAAACCCAATCCACTATGAGAATATGGGGAAAACCGTTCTACTGTGGGAATATAGGGAAAACCAGATCTCTTATAAGGAAAGGATAGTGACTGGGGATGGGGGTGTGTCCCGCCTAGTAGGTATAGTCCCCATGAAGTTCCCAAATAAGTTTTTGGAAATGATCCTTGGCTTATAAGGAATGATATTACATGTTTAAGTGTTTTACACAAATTATATGTCTTATAGCTATGATATTTTAACATGGTTCTTGTTCTTGATTATCTTGTGATTCATGTCTTATGAACTTCCAGTATTTATGCCATGTCTCATTCTTTCAATCTTTGATATGCAGGGTATGATCTTCAAATGTCATGATCATGTTCCCATAAAATTATGTTCATGAAATGATTACGTATTTCCTTTATTTACCCTTACTGATCATTTGAACACACCCATTTATTATGTTTCATTTCCCTAGGTTATGAAGAAAAGTTTTAAGTAGGATTACTAAAGGGAAATATCTATAAGGGTTATTTTGAAGATCATTCACTAAAATATAATATTATGTTCCAAGTTTCCAAAGACACTAAACTATTACAATCCTTGGGAATTTACTTTTGTAATGTGCTGAATATTCATCTAAATTCATGTAATATCCATTCATGTTATTCTGAGGTTGCTATACTATTACAATCAACCCAATTAAAATTAATTACTAGTATAAAAAATTTATTATAACCAATATCCCATATATCTTAAAAAACTACAAAATATGATGTTGACGTAGAAATTTGGTTTTTATCTTTAGAAATAAAAAAATTTTGTGCTTTAGTGACAATAATTACTCCACTATTTTGAATGGTACTCCTATTTTCCTAGTTTTTTATGTACAATGTGTAACCATTAATATTAAAACAAGTCTATATAATCTCATTAACACTTGTTCCCCTTGATAAACATTTCAATGTTTTTGATGCAGATAAACAAAAGTTTATTTTCTACTTAAACCAAAAAAATGGTTTTTTATGTTTATTCATCAACCAATTTTCTTTTCTTCTCAGATATCATACCTTAAATACCATAACATGTGATTATATATATGCTTAAACAAAACCAATTTTATTCAATAAATAAAAATGTGCTTGAATCACTTCATCGTGGAAGTAACATTACATTTAATCCATGAATCCCTTTTCCTTTATTATAAACTATCAAATGTCAAGATATTGGGAGACAAGCATGTATTAATTCAGAAAAATAATAAGTACATAACTCAATTACCTCTTCTGGTGTATATTTTTGAACAAAAAAGGCATATGGTCTATACAAATTCTTAACATATACCTTAATAATTTTCATACATCTTTTAAAATAATACATCCAACCTAAATAAATAGGCTCACATATTATTACCTCTAACAACAAATGAATCAACAGATGAACCATTATATTAAAATGAAAATATGAAAAATAAATTTCTAGTTGAAAAAGTATAAGGAATGATTCATTCTACAATTCATATAGAAAACATGGATCTAGGGATTTAATGGAAATTGTATTGAAAATGTACCAAAACCTCATTATAGACATTATAACATATATTAACAATATGATACATGATGAAACTAGTAAGAACTACTGTATAAATACATGAATTTAATCATATTTAATACCTATTAACTCTAAACCCTTTAATGAAGACATAATTTTTACATTTGAAAAAAGCACACTTGGTAATTTAATATGGTGGGAGAATTTAAAAAAATTTAACTTCTCACTATTTCTTAATTTGTGAAAATCTGGGGGAAAATTTGTTCTACTTCCTTTTATTGTAGGTGATAACTCTAAGTATATTCTCAAGGTTATTAAGTCTATTCTTCCTTGAAATACATATTTTTTATTTCCTTTTATGTGAATCAATGTTCCAATTATACTATCACAAATGGTTTTCTCAACATGAATATCATCAATGTTTTTTTTAAATCAAAAAATTTACAATAAGTTATCTTGATTAAATGGATCATTTCTTCCATCTATTTGGTTGATGACTAGAACTTTTTTTCTTACCAAACACGTCATTGATGTATTTCACCTTTTTGTAATGACCTTCAGCTGAAAATGGTTGTAGGGTAGAATCATACTATTGTAAATTATTAAATTCATTTTTAATTTTTTGATAAGGTCGATCCATTTAGAAAAATATCCATTTTCCATATACAATATTTTTCTTCCATTCTACAATAGTTGATATGAAGTCCCCTATTTGAAAATTGGACAAGATTAATGTCCTCTAACACTATATCCAAATAAGTTTTCATATATAGTGAAGTCATTTATAGTGAACATTATCATAACATATAAAAGAAAACACACTTTCATGTATGCATCAAATATTCTAACACCTAGATCCCATAGAAATTTAAAATCATCAATAAATTGTGACAAATAAATATCAATATCATTTCCGGGTTATTTAAGTCCAAAAATCATATATCTCATCACAAAATATTTACTCTTTTTTACATATCTATGTTTAAAAGTTTTAGATATCCAATAAAATATGATATGAAATATGTTGAATACTAATACTCTGATATAGATTTATTTCATATATATAGAAACCCATTCTAATAATTCTAACTTCATTCAAAAAATTAGAAATTTTGTGATCAAATAATTTCTATTTCCGCGAATAAATAGGATGGAATAGGTTCCTATCAGAGATGTACTCACCTATTTTCCATCTTATCTTCTTTATATAATTTGAGTTGGCAAATAGAGTCCCCAAATGTAGCATTATTAGAAGATTCTAGTTTTCTTTAGTGGGAGTTTTGGTTCTTTTTCTTCTTTTTCATGAGAATGAATCACTATTTTATTTGTCATCCATATTATATCGTGATGTCCCGCATTTACAAAATTTTAGTATACTTTCATATTCCTTATTATATATTACACAATCATTAGGGAAATCATATATCTTTTTAGGACCAAATACCATTGGAAATAATATATATTTTCGTCATAATTATAATATGGAATATTTTTTCTTTCTCGAAGTTTATTATTTAAAATTTTAATCAATTTAGTGAATCTCTTATCACTCCAACCATGTCTTTCATTAAAGTTAACTAATTTTAGCATTACTGATAACTCTAGAAATTATGTGAAACTAGAGAATATTAGTTTCTCAATTTCTCCATACAATTTTCCAACACTTGTTATTTCAATGGATTAAACAACTAAATGATGAATTAATTATTCAAGATGATATTCTATTTCATGTAGTACATATTCATCATCATTAGATCTTGATTTATTTGTTATTTCACCATGCCATATATAGAATGTATAATTATTAAATAACCATTGAAAATTATATAGTCTTTGATTTCTCTGTACCCTAATTTAATCAAATTCAATCATTTCAAAAATGAAAAAAAATAACTTATATGTTTTCAATATTTTATTATGAAAATTACAAGAAACTATCAACCCCTTTCTCATATTTATCGACAGTTCTTCATTTATGTATCTAGTTATGATCCATTAATCACCTAAAAATTAATATTATAATATAAAACTATATTAATACATTTTAAAATTTGAAAATATATACAAAAAAATAACATTAAAACATATAATCATATATAAAAACAAATTATTAAAACATGCATACTTTTTTGGAAAATAATTTATATCTTACAATAAATTAAAAATGAAAAACAATTTATGATAAAAAATAAAAAGTAATTATAAAGACAAAAGAAATTCATAAATGTAAAAAAAATAAAGAAGAAAAAATTATTTCTACAAAAAAATATTATAACTTTAAAAAATGAATAAATATAAGAAATTAAAAATAAAATGGTTATAAAAAAACTTATGATAAAAACGTTTAAATCCTAAAACAATTCTAACATTAAAAAACATTTAAAAAAAAATTTACATTTGATAATAAAATTATTACAAACAAATGATTGCATAAACAAAACTTATAACTAATAGATAATTAATTTATCTACAAATTTAAAAAAATAACTTACAAAATTTCAATGTAAATTGATCCAAAATTTCATTGAACTCACTCATAGGTGGTGGGAATTGGATGAATGTCGCAATATTGAAGAGAAATATATAAGAACATATAAAAATATATAATTTAAAAATTATTTTTTTAAAAAATAAATTGTATACTAAAAAAATTAAAAAATGAAAAACTTTTTATAAAAAAACTAATAATCAAAATTCATTATAGTGGCAAAAATAATTTATAAATGAATAAAATTTGATGAAAAAAAATTCAACCAAAAAAAAATTATAATGATTAAAAATTTATTAATAAAAACAAATATTAATACAAATAGTACCAACCAAAAACAAATTATAGTGACAACTAATTTATAATAAAAAATAATGTATAACATTAAAAAAATAAAAAAAAATTACAATTGATAAAAAAATACATACGATAAAGTTAATAGATTAATCTAATTTATAACTAACATATAATTAATTTATCTTCAAAAATTAAAGAAATAAGTTACAATATATAGAGGTCAATAATGAAAAATAGATCCTGAATTCCTATAAACTCACTCAAAGGCAATATAAGTATAGAAAAAGTTACATAATTGAGGATAAACATTTTCAAAATTGATATACAAAAAATAAGGTACAAAAACCTTGAACCATGGTTGCGAGTTGGACAGATTAAGGTTTCTGTGGACTGAATGATGTTGAGGATCATGAAATAATGATTAAGGATGAGATATTGTGGAGAAACAATGTGATTATATGATGAAAATTGTCTTAGAGTGAAGATATAAGGTCTCAATGTATTTTTGAGGGTCTAGTGAACAAGGGTTGTCAAAATTTTCATTTGAACAAATGAGTGTTTTAGATGCCCATGTTTTTAAACACTTTTAATGTTGGTTTTCTATAAAAGGGATGCAATTTTTTTACCTTTTATGTTCGTTTTATAGAAGACTGATGTTAAAGGTAATTAAAAATTCCTTTTAATGTTGGTTTTCTAGAGAATCATTGTTAAAAGGTTCTCACATGACTTTTAACTTCGGTTTCTAAAGAGTTGATGTTAAATGGTATGATGGGGAGGCCACTATTTCAACTAGTTTACCCTATAGTGGAGAATGTTTTTTATCTATAGTGATGAATCAAATAAGATATAGGGATTCATTATCATGTACAATGATATGGTGATAACTTATGCCTCATGAAAATTGAAGAATCTTGAGAAGCATTACTGAAATCATGATTTGGGGTTAGATTTGGTAATTTTTTTTAAGATATAAAGACATTATATTTATGGAGAATGTTGTGATACATATACTAATTATAAAATTTTTAACTATATATTCACTCATAAAGAGCTAAATAAGCAGTATAGAAGATGGTTAGAGTTGATTAAAGATTATGACTGTTAATTACATTACCACCCTGGGAAAGTGAACAAGGTGACCAATTATTTGAGTAAAAAGGATAATGATAGAATATCTATAATGAAGAATAAAAAAGTTCTAATATTTTTATATTTGAAATGGATAGGAATGGAAATATTGAAGGAAGAGGGAAAATACTATCTTTCTCAATTGAGTGTTCAACAATCTATCTTGGTAAATATTAAAGAGGTGAAAAAAGAATATGTAGAGATACAAATGAAGGTAATAAATGTTATTGAGTTCAACCTTTATTATAAGGGAATGATAAGGTTTGAGTACCATTTTTTTGTCCCTTCAATACTAGACATAATGAACAATAAATTTGGTTAAGTACATTGTTAATTATTCTCTATTCATCGTATAAGTATGAAGATGTATGATTATCTGAAGGAGTATTTCTAGTGGGGCAACATGAAGTGATATATTTTAGAGTATGTATATCAATTCTTGGTATAACAAAAAATTAAGGCTGTGTGATAGATGTCTAAGGTGATGTTACAACCATTATGTATACTATAATGGATATGAGAAAACATCACCATGGATTTTTTCATTAGTCCCCATAAAACATCTAAAGGCCATAATGGTATTTGGGTTATAATTGAACATCTTATGAATTAAACACACATTATTTATATAAGAGAATATTTATTTCTTAATCATATTTTTAGAATAAAATTATAAAATTTGTATGGTTTCATGGAGTTCCAAAATCTATTTTTTCTGATTAGGATATAAAAATTACCTCAATGTTCTAGTGAAGTCTTTAGGAAGCTCTTGATTTATTGTTTAATTTTATTAAAACATATCATCCTCATATTTATGGATTTTATTAAAGAATAATTAAAATCTTAGAGGATATGTTTAAGTTTTATTAAATATATTTATAAGGTGGTTGGGATCAACACCTTCATCTAGTTGAGTTTTATTACAACAATACATTTCACTTGAAAATTAAGATAGCTCCTTATGAACCCCTTTATGGAAATAAGAGTATGAATTTAATGTTCTAGTATGAAGTTTTAAAAATAAAAATTTTGGAAGCTGTCATATCAGAAGAAATAGAAGTGAAAGTTATAACCATTCAACATCACATAACAGAATCACAAATTCAATAGAAATGTTTTGATGATAATCCTCGGTGAAATCTTGAATTTGAAATTGGTGAGTAGGTATTTTTCTAAATTTCTATATTGAATAAGGTTATGAAATTAAAAAATAAGTGAAAGATTAAACCTATATATATTTCCCTTATTATATTCTTTATCAAGTAGGGATGATAGCTTTTCAATTCGTGCTTCCACTGAACCTCTATCAGGTTCATAATTTGTTCTATGCAACTCTCCCAATAAATTACATACCTGATCCTTCACATGTATTAAAATTATTGATTGGACAAAAAGAACATGATCATTACTATTAATAATAACCAGTAGAAATCATATGTCATATTGATAAAGTGCTATGGAAAAATACTAATCACCTGTTTAATGTGCTCTGGGGGTATAAAAAATTCAAATAACCTGTCTGTTTCATGACCCGACCCAAGCCAGGCTTGAGCTGCAACTACCCAAAGCTCACCCCTATAGGCCAGCGGTCGGAGACTAGTGCTGAAGGAATAAAAATGTGGGGAGGACTTTTCTGGAACAACTATTCACACACATGTAGCCAACAAGATGAAAAAGTGCATAGGAAAAAGAAATAAAATATGAAACTATTATAATGTAAAGTAAACATGCATGAAGCATTAAACAATAAAAAGTAAGGTAGTGAAAACTATAGGGTAAAAAGAAAAAAAACACGTCCAAACAAGGAATAAGTTTAACATGAAAAAGACCTGAAAAAGAGTATGCTAAGAGATCCCATCTCTTGAATCCTGAACCCAACCACTGTACACAACCCACATATCTTGTAACCTTATGCACCTCTATGGTCATGATCAACAAGACTATCATCTGCAAAAAAAACACAAAATGTGTTTTGAGAATCCCATGTAGGGGTGACTATATACATTCCCAGTAGGACACCCCGAAAAGTTGAAGGGTATGCAGTAATATATAAAACTTGAAAGAAGCAGTGTATGAACAATGTATAGTTAAAGTGAATAGGAGAGTATAACTCCACCCAATAATAGATATACTCATCCAAAGAAACTCAAATAAGAGAGTAAAGAGATCCCCATTTCATAGCCAATCCCAAGGAAAGTGAGTAGCCAAAAGTTATAAGGTAATAACCATATACAATGTCCCACATCTCATCTTAAATTCCTAGAAGGCACTGGTCAAAGGGGCTCAAATCATCACACCATGAAACTTTCCACTTTTGGAAGTACTGACTTTCCCTTATGGTTTTGGGTCACATCCCAAGGATGGGTCTCGGAGGAGAAAACACCCCTCTTTCTCAGGAGTCCTTAGGTATGCCAAATTGCACCTCATCACTGTGCTTCACAGACGAGGGTCCTGATTTTGTATTAATTGAGGAACACTAATTCCATGCCCACCTGAGGGTATAATCATCATTATCGTCAGTGAATGCCACTTCCCAACCCCACTGGAGGGTAAGATCGACACTATCATCGGGGAAGGCCACTTCCCAGCCCCTCTAGAGGGTACGCCCAGAACAATCATCAGGGAACGTCACTTCACATCCCTTCAAGAGGGTAATCCCAAAACTACCATCAAGGAAAGCCACTTCCCAGCCCTGCTGGTGGGTAATTCCAATACTAATCTAGTGAGCCTTTTTGTACACTTCTATCATCGGGTGTCGTCTATATGCATGCTAATCCAGAACATACACATCGTATCTCAAAATCCGTTTCTGAGGGAACCATCATCTTTATTGAAAAAAAATCAATATAGGAATCTTGCGGGATAAAATTAGAGTTAAAAAATGTGATATAGAGGTTTGAAGATCGCTTAGTTGAGATCTAGAAGTACACAACATGTTAGTGGACTCACATAGCGTGCCACCCCTCTTCGCCGCCCGGTCATGTATTTGGTCAGACATGGGTTTTATCCCATGTAGGGGAAAACACCGTGTACGGGGACTGCATAGAGTGACTTGTTTATTTGGGGGATGAGTCATGTCAACTGGTCGTGTCCGTTTTCTTTGATACATGGCGTGTTGGTCAAACGGTATATTATCTGTGTGGCCAACCCACGTCCATGTGCTCAGCACATGGCAGTGAGCTCCTCCACATGGTTCTCCTCACATGGAAAGGTAAAACACTACGTGTCAAAGGAATATATAGCATTTTATTTCTAATTTTTCCCAAACCCTAGCACCGCCACTAAGGGAGG
Organism: Viscum album; assembly: GCA_963277665.1. NCBI lineage: Eukaryota > Viridiplantae > Streptophyta > Magnoliopsida > Santalales > Viscaceae > Viscum > Viscum album. The sequence goes on from OY728122.1 coordinate 333,699,422, forward strand.
ACTACACATTGGGTGTTCTTCGTTTAACATGGTGTGTATTTGGGTTTTTCACAGAAACTCTAGATCTATATTAGATCTTCACCTGTGATTTGTATAAATCTTCCCCTTGGATAGGCTCTAATATTACCGTATCTAGCCAATGAACATGGAACTAATTCACCATTCGTTGTGAATCAGTCTCAGTCGAAACTAAGGCTTTGGACAGATCTTCTGAGCACCGCTGCAGGTTTATTCCTCCACATATCAACATGAAACCACTATATTCTTCATCCTCATGTCATTCTGTTCAAGGATTTAATCCTTGATCGTGATTACATCACTATTTATAAATTCTGACTCGAATCCGTCTTGTCCTGGGTGCCAAAATGAGATCTGGTTTCCTAAAAAACTGTCATACCGTGATCCATAGGGATGCGACAGTGACAATCACAAATAAATGAGGAGGGAAGGCACCAAAACCAAAATGGGGTTATATATTTTACCAATAATTCTTGGTCGATTGATCATCGTTGTGTAATTCAGGTTATAATAACTAAAATAGAATTAAAAATCGATATTCGGGCTCATGAAAAGTTCGAATCCAAAGGTACAGGTCAAAGAAAATAGATACAACATGGTCATCATTTAATTCAAGGTGTAAAATGAAAATAACGAGTCTTACCTAGATTCAATTACTATCCCTTGATGTAGAACACATTATTCAATGCAGGAGGTGGATTCCATGCACTTTGATCCGCCTAGATCCAAGGATTTTTCATCGTTCATTGTCAATGAGAGGAGAGGAGACAAGAGGAGAGGAGAGTAAAGGGTTGCCGTCATTGGAGAAAAATGATAATGTGATGAATTCTGAAAAAAAAAATTTATAGTTTCAAATTTGGGTTAATAATTTCCATTTATTTAACTAAACTCTTTAATTAATTAAATCACTTAAATAATCATCTTCCAATGAACAAGGGGTCCTAAATCCCCGCACCATCATACATTATGTCAATCTTAGGGTAAACAACGTGTTACAAAAATAATCGTGGTCTCAGATTTCCAATATGTGCAACCATTTAAGAGTTAAACTATTTTATTTACATAATTGGGCTTTCAAAATATAAGATACATTTAAAAATTTATTTCTTATACCATGGGCCTCAGAATCACATGTCGCTTCAGTTCCTGGATCTAGAATATTATTAAGAAATATTAGAAAGTATTATTTGAAAAAAAGTAGGTCTCTACATTATTTCCTCCTTCAATATTTTTTTCCATAGAAAGAAAACTAAACAAAAAACTTGGCGCATATGGATCTTCCGTTCCCAGGAACTCTCCTGCATGTTCCTACACTGCCACAAAACTCGCACCAGAGGTATGGATTATCCTCGTAGGGCCTGCTCATGTGGGTCCTCGATCACCACCTTGTACTCCTCAAAGGTGACTACATATTCAATGTCTATATCTCCCAATTCAATAACGTGTGTGTGGTCATGCACTTATCTCCACAGTTACGACACGTGGATGAAATTGTGCACCTGCTCCAACTATGGGGGTAAGGCGAGGCAGTAGTAAACCTCACTAATCCTCCTCAATATCTCGAATGACCTGCTGAACCTTGGGGATATCTTATTTCCCCAACCGAACCTCAGCATTCCATATCTTGGGGATACACTCAAGATGATGTGGTCTCCCTAATAAAACTCTGATAGCCTATGACGGCGGTCTGCGTAGGACTTCTATCTACTATGGGATGTCTTCAACTGCTCACGAATGACATGCATGTTCTCCGTCATTGCCTACACCAACTCTGAACCCATGAGACAGGATTTCCCAACCTCCATCCAGTAGAAGTGTTATCTATAGGGTCTTATATATAGGGCCTCAAAAATGCCATGTTGATAATGGAGTGATTGCTATTATTATACGCGAACACCACTAAAGGCAGGTGATCTTTAAAGCTTGAGTCAAAATATATCACACACACTGTCAAAATTTCCTCTAACACCTGGATAGTGAACATGGTATTCCCATTATCCTAGGGGTGAAAGGTTGTACTCATCCAAAACTAGGTCCCGAATTCCTCATAAAGGCCACTCCACAATCGTGATGTAAACTGCACATCACAATTAGAGACAATCGTCGAGGGTACCCTGTGAATTTAGACGACATCTCATACGTACAGTTTCCCAAAATCTCCACTCAACTTCGCTCCCTGATGGTAAATATGTGCACCAACATAGTGTGACGGTCAATTACCACCAATATGGTGTTTTGGCCGTTCGCAGTGTGTGGAAGCCTAGTGATGAATTCCATGGATATACTGCCCCACTTCCATTATTGGATACCAAGAGGTTGTAACAAACCTGCAAGAACCCTATGCTCTTCCTTCACCTGCTGAAAGGTAAGGCATCAAGAGAAGAACTCAGCTAAACTCTATCTCATGTCGGACCACCAAATATGTCATCGAAGATCCTTTAACATCTTCCCACACCATGATGCATAGCTAAGGGAGAATTGTGGAACTCCCACATCACTTCCTCCCACATTACTACAACAACTAATTTCCTCCCCATGAATAGGATCTCATGATTACCTCCTTCAGAATATCCATTGGGTGCATCACTTAGGGATAACTTATCATGAAGAACCTCACAGTCAATGTTTCCCAGATGAGACTCATTTACACGTTCGAGGAGTGTAGGAGCCAATGTCACCAACTTAAGGAAAAAACATACCATCCTTCTCCACTAAGGTTAGCTTTAGGGAGGCCAACTGCTCTGAAGCTTCCCACACAAGGAAAGCCTAGGAATTTATACTAAGGGAATATGATAAAACATCGAACTTATACAGAGTATAAAATATTTTGAAGCCGTATTACTTTAGGAACTCCAACAAACATTGCCGTCTCAGGTATATATCTATTTCAGTGAAGACATATCTGAGACTCTAGTGGTCTGAGTAAACCACAAAGTGACCTCCCAAAAGGAAGCACCTCCACATACTCAAAGAAAACTCTACTTATATCATCTATAGATTAAGTGTATCATAATTATTCTCATGGGGTCTGAACTACCTTGACTTGTATGTGATGAATTCCTAACATTGCATCAACACGCAACCGTGGCCAGCTCCTAAGGCATCGTAATAAAACAAAAAATCAACTCCCTCCTCTGGTAGCCAAAAAACTAGAGTGCTCTTCAGCCTCTATATCAACCCCCAAAGGCCTTTGGGAACAGCTCAGACCAGGTAAACATCATCCCCTTTCATGTCAGGGTGGTCAATGGGGATGCAATTCTGGAGAATTTTTCCACAAATCTCCTCCAATATCCTACCAGGATAAGAAATATCCACACCTCTGATGCATTCTTGGGTGATTCCCATTCAAGAACTTCCTCATCCTTCACTAGAACCATGACTAAACCCTACTAAAAAATGACATGTCCAAGGAAGTGAACATTTTGCATCCAAAAATCTCATTTAGAGAGATTTCTGTAATGCTGGTTCTCTCTAATAAAATCATGGACCCTCCTCAAGTGCTTTGCATGTTCCTCCTATATAGTAGAGTCAATGAATATGTCATTGATGAAAAAACTAGGAAAATGATCCTTGTATGGGTGGAATATCTGGTTCATAAAATCCAAGAAGATGGTGGGGGAATTGGTCACACTGAAGGGCATCACTAGAAACTCATAGTGCTCATAGTCACCCCAAAAGGCCAACTTCGGGATATCAGCCTCAATGATTCATAACTGGTGGTAGATGGATCTGATATTGATCTTGGAGAACAATCCTGCACCTCACAGATGATCAAAGAGGCTTTTGATCCCCAATAAGGGGCATTTTTTCTTTATCATGACCTGGTTTATGTGACGATAATCTACACGAAGTTGTAAGTTCCCATCTTCCTTCTTTACTAAAAAACCAAAGATGCCTAGGGAGACACATTGGGTCTGATAAAGCCTTTCTCTTGAAGGCCCTCTAAAAAAAACCTCTTATCCCATAGCCTAGTAGGAACCATATGATACGCTACAGAAGATATCATGGTAGCCCCCGGATACATGTTGATGCAGAATTCTAGCTACCACCTCGGAGGTAGTCCTATAACATATTTAGGAAGGACGTCCATATAATCCTCAAAAACTAATGGGATCTATACACTTAAAGAATTTTCTACTCCAAGGGGAATACTCAATAGGTGGATAGGGATCTTATATGACCTCTTGCTCATAGCACCCACCAGTTCCGCTATGAGGTCTCTCTCATTGAAAATGGAGAACCCCATCCCATCAGTATGAAGGCATCTAACTGTTCTGTGGTGACAATCAATCTAGGTTCAAACCAAGTAAAGCCAATAAATTCTCATTATGAAATTTTAGGGGTCCATAGTGATGACCAGTATGCCCCATGTGAACCTCTCCCCTTCATTAGATAGCCAACACTGATGACATATGGAAGATACAGAGGAAGTGTTCCCAGTAGAAACCTCAAGGCATAGCTACTGTGCTAGGGTCTCTATTGGGAGCTCTAACTCCTGTAATAAGAGTTTATCGATAAAAAATTGGATAATTCTTGTTTCTACTAGTACTGATGCAAGAGTAGAGTAAAAAAAAATCATACCAAGAAATATCCCTTGTTTTGTTGGATTGTGAATGTCCATAGCATGCAGTTGTCTGCTGTCCTAACCGCAATCTCCCTAAGCCGACGTGGGCCTCCTGGTGGTGGTGGTAGTGGAAGCGACTCATATCATAGTCCCCCATATACATCTCCTCATACTCGTTTTCCAGGTATACCTTTCTGGGGACCACCCTATCCCCACCTCGGAGACCCTTGGTCACGACGCCTCCTCTGCAGTGGTGGCATGTCTACTGCCTAACTGGGATGCCAGGTATACCTAGTCAGGTAATCCCAAACAATGTGACCATACCCATCACAAGTATAACATTGAACCTCCTCATGATGGCCTTGGTCTCTATGCTATCTCTAACCTGCATGACCATTCCCCTAAGACTACTCACGGAAGGGTCTCCTATCTTGAGATCCATGGCACCTGCCTACTGCTGATGAAGACTCAAATCTGTTGCATCGACCACTAGTTCTAGCTACCTGGTGTCCCACTTCCAGAAATCATAGTTTCACAAGTTCTAATTCTAGAACCCCAACATAGGTGTGGATGCATAGTTACACTACCCCGTCTCATATCTCTCTATAGATCCCCTGCTTGTACTTATATTCTTGGAAGTAGCCGTCTCTGACCATATCCAGGGAGTAGCGGGTAAGATCAGTAAACCGTTTTGTGTACTCCACCACCATCATCCTATACTACAACAATTATAGAAGCTAATGGATCCTGGAAGATAAAAAATAAGAGGCTTAGTACTACTTATGAAAGATCTGTTGATAGTTGTACCATGTGAGGGTCGCCCCATCACTTGTCTGGGTAACTAATCTCCACCAGTGCCCAGCTGCTTCATGAAGAAGGCTGGCTACTAATGCCGCCCTATGGTCCATCGGGGTCCACTCCAGTCTGAACATGTGGAATATATACTCCATCCAATATTCTATGTCTTGAGGATCAGGCTCACCATGAAACCTTAGCAGTCACTGTAATTGAAACTCCTGAAGTCCACCCAGTTAGCACATGTCCTCATCCTATCCTGCTGTTACCAACTACTTCTTGATGGGTGGAGGTGCTGCTACCTATCCACCCAGAGCAAGGGGTCAGAAGATGGGCCCTGAACTGAGGCCTTATCACTAATCAGGTCATCATCATGAACCAAAGTGGGAATCCTGGCTGGCTTCTGTCCTGGAAGCACCCTCAAAATGATCAAGTAGTATCACGGTTAAATGAGCACATATATATATATATATATATATATATATATTTCAAAAAATAATGGGGAGATAACTATAGAAGGACAATCAAAGACTCAAATACTATATGATGCATGTACCATTGTTTCCTACAACCAATGTCTATGGGTTCTGAGTTGACATACAGGTAATCTGGGTCCTGGTGAATGGCTACATTGGCCGCCACACCAACACTAGACTCCATAGACTAAGATCCTCTCACTAGACACTTTGACATTTTTTCCCTAGTAAAAACCAATCATTATAAGGGGAAATGTCTGAACAATGTACCATGGAATGAAACTACCCTCTTGTAACGACCCAAAGTTTTTAAATGGAAATTCCCTTCTTATATTTATGTCATAAAATCTCATGAAAGCACAACATAATGAACTACTAAGTGATAAGTGACCTCTAAACATAATTTTGTCACTTCTTTATTTTGAATTTCGAAAATCCGGCATACATGGTTGTGTTCAAGATATTTTTTGGAGTCTAATAAAACAAAAATAATTTTTTTGGTGAATAGTAACCAACACTAATGAATAGTAACATACCCTAATGAATAGTGATATACCCTAATGAATATTAACCTCACCAATGGTGGTATAAAAATAATATTCAAGTTGGAAGTACGATATACCTATATTTTAGAATGAGTTAATGAATTTTTTAAAACTGGTTTCGATAATAAATTATTAGTTGAATTAAATATTAAAATAATAATATTTAGAAAATTATTTTTGAAAAATGGAATTCATTTTTTGATTCTACACGTTGAAAAATGGTTAGGGCAAATTTTTTGGATTTTTTCTGAAATACTTGAAATTTTGATGAATAGTGAAATATGATAATTCACAAAATAAGAAAAATACATTAATTATGAAGTCATGATGATATTAAGCTGATGTAAGCACAATTGGTTCAGATTCAAATGATAAATTTACTATTTTTGGTCAAGGAATCATCATAATTCCTTGTCTGGAGGGAAATTAATAAACTATTGAATAAACAATTGGGAAAACCCTCTCCTCCCTCACTATAAATACCCCCTCTCCTTACCTGTTTCCCTCACACCTCTCAAGCCTTGTTCCTAGCCAATTTTCTTCCCAAATACACTCCCAATATCATTACCCACGTCCAAGGCTTTTTGGTCTTTCCAAAATACCAAAATCAAAGCCCCTACGAGGAGTCTCAAAGAGACGAGATCAAAGGGCAAGAACCCACTTTCGTTTTCAAATGTTTTGTTTTCATTTTCTATCTTTTCTTATACCCTCTTCCCCTTCCCTTATCCAAAACGCATGAAAGCTCCATAATATAATATAATATGGATGCTAATCATGTATATGGAAAATTTCAAGCATCATACTTCTCCTCATCTCCCTCAGGTTCTATAATTAAAACATCGTCCGTGATGCATCAAATTACCGACATCATGGATAATGTGTTTTCAAATTATTTTATAATTTTGTTTCTGGTCATGAAAAAATTTATGTTATGGTTGAACCAGATTATTATATATGTTATATGTCTTATTGAAGGTTATATAATCCTCACACACTAATGATATAAAACAATAATACAAAACAAGTCAATTATAGACAAAATCGTTAAAATTAATTCAAGTGTTTATCATTAATGTTTAATGTAAAGGTTCACTTTCACTATAATTAAACAAATGAATTTTTCAACCATGTAACCTAATGGATTCACACTAATGTTATATAACTTCAATTATGGACAACCACTTTCATCTTACAATTTATTTGAACCTTAATACAATTGAACTGATCATTAAAACAAATGAAACAAACGAACCCGAATAATGAAATTGAACCTTGTAATCAATCAAAATGGGTATAAATGAACTTAAAAATGTTATATTGAGTCTTCTACTTTTATATAAGTTTCTGTAATTATTGAATAATAAACCTAATTTGACTATTCTGTTCATTAATGTCGAGTGGAGAACACCAACGTACCTAAGGTAAGGGATCCTCTCAATTTCACCCTTATTCAAGATTGTTCACAATGTTAGGACATGTTTTTTGTAATTGTTAATTATGGGGTATGCTTTTAAACCACCCCCATACTGCCATATTTATGTATAAGTTATGATAATTCCATTTCCTCTCTCACTAAGCCCTCTTAATTACACCTGATACCATGCCGATAATCCGAAAAGAATTCTACCTGAACCTCTTTTATTCCTTCGGGTTGTCTTATCTACCTTTCTAAAAAATGATGTTATCTTATATTTTCTTTTGGAAACTATAATTTTTTTTACATTATCCATGTTTATTTATCAATACTCTTTCATCACTCTCTTTCTGGTATATGCATGCTTTTACATGATTCTCTTCTCATTACTTCCCGATAAGTGAACCCGTTTTAAGGGAACTTCCCAAATTCTTTCCTATTATCAAGTGTACTATATCCTTTGTTTTAAGTCACCTTTGTCTTTATAAAATCAGTATTTTTATTATGAAAACCCTCCTGGTTTACTTCTGGTTTTATAAAAAAATATTATGTTGCCATTCATTTTAAGAGATATTCGATGTTTTCATAAACCGCAATAAAATGTTTTGACTCAAAGATTCCTAAGAACTATTTTTACATGTTATCACTTCAGTTTGTTATATCCTGTCATGATTTATGTCTTTATACATTATAAATGCCTATTTATGATTTAATTCCTCTCTTTCATGGATTCTTGTATGTTACATCCCTTTTTATTATGCTTCATGACGTGATTGTGTGCCCATTTCTTTCCTTGGGTACTCTTATGTTTATGTATGATTGATTATGTGAGATTATTTATGTGGAAAGAATATAAATGAATAAAAATAGATGGCTACACCAAGATATTGCTCTAATGCATTAGGTAAAGATAATGTGTCATGAAAAGATTATGGGAAAACGGTCCGGGCGGTTAGCCCTGGCTTGTGCTACTATGGGAAACGAGATTGGCGGTTAGACTTGAATCATACTAAAGTCATGTTTAAAGTTTCTGCCACCTCTCTATGAATCCATGATTATATAATCTCATGCTTACATGATCCCATGATTATTTGATTCCATGTTTTTATGATCCCATTTTTATATGTCATGATTCCATATGTTCCATGTTTCCAATATCATTATGTCAAGCCTCCTAACTCATGTGCTAAAATTTTATTCTTATGTTCTTTCCCTTATTGGGAATTTTAGCTCATCCCTCTATTCATGTGTTCCCCAGGGTACCCTATGAAGATGTAAGGGCTCAAAAGAAGTTTGGAGCTCATTATAAAGATTAAATAAATAATTTTTTTTAGCCCCATGTTTTGTGATATATGTACCATGTCTTCCAGGAAAATAGACTTAATGATCCTTGGATTTTACTCTGATGATGAATTGTGTTTAAAATCATGAAATGTTATGTGTAAAAGGCTAGGGTCACTATAGTAGGTATCATAGAATGGTCTAGTTTTTTTGGAGAGTAGAAATAGAGCACCTTAGTGAGAACCTTAAGGTTGAGACTAAGTATTAAAAAACATTCCCAAATTTTGGTGAGTATTGAGTAAGTGGTTTATCAAGAAAATACATCCATGTCTAGATACGAGTAGGTAGAGGCAGCTCTGGCATAGATGTATCCTAGGTGTAAAACCCGAAAACACTTCTTTGAGCTTGACTCGAACAGTAACTGGTGCACGACAACGGGCCTTGATGCACTCTTGGTTACGACACTCCCGGGGATATGCTTTGGCAGATTCACGAGCTTAGTAAAAACCATTATTAAGGGAAAATACCATAAGAATATATGTTAAGAAATAGATTGAGGATAAACTAGATATAAACCTAAGGAATCACATGTTAGAATTTACTTCTTCTTTATAAGTTTATCCTTTAATGTTCAAAGTTTCTTTTATATGATCAAAAGATAAGTATTCAATACCTCTAATTATATGTTCTTTTTCTTAGTTAATGGAGGGAAATAGAAGAACATGTTCTAACAAACATTGTGATAGGCAATGTGATGATTTCCCTGAGGACATACCTAATGTGACGGAAGCGGGTGCTCAAAACTTCATGTCCGTACTTGCTCAGCTAGAACGAGTTATAAATAATAGCTTGAATCAGGTGGAACATCCCCCTCCTCCAAGGAAAGAGCAAGTTGTTGTAGAATCCTTCATGCGGAAAAGGCCTCCCATGTTTATCTTGTCTTATGATCCCCTCCTCACAGAACAATGGATTAACTCCACTGAAAATATTTTCTTTGTCCTCCAGTGCTTGGAAGAAGAGAAATATGTACTGGCAGTCTATCATTTTTATGGGGGAGCTGATCAGTGGTGGACACTGATCAAGAATACAAATTCCCAAGAAGAAATTGATTCCATAGATTGGGAGGAATTAAAGAGGATGTTTTTCAACAAATATTTTCCTCAAACCCTCCTTCTCAAGATGGAAATAGAGTTCCTCGGACTCAAGAAGAAGGAAGATGAGTCCATCGGGGCATATGAAGTAAATTTTACAAGGCTCTCAAGGTATGCCTACGGATTTTTCATTAACACTGAAAGCAAAGTGGATCACTTCTTTAGCAGACTAAATCTGAATCTATGAAAAGCATTGCTGATTCGAGACTTCAACAGTTATGAGGATATTGTCTGTTGTGCCCTAAAGGTAGAAATGGAGATTGGAGAATCACAGCGGTCTCATGGGCCCGGTGACAAGAAACGGAAAATGAAAAAATCATGGGTGTTCCATAAAAAAAATCCCATGATGGAAAGAATCCCAACTTTCCCCTTTGAAAAAATTGTGGGAAGAAGCATCCTGGTAAATGTCTGAAGGGAACCAAGAATTGCTTAAAATGAAGAAAGTTTGGTCATCTGGCCAAGAAATGAAGAAGGGGTATGAAAAATCCCACTAATGACGAAAAATAAAGAAAGGTTTAGATCAATACTCAGCCTGCAGTGCAGTGTTATTACTGCAAGGAGCTTGGGAATTATGTGAACAATTGCCCTAAGCTGAGTGTTGTCAGAGGAAATCAACAACAACCTCCAAGGCAACAAGAAAGGGATTATGTTATCACTACTGCTGAGGTGGAGCTGGAAACCGATGTGGTGACAGGTACACGTGTTATTCATTCAAGAATAGTGAACATACTATTTGATTCTGGTTCTACACATTCTTTCATATCTTGCAAGTTTAGTAGAACTATTCAAACACCACCTCAAAATTTTGAGGAAAAGTTATCTATGAGAATAGTGAATAGGGAAATTATTGCATCCATGGTTTATAACTCCTCCCCAGTAAATATTTGTGGACTGAACCTCCAAAAAATTCTTGTCATACTTACTTTAGTGTAATTTAACGCTATCTTGGGCATGGATTGGCTATCTTTGTACAAGGACAACATCAACTGCTGGGAAAGGGAGATTACTCTTCACATCCTAAAGTATCCTCTGATTCTTTACAAGTGCAATGAGGAAGATGAATCTCCTTTTGAATCAACATCTCAAGTGTGGATATTGCATCCTTATGATAATGAATATCTAGCTCAAATGATTGAGATGAAGGAGAGAATCATGCTTGAAGACATGCTCATCGTGAGGGATTACACTGATGTATTCCATGAAGAGTTGCCTGGTCTTCCTCCTGATCGAGAGGTTGAGTTCTCAATTGAACTTATCCCTGGATCTCTGCCAATCTCAAAGACAACTTAGATAATGGACACCGTAGAGCAAGAAGAGTTGAAGAAGCAGTTACAAGAGAATATGGAGAAGGGTTTTATACGCCCGAGTGATTCACCGTGGGGTGCTCAAGTCCTCTGCATCAAGAAGAAGGATGGATCAATGCACCTCTGCATTGATTTTCGACAGCTCAATAAAATGAAAATAAAAAACAAGTATCCCCTTCCACGGATAGATGACATGTTAGATCAGCTACGTGGGGCCAATTATTTCTCTAAGGTGGACCTTCGATCAGGATATCACCAAGTAAAGGTGAGGAAGGAAGATATTCCCAAGAATACCTTTCAAACGACACTATGAGTTCATAGTGATTCCCTTCAGACTCACTAATGCTCTAGAATTTTTCATGGATTTAATGAATATAGTCTTTAGAGATTACCTCGACAAATTTGTGGTAGTCTTTATTGATGATATTCTGATATACTCCAAGCGCAAGGAGGAACATGAGGAGCATTTGGAAACTATGTTAATGACTTTGCGAAGGGGGAATTTGTATGCAAAGTATAGTAAATGTGAGTTATAGATGGAGGAAGTATCATTCTTAGTGCATGTTATCACCAATAAAGGGATATCCGTGGACCCTTCCAAGATGAAGGCGATTGAAGAGTGGCCCAGACCAACTTCTGTAATGGAGATCCGCAACTTTTTGGGTCTAGCTGGTTATTATCAATGATTCATGAATAACTTTTCATGATTGTGAAACCCAATAATGAATATGACACGGATGGGAGTAAAGTTTTTTTGGACACAGGACTGTGAAGACTATTTCAAGGAGTTGAAAAAGAGGCTTATCACTGCGCCAGTACTCACACTCCCTACCAGTGGGGAACTCTTTGTGGTGTATAGTGATTCTTCTAAGAAGGGATTAGGATCTATGCTGATGTAGAATGATAAAGTGATCGCCTATGCATCCAGGCAGCTAAAAATACATGATCAAAACTGTCTAACACATGATCTATAGTTAGCGGCTGTGATATTTGCCTTCAAAATCTGGCGACATTATCTCTATGGGGAAAATGTGAGATATATACGGACCACAAGAGTCTCAAATATATATTCACACAGAAAGAGCATAGTATGAACCAACGAATATGGATAGAGCTCATCAGGGATTATGGCTGCTCAATCTACTACCATCCTGGTAAGGCAAATAAGGTGGCAGATGATCTAAGTAGAAAGGATCCTACATCTTTATCATTGATGAGAATAGAAAAGGATCCGATCTTCTTATATTTGAAAAGTATGGACATGGGAATCATTAAGAGAGGACCATCATCAATCCTTTCTCAAATGATTGCTCAACCATCCCTCATGAAGAAAATAAAGGTTGTGAAATGAAAAGATGTGGAAATTCAGAAAAGGGTGGAAGCTGTTAAAAAAGGGGAATCCTCCGATTTCAAAATTGCTGAGGAAGGAGTTGTATGATTTGGGACACAATTATGTGTACCATCTGATCCATAGATAATGGATCTATTTAATGATGCACATAGCTGAACCTTCTCTATCCATCCCGGGAGTACCAAAATGTACCGTGATCTCCGAGAACACTTATGGTGGGATATCATGAAGAAGGAGATTACTGAATATATATCAAGGTGCTTGGTATGTCAGAATGTTAAAGATGAACGACAAAAGTCCAAAGGTATGATGCAACCATTGCGTATAACCATGTTGAAATGAGAAAATGTTAATATGGAATTTGTCATGGGTCTCCTGAAGACATCGAATAGAAATAATGCGATATGGGTTATGGTTGACCGACTCACCAAGACATCCCATTTCATTGCTATTCGGGAAGATATTTATCTCGAAAAACATGAAAAGTTATATGTGAAGGAAGTGGTGAGACTGCATGGTGTTACAATCTCAATTGTCTATGACCGTGATCCAAGGTTCACATCTAAATTCTAGAGGAGCCTTCAACATTCTTTGAGTACTTAATTAATTTTCTTCACGGCCTGTCACCCCCAAAATGATGGCCAGTCTGAAAGAACTATTCATATGCTTGAAGATATGCTTAGAGCCTACTCTCTAGAATTTAAAGGTGGATGGGATCAGCATCTCCCTTTGGTTGAGTTTTCATACAACAATAGCTTCCACTCGAGTATTCAAATGGCTCTATATGAAGCTCTGTATGGAAAAATATGTAGAACTCCAACCTGTTGGGATGAAGTTTGAGAAACAAAGCTACTTGGACACGATCTTGTTCAAAAGATGACAGAGAAGGTTCAAGTCATATAGAGACACATCAATGCTTCTCAAAGTCATCAAAAGATCTATGCTGAAAACCGTCGAAGGGACTTGGAGTTCGATGTTGGAGATAAATTCTTCCTTAAAATATCTCCATGGAAGAGTGTCATGCGATTCAGGAAGAAAGGGGAGCTAAGCCCAAGGTTTATTGGCCCCTTTGAGATCCTTGTCCACATAGTAGATGTGGAATATCGGCTTGAACTTATACCGAATATGGCTATAGTTCATGTTTTTCTTCATGTATCACTCTTGAGGAAGTACATACCTGATCCCTCACATGTACTAAACTCAGAGGTGGTGCAGCTAGAAGATGATCTCTCCTACATGGAGCAGCCAGTAAAGATTATAGATTGGAGAGATAAGGTTCTATGAAACAAGACAACCCATCTTGTAAAAGTGTTGTGGAGGAACCATAAGTTTGAGGAAGAAACATGGGAATTGGAGGTAGCAGTGAAGGAAATGTACCCGCACCTGTTTTTGGCTTAGTTTGTAAAATGAACTTTCGAGGGTGAAATTTCATAAGGGGGGAAGTATGTAACAACCCAAAGTTTTTAAATGGAAATTACCTTCTTATATTTATGTCATAAAATCTCATGAAAGCACAACATAATGAACTACTAATTGATAAGTGAACTTTAAACATAATTTTTTCACTTCTTTGTTTTGAATTTCGAAAATACAGCATACACGGTTGTGTTCAAGATGTTTTTTAGAGTCTAATAAAACAAAAATAATTTTAGTGAATAGTAACCAACCCTAATGAATAGTTACATACCCTTATGAATAGTGATATACCCTAATTAATAGTAACATCACCTATGGTGGTATAAAAATAATATTCAAGTTGGAAGTACGATATACCTATATTTTAGAATGAGTTAATGACTGTTTTAAAACTGGTTTTGATAATAAATTATTATTTGAATTAAATATTAAAATAATCATATTTAGAAAATCATTTTTGGAAAATGGACTTCATTTTTGGATTCTACACATTTAAAAATGGTTAGGGTGAATTTTTGGGATTTTTTTGAAATACTTGAAATTTTGATGAATAGTGCAATACGATAATTCACAAAATAAGCAAAATACAATAATTATGAAGTCATGCTGATATTCAGCTGATGTAAGCCCAATTGGTTCGGTTTCAAATGCTAAATTTACTATTTTTTGTCAAGGAATCATCACTATTCCTTGTCTTGAGGGAAATTAATAAACTATTGAATAAACAATTGGGAAAACCCTCTCCTCCCACACTATAAATACCCCCTCTCCTTACCTCTTCCCCTCACACCTCTCAAGCCTTGTTCCTAGCCAAATTTCTACCCAAATACACTCCCAAGATCATTCCCCACGTCCAAGGCTTTCTGGTCTTTCCAGAATATCTAAATCAAATCCCCTAAGAGGAGTCTCAAAGAGAGGAGATCAAAGGGTAAGAACCCACTTTCGTTTTCAAGTGTTTTGTTTTCATTTTATTTCTTTCCTTATAACCTCTTCCCATTCACTTATCCAAAAGGAATTAAATCTCCATAATCTAATATATTCTGGATGCTAATCATGTTTATGGAAAATTTCAAGCATCATACTTCTCCTCTTCTCCCTCACGTTCTAGAATTAAAACATCGTCCGTGATGTGTCAAATTACTGACATCATGGATAATGTGTTTTCAAATTCTTTTATCATTTTGTTTCTGGTCATGAAACCATTTATGTTATGGTTGAAACAGATTATTATATATTTTATATGTCTTATTTAAGGTTATATAATCCTCACACACTCATGATATAAAACAATAATACAAAACAAGTCAATTTTGGACAAAATCGTTAAAATTAATTCAAGTGTTTATCATTAATGTTTAATGTAAAGGTTCTCTTTCATTATAATTAAACAAATAAATTTTGTAACCATGTAACCTAATGGATGCCCACTAATGTTATATAACTTCAATTATGTACAACCACTTTCATCTTACAATTTAATTTAACCAAAATACAATTGAACCGATCATTAAAACAAATGAAACAAACCGATCCTGCCTCCACAGGACAGGGGTTAACAACAAGCGCTGAAGGCAAAACAACTTGAGTAGGCCTTTTCCTAAACACCCGTACATACACATGAATCAAACCCAATTAAATAGTGTTGAGGGAAAAGAAATAAAATATGAAAATACTATACAGTAAAGTAAACATGCATGAACCTATAGGTAGTACAAAGTACAATAGTGAAAACTATAGGGTAAAAAGGGAAAAACATACACCCAAATTACGAATATGTCCAACATAAAAATGACTAGTAAAAGAGTTTTCTGAGAGATCATAGCTCTTGAATCCCAACCCCAACCATCGTACGAGGCCCACGTCGCCCGTAACCCTACACACCGTTGTATTCATGATCGACCTATCTGTTGTCTTCAAAATGAAGCAAAATGCGTTGGGCAAAGCCCATGTAGGGGTGAGTATATAAATACCCAATAGGATTCCCCAAAAAGGTGAAGGGAATCAGAAAAATATACAAATGGAAAGAAGAAGTGTATGAAAAAGGTATATTAAAAGTGAACAGAAGAGTACAAATCCACCCAACAATAGATATTCTCATTCGAAGAAACCCAAACGAGAAAGTAAGGAGATCCCTATTTCACAGCCTATCCCAAGTAAAGTGTGTAGCCATCAGTTCCAATGTAACAACCATTGACGATGTCCCACATATCATCGTAACTTCATAAGAGGAGCAAGTCTAAGGGGCTCAAATCACCACACCTTAATAATATCCTCTATGGGAAGCACTGACTCACCCACATAGTTTTGGGTCACATCACAAGGACGCGTCTCGGTGGGGAAAGCACCACTCTTTCTCATGAGTCCATAGGTAAGACTGACCACACCGCATCACTATACTACATATATGAGGGTACTTCTCTGATAGTTAACAAGGAACACCCATTCTCAACCTACTGGAGGGTAAAATTGCCACTATAATCGGGGAAGTCCACTTCCCAGCCCCACTAGAGGGTAAGATTGGCACTATCATCAGGGAACTCCACATCCTAGCCCCGCCAAAGGGTAAGCCCAAAACTGTCACTGGGGAAGGCCAATTCCCAAACCTACTAGAGGGTAATCCCAGTATTATAATCAGGGAATTCCACTACCCATCCAAGATGGAGGGTAAGCCCAGTACTAATTTGGTGTGCCTGTCTGTACACTTCTATCATCGGGTGTCGTCACTGTGCATACCAATCCATAACTTTCACATAATATCTTGAAATATGCCTCCAAGTGAACCATCATGTTCTACGCAAAAAAACACTCAGGATAGGCATCTCACGAGATAAAATCTGAGTTCAAACAAAATAGAAAACTAGGTTTGAATATTGCTCAGTTGAGCTCAAGAAGTACACGACAAGTTAGGGGACTCAAACGGCGTGGGTACCCTCTTCGATACCCCGTCATGTATCTGTTCGAATATGGGTTGTATCCAATTTAGGGGAACACTATGTGTATGGGGACAACATAGTGTGACTTATTTATCTGAGGGACGAGTCATGTTGGTTGGTCGTGTCCATGTACTTTGGTACACGACGTGTTGGTCAACTCAAAATGTTTTCTCTATGGCCAACCGGTGTCTGTGTGCTTGGCATAGGTCCATGTTCTCCTTCACACAGTTCACCTCACATGTAAAGGTAAAACAAAACATCTCAAGGGAATACATGGTGTGTTATCATAAAGTTTTCACAAACACTAGTGCTGCCACTGAGGGAGGGATACACGCCATGTGCTCTTCCTTTAACATGGAGTGTAGTCAGGTTTATCGCAGAAAATTCATATATGTGCTAGATCTTTACCTATACTTTGAATCATCCTTCTATTTGGTTAATTTCATTTGTATTGGATCTGAAATTACCGGATATATTCAAATAACATGAAACTGATTCATTGTTCATCCTGAATCAGACTCGCCCGAAACCGAGGGTTTGTCCAGATCTTCTGAGTACCGTTGTGGGTTTATTCCTCCTCAAATTTTCTTGAAACCACTAGATTATTTATCCTCATGCCATACCTTTCATGAATCTACGACTCTCTCCTGATTATGTATGTTCTTGGAAAATACGACTCAAATTTTTCTCATCCTTGGTGCCCTAACGATTTCGGGTTGCCGGGTAAACTGTCGAACCATGATCCACATGGATGCGACAGTGGCAATCAGAAAGGAAGGAGGGGGGAAGGAACCAAAACCAAAAAGGGGTTAGATTGTTGACCAAATTTTCTAGGGAGACCGAACTTCGTTGTGAAATTCAGGTTAGAGCAACCAATAATGAATTGAAAACTGGTACTCGAGCTCATGAAACGTTCGAATCCAAAGGTGTTGGTCGAAGGATGAAGATCTAGCATTCTCATCATTTAAGTCACAGTGTAAAATGAAAAAATGACTCCTACCTAGATTCAATTGATCACCCTTAATGTGTAAATAAATTTTCAATGAAGGAAGAGGATATTATGGACTTTGAACCACCTAGATCCAAGAATTAGTTGTTGTTATTCATCAATAGGAGAAGAGGATAGGATAGAAGAGGAGAGGAAAGGGTTTTCGTTGTTGGAGAAACATAATAATGAGATGAATTCTAAAAAATAATAATTTATAGTCTCAAATA
Source organism: Viscum album (assembly GCA_963277665.1). Lineage (NCBI taxonomy): Eukaryota > Viridiplantae > Streptophyta > Magnoliopsida > Santalales > Viscaceae > Viscum > Viscum album. Next base: position 333,717,885 of record OY728122.1, read on the forward strand.
AGGGTTTAGGATTATCTTTTATTTAACTAATTATTTCAATTAATTAAATCACTTAAAATAAATCCTCTTCCAATCAGAGAGGGGTCCAAACTCCTAGGACTGAATTACTTTATGTTGCGCTTAGGGTAAACACCATGTTCTAGAACCAACTGTGGTCTCAGATTTCTAATCTGATAAACCATTTAAGATTTATACTATTTTCATTACATAAATATGCATGCGTAATATAAGATATATTTAAAAATTTATTCGGGCACCCGGGGTCTCAGAATCGCATGCCGCTTTAGCATCCAACTCTGGAATATTATTCAGAAATATTTTAAAGTCTTATTAGACAATACTGGGTCTCTAAAATCTGAGAGCCTGAGGATGTGATGAAAGAAAGATACACACATTTGTTTTTATGGGAGTAAAGTAATTTCAAGGTAAAATTCATTTTATGGTGTGAATTATCTAAAACCAAAACATTTTATGATATAGTTTTGTATAATTAAATTTTATTTCATTTATTGTTTTCTCTACACAAAACATTGAGTTTAAACAAACTACATTATACTATTCAAATATTATTATTTAATGAGATAGTTATTGACTAGACATTGGATTGTTATGTGTGAATATGAGAAACTGAATTATAAAAAATATATGGTTTAAACATGTATAAAATAAATTCATTGGTTATCAATTGATTATAAATGAATTTAAAAATCATTCGAAAATAAAACAGATGATTTTTTTGAAAATTGCTTTTATGGATTGAAAGTGTTTTTATCTTAAAAAAATAAATTAATAACTATTTTTTAATTATTTTAATTATATATATATATTAATTAATTTTTTTAACATTAATCTAATATTTTTTCTAGTCATGTTAAAATAAGAAATCTTGTTTTATGCTTAAAAATGTATTTTTATAAAAACAATTTTCATCATGTTTTTCATATATATTTTACAATGAATTTATATAAAATATAGAAAATTATTATTGATAAATTGATCATTTATATTATATAATAATGATTCTATGAATGTGAATTATTTTTTTCCTTTCTTTTTTTTCTATCCATCTAAAATTGAAAATAACATTTATTTGAAAGTATGGAATAGCATCACCATAAATCAAATAATTAATTGTTCTATCTATATAAATATTGTGGATGAATATAAATATACATATAATGAATATATATGAAATTTATACCATAATTAAGTTTTTTTAGATAATGAATCCATGTTCAAAATACAAGGAACAAAAATACCAAACCAAAATCCTTTGGCAAAACAAAAAATTTGACACCCAGAAATGATGATTTTTAATAAATAATTATTGATAAATGGGAATCAAAATTTTGAAAGTGGATCATATATGATATTATAAATATTTATCCAACAATCAAATTAAATTATAATAAATTTAAATTTATTATATAGGAGGTCAAATCGCTTTTTAAGAAATTCATACTCACGGTAAGGGATTTGTGATAAAATCTCATTGTTTACCTATATTGTTTATGATCAAATTTACAGTGGTGAAATTTTATGAGCTATATATTTAGAATCGAATGAATTTTATTATCATGTGGTTATTTCTAGTGAATAAATTTAGTCATTTCATTTTTCTTTTTCTAATTACTAAAGAGACCAAAATAATATTTTTAAGGAAAATGATCTTTATTACTCTCTTCAGTCCAAAATCCTTTTCTTCAATATCCATGTTTTATAAAACTTTTTAATGAATTTATAACAATTATGATATGATTTTAAGTCATTCTTACCCATGATTTACTTTTAACAGATTTTTTAAAATGGATCTTCTTATAATTTTCTAAATGATGTAATTTTCAATTTTATAGAAAATTTGAAAGGAATATTTGTTTTAACATATAAAAAATGAATGAAATTTCTCACTATCATGACAACCCAATAATTATAATTTTACTTTAAAATTTTCCAATGTTAAATTCAATGAAATTTCATTTCTTAATATTTGGTAAATTTTTAGATTCTAAATAAGTGATTTAAAATTGAAAATGATGTTCCATTTATATTTTAAAGGAATTATTAAATATGATAGAATATTTTGATTCTACCTATGATTTTCTAGGTATATGATTGAAGGATACCATCCTTATTCTTTCTTTGGATGGTTTATGATTATGTTGACGAAATGATGAAATGATTATGAAACTCATTTCCCTACAATAATTTTTTATATGATTTATTTTTTATGATCTTGTAGCACACATATATATGATTTTAATTGTGTGACGGGTGGGCCATAAATTAAATATACCTCCAAAGAATTGGGTAAATATGTATATTCCATGAGATAATAATATGACCACCTGTTGCTTTATTACAAATTAATTTCTGATTTATTACATAATGGCACACTTAATACAACCTAGAAGATTGTTAAATCTAGTGTATTTGGGAATTAATATCATAACATATTGAATAGAGGACCCATCATCATTATTGAAATATTACATAAAATTTTCTTTGAAATCATCCGTATTCTAAATATGCATGGGATAACCAACAGAAATACTTAAGATATAGTTGTCCTATAAATCCCATTAAGGTAATAAACAAAGCATAGCATGATAATAAAGTAGTAGATTAGATATATTAGGAATATAAAAGTAACATAAGAGGGGTGAGAATTATAAAAATGAAAAATGAGGCCTAATATAGTATTAAAACATATATTCAACTTTGCAATGTGGAAGTGACCTTAAACATGACATCATAATCATAGGCCAAAGCTAACCACCAATACACCATAATATGATCAAAAGATTCCAGTGATATATTAGGTTCACTCCCTAATAAATTTAGTTACATATCATGAGATTAAAAATTACCCAATGTATTAGAGGTATATATAATTTAGGGTGCACCCATTGATTTTATATCATGTACATGCATAAGTGTTCCACATAGGTCATTCAACATAGTATCATATTTCATCACATTTTATTCCAATATTAATTAGTGTGAAATAAATACAATTAATTACCAAATAAAAGGTTTATAGGTATGTTTAGGTGAATATACATGAGTGTAAATAGTGATGGTATCCACAATACAATGTTTAGGAATAAAAAAATCATAGTGAAATTTCAACATAATAATGACAGTTATTAAAGATTCATAAAATGGTTTAATGAGAGATAAATGGGTATCTAATTTTTTTTAAATAATATTGAATGTAATAGTGATTTGAAAAAATATATCCCAACATTATAAATTGGAAATAAAAGGCATAAGATGAATAAGATGCTTGAATAAAGAGAAGAATAAAAGGATTCCTTACCATGAGAGTGTGATTGAAAATTCTTGGGAGGAGCATATTGAGAAATTGGGGGAACCTTGGGGGACTTTAAAGATAGTGGGTGAGAGTAAGGATATTCTAGAATGGTTTTCTCGTGAAGAGGAAGGGGAGATTGTGTGGTTTTATATTGAAAAAGAGAGGATTGTTCTTCATTAATTCTCAAATAATGGTTTTGGACTCTATATAATAAAGTAATTAAAAACACAAAAATTACAAACGTTTTTTCCATTGTTTCATTAAAATAGGAGTGTTTTAAATTATTTTATAAGACCAATTTATAATATCATTAAAAATATTACACCTGTGTATGTGGTTGTGAGTCATGTTCTTAAATAAGACATTTTAAAACCTTAAAATATAATATTGGCATTGGAAGATTCATAAAGGATTTATAAAATTAATAAAATAACAACAAAATAACAATTATTTTAAAGGGAAAACATATTTTTCTTTATATATACCCTTTATATCATTTGTTATATCAATTTTTGGTCATTATGATTTCATTATAGACATAGTATATTTACACCATATTTAATTTTTACCTGAAAATTTGGTTGTCTCTGAAAATTATGAATACTTCACTATTGGTCAATTTTGAAATTATAATTCCAAAAATAATATTTATATTATCCAAATAAATTTCTAAACTAGTGAATTTTTATTTTTAAAACATGAATCAACATTTATTGAGAAATGATGTGTTTTTTGACAATAACAATTTTCAAACCCTTATAATTTTTTTGAATTCTTAATATTATATTATAACCTTTAATTAATAAATACTATTTTATAAAAACATTTTACTAAAATATAATTTATTTCAAAAATTCATTAATTCATCAAAATTAATTTCTTAATTGAAATTACATATTATCCAAAAATAAAATTTATTTTTTATCGAATAAAAAAAATCATTTATAAAGGTAGAATAATAAAAAGCAAATATAACCATTATTATATTAAAAATAAAATATAAATATCTATATTTTTAGGTTCTTGAAACATATCTATTTATTATACCAACAAACACCCTAGGGGTGTGCTGTGCAATAGGGATTTTTTCATGTGTTGGTTCAACATACATAGTTTGGGCCATGATCTCGATTATATTGAAATTCTCCCATAAAATATTTTTATCATGAATTAGTTGTTAGAACTCATAATGGTATTGATCACTAGAAAATATTAATGATTCTATATCCCTAAGAATCTCTAATAAGTGGGCTTTATAGGGTATGATCGTACTGGCTAAGGCCATTACATCCTTTGTATGTGTCAATTGGATTCATCAAAACCATATATTTATACTAATCATATGATCACTATTAAAAAACTATGTTATCTATGGTTATGATAATTTAAAATCTTTTTAATTTAATGGTATATAATAAAACCAAATAAGTGCATGTGTTTTCTATAACCAAAATACATAATAGGGAATTTAATTAAATCACAATGGGAATTTTATTTATAAATGTTTAGGTCATTACAAATAAGGATTGGAATGTGAAGTGAACCCAGTTTGGTAAGGGAATTTATCCACTACGATAGTATTTTGAGTGAATATAGACTAATTATATGATTGAATCAATATTAAACCCAATCCACTATGATATTATTCAGAGTGATCCGTTAATAAGGAAATGATTTTCTTTAATTATGTGTATGAAACAATAATATATTTTATGCCAATATTATGCTCTCTTAGATTATGATCTCTAAATTCATTTATGATTCATGACTTATAAACTACTATTATTTATGACATGAATCGAGATTATGATATTTTATATTCAGGGTATGGTTTCGAATGTCAAGATCATATTATTATAAATTTATTATCATGTAATGTTTAAGTGATCATTTATATCTATATTGTTTACAGATACATAGATTTTGAGATAACCCTTTCTTGTGATTTCATTTCACTAGTTATGAATAATGTTTTTAGGTATTATATTTCTAAGAAGGGTTCTATTTTTGAGGAACTTAGTGAGATATGATGTAGATATCTTTTGAACAAGTGGTTTGTGTATCCAAGTTTCCAAAGTCACTAGACCTATATGAGTATGGAATATATTGTATTTTCATGTAATGAATGTTAATTTATTAATATGTAATATATATGTATAAAAATTATTGATCACTATAATAAGTGCTTCTTCCACACATAATCTGGGAATAATATAGTCAATAATGAAGTAATATAAACCAATGAAAAGAAATTTAGTTATGAAACCCTTTATCACTTGGTAAATTTCAAATTAAATACATTGGAATGAAGTAATTTGAATTATAATATTGAATAATATGAATTATGATAGATTCACAATATAAAATTTAAAAGGGGTAGCATATACACCATAAAAATTAAATTAGGCACATAACATTAAAATATGCTTCAATAAAGGGAAATTGTGATAAAATCCCTTACCTCATGCTTACACTTTGTTGAATTTGATTTGTACTAATGTATAATGGTTTTAAACTTGTTATTAATTTATTAAAGAACCATATTAATATTTACTATATCATATACTATTCAGTTTTAATATTCCATAACCTATTTATTAATAATTTTTTTTAAATATTTTTTTGGGGTGTCGACTATTTCATTTTTCAAGGAAGTTTCAGTTTGGAAATTTGGGTCATTATACATTTATCATTATTATATAATCTCTAGAACTATAATATTTATGAAAATATATAATATTATTATTTTATACATATTTTTAATCATTTTTGAAAGTTACTGTTATAAAACAGAATTAAACTGTTCATGGAGACTGTAGGTTGTACGTACGCATTAACACTGTTTTTATTTTTGATTAGATGAAAAAATAGTAGTAAATAATAATTAATATTTATAGAATAATTATTATATCACATAAATTATATTTATTTTATAAATTTATCTCTATTACCATTCATGTAAATAATAAATGAAAAATGGATCACATCGCTTTGTGGAGGTGGCAGTCCACACATAGGCACAAGTGACGTTTTTGTTTTCCAATGGATTGGAAGGTAAGATGGTAAATGACATGTTATATTGATCAGAAAATAAATATTACATTGAAATAATATATAATAATTAGTTCCATATTTATAACCATCCAAATAAAGTAGTGATAACAAATGAATTACACCGCTATATGGAGATGTTAAGATGTACACACCCATGAGTGATGATTTAGATTTTCATTGGATAGAAAATTGGTGGAAAATGGTTGTCCCATAAACAATTAAATATATATACTAAGGTGATTATATTTTGAATATCATCATCCTATCAGAACTAATATGAAAAATGGTGGCCTTATCACTTATTTTTAACAAGTTTAACCCAATTTACCCTTTTACCGTTGTTGTAATTTTTTTTTCTATTTTTACTATTCATTATGACCTTAATTTTTTTTTTGAATATATTAAATAATATCAATTATGAATATTACAAATAAGAAATCCATTTTAAGAAATTTAATTTTTATAATTTGAAAATTTTCATTTTATAATAAATTCATAAAACACAATGAAAAATAGTTTTAAGAAAAAATGTGTTTTTAAGCCTAAAAATTAACTTATATCAAAATCATGAATATTTTTGATTAAAATGTAATTAATTAGATAATTATAAATCATATGGATCATATTGAAATTTAATAACAAAACCAAAATAAAATATAATATTTTAATTAATTTATTTAATGAAAAAAACTAGAGTGTTTGAAAAATAAATATTTTTTATTATTCATTGAAAAATAAATTATTTCTGACAAATAAAAAAATCTCCCTAATTTAATTTTGATATGATTAATTCAAAAATTATGTTCATTTTATAAAATAAAATTTCAAAAATATTCTGAAATTAATTTTAATTTCAATTCGCAAAATGAAATAAATTCATTTTTGAAGAAAATACATTTTTCAAGCACAAAATGACATCACTAAAAATTGAGTTTTTATTTATAAATAAATTATATAAAATCTTTATATATATTTTTTATTAACGTGATTACTATTATTCATACCTAAAAATCCATCATCAAGGTGATAACTATCACATTAAATAATAATATTTTAATAGTATATCACTATTCTTTTAAAGCTCGATGTTGTGTGTTAAGAAATCTGTTGAGCATGATATTCTAAATTTTTGGGGTGTTAAATTAAACCCCAGTTAAATAAATTACCCCCTCACAATTTAACCTTAGTTATAAAAGGTTAAATATTTGAAAATACATTTTTTTATAATCGTACATTGTACAGAGGGATAATAATGTTTCCATTAAGATGAGAAAGTGAGAAGAATAATGGTTACCAGAAATAACACATAACCATATTCCTAGATAATGAGAACATTGGTGGGATGTTAAATTATAGACATGGAGGAAAAAAAGAACATCCAAGTACTAGTATAGAGTGATAGAGAATATGGATATGACAATGTTAATGACCATAAAACCACAAATCCATGAGGGGAGAATAGACCATTGATTCATTAAAAATAAAAGTAAATGGATAACCTTTTTATTTAAATTTTTTTTCCAGAAGATGAGGTATTAATTTATTATAAAGATAGAGAACATGATAAAATACACTTATCTGATGTCTATCCATTTTGTAATCACATTTTAATTGTTTGGTTGTTCTTTGAGGAATCTCTAATTTATATATTATTCCAAGAAATTAATATTAACAATGAATGTTTTATTCCTAAAGCACTAAAATAATATTTTAATATATCATATTATCCATAAAATAATGATTTGTAATTCATTATTTATCTAAATATTTAACCTAACCAAAATTATTATCACATGTTATAATACATTAATCTATGAAACCTCAATAATAACCCCCAAAGTTCAACTTAATCCATTTCATAAACATTTAAACTTAACACTCCTTCAAAACATGTATCACCAAAGTCAAATCCCAATAGTATGAAATATTTGTTAATATATTAATTTTTCAAGATCAAACTTAATGTTTATCCCCATAAAAAATGAATTAGCTCATAATGTCACATAAAAAACACATGAATACCTTGAGACATACTATTAACTTGAATCACTGTAAAAAATCAATTAAAGCATAATTGTTTCAAAAAATTAACTATATCCATATTCCTCAAATAACATTTTAACTAAAAATTATACTAAACCAAAGGGTTGTATTCCCATAAATGTCTATAAAAATATCGTTAATCTGGTTAAACTCCCATTACATAAAACAAAAAAACGGGTATGATAGTTTTTGCATCATAGGGTCCTAATGACTATGAAACAGAATAATGGATGAGATATATTGGAATAACTATTTAGGATTATTACCCATAAATTAATCTATATCAAAACCATGTTAACTTGTAGTATCTAGACCTGGGTGTGTTACTAAAAAGACAACCTAATCTATATCTTATCAAAATATTACTGTATTATTCTATGCATAGACTTATCCTCAAATTATTTCATAGGGTTATGTTCCCTAATCTATTTTTTCATAAATCTAGTTCCTATGGTTTCTACTAATGTTTATCTAATACCGACTGTAAAGAACACAAATTCATTATCTCATACCTAGTGGTTACTGTATAATTATTCTTTATAAGATAAATGTTATCACATATCAAAGGGTCAAATATGTTTGCAGTATTAAGTAACTAGATAAATAAATGACTCCAATTTTTTACATTTAAAATAAAATATAAAACATAGTAATAAAAAACAGTATTTATCCTCAAACTCATTAAACTATTCCTTCTACATATCTTAAAGAAAGGGAAAAAATAAAGAGTGAGATAAGATGATTAGTAAAGATTACGTACAACAGAATATTTCATGAGTAAATAAGGTATAATTAATACAACAAGGTCAATAGTTGAAAACACATTCCATTTAATCAATAATATGAGCCTAAAATTCATCCATGGATAATATCAATGTAGGAATCTCATGCATAATGATGATTTGATTCTAAATGTAGAAAACACTTAATGTTGTATGTCATTATCTAATACATCATAATATATTTATCATCAAGGCCTTATACAAATAAATATTAATCGATTAGTAAGTATACACTAAAAATTTATTTAAGACGGCTAGCCAACTGGTTTGTCTCATTACACCTACTGATGCATTAAAGGGGATATCTATAACTAGGACCCACCTATCACTTCATATACAATGAATTCCTCATATATTGAATGATCAATTTAATTTATAAACACCATGCATTATCAATTAATATTCTTATTAAGTAATAAATATAGAATATCAAAATTTTCCTTCTCAATCAAATAACTTTCATAGTAAAAAAGAAGAAATGTTATAAAGTTTAAGTAATAATAAAATCCATGATATAGATAATATGGTTATCTAAGTGATATGTAATTCCCAATTAAATATGATCATAAGAAAGTGAATGTTTCAAGAGAAAGTTAATGACCACAAAATAAATAAGATATCAGTTCATTAGAAATATATGTTTTGTTATAAATTCATATGCTTTGGAGAATAAAAAAAAATTTACATGATACATTTAAATAATTTTTCATTAAATTGTTTTAGTTATCAATCTATTGAAAACTTATAGAGTAATATAAATATCCTAATACAGTTATGGATATAGGAAATCCCATTAACATTGTATTCCTTAAAAAGAAAATACTCCTTTTAACATTTTATAAAGAATTTACAAAATAAAAATTCTGGAAAACATTAGAAAGATTAATTTAAAACTTTTTAAAATGTAAATAGTAACTTAAAATTCTGTTAAAATGTCATTTGAATAAACCAAAATGAATTTTGTAAAATAATTTTCAAAAATGTATACATGAAATAAAAAAATACCCAATAAAAAATATAATTAAGATAGAATTTTATTTTTAACCTTTACTTTATTGATTATAGTAAAAAATATAGTAACTTTTATAATTAAATAAATAAAATATTTATATATGTATAAGATAATAAAATAGATAAATTTTATGAAGGATAAATTATATGATTTCTTTGATAAAAAAATGTAAGCAATCCCATTAAAATGATATTGTAAAATAAATTCACATATATTTGGTAAATTTTAAATTATATGCTATAAAAGTGTATACTTGAATTGAAACTATAATCATCATGAATAAATATATATTCATGTTAAATATCTAAAAGGGGAAGTATAAACACCACATATATTTAAATACTTTCCTAGTACTAAATATGTCTCAAGGGAGTAGAAATTAGGTTGAAATCCCATAATAAGATTGTATCATTGAAGTGAGAATAAATAATTGAAATTATTATGTCTGAAAAATTTAAATCTATATAAAAAAAGTCTAAATATATTATAAAATAATCAAAGGACATTCCAAACATAAACCTCAAAAATATAGTTAATAATGAAGTAATATAACCCAATGAAATGAAATTTGTTTATTTTACCTTTTACCACTTGGTATCTTTAATGTCAAATCCCTTTAACTGAATAAATTCTAAACATAATATAAAATACAAATAATTATGATGGACTCATGATATAAAATTTAAATGTGGAATAATGTAACACCCTGACCCCAGAAGCCCAAAGCCAGTGCCTTACTTTATTACATTGGAATGATTACAAGGAATCAAATCCAGAAGGATTGATTGGTTTACCAATTTTGAAAACTAGATAACATACATGATACCCATATTACATTTCTAAATATAAAATAAAACATTATACATAATAAAATTAAAGTAAAAACATCCATGAAATCTCGTTCAATGATTTCTTCTTCATATCCCGGGGAAAAGCCAAAAACTAAGGGTGAGATCAAATTATCTGTAAGGAAAAGTACAATAGAAGTGGTAATGAATAAATTTGAATAATAAATATGGAAAGGTAAATAAAAAATCATACATTCAATTTCTATAACTTGATAAGGAAAAATAAATATTCCAATGTAAATAAATGAAACACATTCCATTTAACCAATGAAATGAGAATAAAGTACATCCATAGATAATTGAAAAGAAAAATCTCATAGTTAGATGATTTTTGAGTCTGGATGAATACAAATATTAATTATTGGATTTAATGTTTCCCAAGCACATGATAACTTTACTATCAATATCTACCCTCAAGATAGTTTAAAACATACTGGGTAAAAACCCATCTGATTTGGTCAACTGATTTTGTCTCATAAGAATTATGATGCATTGAGGGTATTTATCTAGCTGGTTCCTAACCCATATAGTCCATGTAAAAATCATTAATTATATATCAAATAATTGATTTAATAAATGAAAAACATTCCTTATCACAAAATATCCATATTGAGTAAAAGATATAGATTTATCAATATTTCCCAAATTGATCAATTTACTCTTAAAGTGAACATCATATATAAAAATGTGTAACATTTCGGAAATAAAAATATCCATTGCATGGAAATATGGATATTTATGATAAATTTAATGTACAATAAAAATGATATTAAGGAAGTGATTGTTTCATGATAAAGATAATGATCACAAAAGAAAGTGATATTAGAAAGATAACTTTTACCACTTGGTGATTTTCTAGTCAAATCCCATTGAATGAGATAGTTCAAAGTGAATCTTAAAATATCATGTAGTATGAGTTAATAATAATATTAAATGAAAAAGGGTATGTATATACCCAAATTAAAATAAATTCGTGTATAATAACAAATAATCCTCAATAGAATGTAAATTGAGATAAAATCCCTTACCTTAGGCTTCCTTTTAGATGAGAGGACTTGAACCTAATTTATAGTGGTTTAAAAAATGTTACTAACTTATTCCATAACCATAATCATATATATTATCTTATTATAATATCTTATTACCTATTTTGTTAACAATCATTCACTATTTTCAATGTTTTAGGTGTTAATTGTCACATTTTTCAAGTATATTTTAACTTGTTAAATTTTTTCTTATTACACAGATGAGGATTTCATCATAAGAAGGATTTAAACCATGACTTAAAAATAATATATATTCTGTAATATGTATTTATAATAATTCATAAAATTTTATATAGGAAATGAAATACACCATTCAGGGAGATGGTAGGTCATACATACACATGAATGTTGTTTCCATTTTATTATCATATTGATAGAATGATAAATAAATGATATATATGTATATTATACTTAAAGTATAATAATTTTGTTATATATGTAAAATATATTTATTTAAACCGTCCTTAATACATTCCATGTATAGTGTGAACGAATAACTTCACTTTGAAGAGACAGTAGTCCACACATCCACACACGATGTTATTGTATTCCCACAAATTAGAAAGCATGAAGGTTTGTGTAACATTAAAATTAAATAATAAATAATAAAGAAAAAATATGATATATATTACATAAACACTATAAATCCACCATTATTCCTAACTATGAAATGTGGTAATGGAAGAATGAATGGCATCGGTTCACGAGGTGTTGGTCCGCCATACACATGAATGATGATTGTGTTCCCATTTGATGAAAGTGTGAGTGAGTGTAGGTTATAAAATTTACATATTAATAAATAAATATATTTAAGGTACTTATGTTATTATATAATAAATATATAAGAATAATTGAATGGGTGGAGAAATACATAAAACCAAAGTGCTCGTTGAAGAACGTTACTTCTTTCTCAGGTAACTGCCTTTAGTTTTCACCAAAAGAATTACTTGGTTTGATTTCTTACCAATGATAGTATTATAATACCCAGGTAGGGATGCTAGAGATTATTTTTGAAGGTATTGTACAATCAAAAGGGTATGAGTGGTGTGAATAAGTGATGGGTATGAGTTCCCTTTTATAGATGAGGTGGAGTGGAATTGTTGAAAATATAAAAAGGTAAATATTATTGAGAGGCATCCCTAACATCATGTGCCACCAATAATAAAAGATATTTAATAAAAAGGTATATATGGTCAAAATATGTACATAAATTTGTTTTTTACATGGGTCTAGATCATTTTGGCACATAAGTTTATTGTTTAGTCCCTTGTGAAGCTAATTTTTCTCTTAATTGATGTAATTAATATTAATAACATTCCCAAATATTTTTTTTGTAAAAAACTAAGTTGAAATTTTTATATATTATAAAGTATTTTGACTCCAAATATAGAATCTGTTTTTCCAAATTAAAATCACAGATGTGGCAGAAATTAATTTAAAATTAATCACACAAACGAGTTGAGAAAGCAGGTTTTTAAAGTAAAAATGTTAAAAGATTTAAAATGTTTTCATATCCAATATCAAAGTGAAATTGATTCAAAGGAATAAATTTTATTAATGGATATAAAATAGTTCTAATTAAATATTTAATTCAATAAATAAATATAGCTATCAATATAAAAAAATTATATGAAAAAGTACCATTCAATTAAAAATAAGTACTTTTCATTATTCAATAAAAAATGAAATAATGTCAAAAAATACAAAAAATTAACCCTATGATAATTTTGACATTACTAATTCAAAAATGATGTTTATTTTAAAAAATAATGATAATAAAAATGTGAAAATTTATACTTAAAATAGTTTTTCCATTAAAATGTGACCGAACGAGCTTTAGGAAAATATAGTTTTTTATACATAAAATTAGAATTCTTCTTATTATATACTTATAAAATTTATTTAAAAAAAAGTCAAAAATATTTGAATGGATATATAATATATATATTTTATCAATATAATAAACTACGATTAATTAATTTAATTTATTAAGATAAGACACATTAGGAGAATAAAGTAGATTTTTGTATAAACATTTCCCTTAATTAATTTGGTTTTTAAATTTTTTTATTATTAAAGGTAACCAATGAATTCGACAATATATTTTAAAATGTTAGTTAGTCATATTCATAACCAACAATTTAACATCTAGAATAAAATTTTAATTTTATATAATAACATTAATAGTATTCGGTAAGATTCGATGTTGATTGTAACACAAGCCATAAAAGAAACTCATTGCGTGAAACACAAGCTAAAATAAAGGTTTTGTGCATATAAATGTATATAATACATTTAATCTATTAAAAATAGTAAATATACTATAATTTTTTGGATATATTTTTCCAGTACACACTTGGTGTTACGTGTCATACACGCTATCAAATATAATTTTCTTATTTTAGAATTTCATGGTGTTACATTCTCCCCCAAATTAAATAAATTACATTCCTGTAAATTAAACTTGATACCAGTAATCTAGGGTTTGATATTTGAAAATAAACATTTGTTGAAAATACCACATCATAAATAGGTTCATTAAGACATCTTCTTAATAATAGGTAAAATGAAATGTGAAGGTCATCACAAAACTAGGGATTCAAATATGTGAACATTAGTGAAAAATTGAACATAGAAGAGAAATATAACTATCATTTTATGATAGACAGTGATAAAGAAAATGTTCCGCTAAAATTTGATGACCATAAATCCTTATCCCACAGTTATTGAAAATTTCATTGATATAAAAAAAATGATGATAATAGGAGAAATTTTTTGTTTCGGGACTATTTTTCATTAATTGAGGAATTATTTTACTCTCTAAGAATATAAAAAAATAAACTAACTTTATTTGTTTCTATAAGAACAATATTATCCTTTTCCATGAATTAAACTATTTATACTTATTTTCGTAGTCCATGTTTCATCATATGGTGAAGTAATAAAATAATCTCTAAAACATTATCCACTGTTAACCATTTCATAAACAGTTAACCTTACGACTCTTACATGTATTATCATCCAAAACATTAGAATTTTTTCTAAAGAATTTTTTAGAATCATTTTTACTTTATCCATATCAATTATCATTTTATCCAAAAATCAGTCTATGAACATTCGGAACATATTAAGGTTTATCTTTCCCTCAACAACGTGTTTTCCAAAAGGGTTTAACTGACTATTAAATCACTTCTCTTGGTACCATTAAAAATATTTTCTTAAATACATAATGAAATTGTACTCTAGAATAGTCCTTATATATTTCATAATTCATATGATGAGAACATCATCAATAAAATACTTTTACAATATATTTATTCAATACTAATATAGAAGTTCATTAATCATTCCACTCCAGTTGTGTCAATAGAATATAATTAAACATGATCCCATAGCATCTTTTGAGGTATATTATCTTGAATATTGGGGAATTAATTTGTGTAGTGACCCATATCCCTATAGGTGAAACATGGAATAATAGTGTTTTCCTTATTCCTATTTCTTTATTTTACATGATGACCCTTTTCTCTACTCTTATAACTAACTCCCAATCCATTTAAGCATTTCCCAGAGTGATTTTTTCACTATTTTAAAAAGGTGGGAATTGATTTGTTCCTTTTTTTAAATAGTCCATTTTTCATGGTGTTCAGAAGATCTCTTATTCTCTTGGTTTACCTTGAATATGTATGATCATGAGAATTATTACTTTATTTTTATGGCACATAAAACCATTTCTTCTTATGATGAGAAATACTGAGAAACCAATTCCCTTCGTAGATTTGGATTAAGAAATTCAATGATGTGGGCATTATTTCACTCTGTGTTACATATGTAATCCTTAGAATACCTAAGTAATATTGTAAAGGTATCTTCATAAGTCATGTCACATTCTTCTTCATTTTTCTTTAAACTAAGGAAATTTATCTTCATCTCAAATTGTTGATCATGAGGGAAATATTTATTGATGATTGTATCCTTAAAGGTTCAAAATTACTTAAGTTATATTTCTTATTACTAAATAGTGTTATATATTAATGACCACCATTGATCAAAACCACCATTAAGACAACCGACTACACATGTAACCTCTTCCTTGTCATCACATCCTAATTCCATAGATATTTTTTTAAAGACTCAATACATTTCTCTACTTCAATTGGATTAGTAGTCCCACTAAATTATGGGGGCCTCTAACACATAAAGTGATCCAACATATGATATTATTTCTATGGAATAGGATACTCCATTTTAGAAAGGTTATTTTCATAACATGGTTAACCTGCCCAAATATAGCCATAATTTTATCCATTCCAATACTAGCTATATTGATTTCCTTAGTAGGTAAATATCTATATTTTATTTGAGAATTGATAACATTTGTCCTTCCCAGTTCCATTTATAAAAAATGGAATAAACTATATTAGCACATAAACATATGAGTTTTAAATAATAAATTATCATTCCAAATATGTTGTGATACTTAACATTAAAAATTTATGCATCGTATGTAATAAAACAGAATTCTCGATATTTTTTTTGCAGTTTTTTGAAGTGAATGTGAGACCAGGATCTGAGATGACATGCGATTTTGAGGCCTGGGGCACATGAAATAATTTTCCATACATTCTTTAAGTATGTTTAGTGGATGTGCGAGCGGGTTTTCATAACTTTTAAACAGATGCCTGGATTGAAAATCAAAGGGCACCGTTGAATCCGGAATTTTGGGTTTCGCCTAAGGAGGACCTAACTTCGGTCGGCAAATGGTGACTAGGAAAGATATTTTTTGGACATTTTTTTTATAAAAAACAAAACAAACTTATTTTATTTTCTATAATTGCTGAGCGACAACACTGCGTAATGGAAGTCTAGTGACGAAAAAGTTACGGGTCAATAAATGACATGTTACCCTTTGACTGTATAACCGCACTGCTCGTGCGGTTATGACATCCTTTTAATCGTCGTTCATTAATTCACTGCATAAATGAACGCAATTTTGGGAGGGTTCTCTTTAATTATAACCAATCATTGGTGAACAAATGGAATAAACATGGGAGAACGACCAACGAAACACTGACGGATTTCTTCCTCAATGAAGAACAACGAACTCTGGTGAATAACCACCTTTAGGATGCGACCTAATTCTATGAGCGGTGATGATCGCCCCTAAATCATGAACCGATGAAAATGACGAAGGAGGTTCCGTCAATCATCGTTAGCGGACATATCATCTAGGTATGGGTTTTTGTTTTTTATATTATGATATTCCTCCATCGCCATTTTTTGATTTATACGATGAAATTGGATCAAACGACCAACGAGTTGATATATGGATCGTTCTTTAAATGCGTGATGTTGATGCAAGGTTAAAAGATGGGAGTTATTTCTAAATTCCCTTATTTTTGCTGACACCCCTTGTTAAAACGCTAACACGGAGAGCATAGACCAATTCGAACAAGTCCCGAACCCTCTGTCGATCTTGTTGTACTTGTGTTTCCTATGCGCTGCGGGGAACTGTGATGGAAAGGCATAGATAGGGGTAACTCAGTGGAAATGGTGAATTGAGAGGCTTGTAGGTGCAAATGGTACCATGAACATACCACTGGAGAACATCCTTTGGGCGGTAGAAAGAACAGTCAGTGCGCCATGTTGGCGACGATGGCTGGAGGAGGCCCGCGGCAACCGTTCGTGGGCGGTGTTAAGGTGGTGTACATTCATGCTCTATGGTTTCTAGAGGTGGCCAACCTAAGCTGTCCATGTGGGAGAAGGGAGGATTCCACAGGCACAGCCAGTGGTAGAAGCCATGACTAGTGGGGCACAGGAGGAGGGGGCAGTGCGACCCCGCGTCGTGCCACGTCAGCTGGAGATCAGTCAGCCACCTGGACGACCTTTGCACGTGGTGTGGAAGTGCCCCATCAACTAGATGAAACGTACCTTCATCCATAGATCCAGAAGGAGACATTGTCCGCCTTCATGCAGGCTAGGCCAAATGCGGGTCGGCAGAATGGGTCAGACCTGCCCAGCGGGCCGAGCCGGTCTTGCAGCCCAGTGAGCAAGCACGGGTTAGCCAACCCCCACCTGGCGGGCTAGGCCAACCACGACCAGGGACCCCGAACCATTTGGGACGACCCCAACTATCCGGACCCAATGAACCGGGCTAACCTTTATTTGGATGGACCCAATCGAGGTCAGGTAGACCCCGGGACCTGTTTTGGTCAGGTTGGCCTGACCCAGTTGGACTGGGCCCAAACCCAACCATCCCCCAAATAAATAAATGACCGTAACTGAAAAACTGAGTGTCCATTTGACACGCTATCAGTGGAATTGTGACCCCTTTTTGGGAAGCTGTCCCTTTGGCATATTTTGATGGGACCGACTGAGTTGGGACAGACCGAGGTGTGATCACCCCTGATTCACGAAAAGGGGTGTAACTAACAAACTATGCATCCGATCGACTCGTCGTCTATGGAGTAAAGAAGATTCTGAAAAGGTGGTACATTGGAGATAATATAAGTGAGTTTTGAAAGAGTTTGATTGTGACCAGGGTTGGATCAGACATGAATCTAATGATGGACTTTTTACCAAATTAACCATGTATCACAGACCTGGTGTCTGATCAATGCACAGTCGGTCACGTTGGGACCCCTATGATGGGACAGTCCCTTGGGTATGATTTTTGTGGGACATAGTAATGGTCTAAATATGACTGATGTCTTAAGGATCAGAATCTTCTCGATATTAGGCAGGCTTTATGTGGGAATCCAGTGGCTGACTGTGACATGAAGAATAAGAGCGAACAGTACAGGTCAGCATCAAAAACTCTAGAGTTGGATGATCAAGCTTTACGACTAATGATCCCTAACTTTGTACCAGCAACCAATATGGGTCCACACTGGTGACCAATAGGGGTTAGCACCAACAACAAATATGGGTCAGTATTTAGCTACCAATATGGGTCATCATGAAATGACCCATACGGGTCAGCAGTAGAGTTAATACGGATAGGATGATATGGCTTTATTAATAGTCATCCCTATCCTAGTAAACTTGAATTTATATTATTAGAGTGAGCTGTCTCTTTTTCTCTGTACTTCATGATTTAGATCATGCTTGAGATATTACGTTTGTGGTATTTCTTGTGATGTTTTCCTTTGTGGATTACTTAGAGAACTTATCGGGTCTCAGGGTTCCTTACTGAGTTTTTATACTCACCCCTACATGGGCTCCACACACACGTGTGTGTCTGGTGAAGACTAATGAGGCTCCAAGGTAGGATTTGTAGGTTCATGACTTGGTGGAGCTTGGTGTGATGGGAGAAGTCGAGATCCTCTTCTTTGAAATCATACTTACAACTACTAACCTCCAAGTAGAGCTCCAAGGAAGAAGCTATTGTTGTTTACATTATTTTCAGTTTCTAGGTCTTGTATTCCGGCCCACTGTTTTAAGTTTATAGTTGTACATGTGGCTGTACTTTACTCTCATGGTTATACCTTACTTTTGAAGGTTTTTTACTTCAGTTTCACTTCTTGAGTAGGTACATATATCTATGGAAATTCCATCCTTATTCAGGAAATGAATTTTGGTTCTAGTCACTAACCCCTAGCCTATAGAAGGTGGGACTGGGGTAGTCACGTTCAGGCCCTTTGGGACAGGTCATAACAAAGTGGTATCAGAGGGTGGTCAGTTTCATGAGAAGAACTAAGAGTATACTTTTAATGAGGCAATGGTGTCAAGTGTATTGAGTTCGTTTTTCTATATAGGGAGTCTAGTGTTGGTGTGGCAGTCGACATATCCATACACCAAAACACTTAATTCTTTTTTCTGACTCGGTACATGAAAACATTGGTTGTTAGTGTTTTGAAAAGTTTTCTTTATCTTTCTTGAGTCAGATCACCGGGTATAAATTATTGAACATGGAACATCTATTTCAAAACAGGATGCCTCTATGAAGACATCCATCCAAGATTCGGGTTAGATATTGTGATAGTGGCCCCCCTAGTGACACGACATCGGTACATGGACCACTCACAGTGATGGAACCTTTGGGTGGTGTACCAAAAACACCACCACCCATTGAGAAACATATGCTACTAGTGGATCATGAATACCAGATGAACTTATTGCATGAGTTCTAAAGATAGTGGCCTATGAGGTTTCGGGGAAAAATTGAACCCTAGGCAGCAGAGGACTATCTTGAGGTGGTTTTTTGAGTCTTTATCTTACTAGTTGCACTCGACGAACAGATGAAGATCTTGGTCCTCAATCCTTTTTCAGTGCTCGGTTGGAAGATGGTTTATTTTTATACTCTAGGTGCATGAGGAGACGACCCTCACCTAGATAAACATTGAGATCCTTTTCAGGGAGGATTTCATGCCAGTGAAACTATACTCGGTGCATATTGAGGAGATGTTGCATCTGCAGAACGACAGCAAGACTATGGATTATTACTTGGTGAGATTTATTGACCTCTTCCGATAGTCCACCTACATGGTATGAGACCCTTAATTCAGGGACTAGACCTTTGAGCAGGGGCTCTGAGGAAATATTATAGTTGTGACGGTTTCCCTCAACATCCGAACACAAACTGGGGTGATAGAGAGAGATTTATTGATGGAGAGATCCCTTGCCGACCAGGCACCAACAGTGAGAGCCCCTACCAAACGATAGGTAGCAGAGTCATCCGCAACTAGCAGTAGACAAACATCATAGAAGCCCAAGCAGGCTAGACCTTTTGGAGGGAGACCTCAGGATGCAGGGTCATAGGTGCGAGGCTCGAGAGGCCTAGGGGGCCACCAGCGAAGCATGATCTATTTTTTATGTGGGGGATAAGGTCACAGAGCTCTCGATTGTCCAACTCCCCACATGTATGATCAGAAGATGGTGGAGGGGCCACCGAGGTAGCTACTATAGTAGGATCATGAGAGTCAGACAGGCGGCGGACGAGGTAGGGGTGCAGGATGTGCAATAGGAGGTGTTCGGGGTCAGCAGTAACTACCACCCCCACCCCCAGGTGGTCCACCATGAGCTTGGGGAGTAGGTGGATGAGGACATGCCTATCTACAAGAATTAGCAGCTCACAATCCTGACATCCCTGATATGATACGAGGTATGATCTATATCTTCTATACTTTAGCAGCAGTGCTTATCGACACATGTGCTATCCATTATTTCCTTGCTGCAGACTTAGTTCAAGACTTTGAGATTATGATTGAGCTTTTACCTTGACCTTTTCATTTGGATACTTCCAAGGGAGGATATTTAGTGGGCACACACTAGTGCCAACAGTGTGATCTTACTCTCGAAGGAGAGAGTTTCAAGTGGTATATTGAAGTATTAACGTTGAATCCCTACGATGTCATTCTAGGCCTGTATTGGATATCAGCAATTCACACACATATTGAAAGCTTGAGATGTATGGTACGATGTATGTGTAGGGATGGAGGCCTGTTTTCCTTTGTTGGTGAGAAGGAAAACAGAGCATCACCATATAGACCTGAACTCAGGAGGGTGAAACTGATTATATACCAGCCGTCTTGAATGACCTTTAAAATAGTGGATTAGGCATGTCCACATTTCCTAGCGGTGGTGGATTTGTATGTTGACGTCTTTCTAGAAGATGTCCCATGACTAATTCCTTTTAGATAAGTACACTTCTACATTTACTTGTACCCAGTAACAACACCAATATCTACAACAACATATCAGATGGACTCTATAGAGCTATGTGAGTTGAGGGTATAGTTGGAGGACTTACAGAGGATGGGATTCGTAAGGCCCATTTTTTCTCCATGGGCATCCCTAGTGTTGTTTTCTAAGATGGAAGACAAATTATTGAGGCTATACGAGTACTTCCAACACCTAAACCAGGCGACAGTGAAGAACATATATCCTCTTCCGAGGATAGTTGATCTCTTCGACCAACTAATGGGAGCTCATTAGATTACAAAGATAGATCTCAGATCAGGCTATCACCAGATCCTGGTACAAGATGAAGACATACTAAAGACAACCTTCAGATGTTGGTATAGCTATTACGAGTTCTTAGCGATGCCTTTCAGCATGACCAATTCTCTAGTAGTGTTCTCGGGGCTCATGAATAGGATCTTCAAGCCATAACTTGATGTCTTCTTGGTGATATTCATCGATTAAATCTTGGTGTACTCAGCGTCCAAGGAAGAGCATGTTGTACACATGAGGATAGTTTTGGATACACTTGGAGAGAACCAATTATATGGGAAGCTCTAAAATTTTGAGTTCTGGATATAGAATGCCCACTTCTTGGGACACATAATCTCAGAGGCTAGAGTTACACTGGATCTAGCGATGATCAAGGCATTACATGCTTGGGATCCACTAAGGAGTGTTACTGAGGTGCGAAGCTTCCTTGGATTAGTATGCTACTATCATAGGTTCATACCTGATTTCTCCAGAGTAGAAGTACCTATAAATACCTTGAAGAAGAAGGGTAAACCCTTCCTATGTTCAGATACATGCCAAAAGAGCTTTAAACAATTGAGGCAGAGCTTGACCAGCACTCCTATCCTGAGGTTACCAGAGGAGGACACTGACTATGTGGTTGACTGTGATGCATCAGGGACCAGACTCAGTTGCATCCTGATGATTAATGATGCAGTTATTTCTTATGTCTCATCATAGATGAGGACTAAGGAGAAAAATTAAGCAACTCGCGACATGGAGTTGGCAGTAGTAGTCTTTACTCTGAAGATGTGGAACCAATACTTGATGGGTGAGTGGTTCATTATTTACTCAGACCACAAGAGTCTTAAATATATTTTCACACAAAAAGATATGAATCTGAGATATCAACGTTGGATAGAGTTCCACATGGACTATGACTTTGAGATAGTCTATAATCATGGGGAGGGGAACATAATGGTAGATTCACTTAGCTAGATATCGAGTTCACAATCATTAAATGAGGCTTTAGAGCAGTTATCATCGTTTCAGATATCCTACATGGATAAAGACGAGACAGTATACATCTAGTTAATGATAGTAGCCCCTCCACTCCTTTTGCGAGTCAAGGAGGTGAAACATAGAGACAATAGCATCGAGACTACATGTGTTCAGATATCCTCAGGCCATGCACCTAACAGATATTCTGAAGGTGGGGACCATGCTATCCTTTTCAGAGGACGTACAATTGTTCCAGTGGTACTATGAGAGGAGGTGCTGAGGGAGTTCCATACATCCCCCTTGTAAGTACTTGTAGGAGTGATTAAGATATATCAAGACCTCCGGTGTCATTACAGGTGTCCAAGGATAAAGAAATTTGTGGTAGAGTTTGTTTCAAGATGCCTCACTTTCTAGAAAGTGAAGGCTGATCACTAGGTACATGCAGTGTTGACTCAAGCCTATAGATATCAGATTGAAAGTGGTATGGGATATAGACAGACTTAATGATGGGGTTTCCACATATGTCCAGAGGGAACGATACCATCTGGTTGATCGTTGATAGACCCACCAAGTAGGCCGAATTCATTGCTATTCGAGAGATGGGTTCAGTAGATATAATGGGGTGTCTTTGCATTCAGGAGATCGTGTGACTTCATTGGGTGCCTTCGATGACAGTCTCAGAGCGTAATGAAAACTTCACATCCCTATTGTGTAAATGATTACAGGGGGATTTTGGGACTCATCTTTGCTTGAGAATATCTTTTTACCCTCAGGCAGATGGTAAGACTGAGCAGACCATCTAAACCATGGAGGACATGGTTCATGCATGCGTCCCAGATTTTGGTCATAGTTTGGAAGACCACCTACCCTTGGTGGAGTTCATGTACATCAATAGCAACCAGTCCACCATTGGAATTACCCCTTTTAATGCATTTTACGGATGATCGTGCAGATTTCCCTTATGCGGGACGGATCCAGGAGATCCTTCACTCGTGGGACCAGAGACGGTATGAGATACCACTGAAAAGGTTCAGGTCATCTTAGAGCAGATGAAGACTGAATAGATCCTAAAGAAGTCATATGATAATAGATTAAAGATACCACTTGAGTTCCTGGAGGGGGACCACATATTATTGTGAGTCTCCCCTTGATGGGGACTATGGAGATTTATCCGAGGCGACAAACTCTCATCGAGGTTTATCGGACCATTCTAGATACATTGGAGGAATGAAAAGGTGGCATACTTCTTGGCACTGTCACCATAATTGGAGAGGGTGAACGATGTCTTCCAAGTATCCTAGCTAAGGAGATACGTGAATGAACCATCTCACATCATCAACCATGGTGATCTTGAGATTGATGAAGAGGTGACTTTTTCAGAGTATGCATTGGATAAAGAGTATCGATAAGTGTAGATCCTTCATTGGTGGCCGATACATCTTGTGCATATTCTGTGGCATCACAGGAATCTCTAGGAGAGAACATGGGAGGGAGAGGCTCATATGTGTGCATAGTAACCCTCTTTGTTGTATATCCTTATTTGGCTTGTGGGCCCATAAAGCCCCATGGTGGGGAGAATGTAATAGACTTTAGTTTTGAATAAAAAATTCTAATTTTTTTTCAATTGAATGTGAGACTAGGCATTGAGATGACATTTGATGCTAGGGCCTGGGGTGCCAGGAATACTTTTCCAAACTTTATTTAAGTACGTTCAGTGAACGTGAGAACCAATCTTCATTACATTTGAACCGATGCCCGGATTGAATATCTAAGGGCACTGTTGAATCCAGAATGTTGGGTTTCATATAAGGGGGACCTAACATCGGTCAGTGAAGGTTGACCAGGAAATATATTTTTCAGACATTTTGTTATAAAAAATAAGAAAACTTATTTTATTTTCTATAACCAATGAGAGGCAGAACTACGTAACGGTTGTCTAGAGATAGAACAGTTACAGGTCAATAAATGACCTGTTACCCTTTGAGTGCATTACCACACTGCTCATGCTGTTATGGAACCCTTTTAATTGTGGTTCATTAATACACCACATTAGTGAATGAAATTTTTGGAGGCTTCTATTTAATTATAACTCTAAGTTTTTGAGGGAATTAAATAAACATAGGAAAACCTCCGATGAAACACCGAAGAATTTATTCCTCAATGAAGAACGACGAACACTGGTGAAGAACCACTTTAAGGATGAGACTAGATTCGGCAAGCGATGACCAGCACCACTGAATCATGAACTGATGACAACTACAAAGGAGTTTCAATCGATCATCATCAGTGAATGTCAAATCTAGGTGGGTTTTTTCATATTGTGATATTACTCTTTCTCCGTTATTGATTTATATGTAGAAGGCAGATCAACCAAAAAACGGGTTGATCCGCGGATCGTTCATTAAACATAGGAGGTTGATGCGGGGTTACAAGTCGGGAGTTACTTATAAATTCTATAATTGTTGCTAACACACTTGTTAAAAAGCTAACGCGGAGGGAGTATTCTAATCCTAACAAGGCCCGGACCCTCCACCGATCTTGTTGTTCTTATGCTTCCTGTGCGCGGCTAAGAAATGTGATGGCAAGGTAGAGATAGGGTTCACATTGTGGCACCAGTGACCTGAGAGGCTCGTAGGTGTAGACAACACCATGAATGGATCACCGGAGCACATCTAGTGGCCCTCGAAAGAACCACTGGCATGCTATGCCGGCGACGACTAGCTGGGGCCGGAGGAGGCCCGTATATACTGGCTACAGGCGGTGGGAGGGCAGCGTGCCATCATGCACCGTGGTGGCCTGAGGTGGCCGGCCAGATCTGGTCGCATGAGATAAGGGAGACACCCACAACCAGTAGTAGCCAAGACTAGTGGGCCGTGGAAGGAGGGGGAGACAAAACCCCGTGCCATGCCGCATTGGCTGAAGACCGTATGACCACCTGGATGCCCTGTGCATGCAGTGGGGAAGCACCCCACCAGCTGGACGAAACGGCCCAGCATTCACGGGGCCAGTCGGAGACACGGCCCACCTTCAGGGGGTTCAGGCCGAGCACGGGCCGACCAAACATGCCTGACCCGCCCTGTGGGATGGACCTGCAGCCAAACGGGTTAGACCTGTAGCTGAGCGTGCCAGTGCGGGTTGCCCGAGCCACACCTGGAAAGCCGGGCCAACGGCGGGCCGGGCCAGCAAACCAGTCAGGCCGACCCTGACGGGCCGGACCTAGTGAACTAGGCGAACACTTAACAGTCTGGACTGGGCTGGGCAGGTAGACACTGGGAGCCGTTGTGTTGGGCCTTCCTGACAGAGTTAAACCGGGCCCAGACCCAACCGACCCCCAAATAAAGAAACGACCGTAATTGATGAACCGAGTGTCTGTTCGACACACTGTTAATGCCATTAGGACCCTTTTTTGGGAAGCAGTCCATTTGTTGAGTCAATAAGGTTTACTTATGAATTTTCCATTCCTTCATGTTTTGAAAATCACAAACACTCTATCTTAAGGAGAATTTCTTTTCCCCTATGTTTTATCTTAATAAGGAAAATTTTCCTCCCCCAAGGAAAATTTAACCTTATCATGTTTTCATTGTTCATATCATAACTTCTATAAACCTAAATTATTTTATTTCTAAGTATTAAAATAGGTTTTATATCCAAAATCTCAGAATATTATAAATAATTAGATTAAGATCATTCGATTTTCAGGATCTGAGTTCAGGTTCCGAATTCTCTGAATTCAGACTCTGAACTTTCTGAGTTCAGTTTCCAAATTCTCTGAATTCAGACTCCAAACTTTTTTAGTTCAGACTCCAAATTCTCAGAATTCAGAGTCCCAACTTTATATATTCAGACTCTGAATTCTCTGAATTTGGACTCCGAACATTCAGAGTTCTGACTCTGAATTCTATGAATTCAGACTCCATATTCTATTAATTCAGACTTTGAATTCTTATGAATTCCGATATCAAATTTCCTTGAAATTCAGACTTCGGAATTATATATAATTCAGGTTCTAAATTATTTTGAAGATAGAATCTGAATATTCATGTATTATAGACACTTAATGGTTTTTTTGTTAGACTCCAAAATTTTATTCTTTTTCTTAGACTCTAAATAATGAATTTGGCTAAGCAACCATATTTTTATTACCCTTGTTATAGTTATAAAATGATGTCGTTCATTCGGTTTTTAACCAATCATTGTTTGAGTGACACATGTATAGGTCCCTACAATATTCATGGAGAAATATGACCGTTGGAGGAGGGAGCTGACCGTTGAAGATGTACCTATAAATAGGAGCTCATTTGAAAGAGCTCATAACTATGATGACTATTGATCAATCTAGATATTACTAGCTACTGATGTGATTTCTATAGAGAGATAATTTATTTATTTGTGTATACTGAACATCTTGATCAAAATTGCTTCGGGCGACTCTGAATCTTGCTAAGTACATTCAATGGCTTTTGGGGATAGAAAGAAAAAGGTTGAAACTACATTGATGTTCGAGGGCCTGAGGGGATAGAAAGGCAAACTCGAATATTCGTATCGAGGTCGTACCCTAGTGTGGGTAAGATATAATTTCTTGAAGTATAAATCTAGGGAACTTTATCCATGGTTGTTGGATACTCTACTCTTTAGGTTAAAAGATTTCTTACATGTTACTTATATTGTATCCAGTTTGTTTTCCACTGCATTTTGATTGATAAGGAAAGTATAACTATCTTATAATTTCTTTTACATGTACTCTGATTACTAGGATTCTATACGCTTTAAAGTAGAATATTTATCATTGTATATTTTTCTTAAGTTTCATTTTCAGAACCACATTTCCTGAATCAAGAAAATTTTATGAACTAAGAGGTCTAGTGAATTTACCTTATTTAACCTTGTTAAAAATTACCTTATATAAATGTTACAAAGTTATTTTTTAAAGTATATAATTCACCCCCACTTTTATATTGAGTATCTACATCATCATTTCAATCCTACACCTTTGGCATATTCCGGTGGGCCCTACTGAGCCAGGTCGGACTGAGGAGCGATCACCCCCATTTCACAAAAAGTGGTGTAACTAACAGACCATGCATCTGATCAACGACTTATCTATGTCATAAGGACACTTGTGACAAGGTAGTCCTTTGGAGATATTCTAAGTGAGTTTTTAAGGTGTTTGAAATTCGACCTATGTTGGATCAGACTTGAATCAAACCGGAACCTTTTTAAAAAAGTACCCATGTCTCACAGACAGGGTGTCCGATCGACGCACCGTCTATCACGTTGGGACCCCTATGATGGGGCGGTCACTTTGGTATGATTTTTACAGGACTTTGTACAATTTGAAATATGACCGATGGCTTGAGGAGTAGAATATTCTGAGATAAGGCGTGCTTCGTGCGGGAATCCAGTGGCTGGTTGTGACATGAAGAAGAAGAAGAGTGCCCAATACGAGTCAACATCAGAAACTCCAGAGTGGCATTATCTAGATGTATGAATAATCATCCCAACCTCTGTACCAATGACCAAAACGGGTCAACACCAGCGACTAATACGAGTCAGGACCAGCGACCATTACAGGTCAACATCAGCGACCAATACGGGTTAACATCAAGCGACAAATACGATTCCGCGAGCAGTGATCTATATGGGTCAATAGTATAGTTACTACAGATAGGTTGATATAGATTTAAGACTAGTCATCTATATCCCAGTAACATTGAATTTATACCATTAGAGTGAGCAGTCTCATTTTCTTTTTGATTCAAGATTTATATCATGATTGTGACATTACCATTTTGTTATTTCCTATGTTGTTTTTCTTTATGGATTACTGAGAGGCCTTCCGGGGTCTTGGTGTCCCCTACTGAGTTGTTATACCCACCCCTGCACGGGCTCCCCCCGAACGTTTGTGTCTGGAGCAGACTACTAATTCTCTGAGGCAGACTTTGGATGTTTCGGACTTGGTGGAGATTGGTGAAATGAGAGAAATCTAGATTCTCTTTTTCAACTTCAGAGTTATATCTACTACCCTTCAGGTAGAGCTCTAGGGCAGATGCAATAGCTATTTACTTTCCTTTCAGTTTCTAGGGCCTGTATTCCAGCCCAATTTTTTCAGTTTAGAGTTGTACTTGTAGTTGTACTTTACTCACATGGTTATACCTTACTTTTGTTGGTTGTTTACTTCAGTTTCCCTTTTTGAGTGTGTACAGATCTCTAAGGCAATGCCTTCCTTGTTTGGGAAAATCCTTCAGTCTCTAGTCACCATCCCCTGGCCCATGGATGGTGGGCTTGGTGTAGTCATGCCCTAGCCCCGTTGGATGGGTCATGACATTGTAAATCATAGAATCATAAAATTTGGTTTCATTGTAGGAATATATAATTTTAAAACCTTTATAATGGTTTATAAAGAAAATGTTAATTATCCTAAGAGTATCCCCTATGAGTTTCAAACTAGGTGCCCAGTAAGGGATATTATCATGTAAGAGGTTACACTTGAGTCAACCCTAACACACCTATTCAGTGTATTTACCCCTTGGTACATCTGTTCCAGAAAAATATTCACTTGTAGTATCCAGATATGGATGTATTTATATGAATATCCACATAATCTATACCATACCAAAATTCTAGGATGTTTTATACAATTATCCTCCAATTATATCTTTGGGTTATGTATCCTATTCTATTTTATCCTAAATTTATTTTTGAAGGATTCTATTAAAATTTCTTTGATACCAACTGTAACACCCTAATCCATATGCCAAGAGCTGGTTCCTTAATTTATACATTGGCATAATTACATGGAATAAAATCCAAAAGGATAGACCAGTTTAGTAGTTTTGGAAAATCAGATAACATATATGATTGTAATATTTTATTGGGGAAAATAAAATTAAAATTTTTTCATAATAAAATGAAATGAAAAAAATCCTTAAAAGATCATTCAGAGATTTATTCTTCATAACATAGGGAAAAGGAAACAAAAAAGGGTGATATCTAATGATTAGTAAGGGTAATTAGAGTAAAAAAAATAATGAATCAATGAGAATAATAAAAATTTAAAGGTAAATAACTAAGAACACATTCCATTTATATTACTAGATAAAGGAAAATTAGTATTGAAAGGCAAGTAATTGAAACACATGACATATAATCAATAAACTGAGAATGAAATATATCCTTAGATTATGTAAAAGTAAAAATCCCATGGGTAAATGATAATAGAGTCTTAATAAAGGAAATTTTTAATTTTTGTTTGTCATATTTCCTATGAACATGATACCTTTCTGTCAATAACTATCCTGAAGACAATTTAAAACATACTGAATAAAAACCCATATGATGAGGCCAACATATTTCATCTCATGGGACTACCGAGGCATTAAGGGGATTACATTAACTAGTCTCCATACAATACAATGAATGTAAAAAGAATTACAAATATATATAATAATCCATTTAATTAATGAACAACATTCCTTATCATCAAATATCAGTATTGAAAAAAATATAAATATTTATCAATATTTCCCCAATTAATTAATTAACTGTCAATGTGAACACCATATGTAAAATGGTATATGGTTTTAAAAAGAATAATATCTATTGAATGAAAATATTGATATTTAAGATAATTGTAAATTATAATAAAAATGATCTTATGGATGTTATTATTTTATGATAAAGTTAACAATCACAAAAGAAAGTGATATCAAAAAGATAAATTTTACCACTTAGTAATTTCTATGTCAAATCCCCTTGGAGGAGATAGTTCGAAGTGAAACATAAAATATCATGAATTATGAGTGAATCATGGTATTTAAGGATAAAAGGGAAGTATATACACTAAATTTAATTTAGTTGGTGTATAATAACAAATTAGTCTCAATGAAATGTAAATTTAGAAGAAATCTCTTACCTTATGTTTCATTTCAGTAGTATGTTATTTAACATCCTAAATAGTGGTTTAATAATTTTTAATAACTAATTATAGAACCATACGTATATGTATTATCCTCTTATAATATCTTGTTAACTATTTTATTAATAATATTTAATTTTTTCATCATTTTAGGTGTTAATTTTCATGTATTTTGAGTATGTTTGGACTTGTTATATTTATTTTTCTTATGTAGATCACGATTTATTAATATCCAAAGATTTAAAACTTATTTTACATATAATATATATTAATTATATTTTAATTTATAATAATCCATCATTTATTCATTTTGTGTATAGTGTGAACGAATCAAATCGCTTTGAGGGGGTGGTTGTCCACACGTCCACAAATGATATTATCATATTCTCACAAAATGGAGGGAAGGAAGGTATATGTAGTATAAAAATTAACAAAGCATAAAAGAATTATAAATATCATATATATACTATAAAAATAATAAAATCATCATTATTACCAACCATTGAAGGTGGTAATGCAAGAAAAAATGACATTGGTTCATGAGGCGGTTGTCCGCCTTACACACGAATGATGACTGTGTATTCCATTTGACGGAACTGCGTGTTTGTGTAGGTCATAAAATTGAAATAAAAAAAATATAATTATATTAAATATACTTAGTTTATTATATGAGAAATATATAATAATAATTTAATGGGTGAAGAAAAAAATAAAACCAAAGTGCTTTTTGAGGAACATTCACTCTTCTTCGGGTAACTGCCTTTGGTTTTCACCAAAGGACTTGCTTAGTATAGTTTATGCCTAAATTGATGCTTATAAGATGTGTGGATGAATTTTTGGATCTTATTTTTTCATTTTTTAACATTAAAATGCGTTTTTATAGGTGTCAATAAGTGAGGGGGTGGGGGGGAGGGGGGGGGGGGTGAGTTCCCTTTATAGTTGAGGAGGAGTGATATTCTTGTAAATATAAAACGTTAAACACTATTGAGAGGTATCCCTTACATAATGTGCCTCCAATAATGATTTTTTTTTAATAAATTTGCGGATATGTTCAAAAAACATCTATAAAATGGGGTTTATACATTTTTCTATGTCATTTGGGCCCTTAATTTTAAGGTTTAGTCCCTTATTAAGCTAAATTTTCTCTTAATCGCAGTAATTATTTTTTCAATTTCACCATTATTTTTAATCAAAAACTAAGTGGAACATAATATAAATTATAAATTATTATTATTACAAATATGGAATCACCTTTTCTAAATTCCAATAATATATGAGCTATAAATTAGTATAAAATTAATCCCACAAACAATATGTGAATGTAAGTTTTTAATGTAAAAGTGTTCAAAAAATTGAAATGTTTTTATATCCAATGTCAAATAGAAATTGATTAGAATAACCTAAATTATATTAATATATATATAATTTATCTATTTAAAATTTTAAACCAATTAAATAATATAGATTAACCTTATAAATAAATTCGATAAACAAAAAATTTCAATTAAAATTCAGTATTTTCATTATTCATCAAAAAAATGAAATACTTCCCAAAAAATAACAACAATTCACCCTAATCTAATTTTTACATTAATATTTCAAAAATAAATATTATTTTAAAAAATATGGTTTATTAAAGTGTAAAATGTTTTATTTAAAATATGTTCTCCATTAAAAAGAAACAAAACTGCATTTAAAAAATGTAGATTTTTATGAAAACAACTGGACTTGTTCATATCGTATTCCTATAAAATAATTTCGAAAAATGTAAAAAATATTTGATTAAATATAATATATATATATTTCATTAATATTATCCACTAATATTTATTAATTAAATTTATTAAGATGAAATTAATTTGGAACATAAAAATAGCATTTTTATTAAAATATTTCATTTAAATTCATTGGGTTTATATATTAATTTCTAATTACTTTGTATCCAATGAATTCAACTATATATTTTTGTAAGTTTTTTATCCAATTCATAACCACTAATTTAATTTCAATAGGATAATTTTAATTTTAAAAAATAATATCAATAGAATTTGATAAGATTTAGTCTTGCATGTAACATAAGCCATTGAAGAAACTTATTGCATGAAACCCAGGTTAAAAACAATGTTATATACATTGAAATATATATAAAAGATTAAATATATTTGTAATAGTAATTATACAATAACTTATTAGGATATTATATTCTATTACATCCTTTGTTTTTCATGTCATACTTGCTATCAAATACAATGTCCTTATTTTATAATTTTGGGGGTGTTACATTCTCCCCACATTAATTAAATTACATCCTCACAATTTAATCTTGATCTCAATAATAAAAGGATTGATATTTGAAAATAAAAATTGGTCAAAAAAATCACATCTTCAATAGGGTTAATATCAAATATTCTTAATAATATGTAAAATTAAATGTATCGGTCACCACAAAACTAGTCTTTTAATTTAGAGAACATTAGTGAAAACGTGGACCTAAACAATAAATCTAACTATGAAGTTATGATTTAGAGTCATAGATTACATATTCAGTGGAAACATTATGACTAGAAATACTTAAACCAAATTTATGAAAAATTTCATTAATTTATAAAAAATGATGATAATAGGGAAAAAATTTTGTTTTAGGACTGTTTTTCCAAGAGTTGAGGAATTATTTCACTCTCTAGGAATATATGTAAATCTACTTACTTGATATGTCTCTATAATAACATTCTTATCATTTGGTCATGAATTGAACTATTTATAATTATTTAATAAGAAAAAGTTGCATCATATGGTGAATTAATAAAATAATCTCTAAAAACTCATCTAATTTTCAACTTAAACCATTTAATAAATGGTTAACCTTAAGACCCTTACAAGTATTATAATACAAAAATTTAGAATAAGTTCCATGTTATTTAGTAGTATTCAATTTACATTATCCATATCAATCATCTCTTTATCTAAATATTGTTGTCTTAAAATTAGAAACATATTAAGGGTTATCTTTCCCTCAACCATGTGTTTTCCAAAAGGGTTTATCTTGAAATTGAATCAATTTTCTAGTACCATTAAATATATTCTCTCAAATTCTTAATGAAATGGTACTATAGTATAATAATTTTATATTTCATAATTCATATGATGATAACATCATAAATAATATAAATTTACAACATATTTCACAGATCTCAAAACATAATTACATTAATCATTCCACTTCATTTATTTCAATAGCATAAGTTTTATCTTGATCCCTTGATTCTTTTGAGGTATATTCTCTTGACTCTTGGTCCATTTCTTTGCATACTTCCCCATATCTCTATAGGTCAACCACTAAATATCAGTTTTTTCCTTCTTCCCCTTGCATTATATAACATTATGAACTTTTTATCCACATTTATAACTAAATCCCAATCCCATTAATCATTTTCCATGGCGATTTTTCCACAATTATAACATGGTGGGAATTTCTTCATTAAATTTTTCTTCATTCAAACACTCTTTTTTTAGGGTGTTTAGAAGACCTATTCTTATATTGGTTTCCCTTGAATATGTATGATCATGAGAATTAATTCTATGTTTTTATGGAAGATAAAACAATTTCTTCATATTATGAGAAAGAATGAGAGAATATATCCATTTAGAGATATGGATTAAGACCTTCAAATTAGTGGTCAATCTTCCACTCCATGTTGTTTATGTAATTCATAACATACCTAGATAACCTTGTAAATGTAGCTTCATAATCTGAGGTAATTTCTTATTCCTTTTTCTTTAATCTAATGAAAATTCTCTTCATCTAAATTTATTGATCATCGGGGAAATATTTATCAATGAATGTATCTATAAAAGTCTCCATTTCATGAGTTATATTTCTTTTTCCTCCATAGTGTCCTGGATTAATAACCACCATTGATTAGAATCACCATTGAGACTATACACTACAGGTGAAACCTTTTCCTTTTCACCAAATCCTAATTCCATAAATAAATTTTCTAAATACATAATCTATTTATCAACTTTCATTGGATCAGTAGCCCCACTAAATGATGGGGGTCAGTGTCGCATAAAGAGATCCAACATAGGAGATTCTCAAAATGTAAACTTTTTCTCCATTTAGGAATGTTTATTTTTTATAACCTGATTAGTCTTCCCTAATATAGCCACAATTTTATCCATTCAAATACCATCTGTATTGGTTTCCTCCGAATGGAAATATCTTCAATATCAATGAGTATTAGTACCATTTTCATTCCAAGAACCATTTCTAAATAATGGAATATACTTGATTATCTAATAAAATTATGAATTTTAAATCTTAATGTATAATTCCAAATATTGTTTGATTTTTAACAATAAAACATTATGCATCGTAGATATTAGAATTATAAAATTAGGTTTCTTTGGGTATATCTACACTTTTGAATCCTTCTTAATGGTTTGTATAGAAAATGTGAATTATAAAAAGTTTATCCCCAAAGATCATCAAAATAGGTTCATTAGAAGACTCATTGTGATATACGAGGTTACATTTGAGTCATTATTCACACACATTTTCATATTTTTTACCCCTAGGTGCGTATATTCCAAAACCACACCCACTTGTAGTATCCATCCATGGATGTATTTCTAAGAATATCCATATAATATATACCTTAAATATATTCTAGGATATTATTCTACCATTATCCTCAAAGTATATATTAGGGATATTTTCCATAATATATGTCTTCCTAAATCAAATTTCCAAGGATTATATGAAACTTTCTTTGATACCAACTGTAAAACCCCGACTACAGAAACCTAAAGCTGGTGCCTTACTATATTACATTGGAATGATTAAAAGAAATAAAATCTTCAGTATCGATTAGTTTATCTATTTTTAGACCAAATAATATACATAATACCCATATTACTTTAGGAAGTATAAAATGAAACATGACACAAAATAAATTAAATGAATAGTATCTTTAAAATCTTATTCAAATATTTCTTCATCGTATATTGGGGAAAAGGGAAAAAATAAGTGTGAGCTAAAATTCTCAATAAGGGAAAGTATAATAGATTATTAATGAATTAATGAGCATTATAAACATGAAAATGTAAATAACTTAGCACACATTCCATTTATATAACTTTCTAAGGAAAAATCAATATGGAAAGGTAAGTAACTAAAACACATTCCATTTAATAAATAAACTAAAAATAAACTACATCCATAAATAATTTCCAAGATAAAAACTCATTGATAAATAATAAAAGATTATGAATGAAATAAATGCTTAATTATTGGATTCCATGTTTCAAAGGCACATGATACCATTACCATCAAGATCTACCTTCAAGATAGTTTAAAACATACTGGGTAAAAACCCATCTAATTTGGCCAACTAATTTCATCTAATGAAAGTACCGATGCATTGTGGGTATTTAATTAACCAGTCCTAAAAATGTTTAGTGCATGTACCAATAATTCTACATATATCTAATAGTCAATTTAATTAATGAAAAAAAATCCTTATCATAAAATATCTGTATTGTGCATAAGATATAAATTTATCAATATTTCCCTAATTAATAAAATTACCATCAAAGTGAACATTATAGGTAAAAATGGTATATTGTTTACGAATTAATAATACCCATTTAATGAAAATATGGATCTTTAATATAAATTTAATTTAAAATGAAAACTATCTTAAGGAAGTTATTATTTCAAGAGATGCATAACAATCACAAAATAAAGTGATATTGGAATGATAACTTTTACCACTAGGTAGTTTGAAAGTAAAATCACTTTGGATGAGATAATTTAAAGTGAAACATAAAATAACATGAATTATTAGTGAATAATGATATTAAATTAAAAGTAAAAAGTATATACACCAAATTAAAATTTATTTATGTATAAAAACAAATAAGTCTCAATAGAATGTAAATTGTGATAAAATCCATTACCTTATGCTTCCTCTTAGTTGTGTTGTATTTAAACTCATTTATATTGGTTTAAAACGTTTTAATAACTTTTTAAAGAACCATAATAATATAAATTATCTTATTATATTATCTTATTACCCATTTTGTTAACAATATTTCATTATTTTCATCGTTTCAAGTGTTAATTGTCAAGTTTTTTGAGTATGTTTTTGACTTGTTATCTTTGTTATTATTATGTCGATAAAGATTTCATAATATCAAGGATTTAAAATGTGATGTAAATATCATATATAATAATTATATATTTATTCATAATAATCCATAAAATTTGTACATATGAAATTAAATACACCGTTCCGGGAGACGGTAGGTCGTACATACGTGTGAACATTGTTTCCATTTTATTACCGTATTAAAATAATAAAAAGTAAATGATAAATATATGAACATTATAATTAAATTATAATATTTATTTCATATATTTCACAACAATTTATTAAAAAAATTCATTATATATTTCATGTATAGTGTGAATGAATCACATTGCTTTGACGAGGCGATAGTCCACACGTCCACTAACAATGTCATCATATTACCACAAAATGGAAAACATGAAGGTATGTGTAATATAAAAATTTCCGAATCATAATGAAATTATAAACATCATATGAATCATATAAAAAATATAATTTGATCAATATTCCCAATCATGAATGGTGGTAGTGGAATAACGAACAACATTGGTTCACGAGACAGTATTTCGTCGTACACACAAACAATAATTTCGTATCCTATTTGATGGATGTGAGTCTGAGTTTAGGTCATAACATTGACATGAATTCATCTAATTAAATTATATATATATATTTTATTATATAGTCAAGTCATAATAATAATTTATGTGTTGAGGAAAGAGATAAAACCAAAGTGCTCGTTAAAGAACATTACCTCTTCTTCTGGTAACTTCTTTTGGTTTTCACCAAAGGACTTCCTTGGTTTTATTTTATCCCAAATTGAGTTTTCTAGGATGTGGGGAAGGATGTCGGGAGCTAATTGTGTCGTGGTTGGACAATCCAAATGGATTTAGATGTGTGAATAAGTGATGGGGATGGGGGAGGGGGTGAGTGCCCTTTTATAGTGGAGGGGGAGTGTCATTCTTGTAAATATACAAAGGTAATCACTATTCAGAGGCCCCCTTACATAATGTTCCTCTAGAAATAACCCAAAAATTATAAAAGGGAGTATATGGTCAAAATATGGCCATGTAATTGGTTTTGTACATGTTTCTCGGTTATCTTGGCCCTTAAGTTTATGGGTTAGTTCTTTGTTAAGCTAATTTTTCTCTAAATTGATTTAATTAATTTTAATTAATTTTAATAATATTTTTGGTCAAAAAATAATTTTACCATAATATAAACCATAAAAAATTATAATTCAAAATATTCAATCCATTTTCCAAATTATAATCACATAAGTGGTGAAATTTAATTTAAAATTAAACCTGCAGTCGTGATGAGAAAGTAGGGTTTTAATGAAAAAATAGTCAAATGTTTGGATATTTTTATATCGAATATCAATTTAAAATTGATTCTAATGGAATAAATTTTATTAATATATTTAAAATTTATATAATTAAATTGTAATACAAGAAAATAGCTTAATCTTATAAATAAATTAAATGAAAAAAAAGCTTTTAATTAATATTTAATATTTTTCACAATTTTTCAAAAAATGAAATATTTTCAAAAAAATAAAAAAAAATCACCCTAACATAAATTTGAAATTATTATTTAAAAATTATTTTTTATTTTTACTAAAATGGTTTATAAAAGTTTCAAAATTTGTATTTATATTTGGTTCTCTATTAAAAGGTGGTAATAGCGCCTTTAGAAAAATATATCTTTTTATGCATAAAATTGGATATGTTCTTATCACATGCCTATAAAATATATAAGAAAAATGTCAAAAATATTTTTCTGAATATATTACATATATTTTTTATTAATATCATCCACTAATGGTAATTAATTTAATATATCCAGATAAAATTCTTTTAGAGCATAAAAATAGTTTTTTTAAATTACTTTTTATTAATTTTGATTGAATATTGAAATATAATTAATTCATAACCATTGAATTCAACTATATATTTTCATAAGTTAGTTATTCCTATTCATAACCACCAATTTAACTTTTAGGAAAAAATTCCATTTTAAATAATATTATTAATAGTATTTAGTAATAATTGTTATTGTATGTAATGCAATCCATAAAAAAACTCATTGAATAAAATTCAAGATAAAATCAATTTTTCATCAATTTAAATATATATATATATATATAATGCATTTAATATAAGTATAATAGTATATATAATTTAATGTCTCGGGATATTATATTCTCTTATGCGTTTGGTGTTCCGTGTCATACACGCTATCGAATACAATGTCCTTATTTTATAGT
The DNA here is from genome assembly GCA_963277665.1 of Viscum album. Classification (NCBI taxonomy): domain Eukaryota; kingdom Viridiplantae; phylum Streptophyta; class Magnoliopsida; order Santalales; family Viscaceae; genus Viscum; species Viscum album. The sequence continues at coordinate 333,757,215 of OY728122.1, forward strand.
ATTAGGGTTTTATAAATAATATACACAAAATAAAATAAATTAGCTTCATAACATTAAAATATGTCTCAATGAAGGGAAGTCGAGATGAAATACCATACCTCAAACTTCCACTTTGTTGAATGTTCTTTTAACTCCTTTAAAATGTTTTTAAATGTTTTTAATTATTTTATTCTAGAAGGTTGTTAATATTTATAATATAATATATGATATACATATAATATATCAACACCAATTTATTAATATTTCCACAAAAAATTACCATTTCTTGTTGTTAGTTTTTTCATTTTTCATTGAAGTATCGATTTGAAAATTACAATCCGTACACATTGATCATTGTTCCATAATTTCCAAAATTATGATCATGATATAAATATTTTATATATATACATATTCATTATATGCATATTTATAATCATTCATCAATGGTAGAAAAAGAAAATTTAATTACACCATTCATAGACTGCATGAATGTTGTTTTTACTTTTTGATAAATGGAACTAAATAAAGATAAATAATAATTATTATTTATAGAATAATTATTATATCATATTTTTCAAGACCCCCTCCCCACAAAGTGTACCCCCCCTGGGCCGGAAATGTGAGAAGAGAGATAATGACCCCCGAGTCCCGCCTCCAGTAGGCCCCGGGTTGGCGACTAGCACCGAGGGTATAAGAAACATACAATTGGGAGGCATTACCCTCTAAGAGAACACATGCCGAAGAGAGAGATAGAATAGACTCCAATCAACTCCAACTCAGAAATGAAATATAAAATAAATTCAAGTACATATATGAAATTTCATGCAAAAGTACTACAACTGAAAGTGGAAACTAAAAGTACCCAAAAGAAAGTAAAACGACAGCGACCACAAGGCCAAACAGCTCCTCCCCCTACCACAAGCTAGTAGTAACCAACTTGATCTCCAACCTGCTCCAAGTGACCTGGAAAACAGTTTATATATACATAGGTTGAGTATAATAGTATACTCAGTATAATCCTCCCCAAGCCTCTCGTGCAAAAGTAAAGAAAGCATGCTAAAGCCCAGTGAACAACAAGTGAAACTAACTCGTCACATAAACAGGTATACTAAGTTCCCAACCTCACCATGGCTACTCTCACCAAGTAACACATACAAGAATATTGCATATAGTAAAGATTATCAAGGGTACCCCGCTACTACTTCCCCACTGGTTTTCCACTTTGCCCCAACAACATACGTCCTGTGCATCTCTCTCCAAAGGCCTGCCCGCAGACACCTGGGCTATGCTCCATAATCTGCACCTCGTGCACCACAAAGGCTTGCCCACAAACACCTGGGCGAAGCACCACACCATCCTCCCAACCAAAAGTGACCAGTTAAGTTCTAGGGGCCACCACAACCCGCATATCGTGTATCATACATCAGGTATTATACCTCAAGCCATTATAGCCCATACACCGTGTATGGATCCTCAAGCCATCATAGCCTATACACGTTACACCTATAGTAGTCCATAGGATACCATATCTAGAATATATGTGTGTGAAATAACCACAAGCCATTACAACCCTCTACCCACATATATGGGGAAACTAACTGGTGTGCCTGTTGGCACATGTATCTACAAAGAGAAGAGAGTGGGGCCAAAGGGGGTATTCAGCCATTCGACCTCCCATCAGAATGTTGGGGAAAACACCCCCAGGGCTCAGAATCCCCGAGGTGTCAGTTTCCCTTACCGACAGGGTGGAGTAGCGTATAGAAACACAAAAAGTGCAGAATATATATATATATATAACTCACATCCACACTATGGGCATTACCTAGTCTTAGATACAACTACAGCTAACGTCTCTCAGACTCCAGGCTACTACTTCTAAGACTAGGTGTCCTATAAGCACACAAACATTTGAAGAGATTTATTATATTACTCCATTCTCATTTTGTCAGTTCCAATGTACATTAATTAATTATACAAACATTAATTAACCATGAACAATTCCACATTAAACTGAATTGGCATCACATTCAAAATCAACTGCCCCTTTTAAGATTTACATCACCTTTAAATTCTATTATCTCCATCCCCATGGATTTTCACCATTTAATCAAACATTCATTATATAATTACTTTTCCATATTCCCATGCATTCTAGAAAAGCATCCTATGCTTTTAAACACAAAGGAGTCTCAACACGGTGAGTAGATATACTACCTGTCGAGTATTTTACGCCTATAGAAAGTGCATAGACCCATTCCCCCTCGAGAGGCTAAACACGGAAAGCACGTGGCATACCTCACGCGTCTTCGCCTCCTTTGGAAGAAGGGAAGCAAGACCAGCTTCCATGAGCAGTGGGGAAAAGAAAAGCAGATTAACATTCAAAGAAAACGACAAGCATCCAGCAACCACATCCATCCCATTACATCACCCCTGGTGTCCTCCCTAATACCCACATGCATAAACTGATGCATCTCGCAACTCTAGGCGTCATCTTCTGCCACAACCACAAGGCTTCCATGACTCGACATATCACAACAGCCATCCAGGCTCACATCACAGCACAAGCAGCAGGAAGACAACAGTCACGACCATGGGCTCTTGACCCTTTAACAAACAAGAGGGTAACTCAGAACCCTTTTAGAAATTCTCACATAATCTGTTTTTTTAATACATATTGAATTAGAAAATTTTTTATTCGTAGGTTCCAATTACGGGATACCTAATCAGTAAGCTATAACAATTAAATAACCTTGCTTAATTCCCTAATTTGATTATCCTCAAGTTAAAACAACTACGACAACAGCAATAACCAGATTAATTTACATGCCTCTTGATCTTTAGCCAATTAATTAACAATTAATTCCAGCTTTACGTTAATTATCAATTTATATCATGAATGAACAAAAAATCAAAGAAATCATAGATATCACTCTATCTAGAAAAACATGAGGCAAACCGTTATCACAGTATAAAGAAACCACATGCGATCAACCAATTCTTTTAATCCGGTTCAAGTATTTAATTAGGTCAATTTCATTGTGATCCAAAGGAATAAATCATGCTAATTCTACGATTGCACATATACAATTAGCGAAGCGATGAATCCCCTACCTAGAAGAGTTCTGGACGTCCTTTATCCACACAACGGGTTAAAATCCTCCTCTCACGACAACTGCATCCACCAGAGGATGCCACGGTATGACAGTACCAAACAACCCCAAGAAAAACCCATTTGAATCTTGGAAATTACATGGTAATATGGAAAGGAGAACAAGAGAAGATAACCCACGAAGGAATGATGATAAACATACCTTATATTAAAGAATGATCGACACAGCTTGGTTGCATCAAAACAGAGAGGAACTGATCCGAGGAGTAAAGTTTTATTGTGAAACTCTTATGGGAAGGATTGAAAGGTTCTAGCATCTCATAGCCAAGAACAAAGAGGAAGAATAGGGGAGAATGATATGTCGTCCCTTTATGAAGATTTAATGGGGAGACAGTTTAAGATCTGGTTAATTCTCTATTAAAAAAGATCGAATTAACCCACGCGGGTTGACCAAGTAAATACATCCCGGCCTTAAGAATAATTAATATAGGATTTATGGAATTTGAATCAGCCTTAAGAGTCCTTAAAACAAGTCTTTAAATGTAATTTATGTCAAAGGAAACGTCAAAGGGGAGAAACTGTAGGAAGATGGAGACACTGTTCAAGTCCACCGTTAGAAGGTCACCTTTAGAAGGTTACCGTTCTAGAAAAACTGTTCAAGTATACCGTTAGAAGGTCACCATTAGAAGGTTACCGTTCTGGAATCACTGTTTAATTCTACCATTAGAAGTCCACTGATAGATGGTTACCGTTCTGGAAACACTGTTCAAGTCTACCGTTAGAAGGTCACCGTTAGAAGGTTACCGTTCTGGAAACACTGTTCAAGTCTACCATTAGAAGGTCACCGTTAGAAGGTTACCATTCTGGAAACACTATTCAAGTCTACCGTTAGAAGTCCACCAATAGAAGGTTACCGTTCTGGAAACACTGTTCAAGTCTACCGTTAGAAGTCCACCGATAGAAGGTTACCGTTCTGGAAACACTGTTCAAGTTTACCATTAGAAGTTCACTGATAGAACCTCACCGATAGAAACACTATTCAAGTCTACGGATATAATTCCACCGATATAACCTCAACAATAGAAACACTGTTCACTGAACCTCACTGATAGAAACACTGTTCACTAAACGTCACCGATAGAAACACTGTTTACTGAACCTCACCGATAGAAACACTGTTCACCTATCGACATTGTTCATAAAACTGGAAACACTGTTCACGGAACTGGAAATTGGCAAAGTGTTGGGGATAAGTCACCTTGACCTCCCGGAACACCTCCAACACCACATTTTCACCAAGTAATGGACCGGAGAGGTTCGGTCCATTACATTAGATACCTCTCAAAACATTCTCGTCCTCGAGAATTAAAAACCAACCCAGAAGAAAAGAGGGGTCCGAACAACCACCCCATAACATACCTCTCAGGGGAAAACCACCATGACTTGTTCGAAAGCTGGAACAAAACTACGACATCCAAGAGTATGGGAACAAACAATTCATATCCAAAGAACTCAATCATAACATCACATCAAAGGTACATGTATAAAAAATGAAGTGTCTAACCACAAAGGAAACATCATTACATGAAAGGAGTTAAACATTAAAAAACTCTGGGTACTGAGCACGTATCGATGACTAACGCTCCCTGGTACTCTCCTCCACGCCATCGTGTCTCCACAAGACACGAACTAAGGGGATAGAATGCCCACGTAACACCTTCTCCTTGTGGTCTTGAATCTCCACAGGTCGCTCCTCGAAGGTTGAATCATCATCAATATCGATCTCTCCCCAATCGATAACATGAGATTCATCATGAAGATAACGACGGAGCTGTGATACATGGAAAACATCATGTATCCGACTCATCTGAGGGGGTATTGATACTCGATACGCCACAACTCCAACACGAGATAACACCTCGAAAGGCCCAACAAACCGGGGAGAAAGCTTACTTCCACGACCAAACCTTCGCTGCCCACGATGAGGAGTCACCTTCAGAAACACATGATCCCCAACATTAATCTCTAAGGGTCTCCTTCTTTGATCAACATATGATTTATGATGATCTAGTGCTATCTTCATCCTCTCACGAATCTCTTGAACCATCTCTGTTTTATTCTACACTAGTTCTGGTCCGAGAATTGCTCACTCTCTGACCCCAGTCCAGCACAACGGAGAACGGCATGGCCGGCCATACAAGGCTTCAAACGGTTCCATACCGATGGTAGAGTGAAAACTATTATTGTAAGCGAACTCTAACAAGGGTAAGTTCTTCATCCATGAACCTCCATAATCAAGAACACAAGATCACAACATGTCTTCAAGATTCTGGATGGTTCGCTCTATCTGACCATCCTTTTGAGGATAAAAAGCAGTGCTAAGGCACAATTGAGAGCCAAAAGCATGCTGGAGACCTCTCCACACCCTGGAAGTAAAATGAGGATCTGAATCAGAAAGGATCGCCCTAGGAACTCCATGAAGTCTCACCACATCCTCTAGATACTGCCTCGACAAAACATCCACTGAGCTCGACTCCTTGATCACTATGAAGTGGGCCGATTTTGTTAAACGATCCACTACCACCCATATAGCATCATGTCTTCCGGGAGCTCGAGGTAAACCTGTAACAAAGTCCATTGATATTTCCTCTCACTTCCACTGAGGAATCTCTAATTTCTGGAGAAGATAACCAGGAACACGATGTTCAGCCTTCACCTTCTGGAAGACTAAACATCGAGACACACACTCTGCAACCGCACGCTTCAACCCCAGCCACCAAAACTGACTCCTTAAGGATCAGTACATCTTTGTCACACTAGGATGTACTGCCAAGGGCGAACTGTGGTACTCTCGGAGAACCGTCTCGCGCATCGCCAAGGGATCAAAAATCCTGCCATGATACAACACTCAGTGTTGTTCATCCTCCGACCAACCATTAGGGGCCTCACAAAAAACAACTCTGTCTCTCCAAACTTCCACATCTAGATCACCCAACTGAGACTCTTCCACCTTCTTCATCAGGGATGACTGCACCATCATCTGGAAAAGACAAACTCTACCCCCAACTTCTCCCATATCAAGATGCAAAGCTGATAGCTCTTCCATCACTCTCCAGGAATCACCAGATTCACGCACAACAACATTACGTGACTTTCGGCTTAGTGAATACGCTATAAAATTCCCTTTTCTAGGTGTATACGATATTTCAAAGTCGTATTCCTGCAATAAGTCCATCCACTGACACTGCCTCAAGTTCATGTCACGTTGGGAGAAAACATACATCAAACTCTTATGTTCGGTGAAAACCACAATGTTCTCACAAATGAGGTAATGTGTCCACAACTTCAAAGAAAACACGACGGATGCCAACTCAAGATCATGGGTGGCATAGTTACATTCATGGGGACATAACTGCCGAGACCCATAAGAAACAACTGACCTCTGCTGCATGAGAACACAGCCTAGCCCCAGATGTAAAGCATCACAGAAAACATCAAACTAGACTCCCTCCACTGGAAGACAAAGGACTGGAGCACTTACCAACTTCTCCTTTAGATACTCGAAAGCTTCATGACACAGATCAGTCCATATGAACGCTTGATCCTTCATAGTCAAAGATGTCAGAGGAGTCGCAACTCGGGAGAAATTGGCTACAAACCTCCTCTAATAGCCTGCGAGACTAAGGAAACTTCGCACCTCTAACACGGTCTTGGGGGCTGCCCAAGACACCACTGCTTCTATCATCAACGGATCCACATCTACTCCCTGTTGGGACACAACATGACCCAAGAAACGAACTTCTCGAGCCCAGAACTCACACTTGGACAACTTCCAAAACAACTGATGTTGGAGAAGAACTCCCAAAACAGCTCGTAGATGCTCTGCATGATTTTTTTCAGATGTGGAGTACACAAGGATGTCGTCGATGAAAACCACAACAAACTTGTCTAGGAATTCATGGAACACAGCATTCATCAACCCCATGAAAATAGCTGGAGCATTCGTCTCGCCGAATGGAATTACAACAAACTCATAATGCCCATGACGACAATGGAAAGCAGTCTTCGGGATATCCTCATCCTTTACACGCATCTGATGATATACTGACTGCAAGTCGATCTTTGAGAACCAACTTGCACCCTTCAGTTGATCGAATAGGTCATCAATCCGTGGAAGAGGATAGCGGTTCTTTATTGTCACTTTGTTTAATCGACGATAATCGACACACAACCACAAACTACAGTCAGCCTTTTTCACAAACAAAACTGGCACTCCCCATGGTGACACACTTGGCCAAACAAAACCGCACTGCAACAGACCATCAAGCTGCATACGTAGCTCTCGTAACTCAGAAGGGGCCATCCTATACGAAGACATAGAGATAGGAGACACTCCTGGCTATAGCTCGATCCCAAACTCAATCTCTCGTCGAGGGGGTAAGGATAAAACCTCTTCTGGAAAGACGTCATGGTACTCCTCTACGACCCTAGGAAACGCCAACTGTTGAACCTCTGAAGAACTCAGCAACATCCCAGCCATCATGGATGATAAGGATGGAACTCGTCTATGACTCATCTGAGGATCTCTCTCACCAAAAAACACCACTTTCTCTCCATCTGCATCAATGAAAACGACCTTATTCTTGTATCAATCCACAATAGCCTGCACCGAATACAACCAATCAATGTCGAGTATGACATCATATTGTTGTATTCGTAAACATAGGAAATCTCCCCAAGAGCGGTGTTGCCCCGACACTAGCTCATAGTCTCCACATACTTCAAACAAGTCGGCTCAACCTCCAACTGGCGTAGTCAATGCCAAGGGCACTGGAAGCCTCTCTACCTCATGTCTCAAAGCATGGACAAGGGTAGGTGATATGAAGGAGTGTGTTGCTCCTGAATCAAACAGGGCATACACCAAGGTAGAAAACAAGAAAAGGGTACCTCGAACGACATCTGGCTCGCCTGGGGTTGGAAACGCTAGAGCATGAAGCTGACCACGACCTCCTCCACGACCTCTCTGAACCTGATGACGACCACCACCATGGCCGCGCACTTCTCTCTAAGGATGAGGAGTGTCATGGGGCTATCCTCTGCCTGCTCCATCTACCCTCGGGTGATCTAAAGCTGGTGAAACCTGCTGCTGCAACCTCGGCTGGAACTGCCTCAATAGAGGAACCTGGAGCGGAGCACCCGGTGTACGACGACTGCTCTGAAAAGTTGGGCACTCCTGCTACTGATGACAACGCCCACCACAAGAAAAATAAGTGCATGATCTCTTGGAATAGGCTTGAGAGTTTCTACCTCAATAGAAACGATATGGGAAGGGTTGGGACCTACCCCCAGGTGAACGGAAACTCTTCTTCCCTGAAAACCGGGATCCCCGGACCACAACTTTACTTCGTGAGGAATCATGACGATTCCTCTCTCGTGACGATCCGGTCCTAGAAAAAGTCCTCTAAACAACCTCTGCCCTCGCCAACACCTCCAGATATGTCTTTAGCATAAATGGGGTGACATGGTGCTGGATCTCTGGACCCAAATCCTCCTTGAAATGCCTCGCCCTGGCCTCCTCATCTGGTAACAGGACTGAGGCATATCATAGAGGGTTCCTAAAACGGATTCCAAACTCTCGAACACTGGAGATCCCCTGTCGAAGGGTAAGAATCTCCTGGAAACTGGACGACTTTGCAGTCAAAGAAAGAAACTCGTCTCTAAACCTGTCACGAAACTCCTCCCACGAGATCGCTGACTCCTCACGATCCCCAAGGAACAAGAACCCCCACTGCCTTGCTGCTCCATGTAGCATCGTCACAACCAAGGACACCCAGTGTTCCTTCCGAGCACGAATCGAACTGAAGCCTATCTCAACCTCCTCTAACCATTCTTCTATGACTGCATCTAAAACAGATCCCTCGTACTTCTGTAGACTATGGCGCTGAAACTCTTAGAGTGTCTTCCTCCATGTGTCGTCGTCGTTAACCTCTACTCGGTGGCGATCTGCTGGAACAGGATGTTGGGCATCTTCTACACAAACCTAACGAGGACGTCGACCTGGAGCCATACCTGTAAAATAACAACTATTAGAGCTCCTAAGCCTAGAATATTGAAGACTCAACATTAATTAATTAATTGTTTTGTTTTATTAATTTTAGGTTATCTATCCCAAGGTATAACCATTCAAACACAGGCGCAAAGAATAATGATGCATGATCCTTTCCTAGGTCTCTACCCTGCAACCAGTATCACTTTGTTTAGTAGCCATCATAAACATAAAGGTCTGTGCAATAGATCATTGGGGGCCCTAAATGCCTATGTCTATGCCGGTCTCCAGTGTTTACTCAACTTGCTAAACATGAATGACACCATTTCCCTACCATCCCATGCGTCCTCACCTGTGCCTAACTCCAAACTCCATCTTATCCCTCAACCAGACCTCTAATACCACTCTGTCATGACCCCCTCCCCACAAAGTGTCCCCCCCTAGGCCGGAAATGTGAGAAGAAAGATAGTGACCCCCGAGTCCCGCCTCCAGTAGGCCCCGGGTTGGCGACTAGCACTGAGGGTATAATAAACATACAATTGGGAGGAATTACCCTCTAAGAGAACACATGCAGAAGAGAGAGATAGAATAGACTCCAATGAACTCCAAATCAGAACTGAAATATAAAAGAAATCCAAGTACATATATGAAATTTCATGAAAAAGTACTACAACTAAAAGGGGAAACTAAAAGTACCCAAAATAAAGTAAAACGGCAGCGACCACAAGCCCAAACAGCTCCTCCTCTAACCACAAGCTACTAGTAACCAGCTAGATCTCCAACATGCTCCAAGTGACCTGGAAAACAGTTTATATATACATAGGGTGAGTATAACTGTATACTCAGTAGGATCCTCCCCAAGCCTCTCATGCAAAAGTATAGAAAGCATACTAAAGCCCAGTGAACAACAAGTGAAACTAACTCGTCACCTAAACAGGTATACTAAGTTCCCAACCTCACCAAGGCTACTCTCACCAAGTAATTCATACAAGAATATACCATATAGTAAAGATTATCAAGGGTACCCCGCTACTAATTCCACACTGGTTTTCCGCTTTTCCCCAACGACATACGTCCTGTGCATATCTCTCCAAAGGCTTTCCCGCAGACATCTGGGCTAAGCTCCACAATCTTCACCTCGTGCACCACAATGGCTTGCCCGCAGACACCTGGGCGAAGCACCACACCATCCTCCCAACCAAAAGTAACCAGTTATGTTCTGGGAGCCACCACAGCCCGGATATTGTGTATCATACATCAGGTATTATACCTCAAGCCATTATAGCCCATACATCATGTATGGATCCTCAAGCCATAACAACCTATACACATTACACATATAATAGTCCATAGGATACTATATCCATAATATATGTGTGTGAAATAACCACAAGACATTACAGCCATCTACACACATATATGGGGAAACTAACTGGTGTGCATATTGGCACATGTATCTACCAAGAGAAGAGAGCGGGGCCAAAGGGGGTAGTAAGCCATTCGACCTCCCATTAGAATGTTGGGGAAAACACCCCCCCCCAGGGCTCAGAATCCCCGGGGTGTCAGTTGCCCTTACCGACTGGGTGGAGTAGAGTATAGAAAGACAAAAAGTAAAGAATATATATATATATATAACTCACATCCACACTATGGGAATTACCTAGTCTTAGATACAACTACAGCTAAAGTATCTCAGACTCCAGGCTGCTACTTCTAACACTAGGTGTCCTATAAGCACACAAAAATTTGAAGAGATTTATTATATTACTCCATTATCATTTTATCAGTTCCACTGTACGTTAATTAATTCTTTAAACATTAATTCACCATGAACAATTCTACATTAAACTGAATTGGAATCACTTTCAAAATCAACTGCCCCTTTTAAGATTCACATCACCTTTAAATTCTAGTATCTCCTTCCCTGTGGATTTTCACCATTTAATCAAACATTCATTACAGAATTACTTTTCCATATTCCCAGGCATTCTAGAAAAGCATCCTACGCTTCTAAATACAAAGGAGGTTTAACACGGTGAGTAGATATACTACCCGTCTAGTCTTTTCCGCCTATAGAAAGAGCATAGACCCATTCTCCCTCGAGAGGCTAAACACGGAAAGCACGTGGAATACCTCGCGCGTCTTCGCCTCCTTCCGAAGAAGGGTAGAAAGACCAAATTCCTTGAGGAGTGGGGAACAACAATGCTAATTAACATTCAAATAAAACCACAAGCATCTAGAAACCACATCCATCCCATTCCATCACCCCTGGTGTCCTCCCCGACACACACATGCATAAACTGATGCATCTCGCCACTCTAGGTGTCATCTGCTGCCACAACCACAAGGCTTCCATGCCTCCCCTTATCACAACAGCCATCCAGGCTCACATCATAGCACAAGTAGCAGGAAAACAACAGTCACAACCATGGGCTCTTGACCCTTTAACAAACAAGAGGGTAACTCAGAACCCTTTTAGAAATTCCCACATAATCTGTTTTTTTAATCCATATTGAATTAGAAGATTTTTTATTCATAGGTTCCAATTACGGGATACCTAATCAGTAAGCTATCACAATTAAATAACCATGCTTACTTCCCTAATTTTATTATCCTCAAGTTAAAACAACTACAACAACAACAATAACCAGATTAATTTACAGGCCTCTTGATCTTTAGACAATTAATTAACAATTAATTCCGGCTTTACATTCATTATCAATTTATATCATGAACGAACAACAAATCAAAGAAATCATAGGTATCACTCTATCTAAAAAAACATGAGGCAAACCGTTATCACGGTATAAAGCAACAACATGCGATCAACCAATTCTTTTAATCCGGTTTAAGTATTTAATTAGGTCAATTTCATTGTGATCTAAAGGACTAAATCATGATAATTCTACGATTGCACATATACAATTAGAGAAGCGATGAATCCCCTATCTGGAAGAGTTCTAGACATCCTTTATCCTCACAACGGTTTAAAATCCTCCTCTCACAACAACTGCATCCACCAGAGGATTCCACGATATGACAGTACCAACCAACCCCAAGAAAAACCCATTTGAATCATGGAAATTACATGGTAATATGGAAAGGGGAACAAGAGAAGATGACCCACAAAGGAATGATGATAAAAATACCTTATATTGAAGAATGATCGACACAGCTTGGTTGCATCAAAACACAGTGGAACTGATGCGAGGAGTAAAGTTTGATTGAGAAAATCTTATGGGATGGATTGAAAGGTTCTAGCGTCTCATAGATAAGAACAAAGAGGATGAACAAGGGAGAATGATATCTCATCCCTTTTTGAAGATTTAATGGGGTGACGGTATAAGATCCGGTTAATTCTCCATTAAAAACGGATCACATTAACCCACGCGGTTTGACTAAGTAAATACATCCCAGCCTTAGGAATAATTAATATAGGATTTATGGAATCGGAATCGGCCTTAATAGTCCTTAAAACAAAGCTTTAAATGTACTTTACATCAAAGGAAACGTCAAAGGGGCGAAACTGTAGGAAGCTGGAAACACTATTCAAGTCCACCGTTAGAAGGTCACCGTTAGAAGGTTACCGTTCTGGAAGCACTGTTCAAGTCTACCGTTAGAAGGTCACCGTTAGAAGGTTATCGTTCTGGAAACACTGTTCAAGTCTACCGTTAGAAGGTCATCGTTAGAAGGTTACCATTCTAGAAACACTGTTCAAGTCTACCGTTAGAAGTCCACCGATAGATGGTTACCATTCTAGAAACACTGTTCAAGTCTACTGTTAGAAGTCCACCGATAGAGGGTTACCGTTTTGGAAACACTGTTCAAGTCTACCGTTAGAAGTCCACATATAGAACCTCACCGATAGAAACACTGTTCAAGTCTACCGATAGAAGTCCACCGATTGAACCTCACCGATAGATACACAGTTCACTGAACCTCACCAATAGAAACATTGTTCACCGAACCTCACCGATAGAAACATTGTTCACCTACCGATACTATTCATAAAACTCGAAACACTATTCACAGAACTTGAAATTGGCAAAGTGTCGGGGATAAGTCACCTTGACCTCCCGGAACACCTCCAACACCACATTTTCACAAAGTAATGGACCAGAGAGGTCCGGGCCATTACAATATTTTTCATATATATTTATTATATTTTCCCATATGACCATCCATATAAAGTGGAAATGAAAAACAGACCACATCACTTTGTGGAGGTGGTATTCCAAATGTACATATGAGAGGCATTATCATTTTTCAAAGGATTTGAAGGTAATTTAGAAATTGATATCTTAATATATATGAACCACAATTATGTCATGAATATAATTTATAATTATTATTTCAATATTTATAAACATCCAAATAACATGGTGAAGAAAAATGAATTACATAGGTATATAGAGATGATAATTCGTACATACACACAAGAGATGTTTTATATTTTCATAGGATAGAAAGAGTAGGAAAATTTTATTCCTATAAATTACTAAATATATAGCCTATGGTTCTATTGGTTGAAATAATAGAATAAAATAATAACTAATATAAAAAATGGTAGCTATAACACCCCTCATTTCAATTAAGTAACCCCTTCTCTATGTATTTTATGTATATAATGTGTTTGTGTGAATTTGGGGAGGTTTTGAAAGAGCTTTGGAATGTTTTTCGGCATTTTATAAGGGTAAAAGGTTTGGAGAAATCATGAAATTCCTATAAGAAACTATTAATAGTGAGACATAGGCTAAGGGGAAGGTGCACATATGAAACATGGTTTGTCCAAATCGTGTGGAAGCCTATATGAAACTGTGCTATTTGAGATAGTGGTATTTGGCACAATTGGTGCACAGTTTGGAAACTATGAAATGAAATAGTGAAATGTTTATCCTTGAGGTAGTTGCAGATTCATGTTTAGTGCACATTTTTCTAAATTGTGCGACTAACCATGCACAAGTTAAAAGTGAGATCCTAAAATTCTGGATCTCACACGTTTTGATATCTAACTCATTCTTCCTCATATGATTCCCTAACTTGATATTATATCTTCCCAAAGCATATGTGAGTTTCTCCTATTGATCTAGAGGTGATCCAAAGGCTTCTTTTGGTGTTTTGAAGGTGGATTTTCAATGTAAGTTTTCGTTCTTGGTAGTTCTTTGTGGTTTTTCTTAGCTATACTTCTCTATCTCTTATAGTTTATATGATCTACATATTTTTTGAATAGATATAAGTATTTTGGGTTCTGAATATGATTATATTTTTCTTAATTAATGTTATGGGAAGAGATATATGGTTGGTTTTTGGAGATTCAAATCGGTTTCAAGGACGTTTTTCGCGATGTTTATTATTTTTGACAATTTCTCTAGGTATGGTGATTCACCCTTGAATATTATTACTATAAATGTTTGGATTAGTTTATAATTGATTAAATTTAATGAAATTGATTGTGAAAATTGGTGTCCAAATCCTGTTAGAAACCTTCCTTAGTGCAAGATTATGAATTTGGGTGAAATTTTTAAATTATTGTGAAAAGTGTTTTGATAAAAAAATTTAAAACATTTATTTTAAAACAGTTTCATGGGTTGATTTATAAAAAAATGGTGTTTTATTTAAATGTTCTTGGCATTGAAATAGATTTGGTATTGGAATGGATTTGGCATGATTCTATTTGTATTGTTTTTGGGCATACTTGGTAGTGTGTCTTCAAATTTCATTTGAGTTTTGGTTGAAATATGACTTATTCTTGGTTCTAAAGGTGTAATGACACATGAGATTTAATTAACTTATTAAAGATTGGTAGATATTTGAGAAACCACTCATGAGTATGGAACTATCATAATGAATCTTTCATGTTTATATGTGTGGATATGTGGATTGGAAATGGGTATTCCAAAAATTGGAATTTCTAAAATGTTTTTAGAGATTTATTTCTTTTCTTTCCATGGAACTTTATATTTCTGTGAAAAATTATTTGTTTTAGAACTTGTTTGGATACTAACAAAAACTATTTGAGAAATTGATTTATTTTCAATGTTTTATTTAATGTGCTTAAATGATATATCCTAGTGGCGTGAGTAGAAAATTCATCTGGGAAAATCTACTAAGTAACAATAATATCCCTTGCTTTGGAACTTTGGTGATTATGTTGATCTTGTTTATCATGACATGGGAAAAGGTAAAGTATCACACATATTTAGTAGTACTTTATGATACATAGGTTTTTTTATAGATTTGGAGCATGGATCATATTTGGATCTTGGACTTGTCATTGGAGTCGTTGAGTTTTGTAGTCTTCTGCTGTGCAATTTTATGTTGTATTACTCTTCCATGGTAATTAGTTTTAGTTATATTTTAATATAATTGGTTTCTCTGAGTTGTCTTCCATTGATATCATGCATCATTTAGTGGTTATTTTGGTTATGGTGTGCATGGTTGGTCTTTTTACTTTCAAAGGGGAAAATCATAACCCAAATTTTACTAAATCCTTTGGAATTTATTTCCAATATTTGGAATCTTGGGGATGTAAATTAAGGGAAAGTAAAAATTTCGTCTCAACCCAATCCAATGAGGAGGAGTGGGATGCTACAAGTGGCATCAGTTTTTTAAGTCTAAAAATCTATTTGATACAAGGGGAATCATTTTGTTGTGTCCAAAAATATATTTGAGACAAGTGGAATCATTGTGTTCAGTCCAAAAATATGTTTGAGATAAGTGGTATCAACTTGGCCCTTCCGAATATCTTTTTCGAAAAAGTGGTCATCAGTTCTGTCTGTCTCGAAGTTGAATTTCATTCTAGTCTATTAATTATGTTTGAGTGGTATAAATGAGTAGTATTATTGAGAATTTAAATATAGATCACAAAACAATACAGCTGACCTTTTTATTATGAACTTCAAGTTACGAAGGATTTGCATACATATGTGTTTTTGAGATGCTTATAGGTTTTGGAATACTATTTTCATGGGGTTATCCAATGAGATGAGAAAAAAATGTATTATAAAAATAGCTTCCATCTATAAAAAATATATCATTTTGAGTAATTATTTGATACAATTTGTTTATTATTGATAAATATTAAAGTTGTTTTCAAATACAAGATTTTGAAAAAGATCCTCATTGTGGTATTTTGAAAATGGTTGGATTTTCAAAAGCATGTACATATTTTTCATAAATGGTTTAACGTGGAAAATGGTTGATTTTAGAAAGCACTATTTTGATAGTATTATGTGGTAGAAATTGAAATTCTAACCCTTTTGTTAACAGAGAATAATAATTATGGTGTTGGTTGTGTTTCTATAAAATGTCACCCAGTAAGCGTTTTAAAAAACAAATGGAGGAAGCTGTTGAGAATGTCGTTTCACCTAGGGCATAGGTGATCCAATAGCTATTTTAGAGTATTTTCCTAGAATTTCAAGCTGTGTACAGTAGGAATATGAGGGATGATCCAAGTAAAGTGGATAATTATATCCAATTATAGAAACATAATATACCCATCTTTCATGGTGATTCCGAACCAGATAAGGAATAGGTGTGGCAAAACATGATGAATCTAATATTCAATTTCATCTACACACCATCAGAGCTAAAAGTCAAGATGGCGACATATATATTGGAGGATTTTTCATGATATTAGTGGGACTTAATTTTTCATGCTAAATTAGACCCCAACCTTACATGGGATGATTTTTGGGAGTCGTTTAAGAAACAATTCTATCCTTATACCTTCAGAATTCAACGAATGATGAAATTATTTACCTTGGAAAAGAAAAATATTTCTTTCACAAAATATTTGGATAAATTCATGAATATAGTGATCTTCACACTTGAGGATGCTACTAGTGTGTCCTTGAACGCAAACATATTTGAATTAGGGATGAGGTAAGAGATCCAATGAATGACATTTGTACTATGGATTGTAGATTATAAATATATATTCAATAGAGAGACGTTAGATAAAAGGAAAATATCAAAAGATATTGGAGTAGGAATTATGTTGATACCCATGGTAAATGGTGGAAACTCTAATACTGGGAGCAAGTGGAAGAGGGACACATATTTACAAGGTGGGAGCACGAATCAAAATCAGATGGCTGGATCATTGATTCTTCCTTCAAGACCCACAAATAAATTAGGATGTTTCGAATGTGGTTCCTTCAACCACATTAAGTGAGAGTGTACAACACCACCAATATCATTACATAGTTACAATAAGATAGGACATCTTTAGCACTCTTGTCACAGTTCACCAAGGTCGAGTGTTTGGGACACTTCTCCGGTGTTGTATGAATCATATGATTCCATCAGATGAGGGTGGTAGAATCAATCTCGTTAGTAGAAAAAAATATATCCATGGTGATTCAAGAAATACCATGATTCCTCATGAATCACAATCTCAATAGGGAAACAATGAACAAAGTACAATAATGAAGAAATTATATGGAGCCAAGCGGGTTATCATGGATGATCAATCTGGACTATCGAACGTGAGAGGTACATTTTTTTTGAATTATACACTTATGAAATATTTTTTTGATGCAAGTGTAACCTATTACATTATTTCTTCTCTTGTTATTTATTTTCTGAGTTTAAAAATTGAGATAATTAATTCTATGATAAGACTTCAAACTCCTCTAGGTCAAAGAGAATGTTGAGCCTTTGTGTCTAGAGAATTTTCTATAACTATTGAGGGAGATAATCTGAATTGGCAATTATTTGTGATTGAAATGGATGTCAATGACATAATTATAGGTATGTATTGGACGAAAATTTTCAAGGCTCACATCGTCTGTTATACCTGACAGGTTATTTTTATAAAAGAAGAAAGGACAAATCATATCTTTATAGGGGAACGAAATGTAAAGGAATGTTCAATGACCTTTTTGGATCTAGAAGATGGAATGATCTCATACAAGTTGGTATATTTGAATTTAGCTTCAATTGAAGAAATATGCAATAAGAATTTTACAATAGTTGCTGATCAGTTTGCAAATGTGTTTCCCAAAAATTTCTCGGTGTTTCAACCTATAAGAGAAGTAGAGTTTACGATTGATATACTCCCATGGAATAGTAATATCCCCCTATCATCTTATCAGATGGTACCAATAGAATTAATAGAGTTGAATGTGTAGTTGAATGGGCCGAAAATAAAAGGGTTCATTCATCTGATCACATCTCTATGGGAAGCACCAGTATTTTTTTGGAAAAGGAATATGGAACTCTAAGGTTGTGTGTAGATTATCATAAGATTAACAAAGTCATCATAAATAATTGGTATCCACTTTAAAAAATTAATGGCATGTTCGATCAATTGTGGGGTGATTTGTGGTTCTCTAAGATTTAATTTCACTAGGGTTATCAACAATTGCGAGTTCAGAAAGAGGATATCCCAAATAAAAATTTCATAAGTAGATATGACCATTATGAGTTTGTGGTAATTCCTTTTGGTCTTATAAATGCACTGAAATTATTTATGTAATTGATGAATTAGATAATTCAGAGATATCTGGATTCTTTCATGGTGGTGTTTTTGGATGACATATTGGTGTATTCAAGGAAAAGGGATGAGAATGAGTAACACTTGGAGATAGTTTTTTGAATCCTGATGGATCATCATAAGTATACAAAACTATCAAATTGAAATTTTTTGGTACATTAGGTATGGTTACATGGCCATATAATTTCTAAAATAGGTGTTTATATGGATCTAGAAATGATATAGTTTGTTATTTATTGGAAACCGCCAAATAACATCTTCAAGATATAGATTTTTCTAGCTCTAGATGGTTATTACTGAAGTTCTTTGTGTCTTATCATGAATAGATTCACCTATGAAAGCTTTGAAGAAGAATAATGTTCCATTATAATGAAAAAAGGAATGCCAGAATTCTTTTCAAGAGCATAAAGTTAACCTTACATCATCACTGATCTGGATTTTTCTTAAATCCAGACAAGGGTATGTGGTGTATTATGATGCTTTAAGATCTGGTTTAGGGTGTGATCTTATGCAAGTATATCTTATTATTAATTATGGATCAAGGAAGATATGAGTACATGAGAAAAATTACTCATGAAATTTTTTTTATTTAGCTACTATAGTCCATGATTTGATGACTTGGCATCATTATCTATTTTGTGAGAAATTTATTGTGTTTATAGATTATAAGGGCTTTAAAAATATTTTTTCACAATGAGATTTGAACCTAATGAAAATAATATGGATGGAGTACCTCCAAATGTTTAACTTTGACTTAATGTATACATTTTGATATTTAAATTCGGTGGTAGATGTATAATGCAAGAAAATCAAATACTTAGTTAAAAAAAGAAGCTTCAGATGAGTGGAGGTTGATGTCAGTGATAGAAAATGTGAACTTTGAATTTGATTACCAATCTAATGATTCATTTTTATTTGAAATTTATGTGGTTCATGATTTGGTAATGATTAATAAAGAGTCCTAGACATTTGTTCCATAATTTTTGGTAATGAGGTCAAAACTCAATGGTGGGGAGAGCATTTAGGGATGGAAAATAGATCGTAATTAAGTTTTATGTTTTAGAAATTAGATGTTATGACCTATGGATTATAAAAAACAACTTCTTCATGTTATCCACCATTTGATATGAAATTTACATCCTAGAATACTGAATATTTATATGGTATTGAAAGCATTGTTTTGATGGGTTGGAATGAAAATGAAGGTGGATGAGTTTGTTTTGAGATGCTTAACTTGTCAGCAAGTTATGGTAGAGCATCAGCGACCTGACGGTATGTTGTTGTCTTTACCAATTACAGTTTATAAATGAGAGTAGACAAATATTTTTTTAATAGGTATCCCACGAATGGTTCAAAAACTTGATTCTATATGGGTGACAATGGATAATCTCATAATGTTATCACATTTCATCCCTATTCTTGAATCTCATATGGTGGAGGAATTGTACAAAATCTACATTTGAGAATTGGTAAAGATACATGGAACACAAATTTCAACATTTTTAGATATAGATATGAGATTTACATCTCATTTCTAGAAATCATTACAAAAATCCATTGGGACCCAATTGGAAATGATAGTGATGTATCATCCTCAGATAGATGGGTAATCTAAAAGTATGATAAAAACTTTAAAAGAAAAGTTGAAGATTAATGTAATGGATTTTAGTGGATCATGGGAAGATCACATGTCATTATTTATGGTATTTTATAACAATAACTATTAGGACTCAATATAAATGGATCCTTTTGAAAAATTATTTGGACTTTCTTATCATTCTGCAATTTTTTGGGAGGAAACAAGTGAGACTTCACTGGTTGGGTTGTAGAGACCCCAAACTTGACGTACATGGACGTTAAATTTCTTTTGTGTAATACTTAATACATAACAAAACCAAACACACAAGGACCATAATAGTTTAGTGTCTTTGGAAACTCGGAACATAATCTTCTAATCGTGGTGAAATATCTTCAACATCTCCCATAAAGATCTTCCACTTTTATTATCTTACCTAAAACCTTTCTTTATATCCTGGGGAAAAGAAAAAATATAATGGGTGAGGTAAAATTCTCATTAAGGGTAAGCATGGAGAAAATAAAACAAACCATATACATTTGATCTTCAAAACATGAACATAATGTTTACACATCAATGTCTTGAGTTGTGAAATAAATTTTGGTAGTACGTAAGGCATAGGTCATAAAGGAACATTAATCATGATAAAATATAATGGGAATAAAACATTTAATTGTAGCAAACCATTAAGCACATGATATGATTTACATAGTAGCCAAGGCATTGCTGCCAATACCATCTTAGTGGACAAAGTCCCTTACTGAATCGAGTTCACTCCTCATTCTAGTCCTGTATCACTAAACCAGATTAACTTACCATTCCACCCATGTCTATCTCATGAGATATAAATCTTTACCCAATGCATTGGACGGAGATATAGGTCCCACCCATCTCATAATGAAATCATTATTATGTGTTCCACTATATAAACATAATCATTCATCATAACCCAAAGAATAAAATGGGTTTCACAAACATCATCCCATCATAAAATAATCCATATAAAACACATGGATATCATTTCATCAAAATAAAAGTGAAACCATTTAAATCATAGAGAACCTATACTTGAAACATACACATATGAAATAATTCCATCTTATATGGAAAATGGTTTTGATAAAACACTTGAAATGATTTCTTGAGGAAAATATCCATTCTTCTTCAAAATCAATTTCTTTTCACAAAATGCCATGAAATCTTAAAAGAAAAGGATTTTGTTGAAAATAGTCATTAAATCTTGTAGAAAAAGCTTCAGGAAAATACGGCGTTATGAAACTGTAAAAATTTGTTCATGCCTTATAAGTTAAAAACACATTCTTCTCGTACTTAAAAGTCAAAAAGTACCTCCTATGGTAAATAAAAAAAGATTCCTTCTATACAATGTGGCAAAAGTAAAAAGGGTAAAAATTAATTTAAACATACATTCAAGAAAAGTAAAGATTTTATGAAAACATTTTGAGAACATATAGACATGGATAATAAACATAACCCTAGTAAATACTTATGAATAAACGATCTCGGATAGGAATGGGATTGGAATAATTATCCCTTACCTTATGTCCAATTTCTTCCGTATGTGTACGATACTCCGGTATAGTGGGTTTAAACATATTATTAACTTGTAACAGAACCATAATAATATTTATGATATCATATATGATTCACTTTCAACTTTATATTACTCGTTCTTCTGTAAATTCCATTTTAAAGTAGCATTTTGGATAAAATTGTTTTATTTATCAGACGTGTTTCGACTTGTTGTTCTTGATATTATTATTACTTATATCATGATTTAATTACTTCCAGAATGTAAATCATGATTTATATATCATATATATTCAGTTTATATATATATATAATAGATAGATAAATGAAATGAAATACACCATTCATTGAGACGGTAGGCCGTACGTACGCATGAATGTTGTTTTCCTTTCCTTCTTGTCTTGAATTGAAATAAGTAGATGAAATATATATATACATAAATATAGTAGATTTAACATGTCATATATTTCATTATTATTCATTATATATACTTTATAATCATTCTTTAATGGTTAACATGGAGAATGAATCTCATCGCGTCATGGAGACGTTAGTCCGTACGTACGCATGAGCAATGATATCATTCCAATAATTAATTAATATAATTGGAGTGGATGATATAATATCTTAGAATCATTATGATGTTATTATAATAATATATAGGTATTCTTTACACCATTATACCCATCCATGTAAGGTGGTGGTAGAAAAACTGATTACACCATAGCATAAAGACGGTATTCCGTACGTACGCACGCGCGGTGATTTCATTTTCCGTAGGATGGATAGAAGGTGAAATAGGGTTGTTTCATATTTAGAATAAGATATCAGTATATAATTAATACTGATGTTATTAATTTATAAGGAAACAATTAAATAAGAGGAAGTAAAAGAAGAAAGAAACTTGAAAGAGTCGGTAGAAGAGATTACCTCTTCCTCGACGCACCACCTTTAAAATTCTTCTTAGGGCATTAGAGTTGGTATTTTGAGAAGACCAGTACCTCTATGATATAACTAGAGAGTCTGAGAAGAGCAATTGGCAGGGTTTGGCCGAGCATCAAGGCTAAAAAGGGTGTGAAGAGAAGAGGGAAGGGGTGCCCTTTTATAAGGGAAGAGAGGGGCACCTTTGGAAAAACTTAAAATATTATTTTATAATAAAGTCATATTCAGTTCATAATAGCTCCAAACTGATTTATTTAGAAGATAAATTAAGTATAGGTCGAAATCCTCTCAACAAATAGGTTTTATACAAGTTTAGGTTACTATTTTAACCTTATCATTTAGATTTAACTCTAAGTTAAATAATTTAGCTTTTACCATGTCTTCTTGTTTTCTTACACTATATGGTTAATAAACATACTATAATAAGCCAAACGAACCCAAAGTGGTTCCTTATTAATATATATAACCTTATATAAGTCACTTGGCCGAACCTTAGTTTTTTAGGAATATAATAACAATTAATAATATAATATTTGTTTTAAAAACAATTTTATGTCAATTTTGACACTATTTTTTAATTGATTTTTGTGAAAATCATAACAGTATGATTAGTTCTAAGAAAGATAATTAAATCAATAATAACATGTCATATTAACCTAGAAAATTATTATAATTCAAAAAATGTCTCAAATTACATTTATTTGGGTATTTATAATATCAATTATTTTAATATTTTATTATTTAGGTAATTACTGCATCACCATTGTGTCATAAATAAATTAAATTATTTAATTTCTAAAAATTATAAATAAAATACCATTAATATTTATAGTATAATTTATCTTATGTATAACCCTATATTAAAAATGTTTTAGTTATTAAACTTTGATTTTAACTATTTTAACTATTTTTTAAATAAAATAATAATAAATGTCCAAATATAATCCAAATGGACCTAGAGGGTAATATATTATTCCTAATATTTTTTTGGTCGAATTACACTTATCCAATAGAATTAGGACATGTGTTAGGGTAATAGTAATATCATTTTTACCCTTAATTACCCTATTTACTTTTAACCGTGGTAAATAAAAGTAAAAAGTTGTTGTTCATCAAAAATTATTTTTATCCTATTGAACCACATTTTACTCCATGATATTAACTATGTCTCTCGGATTTTTTAAATTCCACTCACAAAAGCGTTAAAATTATGTTATATGTAAATTTTCAAATTCTCCTAGGAGGTCGGTAAAAGACGGTGAAAAGTTCAATAAAATATATATATATATAAAATTATTATAAAATGACTCAAATGAATTACATTGAACATATATAGGTATTATGTATCAATTTTGACCAAAAATAAATTTAAATAAAATAAATAATTATTTAAATAAAAAGTCAGTTTTTAAATAGTAACCTAGTGTTTTCACTGTTCATCAAAAATTGAATGTTTTCATAAAAATACCAAAAATTCACCCTAGGATAATTTCGATATTACAAATCCAAAAAATAAATCCATTTTGAAAGATAAAATTTATAAAATTTCAAAAAGTGGGTATTACTATTCATAACTACTAGTTCATAATAATATTATAATAATATATCGTTTAGTGAAACTTGGTATTGTGTACTACACACGCTATCGAAGAAGGTCTTGACTACATGTATTGCAAGACAAGTCCGGGCTGCGTGTAGTGAATGCTCCATTTGGTGTTGCGTATAACATAATCAAAACTTATTTCATTTATACATTAAAAAAAATCTATATTTAATGTCGCGTAAAATAATTTCCACAAAACGAACTAGAAATTGTGTGTAACACGAGCCAAGAATAGTGTTGCGTATACTGAAAGCTAATATGATGTTACGTATAGTACAAGATAATATTGGTGTAGTGTATAATAGAAGACATCAAATAAATTAAAAATAATATATCTCATAAAATCTCAGGGTGTTACATTCTACCCCCATTAAAATTAATTTCGCCATCGAAATTCGTCGGGGTTATAAAAGGTTTACTACTTGAACGTTTCTTTCATAGAAACCTAAATCGTAATAAGGAATACTAAAAATTAATTTTAAATAGGGAATTTAGAATCATAAGAGTCACCCAAAGTAACTCAGCACTGGGTTTCCACATAGGACCACATAGGTGAAAATATGGATATGGAAGAGAAATATAACCATCAACTTCTGATAAAGAGTAGTAGAGGACATGGCTATGAAAAATCCAACTCTCACAAAGCCATAAATTTGTGATGATATAAGGTACCATCTAATTCATCAGATATAAGGGCACTAGGACAACATTTTTGGTTTTCAGGATCATTTCCCTAATGTTGAAGAAATTGGAATTAGAAGAAATACTTTCTTGATTTTGGTATAATCTCACTGTTGGTCATTTCTTGGACAATTTCCACTTCATCTCTTAAATAAATGAAGTTAAATTTGTCATTAGTGAAGTGTTAGAAGATCATGTGATAGAATGATGGGTAATTCCATCTATCTCAAACAAAAGGTTAGAAAAAGTTATCAGAAATATATAAGTCCATCTATAGTGAGATTAATCATATATGGTTCCTAAAATGGACTTATACTTTATATATCATACTGCTTAATATAATAAAAAAATTTTGTACTAACCAAGGAAATCCTGTAGGCTAGTGGTAGGTGATAAATGCCTGTCGCACTTCGATTGTGTGTTCGATTCCCACAGCCTTGTCCGACAAGGCGGGTTATCGCCCATCCTATAGGTTGTCCATTTTCTAAAACTACATTATTATAACATTCCATCAATAATATTGAAAAAAATTATCCTTAAACAATACTAACTTATGTCCAATATAACCAATTACAATCTTTAGGCTTATCCAAAATACATATGTCCAATATCACAGTATAAAGAAAATTATTACTTGAAAGGTCACATAACAAGCATGTGAATACTATCATTTATCCCCCGTATATCATAAGATATATCTTGTTGGTCACATTCCAAACATGTTAAAACCTTAATAATTTATTCTTTTGAAACATGAATTACCATATAACCTTAGAAAAAACATTAATGCTGTCAAAAGTTAACTCTTTCCACATACCAAAATCCCAAAATTTCTATATACTCAAACCATGATATCAAATTGTCCTTATATTAGTATTAATACTATTAAACATCTCATTATCTCCTTATCCTTCATTATGCACATATCATCTACTTTCAAAAAATATCTGAATAACCTTTCATGGTTACTGGTACCATTCAACATATACCTTCAAATACATTAGGAAAAACAATAGTGTAACAATCATTAGATGTCTTTATTCCATAGTTCCATTACATATAAAACAAAACTCTTGATAAACATAAATCATTCCACAACCTTCTTAAAACATTGACCGAGCTTCAACAATTATTTCATCTCACATATCATTTGTAGTCTCTTCATCATCATCAATATAAATAACACCCATATGACCATGATGATTCTCTTTATGTGACTTTCCCTTACGATATTGGTTTTCATAATGCCCGTACATTCCAGATTTAAAATATTTAACCGTTGTTGATGTCGTAGCAATACCATTATCCTTGTCTATGGTGCTAACTGAACATTTTCCTTTATAATTACTGGCTTTGTGTCCTTCTTTTCCTCACCCAAAGCATCTTCCAGTTCCTTTGTAACATTCTCCTTGATGCCTCTTCCTACATGATTTACATGAGGGAAATTTTACTTTCTTTCCTCTATGATCATCATGAAACTCCATCTTTCTCTTATTAGATGAGTCAGGAAACAAACCAAAGTTGAGATTATTGATCATATTATGAGATTTATGATTAGTCATAATAATGATATGTGGACTTCCAGATCCAATTTCATTTGGTTTCTCATGAATAATATCATTCCATTATCCATCATATCCTCCATTATCGTGAATCTTCCGGTTTCCAGCTGTTTTCTAAAACAAAAAAAGAACATTGTGAGGGGAAAAATCATAATCAAGGGGGAGTAACTTCAATATCTAACATCTTAGGTTTAATTATAATATTGTTACCGTAATTCTAGGACTATAACCTATACTTATACTTAACCTTAGAGACATCCCTAGACATACCTTAGAAATATCTCTTGGGATCTCACAAAAGTTTTCAGATCCTAGTTTCCAAAGGTTAACTAAACCTTTCCTCTGATACCAATTATAGAGCCTCCAAACTTGACATACATGGAAAGTACATTACTTTTTTGGAATACTTAATACATAACAAAAACAAACAAACAAGGACTGTAATAGTTTAGTGTCTTTGGAAACTCATAACATAATCTTCTAATCATGTTGAAATATCTTCTACATCTCACATAAAGATCTTCCCCTTCTGTTTTCTTACATAAAACCTTTCTTTATATCGATGGGAAAAGAAAACATATAAAGGGTGATATCAAATTTTCAGTAAGTTTAATCATGGATAAAATAAAACAAACCATATACATTTGAACTTCAAAACATGAACAAACAGTTTACACATCAAAATCTTGAGTTTTGAAATAAATCATGGAAATATGTAAGGTATAGGTCATAAAGAAACATTAATCATGATAAAATAGCATGGGAAGAAAACATTTAATTTTGGAAAACCATTAAGCACATGATATTATTTCCATATTAGCGAAGGCATTTCTTCCAAGACCATATTAGTGGACAAAGTTTCTTACTGAATCGAGTTCACTCTTCGTTCTAGTCCTATATCACTGAACCGGATTAACTTACCGTTCTCGCCATGTCCATATAATGACATATAAATCTTTACCCAATTCATTATAGGGAGATATAGGTCCCACCGATCTCATAATGAAATCATTATTACATGTGCCACAATATAAACATAATCATTTATTATAACCAAAAGAATAAAATGGGTTTCATAAACATCATCCCATCATAAAATAATCCATATTAAACAAATGGATATCATTTAAACAAAATAAAAGTGAAACCATTTAAATCATAGAGAACTTATACTTGAAACAGACACATATGAAATAATTCTATCTTATATGGAAAATGGTTTTGATAAAACACTTGAAATGAATTCTTGAGGAAAATATCCTTTCTTCTTTTATATCAATTTCTTTTCACAAAATGCCATAAAATTTTAAATGAAAGGGATTTTTTTTGAAAATAGTCATTAAACCAGTAGTGTAAGCTTCTTGAAAATAAGGCATTTTGAAATCGTAAAAAATATGTTCATTCTGTATAAGTTAAAAAAACATTCTTCTCGTACTTTTTCCAAAAAAGTCAAAAAGTACCTCGTATGGTAAACAAAATAATGATTCCCTCCATACGATGTGGTAAAAGTAAAAACCGTAAAAATTACATTAAAAATAAATGGAAAAAAATTAAACATTTTATGAAAACATTTTGAGAACATATGTACATGGATAATAAACATAACCCGAGTAAATACTTACGAAAAAACGATCTCAGATAAGAATGAGATTGGAATAATTATCCCTTACCTTATGTCCAATTGCTTTCGTATGTGTCTGAGACTTCTGTATAGTGGGTTTAAACAAATTGTTAACTTTCATAATAACCATAATAATATTTATGGTATCATATATGATTCACTTATGATTTTATATTACCCGTTCTTTTGTAAATTCCATGTTAAAGCAGCATTTTGGGTAAAATCATTTTCTTTATCGGAGGTGTTTGGCCTTATTGTTATTGATATAATTATTAATTATATCCTGATTTAATTAATTCCATAATGTAAATCATGATTTATATATCATATATATTCAGTATATATATATATATATAATAGATAAATGAAATGAAATACACCATTCATGGAGACGGTAGGCCGTACGTACGCATTAACGCTGTTTTCCTTTCCTTATTGACTTGAATGGAAGTAAGTAGAAGAAATATATATATATAAATCTAGTAGCTTTATCATGTCATATATTTTATTATTATTCATTATATATACTTTATAATCATTCTTGAATGGCTAACATGGAGAATGAATCTCATCGCGTCGTGGAGATGGTAGTTCGTACGTACGCACGAGTGATGATATCATTCCCATAATTATTGAATAGAATTGGAGTGGATGATATAATATCATAGAATCAGTATGATGTTATAATAATCATATACAGTTATTCTTTACACCATTATACCCATCCAAGTAAGGTGGTGGTGGAAAAACTGATTACACCACGGCATGAAGACGGTATTCCGTACGTACGTACGCGCGGTGATTTCATTTTCCGTAGGATGAATAGAAGGTGAAATAGGGTTGTTTAATATTTATAATAATATATCAGTATATAATTAATACTGATGTTATTAATTTATAATTAATCAACTAAATAATAGGAAGTAGAAGAAGAAAGAAACTTGATAGAGTCGGTAGAAGAGATTACCTCTTCCTCGACGTACCTCCTTTAAACTTCTTATTAGGGTACTATAGATGGTCTTTTGAGAATACCATAATCTCTATGATATAACTAGAGAGTTTTATTAGAGTAATTTTCAGGGTTTTTCTGAGCTTCAAGGCTCAAAAGGGTGTGAAGATAAGAGGGAAGGGGTGCCCTTTTTATAAGGGAGGAGAGGGGCACCTGTGGAAAAACATAAAATATTATTTTATAATAAAGTCATATTCGGTTTATAATACCTCCAAATTGATTTTTTTCGAAGCTAAAGTGGGTATGGGTCGAAATAATCTCAACCAATAGGTTTTAGAAAAGTTTTGGTTACTATTTTAACCTTATCATTTAGATTTAACTATAAGTTAAATAATTTAACTTTTACTGTGTCTTCTTGTTTTCTTACACTATATGGTTAATAAACATACTATAACAAGACAAAAGAACCCAAAGTGGTTCATTATTAATATATATTACCTTATCTAAGTCATTTGTCTGATCCTTATATTTTTATGAATATAATAACAATTAATAATATAATATTTGTTTTAAATACTATTTTATGTCAATTTTGACACTATTTGGAAATTGATTTTTGTGAAACTGATAATAGCATTATTAGTTCAAAAAAAGATATTTAAATCAATACGAACATGTCATATTATCCTATAAAATTTGTGGAATTCATAAGAAGTCTCAAATTACAATTATTTGGGTATTTATAATATCAATTATTTAAATATTTTATTATTTAGGTAATTACTGCATCCCCATTGTTTCATAAATAAATTAAATTATTTAATGCCTAAAATTTATAAATAAAATACCATTAGGTAGGAAATCTTTATATATTTCTAATTAATATTTATAGTAGAATTTATCATATGTATAACCCTATATTATAAATGTTTTAGTTATTAAACATTGATTTTACCTATTTTAACTCTTTTTTAAATAAAATAATAATAAATGTCCTAATCTAATTGAAGTGGACCTAAAGGGTAATATTTTATTCCTAAGATTGTTTTTGTTCGAATTACACTTATCCAATAGAATTAGGACATGTGTTAGGGTAATATTAATATCATTTTTACCCTTAATTACCCTATTTACTTTTAACCGTGGTAAATTAAAGTAAAAATTAATTATTTACCAAAAATTATTTTTATCTTATTGAACCACATTGTACTCATTGATATTAACCGTGTCTCTCGTATTTTCTAAATTCCCCTCACAGAAGTGGTAAAATTAAGTTTTATGTAAATTTTCAAATTCTCCTAGGAGGTGGGTAAAAGACGGTGAAAAGTTCAATAAAATTTTTATATATCTAAAATTATTATAAAATGACTCAAATGAATTACATTGAACTTATATAGGTATTATGTATCAATTTTAACCAAAAATAAAATTAAATAAAATAAATAATTATTTAAATAAAAAGTCGGTTTTTAAATAGTAACCCAGTGTTTTCACTATTCATCAAAAATTGAACGTTTTCAGAAAAATACCAAAAAAACACCCTAGTCTAATTTCGATATTCTGAATCCAAAAATGAAGTCCATTTTGATAGATAAAATTTATACAATTTCAAAAAGTGGGTATTACTTTTGAAAACGACTACTTGAAAATAATATTATAATAATATCACATTTAGTGAAACTTGGTATTGCGTACTACACACGCTATCGAAGAAGGTCTTGATTGCGTGTAATGCAAGCCAAGTCAGGTCTGCGTGTAGTGAAAGCTCTATTTGGTGTTGCGTATAAAATAATCAAAACTTATTTCATTTATACATTAAACAAAATCTATACTTAATTTTGCGTAAAATAATTTCCACAAAACGAACATGAAATTGTGTGTAACACGAGCCAAGAATAGTTTTTAGTATATTGCAACTAATACGGTGTTGCATATAGTACAAGCTAATCATGGTTTAGTGTATAATAGAAGACATCAAAGTCATTAAAAATAATATATCTCATAAAATCTTGGGGTGTTACATGGGTTGAGCCTTATCCAAGAGACAATGAAGAAGATTCATTTGATCAAGAAATCAATGCAGATGATATAGAGTCATCAGAAATCATAAGAGGATCATCATTGAAATATGTTGTTATCCGAGGTGAGTGATCACATGTACTTTAGTATCTCTTCAAGGCATGGAAATCATCATTTTATGTAATTCCTTGACCCCAGTTACCCAGAGTCGGTGCAATATTACATAACATTGGCATGATCACAAAAGATAAAGTCTTGAAAGACCGATTAGTTTAGTAGCCTTGGAATCACTAGATATATTCATAAGTCTTACATTACATCATAATGTGAAAAAAAACTACAACAACATCCTGTCTTCATATCTCCTCATACATTCCCTACAGGTCATTCATAAAATACTACTTCACATCCTAGGAAATATTAAAACATTGGAAGGGGTGAGCTCATATGCTCAGTAAGGATAAAAATATAGTAGAAACTTTCATAAGTAAACATAAATATTTAAGGCAATGTATAACTAAAAAAAAATACTTCTAAACTTGAACTTCGGCGTAATATGGAAAAGATAAAATGAAATAATTTCATTTACTTATTCACATGGATATTCTACTGGTCGAATAATCACATGAAATATCAATAACCACTTTCATAATGATGGTATGAATAATACCAGACTATCATAACCACATAGTAAAGGCCTTGTGCTAAGACTACAAATAAGATTTTTTTGAAGGCCTTGTGCCAAGACAATAGTTTGTCTCATGAGACCTACCGATGCATCGAGGAGCTATAGAGGGCTCCACCCACCACTTACTAAGTCCAATTAATTCCTCATATGAATAGATTTTAACATAACATAAACATTCGTATTGAAACTAGCATACAAAATGACAACAATTTATCCATAAACCATGAATGGTATAAAAATAACACATCCACATTCAAACATATCACAAAACCCTCAATACAATATGGTAGTTTTGTTTCATAATAAATCAACTTCAAATAAACTTAAATTCCATCAAAGGATGTTAACATAGATGAAATCAATACTATTTGAGATAAATATATATATTTTTGAAATCATTTAAAAGACAAATAATTATAAAAGGAAATATTTACTTTGAGAATATTCTTATAAGATTTTAAGTTAATCTTCAATGATTTTATACCAATGTAAAATATCTGCACCCACCGTATAAGTTAAAAAATACATTCTTACCTTAATTCGGTCGAAAAGGATAAAAGGGCCTTGTTTGGAAAACGACAGTAAGATTCCTTTATAATCATCGTATAAGAATTCAAACAAGGGTATAAATTAATTTATCCCATAGTCTGTAAAATAGTAAGAATGATTTGAAATACATTTTTAAGAAACATGGATGTGGATGATAAAGAGGCCCCATTAGATAATTACGTATAAACAACCTCCGATAATGAAGAGATTGTGAAATAAACCCTTACCATGTACTTTTACTTAGTTGATGGTATGTTAACCTCCTATATAATAATTAAAACATTGTTATTAAATTATACAAGAATGATATACATAATTTTGATATCATATATGACCTTCTAATAATGCTTTGTTAATAATATTTTAGTATTATCGTCGTTTCGGGTTTTAACTTACTCGTTTTATTTTATACGTTTTGTTACATAAGTCGTGTTTGTTATGGACAGGTTGTATATTATTCATATCCAAAATGATATCAAGTCCTTAGAAATTATTTTTAATCTTAAAATGATAATTAGACTTGAATGGATACGATGGGGAATGAATCTCATCGCCTTCATGGAGACTGTAGTCTGTACGTACGAATGAGCGACAATATCATTCTTTCGATATTAAAATAATATTTAATTGGATGGTGTATCATATATACAGAATCATTATCATGTTATATATATTATTTACTTGAATTATACATCATTATTATACCCATCCAAATAATAATGTATTGAATAACAATTACACCACGACATGGAGACGGTAAGCTGTACGTACACACGTATGGTGGCATGTCATCCAAGGGATGAATGGAATGATGAATATGGTTGTACCGTATTTATAATAACATCATAATATATAGAATATACTGGAGTTATTATATTATAATTTAAATAACAAAGAAAGAATAAGTGGAAGAAGAAAGGAACTTGAAAGAGGGCGGTGAAATCATTACCCCTTCTTCAGGTTCTTCCTTTTGATTTGATCAAAAGGACTCCTTAGGTTTTTCTTTCTGATCATACTAAGACCTCTAGGTTGAAGTGAGGGAGGTTGAGAGAATATTTGGGAAAGGGATGTCCAAACCAAAAGGCTTTTAAAGTATGAATTTGAGAGAAGGGGGAGTGCCCTTTTATAAGAGGGGTGAGGGGAACCTTAGGAAAAACATAAAATATTATTTTATAATAAATTCATATTTGGTTTATAATAGCTCGAAAGTGACTTATTTCTAGGATAAGGTGGGTATGGGTCTAAATCCAGTCAACCAATATATTTTAGATAGCTTTGGGTCACTATATTTACTTTATATATTTTATTTAACTCTTGGTTAAATAGTTTGACATTTACCATGTCTCTTTGTATTTTTATATTATATGGTTAATAAACTTACTATAATAAGCCAAGCGAACCCCAGGTGGTTAATTATTAATATATATAACCTTATGTATGTCATTTTTCCAAATCGTATATTTTTAAGAAAAGAATATAAATTAATAATATAATATTTGTTTTAAATAAACCTTTATGTCAATTTTGACAATATTTAATAATTGATTTTTGTTAAAGTCGTAAAAACTTTTTTAATTCCAAAAAAAATAATTTAAGTTATAATAACATGTCATATTAACCTATAAAATTATTCAAATTCATAAAAAGTCTTAAATTACATTTATTTTTATATTTATAATATCAATTATTTTAATATTTCATTAATTTGGTATTTACTGCATCACCATTGGGTAATAAATAAATTAAAATATTTAATGTCTAAAAATAATAAATAAAATATCATTATGTAGGAAATAATTTTATCTTTATAATTAACATTTATAATCTAATTTATCTTATGTATAACCCTATATTAAAATTTTTTAGTTATTAAACATTGATTGTAACTCTTTTAACACTTCTTTCAATTAAATAATAATAAATGTCCTAATCTAATCCATGTGGAACAAAGAGGTTCATATTTTATTCCTAAGTTTGTTTATTGTTGAATTATATTTAACCAATATAATTAGGACATGTGTTATGGTAATAATAATATAATTTTTACACTTAATTACCCTATTTACATTTAATCGTGGTAAATAAAAGAAAAAAGTTACTATTTACCAAAAATTATTTTTGTCTTATTGAACCACATTTTACTCCTTGATATTAACCGTGTCTCTATGATTTTTAAAATTCCACTCATAGAAGTGGTAAAATTATGTTTTATGTGAATTTGAAAATTTCCAAGGAGATGGGTAAAAGGTGGTGAAAAGTTAAATAAAATTTTTATATATCTAAAATTATTATAAACTGACTCCAATGAATTCCATTGAACTTATATAAGTATTACATATCTATTTTTACCTAGAAGAAATTTAAATAAAATAAATAATTATTTAGATAAAAATTTGGGTTTAAACTATAACTTTGTGTTTTTCACTATTCATCAAAAATTGAAAGTTTTTAGAAAAATACCAAAAATTTACCCTTAGCTAATTTTGATATTCTGAATCCAAAAATGGAGTCCATTTTGAAAGATAATATTTATAAAATTTCAAAAAGGTGGGTATTACTATTCATAGCAGCTAGTTTGATTGGTTGTGGTGTGTGTAAGAACTCGAAGTTGTGTACAACACACGCTACTATACTCTTCAAAGATAAGCGTCCCATGGATGCTTGGGGTGTTACATTCTCCCCTCCTTCAAATAATTTTGCCCTTGAAGTTTCTTGAATATTACTGTATAAAAAGACTCGGGTGGTTCTTCATCATAAGTTCCTTGGATTCCCACGTTGTTTCTTTCATCTTATGGTTTCTCCATAGAACTTTTATCAGACGAGTCATCAAGTTTCTCAACACTTGTTCTCTAGTATCAAGAATCTGGATGGGCTCTTCGCAATAAGACAGATCGGGTTCCAGTTCTACTTCCTCATAGGTAATTACATGCATTGGGTTAGACATGTATTTTCTCAACAGTGATACGTGGAACATATCATGAACATTGGAGAGACTTGGAGGCATTTCCAAAAGGTAAGCTACAACCCCAATTCGTTCTAGTATTTTAAAAGGTCCTATGTACTTGGGGCTCAATTCACCTTTCTTTCCAAAACATATAACTCCCTTCCATGGAGACACCTTCAAGAAAACATGATCTCCTACCTGAAATTTCAAATCCTTCCTTCGGTTGTCAGCATAGCGCTTCTGCAAACTTTGAGCTTCTTTGATGTGGCTTTGGATTACCTTCACATTTTTCATTGTTTCCTCCACCAGTTCCGGGCCTACGATTTTTTCCCCAATGTCATCCCAACAGGTTGGTGTGCAACATCTCTTTCTGTATAACACTTCATATGGTGCCATCTAAATACATGAATGAAATCTATTATTATAGAAATATTCTACCAGAGGTAAATATTGATCCCACATGCCCTGAAAGTCAAGTGAGAAAGATCTCAACATGCCTTCTAAGGTTTGAATAGTCTGTTCTGATTGTCCATCTGTTTGAGGTTGTTAGGCAGTGCTCAAACAAAGTTCAATATTTAGGGCCTTCTGAAGACTTTTCCAGAATCTTGACGTAAAACGGGGATCACGATCAGAAAAAATCTATAGGGGTACTCCATGAAGTCTCACAACTTCATTAATATATATTCATTCTACACGTTCAAGTGGTATATCTTCTCTTATATCAAGAAAATGTGTTGACTTGGTAAGACGATAAAAAATGACCCATATTTCATCATTCCTTCTTGGAGTCTTTGGTAGTCTCATAACAAAGTCCATCGTAATATTATCCCATTTCCACTCAGGTATGGGAAGAGGTTGCATGACTCCTCTAGTCTGTTGCCTTCCAGATTTCACTTGTTGACAAACCATACATCTTCAAACAAAAATTAGTAATCTCCCTCTTCATGTTGTCCCACCAAAAATGTTCCTTCAAATCTCTATACATTTTGGTTCTCATAGGGTTTATAGAGAAATTGGAACTATAGGCATCATCCAACAATTCTCTTTTTAGATTAGGTATATATGGAACACAAAGTCTCTTCCCAAATTTCAAAATTCCATCTTCATACACAAAGTCACTCAATCTCTCATCATTCGCAGCTTTAATCTTATTTTGAAACTCTTTATCATCAGTTTGAGAACACTTTATCCTTTCTAGTAAAGATGGTTTGGAAACCATTTGAAAAATCATTAATGTTTCACCTTCCATGGTTATTCCCATATCCATATTTACTAGATCCATGAAAATATGATCCCTTTCAACTCTCATCTTGTTCAAAATTCCATGATCCTCTCTGCTCAAAGAATCTTCCAACTTATTTTCCTTCCCTGGGTGGTAGTGTATTCTACAATCATAATCCATGAGTACTTCAAGTCATCTCTTTTGCCTCATGTTGAGTTCTTTCTGTGAGAAAATATACTACAAACTGATGTGATCAGTATAAATCTCACATTTCTCACCATATAGATAGTGTCTCTAAATCTTCAAATCAATGATTACAGCTTCTAACTCAAGATCATGAGTAACATTGTTTTGCTCATGAATTTTCAGCTGCCGTGATGCATATGCAATAACCCTATCATTCTGCATTAGGAAACAACCAAGTCCTTTCTTTGATGCATCACTATAAATAAAAAAACCAATCATTACCCGATGGTAGAGTCAATATAGTAGCATTGACTAATATTTTATTCAGTTCATCGAAACATTCTTCACACTCTTTTGTCCAAACAAATTTAACCCGTTTACGTTTGAGCTTTGTTAATGGGTTAGCAAACTTGGAAAAATTCTGGATGAAATGTCAATAATAACCTTCTAAACCAATAAAAATGTGTACCTCAGTTATAGTCGTTGGTTCTGGCCATTCTTGGATTGCACTAATCTTAGAAGGATCAACAGAGATTCTATCCTTAAATACAATATGGCCAAGAAAATAAATCTCTTGAATCCATAATTCACACTTTCTAAACTTCCCATATAATTCATGTCTTCTCAGAGTCTTTAGGATAATGCGCAAGTGATTTTCATGATCTTCATAGATTTTAGATTACTAAAAGATATCATCAATAAATACCACCATAAAATCATCGAGATATTCCTTGAAAACTCTGTACATTAGATCCATGAAAATAGATGGTGCATTAGTTAGACCAAAAGGCATTACTGTAAACTCATAATTCCCGTACCTGGTTTGAAATGAAATATTTGGAATGCCTTGCTTCTTCACACATAGTTGATGGTATCCAGATCGATGTTCAATCTTTTAAAAGTATTGTGCTCCATGAAGTTGGTCAAATAAATCATCAATGTGAGGTAGGGGATACTTTTTATTTATTGTTATAACATGATTTCCCTGTAGTCAATACATAACCTCATGGATCCATCTTTCTTATTAACAAAAAGGACAGGGGCTCCCCATGGAGAAGCACTAGGGTGAATAAATCACTTATTACTTAATTCCTCTAGTTGTTTCTTTAGTTCAACTAATTCCATAATGGAAATTATATAAGGGGTTTTCGATATGGGCCTTGAACCAGGAATTAAATCAATGGAAAACTCAATTTATTGTTCTGGAGGATGTCCCGGTAAATCATCTGAAAACACATCTACATATTCTTTCACAACAGGTACATCATCTTTTTGAACATTCTTTTCCTCACCCATAGTTATTTCATTCTCTTCCTCCCTGATAATTTAATTTAGTTGAGCTACTGAGGGTGGATCTAGATAAGAATTACGTGGTGATGATTCTTCTCTAATGATAAAGTCTTCCTTATCATCATCATCAAAAATCGTAACCTCTTTCTTCTTACAATAAATATTTGCATCATGGTATGAAATCCAATCCATACCGAGGATTATATCAAACTCAATCATATTTTTGACGATGAGATCAGTAGATAAAGAACATTTATATGCTCCAATGGGAACTGATTCACAGAATGTTGTAGCAATGATACTTCCCTTAAGAGTTTTAACTAACAACTCCCTTGTCAAATCAAATTATAAATATCTAATTTTCTTATAAAACTGGGAAGATATGAAATAATTCGATGATCCATAATCAAATAAAGCATTTTCCAAACACGAGGAAACAATTAAATTACCTCCCACCACATCTTCCGGAGCATCTACCTCAGCAGTAGTGATAGAATAAGCTTGGCCATGATCCCTTGGCCTTTTCTGAAGTAATTTTCCCTAATTATTAGGACATTCATTTTCATAATGTTCCATCTCCCTGCAATTGTATCATTGAACATCGGTATCTTCTTTCTTCCCCTTGTAATCACGAGCTTGGTGGAATTTTTCACCACACATGTAACAGACTCCCATTCCATTTAAGCAAGAACCGATGTGTTTCTTCCAACATTTACTACAGGATGGATATTCAACTTTTCCCTTATTCCCCTTATTTCCATTTCCATATTGATCAGCAGATATTTTCTTCACTTGCTTTTCTTTAAAGTCATAAGACTTAGAGAATTATTTTTCTGTCTTGATAGCACATGAGACAATATCTTCGTACAATGAGAAGGATTGTGAGACTAATGCTCTATGGAGAAATGATTTTAACCCATAGAAGAAACAATGAATCTTACTTCTTTGGTTACGTATACAATCTGTAGCATGCCTTGATAACCTTGTAAAGTTAGCCTCATACATTGCGACATTCTCATCCTCCATTTGACTTAGGCTCAGAAATTTCCTTTCCATATCTGCTCGATGGTCATGAGGAAAGTATTTTTCTATGAAAATCTCTTTTCACTCCCTCCATTCCATATTTTATACTTTATCATCTTCCTTTTTATTTTGAATCAATGGCCACCATGGATCAGCATCTCTAGTGAGGCGGTAAATTGACATGAAAACTTTTTCCCTTTTGCTAGTCCCCAAGGCGTGGAATATTTTCTCTAAAAAACTTATCCATTGCTCAGATACCAATGGATTTTTACTCTCATTGAATGTTGGTGGTTGTTTCCTCATGAAGCGATCTCACATTGAATCTCCACGCTGTGGATCTGGGTGCTCCATACGGATAAGGTTATTATTCATAACCTGAGTGAGTTGTCTTAGTATGGTGATTATCTAATCAGCACCAGTTGCATCACCAGCTCCACTATAATTATCTTGAGTAGGAGGGAAATCCCTACATGGAGTGCGTGCATTGATACAGTTTCCATTCCATCCACTAGGTTCCATTTCTAAATAATGGCATACACTAGATTAGTTTATGAATCACAATACATAATTCCAAACTTGTAAAACACTTAACTTGAATTGAAAAGTTTATGGATATGAGCCATAATAAAAAAAAATTCTTTAAGGAAGTATATACTCATAAACCCTTCATAATGGTTTGTAATGAAAAT
The DNA here is from genome assembly GCA_963277665.1 of Viscum album. NCBI lineage: Eukaryota > Viridiplantae > Streptophyta > Magnoliopsida > Santalales > Viscaceae > Viscum > Viscum album. The sequence goes on from OY728122.1 coordinate 333,796,940, forward strand.
CAGAATTATCATAAGCATATCCCCCGGGTGTGTCGTAACCAAGAGTGTAGCAAGGACCATTGTCGTGCACCAGTTCTCGTTCGAGTCTAGCTCACTGTGGTGTTTTCGGGTTTTACCCCTAGGTACATCTGTACCAGAGCCGCCTCTACCTGCTCATATCCAGACAAGGATTTATTTCTTGGAAAACTCACAAAATATCTACAATACCAAAATTCTAGGAAGTTCTTCTATAATAATCCTCAAAGTCCATCTTAGGTATATGTGCTCTAATCAGAGTTTATCTAAATCTAGATTCCAAGGTTTGAACTAAACATTCTCTGATACCAACTGTAACGCCCCGACCCCAGTTACCCAGAGTCGGTGCATTATTTCATAATATTGGCATTATCACAAAATATCATGTCTCGAAAGACCGATCAGTTTAGTATCCTTGGAATCACTAGATATATTCATAAGTGTTACATTACATCATAATGTGAAAAAAAATCTACAACAAAATCTTTTCTTAATATCCCCTCATACGTTCCCTGTAGGTCATTCATAAAATACTTCTTCACATCCTGGGAAAAATTAAAACATTGAAAGGGGTGAGATCAGATGCTCATTAAGGATAACAATATAGCGGAAACTTTCATAAATAAACATAAACATTTAAGGCAGTGTATAACTAAAACAAAAGACTTTTAAACATGAACTTTGGCATAATATGACAAAGATAAAATGATATAATTACATTACTTATTCACATGGATATTCTACTAGTCAAATAATCACATGCAATATCAATAACCACTTTCCTTATTATGGAATGCATAATACCAGACTATCATAACCACATAGTCAAGGCCTTATGCCAAGAATTCAAATAAGATTTTGTCAAGGCCTTGTGCCAAGTCACAAGTTTGTATCATGAGACCTACTGATGCATCGAGGAGCTATAGCGGGCTCCACCCATCACTTACTAAGTCTAATGCATTCCTCATATGAAAAGGCTTAAACATAACATAAACATTCGTATTGAAACTAGCATACGAAATGAAAAAAAATTATCCATAAACCATGAATGGTATAAAAATAACACACCCACAGTCAAACATATCGCAAAACCTTCAATACAATATGGAAGCTTTGTATCATAATAAATCAACTTCAAATAAAGTTAAAATCCGTCAAAGGACATTGACATAGATGAAATCAAAACTATTTGAGATAAATATCTCTTTTTTGAAATCATTTAAAAGAAAAATAATTATAAAAGGAAAAATTTATTTTTAAAATATTATTATAATCTTTTAAGGTATGATTCGACGATTTTATAACGGTTTAAAATAGCTGCACCCGCCGTTTATGTTAAAAAAGGCATTCTTACCTTAATTATGTTGAAAAGGTTAAAAGGACCTTGTCTGGAAAACCACAGAAATATTCCTTTATAATCATCTTTTAAAAAGTAAAACAACGGTATAAATGACTTTAACCCATAGTATATAATATAGTTACAATGATTTGAAATACATTTTTAAGAAACATGGATGTTGATGATAAAGAGGTCTCAGTAGATAATTACATATAAACAACCTCGGATAATGAAGAGATTGTGAAATAAACCCTTACAATGTACTTTTCCCTAGTCGATGATATGTTAAAATCCTGTATAATAATTAAAGCAATGTTATTAAATTATAAAATAACCATATACATAATAATTATATCATATATGATCTTCTAATAATTCATTTTTTATAGTATTTTAGTATTATCGTTGTTTCAGGTGTTAACTTACTCGTTTACTTTTATATGTTTTGTTATGTAAGACGTGTTTGTTATGGATAGGTTGTATCTTATCCATATCATAAATGATATCAAGTCCTTAAACATTATTTTTAATCATCAAATGAGAATTATACTTGATTGGATATGATGAGGAATGAATATCATCGCATTCGTGGAGACGGTAGTCCGTACGTATTCACGAGCGTCAATGTCATTCTTTTTAATATTAAAATAATATATAATTGGATAGTGTATCATATATAAAGAATAATTATAATTTTATATTTATTATTTAGATGAATTATACATCATTTTTATACCCATCCAAATAATAATGTATTGAATAACAATTACACCACGACGTGGAGACGGTAAGTCGTACGTACGCACGTATGGTGACATGCCATCCAAGGGATGGATAGAATAATGAATATGGTTGTAACATATTTATAATAACATCTCATTATATATAAGATAATGGATTTATTATTTTAGAATGAAAAAAACAAAGAAAGAAGAAGTGGAGGTGGTGAAATCATTACATCTTCTTCAGGTTCTTCTTTTTGATTTGAACAAAATGGCTCTTTAGGTTGGCTTTATGATCAAACTAAGGCCTCTAGGTTCAAGTGAGGGAAGTTTAGAGAATATTTTGTCATGCATTGGCCGAACCAAAAGGCTTTGAATGTATGAATTTGAGAGAAGGGGGAGTGCCCTTTTATAAGAGGGGTGAGGGGCACCTTAGGAAAAACTTAAAATATTATTTTATAATAAATTCATATTCGGTTTATAATGGATCTAAAGTGACTTATTTAGAGTATAAGGTTGGGATGGGTTGAAATACACTCAAATAATAGATTTTAGACTGGTTTGGGTCACTTTAATAACATTATCTTTTTGATTTAACTCTTAGTTAAATAGTTTGACATTTACCATGTCTCTTTGTATTTTTATATTATATGGTTAATAAACTTACTATAACAAGACAAGTGAACCCCAAATGGTTAATTTTTAATATATATAACCTTATCAAATTCATTTGTCTGAACCTTATATTTTTATGAAAGTAATATCAATTAATAATATAATATTTGTGTTAAATACTCCTTTATGTCAATTTTGACAGAATTTAATAATTGATTTTTTTAAAGTCTTAAAAAATTTATTAATTATAAAAAAATTCATCTAAGTAATCCTAACATGTCATATTAACCTATAAAATTAGTTAAATTCATAAAAAGTCTTAAATTACATTTATTTTGATATTTATAATATCAATTATTTTAATATTTCATTAATTAGGTAATTACTACATCACCATTGTGTCATAAATAAATTAAATTATTTAATGTCTACAAATTATAAATAAAATATAATTATGTATGAAATATTTTTATATTTCTAATTAATATTTATAATCTAATTCTTCTTATGTATAACCCTATATTAAAATGTCTTAGATATTAAACATTGATTTTACCTCTTTTAACTCTTCTTTGAATTAAATAATAATAAATGTCCTAATCTAATCCAAGTGGAACAAAGAGGTTCATATTTAATTCCTAAGGTTTTTTTGGTCAAATTATACTTAGACAGTAGAATTAGGAAATGTGTTAGGGTAATAATAATATCATTTTTACCCTTAATTACCCTATTTACATTTAACCGTGGTAAAGAAAAGTAAAAAGTTACTATTCACCAAAAATTATTTTTATCTTATTGAGCCAAATTTTACTCTTTTATGTTAACAGTTTCTCTATGATTTTTGAAATTCCACTCAATGAAGTGGTAAACTTATGTTTTATGTGAATTTGCAAATTCTCCTAGGAGATGGGTAAAAGACGGTGAAAGGTTCAATAACATTTTTATATATCTAAAATTATTATAAATTAACTCCAATGAATTGAATTGAACTTATATAGGTATTATGTATCTAATTTAGCCTAAAATAATTTTTAATAAAATAAATAATTATTTAAATAAAAATTCGTTTTTAAACTATAACTCAGTGTTTTTCACTATTCATCAAAAATTGAAAGTTTTCAAAAAATACCAAAAATTCACCCTAAGCTAATTTCGATATTGCGAATCCAATAATTAAGTCCATTTTGAAAGATAATATTTATAAAATTTCAAAAAGTGGGTATTACTATTCATAACAGCTAGTTTGATTTGTTGTGGTTTGTGTTATAACTCGAAGTTGCGTACAACACATGCTACTGTATTATTCAAAGATAAGAGTACAATGAAAGCTTGAGGTGTTACATTTTAGGAAGCAGTACAAGTTATCTCCAAGATAAATAGTACCTTTTGAGACACTTGAGTGGGTTGTTGAAGTGTAATATCGGTTGGAATTTCCACCATGTTTTAGTGTGGTGCATAATATATTCCATGTATCTCAATTTAAAAAGTATCAAACTGATCCTGACCGTGTGATTCGATTGAATCATTTTTAACTAGAGTCCGATGTTTCTTTGGTACATATCTTGGTGCATATTATGCATATGAAAGAGAAAGTATTTCATGGAAAAAGTATAGGTCTAGTATTGGTTTTATGGAAACATGGTAAGATTTAGGAAGACACTTTGGAACATGAGAAGGAAATGACTGAGAAATGGCATGAAATCATTAAGTAGACCCATAGTTTTCTACATTTAGAGGACCAAAATTCTTATAGTGGGGAGAATTTATCACCCCTAGTTTTAAAAAGCCCTTTGTTTATGATTTTTTTATATATAATGTGTTTGGGTGAAGTTGGGGAGGGATTGAAAGAGGTTTGGAATATTTTTGAGGAATTTCTAATGGTGAATGATTGTTTCGTGGTTTGGGGAAAATGTGAAACAGCTATAGAAAACTGTGCATTGTTAGACAAAGGCCAAGGGGAAGTCACAAAGGTGGGGTATGTTTTGTCCAAGCTAGGTCAGATCCTAGGAGAACCGTGATTTTTGAGAGAATGGGCTTTGGAATGGTTAGCATATGGTTTGGAAACTATGTGACACAATAGTGAAAGGTTCATCCTTGAGGTAGTGGGTAGCCCATGGTTAGAACATTCTTTTTTTAATCATGCGACTAACCATTCAAGAGTTAAAATTGAGATCATAAAATTGTGGATCTCAAATGTTTTGATCTCTAACTTCCTAGATGATTCACATATGTTTCCCTAACAAGGTATTTTATCTTCCCAAATAATAAGGAAGCTTCTACCATCAATCCATAGGTGATATGATGGCTTCTATTGGTGTTTTGAATCCATATTATCATGGGAGGTATTCATTCTTAGTAGTTCTTGGTTAGTTTTTATAGATATACTTCTCTATCTATCTTGGTTTCTAAGATATAAATCCATTATGGATACATATAAGGTTTTGGATGCTAAATATTATTATATTTGAATTCTTTGATGATAGGGGAATATATACAATATGAGTTTTTGGAGATTCAACCCGGTTTGATGGGCGTTTTTTTGTTTTCTTAGCATTTTCAGGAATTTATCTAGGTAGGTGGCATCACTCTAAACTCTTCTTGCTAAAATTATTTGGGTTTGTTTAAATTTTATTAAATTTATTGAAATTGACTGTAAAAACTGTTTTGAAAATCATGGTAGAAAACATCTTTAGTTATGGTTTCTAAATTTGGGAGAAATTGTGGTGTTTTTGTGCGATGTGATTTTAAAAAAGATTTTAAAATGTCGATTTAAAAATAGTTTATTTGGTTTTATATATGGAAAAATGTTGTTAATAAAAATTTTGTTTTATTAAAATGGTTTTGTAATTGAAATGGATTTTGTTTTGGAATGGTTTTGGAACGATTGTATACTTAGTGGTGTGTGTTCAGATTTCATTATGAGTGTTGGTTGAAATATGAACTTATGATCAACGCCAAAGGTGTAACAGAACATGGGATTTAATTAACTTGTGATGAACTAGTAAATATAATATAAACCACTCATGAGTATTGAACATTCCCAATTAATCATGTTGGTGTAGATGTGTGCATATGTGGATTGGAAAGTGGTATACAAAAAGTGGAATTTATGAAATGGTTTTAGAGAATTCTTTGGTTTCTTTCCTTGGAACTTTTTATTTTTGTGAAAACCTGTTTTTTGTGGAACGTTTTTATATTTTATTATATAATTTTTTATAAATTGTTTTTTATAAACTGTTTAATATAATTTGTTAACAGGTTCTATCCTGGTGGTGTGAGTAGGAAATTCAATTGGGAAAATCTACTGAGTTTCATTACTCACCCCAACTTGGGAACTTTTGTAATTTTGGAGATGTTGTTTATTGAGACATGGGAAAAGGTAAAGTATAACTTGTAATTATTATTACTTTATGATACATTGGATATTTTGTAGAGTTGTATCATGGAGCATATTTGTAGCTTGGATTTTTCATTATAGCATTTGAGTTTTTTATTATTCCCCTGTGTACATTGACATTGTAGTCATCCACTGTGGTACTTGGTTTTTTATTGATTTTAATATCAGTGGTTTCTTTGAGTTTTATTTCATTAATATCTTGCATCATGTAGTAGTTAATTTTGTTATGGAATGTTTCATTGGTTGTTTTATTTTTAAAAGGTGAAATCGTCCTCTAAATGTAAATGAAGCCCTTGGCATTTATTTCTTAAATTTTGGCGTCTTGGGGTTGTCGCTTAAGGACATGTTGGAAATTTTCTTTGACATAAGAAAATGAGGAGGTTTGTGATATTATAGTATCCTTGTCATTTAGTTTTAACCTAGGTTAACAAAATTTACCATTTTACAGTGTTGACAATTTTTTTCTGTTTTTACTATTCATTATTACCAAAACATATGTTGAACATATTAAATAATACTAATTATTCTGATTAAAAATATGAAATCAATTTTACCAAATTTAATCTCTATAAATATTAGAAATTAATTTTATGATAAATGCGTAAATCACAATGAAAAATAGTTTTTATAAAAAATGCATTTTTAAGCACAAAAATTAACTTGTATAAAAAACATTAATGATTCTAATTAAAATTGAATCAATTAAATTATTATATATAAAATTTATCATATTCCACTTTATGATGAAAATAAAAACAGAATTTATTTTTTAAAATTACTTGATTTAATGAAAATATTTGAGTGTACTCAAAAAATCTATAATTTCACTATTCACTAAAAAAATCAATTATTTAAGAAAAATAAAAAATATCAACCTAAGTTAATTTTGATTTATTGATTCGAAAAATGATGTTAATTTTATAAAATAAAATGTCTAAAATTTATAGAAATTAATTATAATTTATATGTGAAAAATCTAATGAAATCATTTTGAAATGAAAATTCATTTTTGAATTACAAAATGACTACACTAAATATTGAGTGATTATTTATAAATAAATTAAAAAAAATTTATAAACTTTTCTAATAACTTGTTTTATTAAATTCATACCCTCCACTCCAATGACTTGAATATAACTGTCACATTAAATAATAATATTTTAATAGTAAATCTTAGTTTTCTTAAAGATGGTGATGTATGTTAAGAAATCTATCAACCATAATATTATAAAATTGTGGGGTGTTACATACTTTTTTTTTGTGACACCACTAGTTATCACCTTAGTATCTAGTAAACATACATTCCTATGAATGAAAACCCATAACCTATTTTAATCTTCTGTGTGTTTGAATCTCCCCCCAACTTTTCACCTACATTACCATATAATGGATCACCCATTGTAAAACAGGAGGATGAATATTTTGATAATTTGATATATCAAAGGATCTACTTTATGAAGTCCTAGTGTTATTGAAACATCCCAGGTAAATGAAGAATACAAGATTTTTCAGATTTATAAATATTTGTGAATTAAATATTAATTTTACTTTAAAGGGGTTTCTATGTTCGATAGCGTACTCAATACGCTACAACGGGTTTCTTTGAAATCTTACGTTGCACACTAATAATATAATATTATTATTTTAAATGGTAGTTAAATCCTAGCTGTTGTATTGGCGGGAATGAATCAAACTAACTACAATATGATTATACATGTTTTTTAAATGTATTTACATTTATCCAATAAAAGTTAGAGGCTTAAAATGTGAATGAATCTAATTTTAAGCATAATTTACATTAAATGGTCAATTTTATGCCTTTTAATGGCGAACCATCTTAAATCTAGTTTTTGGACAATTTAATACAATCTATTTGACCAAATAAAATCCTTATTTAGAATGTGGACATCATAATTTACATTGTGTAAATTTTTTGGAAATTTTTTGATAAAGTTGATTTTTTAATGAATAGTGAAAAATATAGTATTTTAATTCAGAACCGTGTTTTAATCTAATTTATTTATATAGATAGATTATCTTTTTAATTGGTTTTAAAGTGTAATTAGAATATATTTTTACAATTTAATCCAATTTTTTTCATTGGAATTAATTTCACTTTGAATGTGGACATAAACAAGTGTTAATCTTTTGATAGTTATTGTTTCTTAAAAACACGCTATTTGTTTTGGCAGCGGGAATTAATATTAAATTAATTAATTAAAATTAAATGTTTTTAATTTGAAAAAATAGACATCATTTTTGAATTCGGAATATCAAATTAAGCTTTGACTAAATTTTTGGCATTTTTATGAAAAACATCATTTTTTATAAATAGTGAAACCACGTAGTAGTAGCTAAAAAAACTGACTTCTTCATTTAAATGAAATATTACCACTTCTGTGAATTGAATTTCAAACAACCGATATACATGGTTGTTATTAGTATGTAAAATATGGTACAATAAGATGAAAATAATTTTTTGTGAATAGTAACTTTTGACATTTATTTATCGCTGTTAAAGCTAAAGAGGGTAAATCAAGGTATAAATAAAATTATAATAATTCAAAATTACGTTAACACTAATACTAGCCAAATTGGATGAGTAATAGCCGATCATGGGAATCCTTGGGTCAATTTTTGGACCCCATTGAGACACTTATGAATGATAATGACACCTTAGATTAATTAATTTGATGTAAAGGCAAAAATGACAAAAACAAAACTCTTTTAGTAAATTAATATTTATATGGTGTTATATATGTAATATTTTTGACAATAAATATTATTTTGAAATATATAATGATTTCATACATCATGGTATTTTTATATAATTTTTAGACATCGAATAAATTAAATTATTTATGACACAATAATGATACAGTATTTACCTCAATAATAAATGATTTAAATAAATAAGATTATAATGATTAAAATATTATCCAAAACCTGTCCAATTGCTATTGGATGATTTTATTTTGCCCATTAGTGATCTTATCATCGACTCTAATTATTTTTGGACCTTTAGAAACCGAATGTCATTATATAACAAAATAATGGTTTCACACTTTCCTAAAGAGCCCCTCCTCTCCCTTATAAAATGAGACCACTTCAAACCAAATCCTCACACCTATAAAGCCTTTAAGATCATCCAAAATCTTCCCAATTAATCTCCATAAATCCCTCTCCTCCTCCTAGAAGCCTTACCTTAGACAGAAGACACTTCAAGAATTCCTTTTGGTTCAAACCAAAGGAAGCTACCCAAATTAATGGTAACAGGTTCTCTTAACTTATTTTCTTTTATTTTACTTCTCCAAACCAGAAACTCTTTTTATTACCCGTTTTATAGAAACTGCAGTATCATCAATATACTAGGATGTTGTTGTGAGAAGGATTATAACTACACTTACACACACCTCTATCTAATGGGTGAATAACATACTATTTTCGTGAATGGAAAACTAACGCCGCATGAAACGATGATTGTTCGATAATCTCCTAACACCACTCATGGTGGCCACTAAGATGGAACTGTATTTATATATGATATATATAATGTTTATGTTTTCTTTATGCTACTATATGTTTAATTTATAGCATACCTTTATGGTTTCCATTATGTGTAAACATGATAATTTCATTTGAGGAAGTGCAGACTACCACCCCCTCAAAGTGACATGACTCGTTCATCCCATACGTGGGACGTATAATGGATAGAGTTAATTATAATATATGATATTATACTGGAATTATTATATATCTATTTATCATTATGTTTTAATTCCATTAAAATAAGAAATTGAAATGAAAGTAGTGTTTATGCGTACGTACGGCTTACCGTCTCCATGAATGGTGCATTTCATTTCATACCTCCAAATGTTATGTAATATTAAATACATGAATATAATGGATATATATGATATATTTGATATTTAAATCATGAATATCTTTCTGAATATAATGGACTATTGACAACTTGGACAACATGTAAATATAAGGTGTTCATTTTTTACTCATGTTCCAAATATCTACAAAAGTACCATTATTAACTTGAATGATTACATAATGTTTATAACATGATATTAAGTGATATAAAAGGAATAATAAACTTGAAAAAGGTTCTTAATCAAGTATAAATTAACTTTAGTTTATTATTCAGGAGATTAAAGAACGATCGAGTCTAGTCGGACATGAGGTACGGGGCTTCGTCTCAATCTCTTTTCATTGAGGCATGTTATGTTTTAATACATGGATTTCTTTCATACGTTGGATAAAAACCCTTGACTTTTCAAAGGTAATATTTTTCTATGAAGCATTTTATTAAATGACAAAAAGGAATGTTTCTTTTAATGTAAGCGGTGACAACGACCTTTCCGCCGCCACGAGTATTATTTGTTCTTTGGCTTTCTTAACAAGCTGTAATGTTTTTTGAGGAAAATAAATGCCATATACTCTTTTATGTATTTTGGTATTGAAAATTGTTTTGATAAAGCATTCTTTTATGTCAATATTTTTAAGTTATATATTTTGATTATAATGTGGACATGTTTTTATTCCTTTATATTTGTTTTATGTGTTATGATTTTATAATGGTACTTGGACATTTGACGGGTGGTTATGTGATAAACCAAATAACGGGTGTTGCAGTGAAAACTAGGATGGGTGGTTACGTAATAAACTCCAATGCATTGGGTATGGAAGTCGTCCGTATGGATATTCCAATTGGTGATATGTGTGGAAGTCGACCGTATGGTTATTCCATTTAAGTAAGTTTATGAACCACGTTTCTTTTATATGTTATGTGTTCTTTACATGGGTAATATTTTGGTTATAATATGGTAAGTAGTGATATTTTATTCAGTGAAGTGTATTTACTACTTCATAAAGGTGAAAAGTATTACTTATGTTAAAGTATTCATGGTTTACTTGTTATTTTGAAAAAATAATAGTTTCCTTCATTGTGTATACCTTAATGAGCATTTTATTCTCATCCTAAGTTTTTGAAATGTTTTTCACAGGATATAATGTAGAACATGGTCATGGATGGGATCAAGGAAAAGTCATGATGTCTTTAACATGGAACTAGACATGACTCTTTTTTTTCAAGAGTTTTTGTTTTGTGAAGAAAATGGAAACTAAGTAGAAGTGTCTACTTTGTAATATTATGAGATGTAATAGTTATGTCCTAATTCTCTAAAACTATAAACCTAAAAAGATCCTCAATGTGAATTATTCATTTAATTCAATATTATGTAATTTTTTAAGGCCGAGTCCTTATAGTTGTTATCAGAGGTTGGTTTAGACAACTTTAGGAGTTAGGGTATTGTTAAATAAATGTCCATAAATTAATTTATTCTAATATTGAAATGATATAGCATTTACAGATTACCATGTTTCTTCGCTTAATATATTTCTGTGTTGAGAATGGTTTTTTGTGGAGGAAATAGGGCAGTTGTGAAGGAATGTCATACAGAGGGAAATGACCTTCCAAATCTGCATTTTGAGATGGTCAGAATCAAAATTGAATAGTTTACTGCAGTGATGTCTTAGTTGATTCAGGTGATAAATGGTGGTTGTGTTTATTGATGATATTTTGGTTTATTCCAAAAGTAAATAGGAACATGAAATTCATTTAAGGGTTGTCTTGCAAACCTTAAAAGAAAAGATACTGTATGTGAAATTCAAAAAGTGTGAGTTTTGGTTGCAACAAATTTATTTCCTTGGTCACATTGTTTCAAAAAATGGCATAATGGTTGATCCTGCTAAAACAAAAGTTCTTGAAGAATGGCCAAGACCCACAAATATAATCTAGATTCGTAGTTTTCTTGGTCTGGAAGGTTATTACTGAAGGTTCATTGAGAATGTTTCACGGTTAACTAGTCCAATGACTAAGTTAGCTCGAAAAGGTGTTAAGTTCATTTGGAAAAAAGAATGTGATGATTGTTTTCAGGAATTAAAAATAATATTGGTGAATTCTCTAGTTTTTGCACTACCTTCCAGAAATGGTGAGTTTGTCATTTACAATGATGCTTCATTGAAAGGACATGGATGTGTCCTTATGGATAATGATCAGGAAATTGGTTATGATTTACGTTATTTGAAACTTCATTAGTTAATTTACCCTACACATGATTTGGAATTAGCTGCTGTTGTTTTTTCTTTAAAAATTTGGAGTCATCATTTGTATGGAGTAAAATGTGAAATATATACTAACCACAACATTTTGAAGTATATATTCACTCAAAAAGAATTGAACATGAGATAGAGGAGATGGATGGAATTAATCAAGGATTATGATTGCACGATCCATTACCATCTGGGAAAAGAAAATAAAGGGGATGATTCTTTGAGTCGAAAAAGTAATGCTTCATTAACCATGTTATTTTTGGAACAAGATCCTTTGGTTTTTGATTTGATGAAATTTGGGATAGAAATTGTTGGTGCAGGAAATTCTTCTATTTTGTTTCAGGTTTTAGTGAAATCATCTCTATCAGATAGAATAAACAAAGGATAGAAATAAGATAGTGTGTTGTAGAAAAAGGTAGAGTTGGTTCAAAAGGGTATGTTTCCTGAATATAACATTGAGATTTTTTTTTAAAGTTTGGGTAGAGATTATGTGTGACTTTTGATTCAAAGTTAAAGAATGAGTTGTTATGTGAATCTCATAGTTCTCCGTTTTCAGTTCATCCTGGTAGTACTAATATGTACAAAGATATTTGGGAGTATTACTCATGGGATGGAATGAAAAGAGATATTTCTGATTATATTGTGAAGTTTTTTACATGTCAGCAGGTTAATGCAGAGCGGCAGTTATCGAAAGAGATTCTTCAGTATTTAAAGGTTCTAGAGTTGAAATGGGAAAATATATCCATGGACTTTGTTGTGGGATTATCAAATAAATCTCTAAGTAATAATTCAATCTGGGATATAGTTGATCAATTGACTAAATATGCTCATTTCCTACCTATTTTAGATACTTTGTCTCTAGATCAAATTGCTCGATTGTATGTTAAAGAGATAGTCAGGTCGCATGGTGTTCCCCTCTCCATTGTATCTGATCGTGATCCCAGGTTTACTTTTATCTTTTGGAAAGTCCTTCAGAAGTTGTTGGGTACTGAATTAAATTTTATTACAGCTTTTCATCCTCAATCAGATGGGCAGTCCGAACGAAAAATTCAGACCTTGGAGGATATGCTACGTGCTTGTTCACTAGATTACCAGGGAATTTGGGAGCAAAATTTTTCTTTGGATTAATTTTTTTATAATAACAGTTTTAATTACAGTATATAGATGGCTCTATTTGAGGAATTATATGGAAAGAATTGTCGAACTCTATCTTTTTGGGATGAAGTAGGTGAAAGGAGGCCGATGGGACCAGAATTGGTAGAAGAGATGGTAGAGAAAGATCAGTTGATTCAGAAGTACATGAGAACAACTCAGAGCAGACAAAAAGGTTATGCGGATAACTGGAGGAAGGATATTTCGTTTTAGGTAGGTGATCATGTATTTATCAAAGTTTCTCCATGGAAAAGTGTGATGCGATTTGGTATGAAGGGAAAGTTGAGTTCAAGTTTCATTGCACCATATGAAATCCTGGATAAAGTTGGATCAGTTTCATACATAGTGGATTTACATCCAAGTTTATCCCAGGTACACAATGTTTTTCATGTTTCGATGTTGAGAAAGTATATTCCATATCCAAATCATGTGTTGAGTCTAGAGGTAGTTCAGTTGAAAAAGAATCTCTCTTATGAAGAAAAACTAGTCCAGATTCTTGACTGTAGATAGAAAGTGCTGTGGAATAATGTAATTCACCAGGTAAATGTTTTGTGGAAAAACCATATGGTTGAAGAGGCAACGTGAGAATCTGAAAATTCTATGAGGGATAAATACCCCCCACTTATTTTGATAAGTGAATAAAAATTTCAAGGACGCAATTTCCAAAATGGGGGAAGGATGTAACATCCCAAGTAAATGAAGAATAAGATATTTTCATATTTATTAATATTTTTAAATTAAATATTAATTTTACTTTAAAGGGGTTGCTATGTTCGATAGCGTACCCGATACGCAACAACATGTTTCTTTGAAATCTTACGTTGCAAACTAATAATATAATATTATTATTTTAAATGGTAGTTAAATCCTAGCCATTGTATTGGAGGGAATGAATGAAACTAACTACAATATTATTATTCATGTTTGTTAAATTTATTTACATTTATCCAATAATAGTTAGAGGTTTAAAATGTGGATGAATCTAATTTTAAGCATAATTTACATTAAATGGTTGATTTACCACCTTTTAATGGTGAACCCTCTTAAATATAGTTTTGGTCACTTTAATACATTCTATTTGACCAAATAAAATCCTTATTTAGAATGGGGACATAAAAATTTACATTGTGTAAATTTTTGGAAATTTTCTAATAAAGTTCAATTTTTAATGATCAGTGAAAAATATTTTATTTTAATTCAAAACTACCTTTTAATCTAATTTATTTATATGGCTATATTATCTTTTTAATTGGTTTTAACGTTTAATTAGAATATATTTTTACCATTTAATCCAATTTTCTTCATTATAATTAATTTTACTTTCAAAGTGGACATAAACAAGTATCAATCTTTTGGTAGTTAATGTTTCTTAACAAAAAGCTATTTGTTTTGACACTAGGAATTAATTTTAAATTAATTAATGCAACATATATGTTTTGAATTTGAAAAAATAGACAACATTTTTGAATTCAGAATATCAAATAAAGCTTAGGCTGAATTTTTGGTATTTTTCTGAAAAACATCATTTTTTTTGATAAATAGTGAAACCACTTAGTAGTAGTTAAATAAACTGACTTTTTCTTTTAAATGAAATATTACCACTTCTGTGAATTGAATTTCAAAAATCCGATATACATGGTTGTTATTAGAAAGTAAAATATGGTTAAATAAGATGAAAATTATTTTTGTTGAATAGTAACTTTTGACATTTATTTACCGTGGTTAAAGGTAAATAGGACAATTCAAGGTAAAAACCAAATTATAATAATTCAAAATTATGTTAACACTTTTCCTAACCTTATTGGATGAGTAATGGAAGACCATGGGAATCCTTGGGTCAAATTTGGGATACCATGGAGCCACTTATGAATGATAATGACACTTTAGATTAATTAATTTAAAGTAAAGGCAAAAATGAAAAAAAAAACAAAAATCTTTTAGTAAATTAATTTTTACATGGTGTTATTTAAGTAATATTTTTTAATATAAATATTAATTGTAAATATAAAAATATTTCCTACATCGTGGTAATTTTTTTATAATTTTTAGTCATCGAATAAATTATATTATTTATGACACAATAATGATGCAGTATTTACCTCATTAATAAATGATTTAAATAAATAAGATTATAATGATTAAAATATTATCAAAAATCTGTCCAATTACTATTGGATAATTTTATTTCGACCATGAGTCATCTTATATTGGACTCTAATGTTTTTTGGACCTTTATAAACCAAATATCATTATATAATAAAATAATAGTTTCACACTTTCCTAAAGAGCCCCTCCTCTCCCATATAAAAGGAGACCACTTCCAACCAATTCCTCACACCTCTCGAGCCTTTAGGCTCATCCAAACTCTACACAATTAATCTACCTACATCCCAATACTTCTCCTAGAAGACTTAACTTAGGCAAAAGGAACTTCAAGAATTCCTTTTGGTTCAAACAAAAGGAAGCTACCCAAATTAAAGGTAACAGTTTCTCTTAACTTCTTTTATTTTATTTTATTTCTTCAACCACTAATGTAACTTCCCAGGTAAATAAAGAATATTAATTTTTCAAATTTATTAATATTTGTGAATAAAATACTAATATTATTTTAAATGTAATGCTATGATCGATGGCGTACCCAATACGCAACAACGAGTTTCTTTGAAATCTTACGTTGCACTCTAATAACAAAATAATATTATTTTAAATGGCAGTTAACGCCTAACCGTTGTATTAGAGGGAATGAATAGAAATAACTAAAATATGATTATATATGTTTTTTAAATGTTTTTACATTTATCCAATAAAATATAAAGGCTTAAAATAAGAGAAGAATTCAATTTTAAGCATAAATACTCTAAAATTCACTAAAAGATCGATTTATCGCCTTTTGATGGTGAACCCTATTTAATATAGTTTTGGTCACTCTTATACATTCTAGTGGAAAAAATAAAATTCTTATTTAGAATCATGACATCAAAATTTACTTTGTGTTAATTTTTGGTATTTTTCTGATAAAGTTCATTTTTTAATAAATAGTGAAAAATGTTGTATTTTAATTCAAAACCTCTTTTTCATGTAATTTATTTATATTATTATATTATCTTTTGAATTGTTTTTAAAGTCAAATTATAATATATTTTTACCATTTTAATCCAATAGTGTTCATTGGAATTAATTTCACTTGGAAATTGGACTTAACTAGTGTCAATCTTTTGATATATATAGTTTCATAAAAACACGCTATTTGTTCTGAAAACGAGAATTAATTATTTAATTAATTAATGAAACTTATATGTTTTGAATTTTTTAAAATATAAATCATTTTTGAATTCATAATATCAAATATATCTTAGTGTGAATTTTTGGTATTTTTCGGAAAAACTTCAATTTTTGATGAATAGTGAAACCACTAAGTGGTAGTTAAAAAACTCATTTTACGTTTAAATGAATCTTTACCACTTATGTGATTTGAATTTCAAAAATGTGACATACATGGTTGTCATTAGGATGTAAAATGTGTTTCAATGGGATTAAAATAATATTTTGGTGAATAGTAACTTTTAAGTTTTATTAATCGTGATTAAAGGTAATTAGTATAATTTAAGGTAAAGATATTGTTATAATAATATGAAATGACCTTAAAACATGTCCTACCCTTATTTTATGAGTCATGACCCACCAAAAAAATCCATGGGTCAACTTGGGGACCACATGGAGCCACTATGGTAGGAAAATTACATTAATAACTTTTTATTTAAAGTTAAAATTAAAATGTCACAAACATGTATTATTTTACTAAAAAAAATTTACATGGGGATATAAAAGTCATATATTTGACTAAAAATATTAATTAGAAAGATAAAAATATATCCTACATCATGATATTATTTTATAATTTTTTGACATTAAATAAATTAATTTATTTATGACACCGTGATGATGGAGTGATTACCTCATAAATGAATGATTTAAATAGAATGAAAAGATAGGGTAAAATCTAAGTCTTACACTTGACACATTCCTATTGGATGGGTTTATTTCTAAACCTTATCACCTTATCCTGGAAATATATTCTTTTGGGACCTTTAAAATCCGAAAATAATTTTATAATAAAGTAATATTTTATAACTTTCCAAGAGTGCCCATCCTCTTCTCTTATAAAAGGCCCCCACCTCTACAACCTTACCCCCACCTCTCAAGCCTTTGGCTCGGACACGATCTACCCATTTTTTCTGTCCACATCCCTCTCGTCATCCTAGAAGCCTTCCCTTAGGCAGAAAGCTCTTCAAGAAACCCTTTTGGTTCAAACCAAGGGGAGTTACCTGATTTAAAGGTAAAGTCTTCCCTAATGTCCTTTTGTTTTATTTTGCTTCTCCAACCACATAAAATATTTTTATTCATTTATTGTTTAACAAAACTAGTATCTTAAATATACTAGGATTTTGTTATGAGAAATATTATAGCTACACTTACACACACCTCCGTCTAATGGTTAAAGAACATACTGTTTCTGTGGATGGCGAATTACTGCCTCATGAAATGGTGATTGTTCAATCTTCTCCTACCACCTCACATAGTGGCCATTATGATGGAACTATTTTTATATAATATATATTATATTTATTTTCTCTCTCTTATTTTGTATTTTATATTTAAAACATACCTTTATGCTTTTCATGTTGTGTAAATGCGATAATTTCATACGAGGAAGTGTGGACTACCGCCCCCTCAAGTGATGTGACTCGTTCATGCAATACATGTAATGTATAAATAATGAAATTAATGAACATATGTGACCTATATAAAATATATATTATACTTTAATTATAATATATATATATCTCATTTATTTTTAATTCCATTAATATGACAAGGAAATGAAAGTAGCGTTCATGCGTACGTACGGCCTACCGTCTCCATGAACAGTGCATTTCATTTCTTTTTATCACCAAATGTTATGGAATATTATAAAAAGAATATTCACTGTCTATATATGATATTTAAATCATTAATAATATTCTGAAGATGATTTAATTATAACTACATGGACAATCATTTTTAAACAAGTTCATTTTTGACTCATGTACCAAACATTGACAAAAACATCTGATATGAACTCACATTATTAACCAATTATTATAACATTATAATATGTTATATGAACTGAAAAATAATCATTAAAAGAGGTCCTTAAGAAATTATAAATTGACCAAAGTTTATTATTCAGGAATATAAGGAAACAAACAAGACAAGTCGGACTTGAGGTAAGGGATCCTACCTCTCTCTTTCTTTTTAAGTACTCTTTTTTATGTAACTTACATTAAGCTCCTCTTTATTATGTTGGGGGATGTTATTTTATATTATTATTGATCTAAATTTTATTTTAATATGATGACAGACCCTATTTGATCTCATCAATCCATTTTTGGATGTTTTATGTGGCGCCGTTAGGCTGCCGAATTTTCATAAGGGGATTTTCATCTCACTTTTTATTCCCGTGAGATTCATGCTACATTGGCCACTATTTCCTTTTGTGTGGTGTATTTACTGCCCATTATTTTACTATTCTTATAATATAATCTCATTTATGGGTATTTACATCTTCATTTTAAGACCCTTCTTTCATGGGGTGTACGTTTCGATAGTTGCTCAAATCGGTAAGGGAACCTTTCACACTCTTCTTTTTAAAAGACTTATTTTATTATGTCTTTTAATTTACATATTTATATGTTGGGATATGTTCTTCTAAATCTATATTGATGTAAATTTTATGTCCAAGTGATGAGATACCATTTTATTTCTCATCAATTAATTTTATGAATTTTAAGGTGACGTCGTTAGGCTGTCGAATTTTACTAAAGGAACTTCTTAACCCAATTTCGATTTCATTGGGTTCAACTTGTAGTTATTGAATATGTCATCCTATGAATATGTGTGAATGACCTTTGGTTGTTTTACACTTAATATACACTTATATTGGGTGTATTTATATTTGTCACACATAATTATGAGATTGATTAATCCTTAATTTAGGGATACATTTTTATAAGGGACTTCGTCTCAATCTCCTTTCATTGAGGCATATTTTGGTTTATAAACAACCTTCTTTTATACGGTGTATTAACCCCATTGACATTTATATTTATTCAAAAGGAATATTTTTTATATGAAGCATTTTACTAAAAGACAAAAGGGAATGTTTTTTCGTACGTATGCGGTTACAACGACTTCTCTGCCGCCGTGACCATTATTTGAGTTTTGGATTCCTCAACAAGCCATAACATTTTTTAAAATAAAAAATAAAAACCATGATTTACCTTTCTTTTATTTTGGTATTGAAAATGGTTTTCATAATGTTTTTATTATATCAATTTGTTGTATTGATATCTTTTGATTGAAATGTGGAAATGTTATGTTTCCTTTATGCATGTTTTATGTGATACGATTATGTTATGGTTCTTGGGCATTGTTATGAAGACTGGTGGTTCCATGATAAAATAAGGGCGGGTGAGCCTGATATAGCTCTCCAAGTCATTTGGTAACGCGAAGGAGTAAAACTATAAGGTTTCTTTGAAGATATTTAGGGAATATATTATGATGGGTATTCCAAATGTAACCATGACGGTTACTCCCTACGTAAGAATGTTATGAATGCCTCAAGTTTACTTTATGTCTTATGCTTCCTATGAGTTATTCATAAATCTTATGATTTCATTAGGTATGATAAAGTGCTTATGTTTTATGAGTAAAGTATGATTTCATTGATTCTTATGTATACATGGACTAATGTTTTCATTACATATTGTTATAACACTTACTGAGCTTTTTATGCTCATCCCAAGTTTTTTTAAATGTTATTCACAGGACATAAAGTGGAATTGGGTCAAGGATGGGATCAAGGAAATGTCATGCTAACAAAAACAATAACTAGACATGACTCTTTTGTTCAAGAATATTTATTTTGTGAAAAAATGGAAACTGAGTAGATGTGTCTACTTTGTAATATTTGAGATGTAATAGTTATGTCCTAATTACCTAAAACTCTAAACCTGAAAATATCCTCAATGTGAATTATCCAATTTAATTCAAGGTTAAGAAATGTTTTAAGGCCGGGTCCTTATAGTTGGTATCAGAGGCCGGTTTAGACAACTTTAGGGATTAAGAGTTTTCGTTAAACACATGATTAGTCCCTATGTTTATTTTCTTAGTTAAATCCTTATTTTATAACTTTTTCAGAACAAGGAAATGGACGGAGGAGGATCTCAAACGACATTATTATCTCTTCTTGATGACTTACTTGCAATATTTTTTGCAAAGTCATGTTCGGATGATTGTGAAACGTTTTCTAGCATACAACTCACTTGAAAGCAGCTGTTTGAGATATCAAACACCTCCACTATACCTCGTTATCATCGTGGATCATGGGTTGTATTTAGAAAAATCCTATTTTCACAATATTCTCATATTTTCAAGAAAGGTAGATATTATCAAGGCATTTTCCAATATTTTACCTTATCACAATATTTTGAAGCATATTGTGATTTTAAAGAAGGTGCTGAAGAAGGAGACCATTTTGCAACCTATTTATATTTTCTTTTAAAATATAGTCTCTCTACACATACCTATGGTATTTTAAAATGACCATTAATTGAATGTTTCAACTCAAATTCGGTCCGACTATTTTATAGAAATCATGTTTTATCAGATGTCTTGAAAATTATATGTCATACATGATTATTTTCCAAAACTATTTTTCTGTGAACACCCATATGACCCATGTTGTACAAGGTGTATTTGGATGGAGAAATAAAATGATTTTGAATGATCTCTAAATCATTGTTTCAATGCATAGACCTTCTACCTACATGAACAGGATGACGATGAAACCAAATGGACACCATGATCAAGGTATGATGTTCTTCTTTTTTGGGAATCATTTTATTTTATGGTGGTGAAATAATACTTCAAGGATTAAGATTTTTAGATCGTAATGAATTTGGATGAAAATGGGAGGTATAAGGAAACCATTGAGGTTAAATTATGTTATGATTATTTTTGAAGATTTTATCTCTTTTTGGGGAATGTTTTAAGAATTATATAATTTTGGAAAAAGGACAACACACAGACCGCGTGACAACCCATCGCATCGGAAAAAGCTGCGGGAATCAAACCCACAACCAAAGTGCGACTGGTATTTATCACCTACCATTGGACTGCATGAAGTCCATGGTTAGTATAACTAATTCTTTTTTAGTTAGAGGATATTATGAATCAGGAATAAGTCGATTTTGGGTTATCTAGGAAATTATTGACCTATCATAGAGGATATATGATTAGGTTAATTACTTTTCAATAGGAGACATTAAGAGCAACTGATGTTATTTGGAGATAAATGTTAATTTTACCTTAGAAGACTATGTGATTAAATACTTAAAATATTTGGGTTTCAATCTTAGTTTGGTTTACATTGATGAATTTTATGGATAACTATTTATTGAATGGACTTTGATGATCTTGGGGTTTTGTTGGACAAATTTTGGAGATTAAGAGTAGTGTTTCTTTTTTTTAATGGATTATCCTTTTTGGGTATTATCTGATCTCGTACTAACAATTTTGGTTTTGGTTATGGTCTAAGGACTTGGTAAATATATAGTTCTCTTTTGTGGATTAGGTTATTCTCAAGAAGTTGTTTATAGTACTCTTAATATGAACAAGTCTTCTTAAATACTCATCATTTGTAGAAAGTATATGTTTGTGTTAGAAATATAGTAAAAGATAAAAGTATACACGACAAGTAAGTATGTTCCCTTATGATTTATTTAAGCTCATAAATAAATTCATCAATGAAAAGTAACTTAAAACAAAAATGTTTTCTGTTAACTTTTCCTACTGGGGAATCTAATACCGCTTAACCCATCACAAGTTTGTGATTTTCTTGTGGTTAACTTTCTCCTAATCATGTTTTTTATCACTCTCCATAAGAACATGACCCTTTATTTTCTCTTCCATGTCCTTGTTTTTCTACATGGAATCCTAGTATGGGTTAACTAGGGTGACCTCTGCACTTCCCTTTCTTTCTTTTAAAGTGAAAATTTAACTTACTCCTTTTCCGATGTGGGGATTTCAATGATGTTTCCAAGCCCAATTTTAAAATTGCAAGGACGTAATTTCCAAAAGGGGGGAAGGATGTAACATCCCACATAAATAAAGAATATTACTTTTTCATATTTATTAATATTTGTTAATAAAATATTAATATTACTTTAAAGGGAACTCTATGCTCGATGGCGTAACCAATATGCAACAACGAGTTTCTTTGAAATCTTGTGTTGCACTCTAATAATAAAATAATATTATTTTAAATGGTAGTTAATGCCTAGCTGTTGTATTTGCGGGAATGAATAGAAATAACTAAAATATGATTATTTATGTTTTTTAAATGTTTTTAAATTTATCTAATAAAATATAAACGGCTCAAAACTAGAAAAGAATTCAATTTTATGCATAAATAATCTAAAATTCACTAAAAGGTCGATTTATCACCTTTTGATGGTGAACCTTATTTAATATAGTTTTGGTCACTCTTATACATTCTACTAGACCAAATAAAATTATTATTTAGAATTGGGACATCAAAATTTACTTTGTGTAAATTTTTGGCATTTTTCCGATAAAGCTCATTTTTTTAATGAATAGTGAAAATTGTTTTATTTTAATTCAAAACCTCTTTTTAATTTAATTTATTTTTATGATTATATTATCTTTTTAATTGGTTTTAAAGTCCAATTATAATATATTTTTACCATTTAATCCAATAGTGGTCATTGGAATTAATTTCACTTTGAAATTGGACTTAAACTAGTGTCAATCTTTTGATATATATTGTTTCATAAAAACACGCTATTTGTTCTGACAACAGGAATTAATTATTACAATAATTAATGCAACTTATATGTTTTTAATTTTGTAAAATAGAAATCATTTTGGAATTCTTAATATCAAATATAGCATAGGGTAAATTTTTGGTATTTTTCTGAAAAACATCAATTTTTGATGAATAGTGAAACCACTAAGTGGTAATAAAAAAACTGATTTTTCGTTTAAATGAAACTTTACCACTTATGTGATTTGAATTTCAAAAAACTGACATACATGGTTATCATTAGGATGTAGAATGTGGTTCAATGGGATTAAAATAATTTTTTGGTGAATAGTAACTTTTAAGTTTTATTAATCGCAATTAAAGGTAATTAGTGTAATTTAAGGTAAAGATAATGTTATAATAATATTAAATGACCTTGAAACGTGTCCTACCCTTATTGGATGAGTCATGGCCGACCATGAAAATCCATGGGTCAACTTGGGGACCCCATGGAGCCACTTTGGTAGGAAAATGACATTAATAACTTTTTATTTAAAGATAAAATTAAAATGTCACAAACATGTATTGTTTTACCAAACAAAATTTTTTACATTGGGTTCTACAAGTCATATGTTTTACTATAAATATTCATTAGAAAGATAAAACGATTTCCTACATCATTATAGTTTTATATATTTTTTATACATTAAATAAATTAATTTATTTATGACACCGTGATGATGCAGTGATTACCTCATAAATGAACGATTTAAATAAAATGACAATATAGGGTAAAATCTAAGTCTTAAACTTGTCAAAAACCTATTGGATGGGCGGATTTCGAAACATTATCACCTAAACCTCGAAATATATTCTTTTGGGACCTTTAAAATATGAAAAGAATTTTATAATAAAGTAATTTTTTATAACTTTCGAAGAGTTCCCCTCCTCTTCTCTTATAAATGGCCCCCACCTATACCACCTTACCCACACCTCTCAAGCCTTGGGCTCAGACAAGCTCTGCCCATTTTTTCTCTCCAAATCCCCCTCTTCATCCTAGAATCCTTCCCTTAGGCATAAATCTCTTCAAGAAAACCTTTTGGTTCAAACCAAGGGGAGTTACCCGATTTAAAGGTAAAGTCTTCCCTAAGTTGTTTTTTTTTTATTTTGCTTCTCCAACCCCTAAAATATTTTTATTCCTTTATTTTCTAACAACAACATTATCTTAAATATAATAGGATTTTTTTATGAGAAATATTTGAGCTACACTTACACACACCTCCATCTAATTGTTAAAGAACATTCTATTTATGTGGATGGCGAATTACTGCCTCACGAAACGATGATTGTTCTATCTTCTCCTACCACCTCTCATGGTGGACATTATTATGGAACTATTTTTATATGATATATATTATATTTAGTTTCTCTCTAGGATTCTGTATTTTACATTTAAAACATACCTTTATGATTTTCATGTTGTGTAAATGCGATAATTTCCTACGAGGAAGTGCGGACTACCACCCCCTCAAGTGATGTGACTCATTCATGCAATACGTGGAATGTATAAAGAATGAAATTAATGAACATATGTGACATATATAACATATATATTATACTGTAATTATAATATATATCTCTCATTTATTTTTAATTCCATTAATATGACAAAGTAATGAAAGTAGGGTTCATGCGTACGTACGGCCTACCGTCTCCATGAACGATGAATTTCATTTCTTTTTATCTCCAAATGTTATGTAATAGTATAAAATGAATATGTACTGGATATATATGATATTTAAATCATTAATACTATTCTGTAGATTATTTACTTATAACTACATGGACAATCATTTTCAAACAAGTTCATTTTTGACTCATGTACCAAACATCGACAAAAATGTCTAATATGAACTCACATTATTAACCAATTATTATACCATTATAATATGTGATATGAAATTAATAATAGTCTTTAACTTATGTCCATAATGAATTATAAATTGAACAAAGTTTATTATTCAGGAATATAAGGAAACGAACAAGATAAGTCGGACTTGAGGTAAGTGATCCTACCTCTCTCTTTCTTTTTATGTACTATTTTTTATGTAACATACTTTAAGCTCCTCTTTATTATGTTGGGGGATGTTATTTTATATTAATATTGCTGTACATTTTATGTTAATATGATTATATACCCTATTTGATCTCATCAATCCATTTTTGGAAGTTTTATGTGGCGCCGTTAGGCTGCCGAATTTTCATAAGGGGATTTTCATTTCACTTTTTATTCCTGTGAGATTCATGCAACATTGGCCACTATTTCCTTTTGTGTGGTGTATGTACTACCCATTATTTTACTATTCGTATAATATACTCTCATTTATGGGTTTTTACATCTTCATTGTATGACCCTTCTTTCATGGTGTGTACATTTCGAAAGATGCCCAAATCGGTAAGGGAACCTTTCACACTCCTCTTTTTAAAGGACTTATTTTGTTATGTATTTCAATTTACATATTTTTATGTTGGGATATGTTCTTATATATAATTATTGATTTAAATTGTATGTCCAAGTGATGAGATGCCATTTTCTCTCTCATTAATTAATTTTATGAATTTTATGGTGACGCCGTTAGGCTGTCGAATTTTACCAAAGGAACTTCTTAACCCAATTTCGATTTCTTTGGGTTCAACTTGTAGTTATTGAATATGTTATCCTATGAATATGTGTGAATGAACTCTGGTTGTTTTACACTTAATAACCAATTATATTGGGTGTTCTTATATTTTTCACACATAATTATGAGATTGATTTATCCTTAATTTAAGGATACCTTCTTTATAAGGGACATCATCTCAATATCCTTTCATTGAGGCATATTTTGTTTTATACACAACCTTATTTTATATGGTGTATAAACCCCTATGACTTTTATGATTATTCAAAAATAATATTTTTTATATTAAGCATTTTACTAAATGAAAAAAGTTAAGGTTTTGTCGTACGTATGCGACGACGATGACTTCTATACCGCTGGGACCATTATTTGAGTTTCAGCTTCCTCTACAAGCCATAACTTTTTTTAAATGAAAAATAAATATCATGATTTACTTTTCTTTTATTTTGGTATTGAAAATGGTTTTCATAATGTTTTTATTATGTCAATGTGTTTTATTGATATCTTGTGATTGAAATGTGGAAATGTTATGTTTCCTTTATGGATGTTTTATGTGATACGATTATGTTATGGTTTTTGGGCATTGTTATGAAGATGGGTGGTTCTATGATAAATTAAGGGTGTGTGAGACCTATATAGCTCTCCAATGAATTGGGTGATTCAAAGGAGTTAAGTTCTAAGGTTTCTCTAAGAGATTTAGGGAATATACTGTGATGTGTATTCCAAACGTAACCATGAGGGTTACTCCCTACGAAAGAATGTTATGAATGCCTCAAGTTACCTTTATGCCTTATGTTTTCTTTGAGTTATTCATAAATCTTATGATTTCATGAGGTATGATAAAGTGCTTATGTTTTATGAGTAAATTATGATTTCATTGATTCTTATATATACATGGACAAATATTTTCCTTCTGTATTGTTGTAACCCTTATTGAGCTTTTTTTGCTCATCCCACGTTTTTTGAAATATTTTTCACAAGATATAAAGTGGAATAAGGTTAATGATGGGATCAAGGAAATGTCACACTGTCTAAAACAAGAACTAGACATGAATCTTTTGTTCAAGAGTTTTTATTTTGTGAAAAAAATGGAAACTGAGTAGATGTGTCAACTTTGTAATCTTTGAGATGTAATAGTTATGTCCTAATTCTCTAAAACTCTAAACCTGAAAATATCCTCAATGTGAATTATTCAATATAATTCAATATTAAGTAATGTTTTAAGGCTGATTCCTTATAACTAAAATATTTTTATTCCTTTATTTTATAGAAAAAAAGTGTCCTCAATATACTAGGATGTTTTTATGAGAAGGATCCAAACTACACTTACACACACCTCCATCTGATGGGTGAAGAACATACTGTTTCCATGGATGGAAAACTAACGCCTCACAAAACAATGATTGTTCGATTATCTCCTACCACCTCTCATGGTTCCCATTAAGATGGCACTGTATTTATATATGATATATATTATGTTTATGTTTCCTTTATGCTTTTGTATTTTTCCTTTATATCATACCTTTATGGATTCCATTATGTGTAAACACGATAATTTCATTTGAGGAAGTGTGGACTACCGCCCCCTCAAAGTGATATGACTCATTCATGACATTTGTGGTACATATAAAAGATGGAGTTAATTATATTATATGATATTATACTGGAATTATAATATATCTATGTATCATTATGGTTTAATTCCATAAAAATAAGAAATTGAAATTGAAGTAGTGTTCATTCATACGTACGGCTTACCGTCTCCATGAACGGTGCATTTCATTTCTTACCTTCAAATGTTATGTATTATTAAATACATGAATATACTGGATATATATGTTATATATGATATCTAAATCTTGAATATAATTCTTAATATAATGGACTATTGACAACATGGACAACTTGTAAATATAAGGTGTTCATTTTTGATTCATGTACCAAATATCTACAAAACGACCATTATTAACTTGAATGATTACATAATGTTTATAAAATGATATTAAGTGATATAAAAGGAATAATAAACTTGAAAAGGGTTCTTAATAATGAATAAATTAACTTTAGTTTATTATTCAAGATATTAAAGAACGATCGAGTCAAGTCGGAGACCAGGTAAGGGACTTTGTCTCAATCTCCTTTTATTGAGGAATATTATGTTTTAATACATGAATTTATTTTTTACGTTATATAAAAACCCTTGAATTTTCAATGGGAATATTTTTCCATGAATAGTTTTACTAAATAACAAAAAGAAATGTTTCTTTTAACATAAGCGATGAGAACGACCTTTCTGCCGCTGCGAGTATTATTTGTTCTTTGGCTTCCTTAACATGCCGTAATGTTTTTTTAAGGAAAATAAATACCATAAATTCTTTTACATATTTTGGTATTGAAAATGGTTTTGATAAAGGATTCTTTTATGTCAATATATTTAAGTGATATATTGTGATTAAAATGTGGACATGTTTTTTTACCTTTATATTTGTTTTATGTGTTATGATTTTATAATGGTACTTGGACATTTGGAGGGTGGTTATGTTATAAACCAAATGACGGGTGGTGCCGTGAAACCAGGATGGGTGGTTACGTTATAACCTCCAATGCATTGGGTATGGAATTCAGCCGTATGGATACTCTAATTAGTGATTTGTGTGGAAGTCGACCATATGGTCATTCCATTTAAGTATGTTTATGTCCCAAGTTACATTTATATGTTATGTGTTCTTTACATGGGTAATATTTTGGTTACAAAAAGGTACATAGTGATCTTTTATTCAGTGAAGAGTATTTACTACTTCATAAAGGTGAAAAGTATTACTTATGTTAACGTATTCATGGTTTACTTGTTCTTTTGAAAAAATAATAGTTTTCCTTTTTGTGTATCACTTACTGAGCTATTTATGCTCATCCCAAGTTTTTGAAATGTTTTTCATAGGAAATAATGTGGAATAGGGTCAAGGATGTGATCATGGAAAATTCATGTTGTCTTAAACATGGAACTAGACATGACTCTTTTTTTTTCAAGAGTTTTTTTGTGTGAAGAAAATGGAAACTGAGTGGAAGATTCTACTTTATAATCTTATGAGATGTAATAGTTATGTCCTAATTCTTTAAAAATATAAACCTGAAAAGATCCTCAATGTTAATTATTCGTTTAATTCAACATTACTTAATGTTTTGAGGTCAGGTCCTTATAGTTATTTCCCTAGATTAGACATAAAATAGTCGATGGATCCCACTATGAATACAATGTCTGGTCGAGTGCATATCATGGAATACATAAAGATATCACCCACTACTGAAAACATAATTTTCTCTATGTACTAGACCACATCTTCTATTTTTATACTCTTTCACCATTGATAATATGAAATTTCCTTCCAACGATTTGATTCTGGCTTATATATGAACTTTTTAAACCATTTTATTATCCTTAAGATGTGATCTATCTAATATAACACCAAACTCATTGCTTTATTGTCTCTCTTAGTTAAGATTCCCAAGATATTTTTGTCCACCCTATGTTCTTTCATTATAAATATTATGAAAAAAATCATTCATTAGTTATGGAATCCTCATAATTTTCATATTATATAAGATCATTTCATCCATTTATAGAAGTAGGATGATGTAACTAACAAACTTAAATTACTAATAGTGGAAACAATGATATGTGTTAATTTTCATGAAGCTTTTACCTTCCATGAACGTGTATAATTTATAATTTCACTCTCTTGGTTCTTGTTTCAAAATGAATAGGATTCTATTATGCTTACACACCATGTTTTTATTTCGATTGTCCACACAAACCACCAATTGTTTTATGTAAATTTACTTCCTTAAATAATCATGAAGTAACACTATTTTAAAATCCATATACTTTGGATGAATAATTTTAGTTGCAACCATTCTCAGTAAAAACCTAATGTTGTGTGATTAACCACCAATAAAAATATTTCAAAGAATTTTATTACTTCCTCCTACTAATATCCTTTTCTGAAAAACATAACAATGTACCCTCTTCTACAACCTATTTATTATTTCGAATGGAATCCAAATTTGTTATCAAATGATTTTTACCATTGTATTTTTGTTAAATATAATATTTTGTTTGAATGAAATGAATCCAACACACATTTCATAGCTAAATCCCAATTTTTAGAATCACTAATACATGTTGATTATTCTAAGCTCTAAGGACATCTAATAAATATTAGATGTATGAAATTACTATTAGTTACAAACCTCTAAACTAGTAATTTAATCCTAATAGATCTCCACAATTCATTTTGTTTCTCTTCTATTTATGATACTACATCATTTGCAGATTTATCTTCTGAAAATTTAATTTTAGATGGAATAGTTATAGAGAACTATGGAATATATTTTTCTAACCTAAGTTCTAAAATGTTATCAATAAACTCTAAATGACTTGTATCTTTCAAGAACCACCATTCAAATCCTCTCGATAATATGATTAGTTGATTATTTATTCTCTACTTCCTTTTCGACCATGTTTTTCTATTTTCATAAGACCTTCTCATTGAAAAGAAAATTATGAATTTTAACTACATTCCTATTTTTATTATCCATTTTTTGGAGAACTAAGTTTTAATTTATGTATCCTAAAAATAAAATTTTCTAGGACTTAGCTTTATGTTTTCACCTATCCTTGAAATTTATATGGATATAGGCTATGTTGTAAAAAAAAAATTAGGTGGTTTACTTATGTTTTTTTCTAGACCATAACTACATTAGAATCTTCCACCCTAGTAGTGCTGATGAACACATGTTAACTAAGTATATTTCATAGTTTAACACTTATTCCCAAATCACCTTGGTCATTTTGAAATGTAAAATTATGCTCATGTATTTTTTTGTTAACATATGATTTTTTCAATCTATCACATCACTCTACTCTCATGTCTAGGGTATAATATTTTCTATCCAGATTCTTTTATCCTAGTATTAGTTCTAGAAATTCCTTCTGGTATATTCACCACTTATATCAGACCTTAATTATTTTATATTTATTTTGGTATCTCTTTCAACCATGTACTTCCATCAAAAAAATCCTTTCAACATCTAAAATATTTTTCTTTAGAAATTAAACCCATAATTTCCTCATTGAATCATAAATGAAAGTTAAAAAGTATTGAGACCCACTGTGAGATTAGACTAGAGAAGGATCCCAAACATCATTTCAAACATATTAGAACATATGAGATCTAGTATTCATTCCATTAAATTTGAAAAATAACATTATCTTGTTTTAAGTATATAACTCATAGCACTTATGATTTTAGTGTTATTGACCTTTAGTAAAACTATTCATTATAAATTTCAAGTTATTCTCATTGAGGTGTCTTATATGAAAATTCCCTAACTCTTATCATTAAGAATTTGTTACTCTAGGAAATTCCCACCCATATGAAATTTTAACTAGATGTAGGGTTCTATTATTTATACCTCTATACACACCATGGATCCTTGAGTAATATTCCATACTCCATTCACATATCTATTTCCAATAACTACTTTATCCAACTAGCTGATGAATATTAGGTTACTTCATAGAAATTGTTTGTGAAAAAGTTGTTTTAAACTTCAACAAGATTTAATTAAACATCTAAATGTAAACATTGACCTTGCCCACAAAAATAAAAAATTTAATTTCATATAATTAAACTTTTCTAAATTATTTGAGAACAAAATATACCATGCTTCCTTCCCTTTTGTATAATGAAATGATTATCCATAATCAATCACACATGATTCAACTAGAATGTTGAAACTCAACATTATATTGTTAAAACATTAAATTTAATTAAAAAACATGAACATCAGCCCTTATGCAGTTCGCCATGTGAGTCCTATAGTCTTTCTTGAGATTTCCTCTCTTCTTATAGTGCTAATATATAGGTCCAAGTTTGGTTTATTTACCTTTAATACTCACACTGGACTTATTTTATGATTTCCTCTTACTTTTATTCCAATGAAGAGACCATCCTCTACATATAACATTCTTTGTTGTTTCTATAAGTTCTTGGACATCTCTCCATATTATAACTTCAATTAGAATGAAATTTCTGACATTGTCTATCAACATGATACTTTTCTAGAAGGTTTATAATACATTGCAGTTCCATTGCATTAAGAATCACTGAGATGTATATTTATTTCAGTATGATATATGGGCATTAATGTTTGATGTGAAATAAGATCCTCATGGAAGGAGATGTGTCGTGAATGATGAGTGCTTTGTATATCCGTGGAGAGCATCTTGAGCATGATAGGGTCATATAAAAATCCTCACAACAACTGTCACATTATTTATTTTATGGTATTTTAGATCATACAATCTGTTTCTTTTGTTTAGGGTCTTTTAGATCGAACTATATGTTTCATTAGTTTACGATATTTTAGCTCGAGCCATCTATTCCTTTAGTTTGGGGTATTTTAGCTCAGACCATTGGGATACCATGTAGTTTAAAGTCTTATCATCAGGAATTTTATGGAATATGGGGATGTAAAATAGGGGTGACTCAAAACAAAATGGGATGCGGAGTTCTGTCATAATGTTGTTGGGGCTCACAGGGAATGGAGTTCCTTTTTTAAAAGGAGGAGATGTCTTTAGTTTCAAGGTTAAATCGCTTATGAATCGACAGCATGGAAAATCAATGCTGATCTCTACTCTTTTCCATGGGATATGAAATATTAATTTGGTGGAAATGGTTGAGGGTGAAATACTAGGGAATATTGGCCTCTCTATATAGTTGGAATGTGGGTGATGTATGTCACAATCCAAAAGTTTGAGCCGAGTTATATGGAATGGGGTAGAAATTATAGGTATATCACTTAATACTATTGCGGTGTCAGGTTCCTCCATGGTGTCATTGAGGCTCATAAAGATTAGGTGGCCTTTTATACTGGGCCAAGATGTTTCTGGTTGGTGGTTCTAAGCCCTTGCATCAATAGCATGTCCAAGTGGAGAGATATATAATCCTTACCAGGTCCTATTAAATCTTTATGAAGGCTCAAACATCAAGATGATGATGTTGGATATATATGGAAGGCTATCCAGGAAGGGTTATGGAACCCTAGGGTAACATAGCTCTTAATTTTACTGCCTGAGCCCTATGCCTTGTGGTTTTGAATAATGATGTGTGGTCCATCAAAAGGTTCAAGAATGAAGGGACACATTATGGCTTTGAGAATGGGTATAAAACATGGTGATGCAATGTTGAGGATATCATATTTTCTTGGATATTCTAATGATGAGACTATAAATTATAGTCCAAAGGGATCAGGTCATGAGGAAGATATGGGGAAATAATTTGGTGTAACCAATAACACAATGGGGTGATGGGTTCCACCTTAGTGACTTCAGGCTCCCAAGAATAAGAAATCCCTTTACACCAGACCAAGATGTATCTGGATGGTGGGTTTGATCCCTTGTATCAATAGCATGGACAAATAGAGAGACATGTTTCCTCTTCAGGGTAAATGAAATATTTTTGGTGACCTGAGTTGTTATAGATCATGAAGTGGGATATTTGGAAAATGTAAGATCCATGAAGGGTTTAAGTACCCTGAAATTTGCACCAAAACCGTTCAAACATATTATCATGGTGAAGAGATGTGAAGAATCATTACTATTATTTTTTCCTGGACTAAGGGGTCTAGGTAACATAAATCTTCTTTTATTAGGGATACAGAATAGACACTATGAGACTTATGGATGATTTATTTATTCCCTAATATTTTCCTAAAATCTGGAAATGATGTGTTTAGTGGGTGGAGAATCGACTTTTTTCAGCTCTCCCTTTGAATGTTTTTGACCTGACAAGTTTTGTGTCTATTTCATTAGAAGATTAAGTTATTTCAATTTGGACAATTATGTCCTAGAGTTTAAGGTCACATATCATTGACCAAGGTGTGATCAATTTATGTTCATTACACATGGACCTTGTAATTGGGATGATACACTAGAAAATTATTAAGATATCTAAGGCCAAGATTACTCCAACATCCTTCTGAACAGGCAGTGGAGACATTGTAAATCATGGATCATGGTACTCAGGTCATGAGTGAGAATATGTGATGATAATTCTATGGGAAACCTATAATACAATGGGGTGACGAGTTCCACCTTAGTGATTTCAGGCTCACAATAATTAGAAAAACCATTACTTAGGGCTATGATATCTCCTGTCGGGGGGTCTGGGCCCTCGCATCAAAATCATTGTAAGAACCCGGATCTTCCTTTCATGTACGCTTTTCCTTTTTCTGGAGTTTTTAATAAAAATGCAGTTTCTGGAAAATTTCAAAGTACATGTCGTGTACTCTCTGAGTACACACCGTGTACTCTTCTCTGACTCGAAACTATGTGATGTCTGTGCCCGGGCCACACACACGGTGTATAGGGGTGACGTGGAGGCCGATTTTGGAGGAGTACAGAAAAACCCACTACACGCCGTGTACTTTAAAAATTCACACCGTGTACTTTTTTTTTCACTAAACGGACCGGGGTCGTGCCTCATCGCCATAATCACATTCTTCTAGGTCTGGTTCATCCGAGAGTGACCCATACGACCAGATCATCCCCGAGCTCCCACCACTTCGTCCGTTCTCCGATTCGGGCATGGTCCATTGTGTTGGAAGCACAGTAGTGAGTTCTACCTTCTGCTTGATCCTTGTTTTCCAATTCTTCCTCTTTATCAAGTTATCTAAGGTTGAACGTTTTGTGCGTTTTCTCAGATCTACGATGTTATAGGGGGAATTAGACATCTCGGTTCAAGTATATCGATCACCTAGGATTGAGGTAGGTGTTTTGTGCCTTAATTTTCAATGTCCCTGAGTTTTATGTGCAAATTCCACCAATACCCGTGAACGGTGTATTGCGTGTTTAAATTTTTTCCCTCGTTGTTTTCTTGCCTTGCTATTATGATTGTGTAGAGGTAAATTGACCTTGTTAGATGATAATTTGTTGTTCTTGGATGTAATTTCCCTTTCTTTGTTCTGTTTATGACCTTTGGGTCTCGTTTGCCTTTGGATGCTACACCTATTTTCATGCCTTGTAGTTATAGGATGAAGTGAAACTCATGAAATGCTTGTTAACTTATAGGTTTTTTAGCTAAGTAGCTCTATATGTGTACATTGGTTAGCCAAGTTTCTCTATAGGTGTACTTTGGCCTTATAGCATTATTATGCACAGACTGGCATGAGGCTGAGAGAACCTGGTGCTGTAGACTATAAGGGATAGACCGAGTGAGCTTCCTAGAGAGTATTAGATATTACAGACTATAGAGGGGATGGACCGAGTGAGCTCTCAGAGAGTCGTGGGTATTATAGACTACAGGAGGGTAGACCGAGTGAGCTTCCTCAGGGAGTCTTACCTTTTTTGAATGTCTTTAAGAACCTTCTTAGGCTAGAGGGGGAATTGACCCTGTGAGCTTCCTTAGAGAGTATGTGGTATACTTGAGGCTATAGGAATAATTGACCGAGATAGATTCCTCATAGAGTCTCTAGACCTTGGGGCTGATAGGGTTAGACCACATGATCTTCCTCAAAAGAGTCCCCTACTACCCTAGACTATAAGTGGAATTGACCGAGTGAGATTCCCCAGAGTGTCTCATAAATTTATATGACCAATCCAGAGGGGTTAGGCTGAGTGCACTGCCCAGAGGGTTGTGGTACTTCTTGGATAGGACCAGAGGGGATGGCTGTGAGTACTTCCCCGAGGGTTTCCGGCTTGTTAGTTGTTTTTCTCACTACTGTTGATTGGTCGTGGATTGTTTCCTTCTATGTAACATCATGTTCTACAGCTTACTATTACAGCCTATTTCTTGCTGTTGCTGTTAACTTCTTATTGTACTTTTACCCACCATATACTCACTAACTGTTAGGCACAGATCCTCGGGTGAATACCTATTGGGATTTTATCTCACACCCTATTTGGGCCATGCTTTTGGGCCAAAGCAAACTATTTTGTTGCAGGTATACACAAGGTCAAGTGCCCGTCGAATTCTGGAACTTGATTACATAGAGAAGGAGAGCATTAGACCAAGCTTTGGCTTGCGATACTGAGGAGCTTTGGTATGGTAGTGTTTTCCAGCATTGTGACTTGTTTTGACTACTTTCCAAGTTATGTATCATGCATCATTTCATATATACTTATGTGCTCTAGTGTTGATTCAGTCTTCCACTGTTATATTGTTGGTTATTACTACTTCCTCTATTGCCTGTTTATTTTTCTTCCGCTGTGTACTCTGCCAATGAGGGCATCGTTTCCCCACTATCACACCCAAGGCCCCCGCTACTAGTTTACAACCTCTGGAATTTGGGGAAATGCGCTTGAGGCCATGTGACCAACCGGGTACGGGGCGCCTCTGGGTGGAATCCGAAACTGGGACATTACAATGTTGTATCAGAGGAATTATTTTCTCTTTCTTTACTATTTGAAGACTTTAGCCAGGTATAGGAAGGATTTGGTACGTGGTAATAAGCTGTGCCTGGGAGTAGCGAACCCATGTATAGGGAAAATCCATACTACCTCATTTATTTTAGTTTTCTGGTTTTGAGATTTTACAGTTGATGCGATTTCACCTAGAGTGATTCACATGCTTTTTACTGTTATTGTTTTGATATTATAGTTCTATTTCTGTCTCAACCCGATGAGATGAGGCTATGCCGTCTCATGCCTCATATGGTAACTTGTAGAAATCACATGTCATGATTTCATTCCATGCCATTTAGGGTGCATTAGCGATTGAATACTGTTCTGATAGACATTGTGTAGATTATTCATGTTGTTGTAATAGATGATTAATCGAATGTCTGTTGCTTGTTAGAGAACTGTTTGTATTGTACGTTGTTTAAATTAATGCCAAATTTTGATTCTTTAGGTGTTATGGGCCCTCTTGAATTGGAAATTTGTGGATCATGATCCTGTTTTCTCATGTACATGACTATAGGGGATGCCAAGCTTTGATTCACGGGGAATATGGGCCCTCAAAGATCGGAATTTGGCATATCATTGCCTTGTTTTTCGTGTTTCTGGGTTTCTGTGCAGTTTCTCAACTACTCCCCAGAAAAACCCAGAATACATAGCGTGTACTTTCTGGTTACATGCTGTGTAGTTTTTAGGCCATGTTACTGACTGTGTGTGCAAGAACACGGTGTTGTAAAAATAACGTCAGGAGCATGTCGTGTAAGGTATGTACACGCCGTGAAGTGTCAAGCCGTGTACCCAGCCATGTCACTAACAACACAGGTTGGGGAATCTCGTTTAGAACACGCCTTGTTGTAAGGGAACACACCGTGTAGTTCTGTCCAGGTACCTGGTCGTGTCACGAACAACACGGGTCGGCATGACCTTCTCTAAGACACGCCATGTTGCTTTTGGAACACGCCATGTAGACTTGCCCAGGTACCTGGCCGTGTCACGAACAACACGGGACGATGTCACCCTCTCCTATACATGCCGTGTTTTTTCGAAACATGCCGTGTAAGTTCTAGCCATGTAGACGGCAGTGTAACTAACAACACGGGCTGTCGAGTCAGTGTCTAGTACACGCCGTGTCCCTAGGGAACACGCCGTGTAGTCTGAGGTTAGTTTGAATCTTGTGAGTTAGCCATGTAAAGAGACTCGGGTAGGGGAATAGTCTTCAAGTACATGTCGTGTGTTTGGTCAACATGCCATGTAGTTTGAGGTGTTACATGACCTCTAGGGTAGGGGTACACACCCATGTCAGTGGCTTAAGAACACACGCCGTGTAGTTTTTATACACGCCGTGTAGTTGTGTTTTGTAAACCTGTGTGTTTTATTCCCATGATCCTATTTTGTACTCTTGTGTTCTCTATCCTTGTTTTTCTGATCTAAGGTGTGCTTTTGATCTTTCAGAGCTATGCCTCCGAGACATCCTCTGGCAGTACATCTGTCGTCAGGCAGTGATCAGATGCTAGATATGACTGATCAGGGACTTCCTGTCGATCCTCCAGTCGATTCAGCCTTGGCACTGGATGTCATACTCGTTGCAGGCGCCGAGGCATAGTTTAGGGAGGACTTTCTGAGGATTATGAAGACCTTCTAGGGAGTGCCGCCTCCTGCCCCGTCGATGGCTAAGTTAACGTTGGTTTTCCAGCAGCAGTATCCTACTACTTTTTCAGGGGATGGAGGACCTCAGGCTGCAGAGTCATGGATAGGGGCCACACTGTCAATATTTGAGCACCTAGATATCCCTCCAGAGAAAAGGGTAAATCTGGCTACTTATATGCTTCGGGACACCGCCAAGAGGTGGTGGGAGGTGATCTCATGGTCAGGGCGTCATCAGTATATGTCTTAGGATGAGTTTCGACGCACCTTCTATGAATACTTCTATCTAGAGACCCTGAGGGCCGATCGGGATCAGGAGTTTATGAGTCTGTAGTAGGGTCCTCTCTCTGTTATGGAGTACTCGTCCCGCTTCACTGAGCTGTAGCATTTCACACTGATCCTAGCCGGTGATGAGTTATTCCTTGATAGGAGTTTGAGGGCGGCCTTAGGTAGGAGATCCATTCCCAGGTGAATATCTTTCAGTTGACATATATATCCTCCATCTTCAACCAGGCATTGATCACTGAGCGTAATCTGAGGGATTCTGGAGTAGTGATCTAGGACAGTTTGTCATCCAGAGCTGGTGTTCCTCCTACGGACAGTAGGAAGCGTCACAGAGAGTATTCTCGAGGAGATCTAGGTTCACGGGATGCGTCTTCTGGCAGCCAGGTTGTATACTACCAGTGTGGTGGGAGTGGACATACTAGGCCTTAGTGCCAGAGGGATCCAATGGAGTGCCGGTCTTATGGGAATATGGGCCATCTTTAGCGTTTCTGTCACATCTTCTCACCTTCAGCTGGTGGTAGGGGTTCTTCTATGAGCTCGCATTCTGGAGATGCTTCACCAGTTTCCCACCAGCCAGGGAACTAGAGTTTTTCTAGTCGTTCAAGCCGAGGTGGAGGTCACGGCTGTGGTGTCCAATCACCAGGTCATCAGCGACAACAGAGTGGATCAACTCAGAGTGGTCAGCAAGGGGCGCAGGGCCACGGTGCAGGCCAGTCTTTCACCGTGGACCAGACCATTCAGAAGCAGGACCCGTCCCTTCTACAGTTCGAGATACGATCTTAGTAGCCTCATTTTTATCTTCATCTCTTTTTGATACTGGTGCTTCCCATAGCTTTATCTCTATTGTGGTTGTGGAGAGCCTTGGGCTCTGTTTCTTTTCGTCTGTCGACTTGTTGAATATTGACACGCCGTTGCGAACGAGGACATCTAGCATACGTCAGTGCAGAGAGTTCCCTCTTGAGGTTTCATGGTGTCATTTATTATGGGACCTCTATGTCCTAAAGATGACGGGCTATGACGTCATTCTCAGGATGGACTGGTTAGTTCATTTCCAGGAAGTCGTCGATTGCTATCGTCGTAGGGTGAGTTTTGTATCACCAGAGGGAGGATCATTCCTTCATAGAGATAAGTGGGATGTCCAGACCGATAGAGCTAGACCAGAGCAACATGGGCTAGGGGAAGATACAACCCAGATTACCAGTCTTTATCTGGATGACCAGGGGACATCACAGTTATAATTTCCCCCAGTGGTGGATTATTTCAGGGATTTCTTACTAGAAGACTTTTCAGGTTTACCTATAGAGCGTGAGGTATACTTCTCGATTGATCTCATGCTGGGAGAATCACCGGTGTCCATTCCTCCTTATAGGATGGCTACACCTGAGTTTTAGTAGCTCAAGAAGTGGTTGCAAGAGTTACAGAAAAAGGGTTTCATCCGACCCAGTACTTCCCCTTGGGGTTCGCCTATCCTATTCACGAAGAAGGCAGATGGTACCCTTCGGCTTTGTGTGGATTATCAGAAGTTGAACCAGTTTATGGTCAAGAACTGATACCACTTTCCGAGGATCGATGATCTCTTTCATCAGCTTCGAGGAGCCCGGTTGTTCTCGAATATCGACTTGAGGTCCGGTTATCATCAGTTGCGCGTTAGACAATAAAATATACCTCTGGAAACTTTTCGGAGCAGGTATGGTCATTAAAATTATAAAGTGATGCTGTTAGGTCTTATGAACACTCCTGAAGTTTTCATGGCATTGATGAACCACATGTTCCATATGTACTTGGACTCTTTTGTCATGGTCTTCGTGGACGATGTCTTGGTGTACTCTCACACTCAACACGACCATGACACACACCTTGAGGTCGTTTTGAGTACACTAAGAGAGCATCAGTTGTATGCCAAACTCTCGATGTACCACTATTGGATGGATCAGATTCACTTCCTGTGTCATGTTATCTCGGAGACACGAGTGTCAGTGGACCCAGAGAAAGTGAGTGTTGTAGTTTCCTGGGAGCATTCGAAGAACGTCTTTGAGGTGCAGAGTTTCCAAGGTTTTCCCGGATACTACAGATGCTTCATTCAGGACTTCTCGCGCCTAGTAGAACCATTTACGTGTCTGGCCAAGAAGGGGGCGATGTTCTTATGGTCAGATTCTTGTGAGTCTGCCTTTCAAGAGATAAAAGGGAGGTTGACGTCAGCACCGATACTAGTCTTGCCAGAGCCAGGCAAGGGCTACACTGTTTACTATAATGCTTCAGGTATCGGGCTGGGAGCTGTGCTCATACAGGGAGATGGAGTCGTTGCGTATGGTTCTCGAGAGTTGAGGCCACACGAGAGGAACTACCTGACACACGATCTGAAGTTGGTAGCTGTTGTTCATGCTTTGGGATGTTGGCGACACTATCTTCTGGGAGAGCACTTTGTGGTTTTCACCAACCACAAGAGTCTCAAGTATATCTTCACTCAACACGATCTGAATCTGAGACAGCACAGGTGGGTCGAGTATCTTCAGTCCTTTGACTTCAAGCTCGCCTATACGCTGGGATAGGGCAATGCAGTGGCAGATGCATTGAGCAGACGAATTCATATTCAAGCAGTTCAGGAGGCCAGCAGTGAGTGGAAGCTTATGGCTCTGTTCTTTGAGATGTATCTGGAGGTGCACGACAGGCAGGGACATACCTTTCTTTCATCTGTGGTTGTTACCTCTACACTTCTTAATCGGGTACGATTGAGTCAGCTATCAGATTCAGAGGCCTTAGTCCTGTGGGAGAGTGTGTCAGGAGGGGACCCTATTCCTGGATGGACAATAGGAAAGGATGACATCTTGCGTTTCCGGGGACGTGTATGGGTGCCAGCAGACACACACGAGGAGCTGATACTATATTTCCATTCCTCAGTTTGGGAAGTATATCCTGGCGTCACCAGGATGTATTAGGATCTTCATCACCAGTACTGGTGGCTTGGTATGAAGAGGGATGTTGCTGGTTTTGTCATGAGATGTTCTACTTGTTAGCAGGTGAAAGAAGAGCATCAGCAACCAGCGGGGCTTTTACAGTAGTTACCCATTCCAGAGTGAAAGTGGAACGATGTCGCGATGGAATTCGTGACTGGGTTACCGAGGTCACCACGGGGAAGTGATGCTATTTGGGTCGTCGTCGACAAGCTTACAAAGGTAGCACACTTCATTCCAATCAAGGATACCTTTATTGTTGATGATATGGGATGACTGTACATTCAAGAGATTGTACATCTACAAGGAGTTCCACACTCCATTTTTTCAGACAGGGATGCGAGCTTTACCTCCCAGTTCTGGCAGGGACATCAGAAGGCTTTGGGTACATAGGTACTTTTGAGTACATCAACCCATCCCCAGACAGATGGTAAGTCCTAGCGTACAATCCAGGTGCTTGAGGATATGCTCTGAGATAACATTCTAGACTTCGGCGGTTCTTGGAAGAAGCATATTCCTCTTGTGGATTTCACCTACAACAAAAGTTTTCAGGTGACTAGTCAGATGGCACCGTACGAGGATTTGTACGCTAGGACATGCTGATAACCCTTATGCTGGATGGAGGTAGGAGAGGTATCTTTTCTAGGACCTCGTCTTGTTCAGGAGACTTCAGCGCAGATAGAGTTGATTCGGAAGAGGGTGGCTACAGCACAGTCTCGACAGATGTCTTATACTGATCAGCGGAGAGGACCTCTGGAGTTCAAGGACAGGGAGCAGGTTTTCCCACGTGTCGCACCGTGGTTGGGGCACAAGAGGATTCAAGGATAGGGTAAGCTTTCACCGTGGTATGTCAGGTCGTTTGAGGTGTTGGAGAGAGTTGGGTCGGTCGCCTATCGGGTGCAGCTACCTCAGAGGTACCGGGCTATGCACGACGTCTTCCACATCTCTCAGCTC
Source organism: Viscum album (assembly GCA_963277665.1). Lineage (NCBI taxonomy): Eukaryota > Viridiplantae > Streptophyta > Magnoliopsida > Santalales > Viscaceae > Viscum > Viscum album. Next base: position 333,839,139 of record OY728122.1, read on the forward strand.
CGACGTTACATTCCAGACCCATCCCATGTCTTTCAGCCCGAGGAGGTTGAGCTTGAAGCAAATGCATAATTTGAAGAGCATCCTATCCAGATTGTCAATCACAGTACAAAGGTTCTCCGAGGCCGGTCTGTCCCACTGGTATGAGTGCTATGGAAGCACGTGCGAGTATAGGACGAGACTTGGGAGAGGGACGCCGAGGTTCGATAGCAGTGGCTGGAGCTGTTCGAGGTTCCTTCTTCTATGCCCACCTTGGGAAATTCGGGGATGAATTTATTTTAGGGGGGATGTTTGTAAGAACCCATATCTTCGTTTCAGGTACGCTTTTCATTTTTCTGGAGTTTTTATGAAAAATGGAGTTTCTGAAAATTTTTGAAGTACATGCCGTGTAATTTCTGAGTACATGCTGTGTACTCTTCTTCAGCTCGAAGCCATGTGCTAGCCGTGCCCGGGCCACACACATGGTGTGTAGGGGTGATGTGGAGGCCGATTTTGGCGGAGTATGGAAAAACCCACTACACATCGTGTACTTTAAAAATACACTCTGTGTACTTTTCTTTCTTTTCACTAAACGGACCGATGTCGCGCCACATCACCATAATCACATTCTTCTAGGTCTGGTTCGTCCGAGAGCAACCCGTATGACCCGATATTCCCCGATCTCCCACCTCTCCGTCCGTTCTCCAATTTGATCACAGTCAATTGCGTTGGAAGTGCAGCGGTGAGTTCTTCCTTCTGCTTGAGCCTTGTTTTCCAATTATTCCTCTTTCTCATGTTATATAAGGTTGAATGTTTTGTGTATTTTCTCAGATCTACAATGTTCTAGGGGAAAGTATCCATCACGGTTCAAGTATATCGATCTCCTAGGATTGAGCTAGGTGTTTTGTGCCTTACCGTTCAAAGTCTCTGAGTTGGATGTGAAAATTCCACCAATACCCATGAACTGGGTATTGCGTGTTTACCATTGTTCAATCGTTGTATTCCTGCATTTCTTGTATGCTTGTGTAGAGGTAAATTGACCTTGTTAGAGGATAATTTGTTGTTCTTGGATGTAATTTCCCTTGATTAGTTCTATTTATGACCTTTGGGTCTCGTTTGCCTTTGGCTGCTACACCTGTTTTCATGCCTTGTTGTTATAGGATGAAGTGAAACTCATGACATTCTTGTTGCCTTGTAGACTATTTAGATAAGTAGATATGTGTGTGTACTTAGGTTATCCAAGTAGATGTATAGGTGTAATTTGGCCTTATAGCATTATTATGCACAGACTGGCACGGGGCTGAGAGAACCTGGTGTTGTAGAGTATAAGGGATAGACCGAGTGAGCTTCCCAGAGAGTCTTAGATATTACAGAATACAGAGGGGATGGACCGAGTGAGCTCCCAGAGATTCTTGGATTTTATAGACTACAGGAGGGTAGACCAAGTGAGCTTCTTGAGAGAGTCTTACCTTGTTTGAATGTCCTTAAGAACCTTCCCAGACAAGATTGGGAATTGACCGAGTGAGCTTCCTCAGAGAGTCTGTGGTATAACTGATGCTATAGGAGGAATTGACCGATATTGCTTCCTCAGAGAGTCTCTAGACCTTGGAGATGAGAGGGTTATACCGCATGATCTTCCTCAAGAGATTCCCTGACTACCCTAGACTATAAGGGGAATTAACCGAGTGAGCTTCCCCAGAGAGTCTCATAAATTCTTATGACCAAGCCAGAGGGGTTAGGCTGAGTGCACTGCCCAGAGGGTTGTGGTAATTCTTGGATAGGACTAGAGGGGATGGCTGCGAGTACTTCCTAGAGGGTTTCCGTCTTGTTAGCTATTTGTCTCACTACAGTTGATTGGTTGTGGATTGTTTCCTTCTATGTAACATCCTGTTTTACTACTTACTATTACTTCTTATTGCTTGTTGTTGCTGTTTGCTGCTTATTGTACTTTTACCTGCCATATACTCACTGACTGTTAGGCAGAAATCTTCAGGTGAATGACTACTGGGATTTTATCTCACACCCTGTTTGGGCCATTCTTTTGGGCCGAAGCAGACTATGCTGTTGCAGGTATAGATAAGGGAAAGCGCCCTTTGACTTCTGGAACATGATTTCTTAGAGAAAGAGAGCATGGGACCAAGCTTTGGCTTGCGATGCTGAGGAGATGTTTAGTTTTTTTGGAAATTGTTTTGGTATTGTAGTGTTTTCCAACATTGTGACTTGTTTGGCTACTTTCCTAGTTATGTATCATGCATCATTTCATATATACATATGTGCTCCAGTGTTGATTTAGTCTTCCACTGTTATATTGTTGGTTAGTACTACTTCTACTATTGCATGTTTATTTTTCTTCCGCTGTGTACTCTACCAATGAGGGAATAGTTTCCCCACTATCACACCCAATACCCTCGCTGCGAGTCGGCAGCCTCTGGCATTTGGGGAAATGCGCTTGAGGCCATGTGACCAACTGAGTACGGGGCGCCTCTGGGTGGCTTCCGGAACCGGGACGTTACAATCATGGCCAAGTGGAGAATTCTCTTTTCCACTTCAGGGGAAGTGGAAGGTTTGTGGTTACCCAAGATGCATGAGACAAGAAGTGTGGGGCACGAGTTAGGGTGCCTAAAAAGATGATGGAATCACTCATTTTTCTATTTGTCCTTGGTATGGATCTTGTGGTCCTTTGATAAAGAGGGGTGATAAATGATGACCTTCACAGTTTATTGTCATGTAGTGGGACATACTTTCATGTAGTTTAATGTATTTTGGTGATGAGGAAGGGTGCCGACTTAGTTTATTATCTTACTGCTAGGACAATAGAGAGATAATGCTATAAAGAAGGATGTACATGGGGGGAGGGCAGGACATACCCAACATGATTGGGGACAATAGCAGTCCACACCACACTATGTAAACTTTCAGAGAGGACATGGGGCAAGAGCCTAAAATTGAGATGGAATTATTTGTGGTGAATAGATATTAAGAAAAAGACAAAATATCTGAAAATTCCTATGTATCCTGTGAGGGTAGCTAGATCTCTATGTGTAGCATCGCCTTGGTCTCGTACACCAATGATCATGGTGTTTCTTGTGTAGCAAGACACATGGTGGTACAGTAGTCCCATAAATAATAGAGGTGTTAGTCCATCCAAGAATTCTTATCCTTGTTCACCATCATCTGGAGTATATTTAATAGAGGATTATTGATGGCCTATATCTATCCATTTTACACTTCATGATAGATTTATGATTGATTGGATTCGATGTTATACTCTTGATATAACTTCTTCAACTCCACAGAATAGATGTTGGGGCTATTTTTTTGTCAATTTCACGATTGGTACTCTTATCCTATTGATGATGTGGGACTTTATGATATTGATGATATTCCCCATCCCGACTTCCTTGAGGGGTACCGCCTTAGCTCGTTTGGAGAAAAAGTTGGTAATAGTAAGGATGTACTTGAAATGATTGGTTGTGGTCAGGGGATATGGCCTGAAAACATCCATCCCCCAAACGATGAATGGACATGAGTATTTTGATATGTTCTGTAATTACAGGGGATGATGGATGGCGTTTTTATAAATCTAGTGTGCATGGAATTTTCTAGTTTATTCCATGCAGTCTTGTATCATGGTTTACTAGTAATACCCCAAACTTTGGATCTGGTGGGAAATCCTGGTTCCAGATTGGTTGGCACCGCAGAAGACCGCATGGAATTCTTCCATGATGGAAAGAATTTCCCTTTAAACTATGCATCTGAGGGAAATTACATCAAATCCACACTTAAATTGGATTTTATGATCATTTGGACTATCCTGTTAGGTGAATTCTTCCACATGGAACCAGATCTGTTCTTTTCTATCTAGATCCATCAAAAGAGTCCCATCCCAAAGATAGATTATTATTATCTTCATCCACCAAGAGGTGGTCACAGTTTCATCATGCTTTATGGCGATGATGATCTGATTGATTTCATTCATGTCACACACAATGATAAATGAGACTATTCTTCTATGTTTTATGTGGATGGTTTATTATTCCCATTTAGGGTCTTCCAAGATGACTAATGCATTTTCCAGTGTGTTGGCACGAGAATACTATGATCGAGGGATATAATGAAATTTGGGATCAAATGGGAACTCTTCCATTAGTCCCCTAACATATCCATTGAGATGGAATGATTATTCCTTTTATGATGGAATATTAATTCTTGATTTGCATTATCACCATCTCCAAATCCACTTTGATGTTCATGTAGGATATGTGCAACTATAACACTAGTTCTGACCCAATAACGAGTTCTTGGTTCTCAACATCATTTTTCATATAGCCTTCAGCTTGTGAGAAAGAATATGGAAGAAATGATTCATATGGGGAGACAAAAACAACCCCTAGTCAAACCTAGTTGAATTTTGGGTTCTCAATTCTTATGCCTATAGGACTTTGATAGGCTCCATAAAAATATATCTCCCATGTCTAGGGAGTTTCATGAGTATAGAAAACCTGTTTATCAGGGATTTCGATGTCCTACAGTTCATTTTCTGGAGAGGGATGTTCCGTGAGGACGTTAGGCAAGGCTTTCCCTCTTATTGAATTATGTGATATGAACCAGATGTCGTATTACTGTAGGATAACCACCCATTGATCCAAACACTAGGTAAACATTGGGCAGCCAAGGATGTACTTATGGGAGTCGACGTAAAGCCTCAAAATTTTCACTATGAAGATGAGTGAAAGGCATTTATTTTCAACATCATAATATCTTATTTCAAAACCCAACATTTTCTGGTTGAGGTATTAGTGACTATTATTACTCCTTGCATCATTATTTTGAGTCAGGAGGGTGCCCAATGAGCATTCCATGGAATCCACATATAATATGAGAGACCTATTTTCCACTGGAGGCATCAAAACATGTGGGTGCATAAGATATTACTTGATATTCTAAATGTATTTTTAGAAATCATCATCCCACGGGTGGGTGACTCCCTTCTTCATCAGCCTTGTGAAGGGGAGGGCTTTTGCAGATAGGTTGGTTATGAATCACCGAATGTGGGAAAGATACCATTGAAGACCCCACATTTCATTGAGGTTCTTAGGGGAGACATTTCTAAGATAACACTGGTATCTCTGGGCCAACCTCAATGCCATGGTGGCATACCAAAAATCCAAGGAACATTCTTGATGTTACTCTAAATGCACACATCAGCGTATTCATCTTCAGACTATGTTGTTGCATGTTTCTAAAAATTTCCTAGAGATCCTTGAAGTGATCACATCACTATCGAGATTTTATGACCAGGTCAAAGACATAACACTCAGATATTGTAACACCCTGAGATTTAATGAGATATATTCTTTTTAATTTCATTCATATCATTTTTTGTACGCTACACCAAGATTATCTTGTGCTATACACATCACCATATTAGCTTGCAGTATACGCAACACTATTCTTGGATTGTGTTACACACAATTTCATGTTCGTTTGATAGTAGTTATTCTACCCATCATTGAGTGTGTGTATATATATATATATAAATATATACATATTAAATGTATAAATGAAATATGGTTGGATTCTGTTATATGAAACAACAAATGAGTCTTTCACTACACGCAACCTTGACTTGGCTTACGTTACACGCAACCGTGACCTTCCTCGATAGCGTGTGTAGTACGCAATACCAGGTTTCACTAAACAATGATATATTATTATAATATTATTATGGACTAGCATCTATGAATAGTATTAACTATATCTTTAATTTTATAACATTATAATTCATCTTACACATTTTCTAATAAATGGTATTTGAACAAAATAAATTTTTCGGGTAAAATAAGTAATTTTCAAAAAATGCAGTTTTGCCGCCTTTTGATGGTGCACCAACATTAAATCTAGTTTTTGACATGTTTATAAGCTAAATTTGAAAAAATAAAATTCTTCATTGAAATCAGGATATAAAAATTTACTTTGGATAAAGTTTTCATATTATTCTGATAACTTTCATATTTTAATGAATAGTAAAAACACGCTATATTTTAATTAAAAACCAATTTTTTCATCGTAATAATTTATATGGTTAAATTATAATATTTAATGATTTTAAAGTATAAATAGAAAAGATTTTTACCATTTAAAATAATTTATGTCATTGGCATTGATTTTACATTGAATTCATAGTTAAAATCATTTCAATCTTATGCAATGTTTTAACTTTTAAAACCCGTTTTCTTAACAACGGGATTAATATTAAGTTAATTACTGAAACTTATGTGTTTTGAATTTTGAAAAATGGATTCCATATTTTAATTCAGTGGGTCCAAATTATGTTAGTAGGCTACTTTTATTTTTTTGATATTATGAATAGTAACTACGATAATTTTTATTTACTAAAGTTAAAGGTAAATCTGGTAATTAAGTGTAAAAATAAGATTATAAAATTACCCTAACACTTTCCAAAATCCGATTGGATGAATAAAAGTCAACCCATATCACCTAAGGGTCGGACTAGATTCATTTAATGGACTTTTGACCATGAAATAATATAATTATTATTAAAACCAATGAAAGTGACAACATGTCACTCTCTTAAATCTTATAAGTGTAATGATTTTAATTTAGTGATAAACATCATAAACTTATAATATAAATAGTCCCTAGAAATATAATAAAATTATCTACATCATACGATTTTTTTTATAATTTTTAGGGATTAAATAATTATCATTAATTATGACACAATAGTGATGTTGAAATTATTTTATTGATTGAAATATCAAATAAATGATTTTAAAAGTATTAAAATAAATATTATATGAACTATTTAATGTGATACACTAATTTTATAGATAAATATGACACATTATTAATCTATTAAATCTTTTAGTTCGAACATATCTTCTTGTATATGTAACACCCCAAGATTTCATAGTGTGTTATTTCTTCAAAATAATTCAATAACTTGCACTACACGCAACACCGAGTTCAAGCACACCATGACTTACCCAACAAGCCGTTCAAAAGAGGTTATGAATAGTATTAACTAAATTTCAAACATTATATAATTCTTATAATTTTAGAATCCATATTATGAGTTTCTTAGACATAATGTAAGGACAAATTCATTTTCAGTATTGCACTTTTACCAACTTTTAATAGAGAACCCTTTTTAAATCCAATATTTTAAACTTTTATATATTCAATTTGACTAAATAAATTTACTTTTTAGAATGGGTACATCAAAATGAAACATCCCAAGCTTCCACGGTATGCTTTCCTTTGAATAATACAGTAGCGTGTGTTGTACACAACTTCGAGTTCTAACACACCACAACCAATCAAACTAGCCGTTATGAATAGTAATACCTACCTTTTGAAATTTTATAAATTTTATCTCTCAAAATGGACTTCATTTTTGTATTTGGAGTATCTAGTTTATCCTAAGGTGAAATTTTGGAACTTTTCAGACAACATTTATATTTTGATGAATAGTGAAAATTACTAAATTTTAATTAAAAACTACTTTTTTAATAGAAATAATTTATATTAATAAATTATGAATTTTAGTGGTTTTAAAGTACATTTAGAATATATTTTTACCATTTAATACAATGTGGGTCATTGTACATAATTTCACAATTAAACGAGACATAAACAAGTGTCATCTTTTGATAGTTATTATCTCTTAAAAACACGCTATTTGTTTTGACGACGGGAATTAATTTTTATATTAATTAATGCAAATGATATGTTTTGAATTTGGTAAAATAGACATAATTTTTGAATTCATAATATCAAATATATCTTAGGCCTAATTTTTGGTATTTTTCTGGAAAATTTCATTTTTTTGATGAATAGTGAAACCACTAAGTGGTAGTTAAAAAAACTGAATTTTTTCATAAAACGTAATTTTACCGCTTCTGTGAGTGGAATTTCAAAAACCCGAGAGACACGGTTAATATCAAGGAGTAAAATTTGGTTCAATCAGATGAAAATAATTTTTGGTGAATAGTAACTTTTTACTTTTATTTACCACGGTTAAAAGTAAATAGGGTAATTAAGGGTAAAAATGATATTAATATTATCCTAACACATGTCCTAATTCTATTGGACAAATGTATCTTGACCAAAAACAACCTTAGGAATAAAATATTATCATTTAGGTTCCCTTGGATTAGATTAGGACATTTATTATTATTTAATTCAAAGAAGAGTTAAAAGAGTTTAAATCAATGTTTATTTACTAAAACATTTTTAATATATGTTTATGCATAAGATAAATTCAATTGTAAATATTAATTATAAATCTAATGAGATTTACTACTAATGGTATTTTATTTATAATTTTTAGACATTAAATAATATAATTTATTTCTGACACAATGGTGGTGCAGTAATTACCTAATTAATAAAAAATTAGAGTAATTGATATTATAAATACCCAAATAGATGTAATTTGAGACTTTTTATAAATACCAATAATTTTATAGGTCAATATGAAATTTTAGGATTGATTTAATTAACTTTTTTATAATTAATAATTCTATTATGATTTTTACAAAAATCAATTATTGAATAGTGTCAAAATTGACATAAAAGAGTTTTTAAAACAAATATTATATTATTAATTGATATTAAATTCCTAAAATTCTAATATTCGGCCAGGAGACTTATATAATGATAGGTGTATCATTAATGTACCACTTGGGAGTATCTTAGATGTATATAGTAAGTTTATTAACCATATAATATAAAAATACAAAGAGACATTGTAAAAGTGAAACTAATTAACTAAGAGTTAATACATAAAGATAAGGTTAATATAATAACCCAAACCTGTCTAAATTCTATTGGTTGAGTTGTTTTCGACCCATCCCTACCTTAACCCTTAAATAATCTACTTTTGAGCCATTAGAAACCGAATATGAATTTATTATAAAATAATATTTCTAGCTTTTCCAAAGGTGCCTCTCACCCCTCTTATAAAAGGGCACTCCACCTTCTCATTAATTCAAACCTTAAAAGCATTTTGGTTTGGAAAAACCCTACCCGAATACTCTCTAAACTTCCCTCACTACAACCTAGAGTCCTTGGTTTGATCATAAATCAAACCTAAGGATCCCTTTTGATCAAATCAAAAGGAAGAACCCGAAGAAGAGGTAATGGTTTCACCACCGTTTTTCAAATTCATTCTTCTTCAACTTCTTCTTTCTTTGTTATTACCATTCTAAATTAATGAATCCAGTATCTACTATATACTGTAATATTATTATAAATATGGTACAACCATATTCAGTATTTTATCCATCCTTTGAATGACATGTCACCATACGTGCGTACGTACGGCTTACCGTCTCCACGTCGTGGTGTAATTGTTATTCAATATATTATTATTTTGATGGGTATAATAATGATTTGAAATTCATATAGATAATAAATATAACAAGATAATGATTCTATATATAAGATATACTATCCAATTAAATATTATTTTAATATCAAAAGAATGATATTGCCGCTCGTGCATACGTACAGACTACCGTCTCCACGAACGCGATGAGATTCATTCTCCATCGTATCCATTCAAGTATAATTATCATTTGATGATTTAAAAATAATTTTTAAGGACTTGATATCATTCTGAATATGAATAAGATACAACCTATCCATGAAAAACATGGCTTACGTAACAAAACATATAAAAGAAAACGAGTAAGTTAACACCCGAAACGACGATAATACTAAGATATTATTAACAAAGAAATGATAAAAGATCATATACGATAACATAATAATGTATATGATTCTTGTATAATTTAATAAAAAATATTTCACCATTATACAGGAGGTTAACCTACCCCCAACCAAGGAAAAGTACAAGGTAAGGGGTTTTCATCTCACTCCTCATTCCCGTGAGATTCATGCCTTATTGCCACTATTACCTTTTGTGTGGTGTATGTACTGACCATAATTGTATTCTTTGTGTAATACACTTTAATTTATGTGTATTTACATATTCATTGTATGATACCTTTTTCATGGGTTGTTTTTTCGCAAGTTACCAAATTGTTAAGGGTTTATTCCTCAATCGCATTGTTATCTGAGATTGTTTATGTGTAAGTATTTAATGGGACATTTTTATCATCCATGTACATTTTTCATAAAAATGAATTCAAAATGAAGATTTTAAGGATTTTGAAAGGTTCTCTTTATCAAATTCGTAATTTCAAATGTTTTTAAATATTTATCTTTCTAAATCTTTTTAATTAATCTCCATTTTTACAAAATGATATTAAGGATTTATTTATATGGACATGAATGTTTTGAAATGATAATTCTTTCAAAAAGATTCAAAGTGGTATGAGACACTTTGATTCAAAAATCTCTTTTAAATTACTTCCTTTATAAATGTGTGACTTTAAAATGATTTTACAAAAAGGATATTTCTCTCAAAAATTTTTACTCATCATTTTCATCTATGTCAACATCCTTTGATGGATTTTAAGATTATTTGAAGTTTATTTATTATAAAAAACTTCCATTGAAGGTTTTTTGATATGTTTGACTATGGATGTGTTATTTTCATACCATTCATGGTTTATGGAGAAAGTATTGAAATTTTGTATGCCAGTTTTAATACGAATGTTTATGTTATGTTTAAACCTATTCATATGAGAAATGCATTGGACTTAGTAAGTGATGGGTGGAGCCCGCTATAGCTCCTAGATGCATCAGTAGGTCTCATGAGACAAACTAGTGTCTTGGCACAAGGCCTTGAAAAAATCTTATTTTTAGTCTTGGCACGAGGCCTTGGATATGTGGTTATGATAGTCTGTCATTATGTATTCCATCATTATGAAAGTGGTTATTGATATTGCATGTGATTATTCGATTAGTAGAATATACAAGTGAATAAGTAAATGGAATTATTTCATTTTATTTTTTCCGTACTATGTTGAAGTTCAAGTTTAAAAGGCTTTTGTTTTTGTTATATATTGCCTTAAATGTTTATTCTTATTTGTGAAATTTTCTGCTATATTGTTATCCTTACTGGGCATTTGAGCTCACCCATTTTTCTATGTTTTATTTTTCCCAGGATGTGAAGAATTATTTTATGAATGACCAGCAGGGATAGTATGAGGGGATATAAAGACAATATGTTGTTGTAGTTTTTCACTTATTGATGTAATGTAAACATTATGAATATATCTAGTGTTTCAAAGGCTACTAAACTAATCGGTCTTTTGAGACTTGATCTTTCTTGTGATTATGCCAATGTTATGCAATAATTCATCGACTATGGGTAACTGGGGTCGGGGCGTTACAGTTGGTATTAGAGGAAGTTTAGTACAAACCTTGGAAGCTAGATTTAGATAAACTCTGATTAGAGTGCATAGACCTATGATGGAATTTGAGGATTAGTATAGAAGAACTTCCTATAATTTTGGTATTGTAGAGATTTTGTGAGTTTTCCGAGCAATACATCCATTTCTGGATACAAGTAGGTAGAGGCGGCTCTGGTACAGATGCACCTAGGGGTAAAACCTGAAATCACCGCTTTAAGCTAGACTCGAACAGGAACTGGTGCACGACAATGGGAATTTCTACACTCTTGGTTACGACACTCCCGGGGGATATGCTTAGGATAATTCTCATTTTCATTACAAACCATTATGAAGGGCTTATGAGTATATAATTCCTCAAAGGAGACATTTTTATGATTATGGATTATATCCATAAACTATTTAATTTAGGTTATGTGTTTTACAAGTTTGGAATTAGGTATTGTTATTCATAAACTCATCTAGTGTATGCCATTGTTTAGAAATGGTGCCCAGTAGAAGGAATGAGAACTACAACAATGCACATGATCCAAAGAGAAAAAAGGATCATATCTTTCATGGTCTTAAGCCAGAATTTATAAGAGAAATAGTCTCCCATATATTATCATCATATGAAGAAATAATATCATGTGTTTATTAGATAAGGAAAGAGTTTACTGAGTCTTATGGCTTTGAAGGAAACCAAGAGAAGAAAAGGATGGAATAGAGAAAGATGGATAAAGGGAAGAGGGAAAAGACGAATTTTCCCATATGTGATAACTATGGGAAGAAACACCCTGGAACTTTCCTAAAAGGAATGAGAGTTTGATATAAGTGTGGAGGAAAAGGGTACAAAGTACGTGACTGCAAGGGTAAGAAAATGGTTTCAAATGCACAATGCTTCATTTGAAAGGAGTTTGGACACTATGTGAACCTATGTTCTAGTCATCAGACTATGCCGCAAATGATGCTATTGGATAATAATCAAGTTATGATACTACCATAGATGAAGAGGAATGATTAGAGTTCTTATGTTGATTATGTCCTTTGGGTGTTGTATCAACAATGTACTTGTTATAATAATTATGGAGTTTATAAGGATTATACTACAGTACTATTTCATTAAGGACTTGAGATTGTGTGGAACAAATAAAAGTGACTCAATAGCAGGTTAATTTTTTGGAAAATATATGTTTGAGAGAAAGATAAACCATAATATGGTTTTGATACCGAGGTAGTGATTTTAGAATAATACATGATTGATTTGGATAAATTATATTGGATATTATTGACTACCTTAAAACTGATTAATGATTTTTATATTCCATCATTGTTAGGGTTTACTACATTTTTGTATTGAAGGAGCATATCTATTATTATTTAAGGAATAAGGGATCATGAATGTAATCAATAAGGTTTTATGGTAACTCAGGATGTTGCAGTGTTTTAAAAGAATACACGATGAAGGTGTTCACCTGTTATTACGCGGCAAAAAGGATCTTCATTGTGTTTACCTTCCTTATAAATTTTGGACTGATGTATTTTGGATAGTTCTAGTTTGGATTATTTTGGATTTCCATAAAAGAACAACCCGGAGGTCGGGCGACAACCCGTCGCATCCGGAAAGGCCGTGAGACTTGAACCCACAACCGAAGGGCGACAAGGGTGTATCACCTACCACTGACCCACGTGATGTCCTGGATTGAATAATGTCATTTTTTAATGGTTCTTCAAGATTAATTATAAATTTATGTTTTCAAACCTATACGAATAGGATAAATAGAATATTATTTTTAAGTTCTATTATCTTTTAGAGTGAAAGATCAGTTAGTGGTAGAACATAGTTAAAGGATGAGACTCTACTTGTCAAGTATATATTTTTTCTTTTTCTCTTATTCAATGAAGAAATTAATTCTTATACTAGTGAAGGGATTTTAAACAAAAAGATGTGTTATCCTAATACCATATGTTTTGCTGAACCGATGGTATTTTAAATCATCTTAGATTCATAAATTTAAGGCCCTCAATTTTACACTTGTTTGTGATTGATGACCTCAATCACTACCTATAAATATTTATGTTTTTCCTCCAATTATATGTCTCTAATTGCCACCAATGTTCTCCGAATAGAGATCATAATTTGGTGGTGACCCTTTCATTTCTCTTTTCCTCTTATTAATACTAAATTTTATTAACCCAATTTCCGATGTGAGTTTTCCCACAAAGATATTTTATATATTCAACCTTTTATTTTCGAACAACAATTTCAAATTGTGAGGACGCAATTTAATTAAGGAGTGGAGAATATAATAGCCCAAGATTTCATAGTGTGTTATTTCTTCAAAATAATTCAATAACTTGCACTACACGCAACACCGAGTTCAAGCACACCATGACTTACCAAACAAGCTGTTCAAAAGAGGTTATGAATAGTATTAACTAAATTTCAAACATTATATAATCCTTATTATTTTAGAATCCATATTATGAGTTTCTTAGACATAATATAAGAATAAATTCATTTTCAGTATTGCACTTTTACCAACTTTTAATAGTGAACCCTTTTAAAATGAAATATTTTAAACTTTTATATATTCAATTTGACTAAATAAATTTACTTTTTAGAATGGGGAAATCAAAATGAAACATCCCAAGCTTCCACGATATTCTTTTCTTTGAATAATATAGTAGCGTGTGTTGTACGCAACTTCGAGTTCTAACACACACCACAATCAATCAAACTAGCCATTATGAATAGTAATTCCTACATTTTAAAATTTTATAAATTTTAGCTCTCAAAATGGACTTCTTTTTTTGTATTTAGAGTATCGAATTTATCCAAAGGTGAAATTTTGTAACTTTTCAGATAACATTTATATTTTGATGAATAGTGAAAATTACTAAATTTTAATTAAAAAGAACTTTTTTAATCAAAATAATTTATATTAATAAATTATGAATTTGAGTGGTATTAAAGTATATTTAGAATATATTTTTACCATTTAATACAATGTTAGTCATTGCACATAATTTTACAATTTAACCGGACATAAACAAATGTCAATATTTTGATAATTATTATCTCTTAAAAGCACACAATTTGTTTTAAAGACGGGAATTAATTTTTAAATAAATTAATGCAACTGATATGTTTTTAATTTGGTAGAATAGACATCATTTTTTAATTCATAATATGAAATATAGCTTAGGCCTAACTTTTTGGTATTTTTCTGGAAACTTTCATTTTTTGATGAATAGTGAATCCACTAAGTGGTAGTTAAAAAGAACTAAATTTTTTAATAAAACTTAATTTTACCGCTTCTGTGAGCGGAATTTTGAAAATCTGAGAGACATAGTTAATATCAAGGAGTAAAATGTGGTTCAATGAGATGAAAATAATTTTTGGTGAATAGTAACTTTTTACTTTTATTTACCACAGTTAAAAGAAAATAGGGTAATTAAGGGTAAAAATGATATTAATATTACCCTAACACTTGTCCTAATTCTATTGGACAAGTTTATCTCGACCAAAAACAACCTTAGGAATAAAATATTATCATTTAGGTCCACTTTGAATATATTAGGACATTTATTATTATTTAATTCAAAGAAGAGTTAAAAGAGTTAAAATCAAAGGCTATTTACTAAAACATTTTTAATATAGGATTATACATAAGGTAAATTCGATTGTAAATATTAATTAGAAATATAAAAATATTTCCTACATAATGGTATTTTATTTATAATTTTTTGATGTTATATAATTTAATTTATTTATGACAC
This sequence comes from Viscum album, assembly GCA_963277665.1. Lineage (NCBI taxonomy): Eukaryota > Viridiplantae > Streptophyta > Magnoliopsida > Santalales > Viscaceae > Viscum > Viscum album. Next base: position 333,854,225 of record OY728122.1, read on the forward strand.
AATAGTGATGCAGTAATTACCTAATTAATGATAAATTTGAATAATTGATATTATAAATACCCAAATAGATGTAATTTGAGACTTTTTATAAATAACAATAATTTTCTATGTTAATATGACATGTTAGATTGATATAATTAACTTTTTTCGAAGTAATCATTCTGTTATGATTTTTAAAAAAATCAATTATTAAATAGTGTCAAAATTGGCATAAAAGAGTTTTTAAAACAAATATTATATTATTAATTGATATTAAATTCCTAAAAAACTAATGTTCGGTCAAGAGACTTATATCATGATAGGTGTATCATTAATGTACAACTTGGGAGTCGCTTGGATATATATAGTATGTTTATTAACCATATTATATAAAAATACGAAGAGACATTGTAAAAGTGAAACTAATTAACTAAGAGTTAATACTTAAAGATAAGGTTAATATAATAACCCAAACCTGTCTAAATTATATTTGTTGAGTGGTTTTCGACCAATACCCACCTTAACCTTTACATAATCCACTTTGGAGCCATTATATACCGAATATGAATGTATTATAAAATAACATTTCTAGCTTTTCCAAAGGTGCCCCTCACCCCTCTTATAAATGGGCACTCCCCCTTCTCATTAATTCAAACCTTCAAAGCCTTTTGGTTCGGACAAAACATTCCCAAAAACTCTCTCAACTTCCCTCAATACAACCTAGAGTCCTTGGTTTGATCAGAAATCCAACCCAAGGAGCCCCTTTGATCAAATCAAAAGGAAGAACCCGAAGAAGAGGTAATGTTTTCACCACCCTTTTTCAAATTCATTCTTCTTCAACTTCTTCTTTCTTTGTTATTCCCATTCTAAAATAACAAATCCAGTATCTAATATATACTATAATATTATTATAAATATGGTACAACCATATTCAGTATTCTATCCATCCTTTTAATGACATGTCACCATACGTGCGTACGTATGGCTTACCGTCTCCACGTCGGGGTGTAATTGTTATTCAATATATTATTATTTGGATGGGTATAATAATGATTTGTAATTCATGTAAATAATAAATATAACATGATAAATATTCTTTATATAAGATATAACATCCAATTAAATATTATTTTAATATCAAAAGAATGATATTGTCGCTCGTCCGTACGTACGGACTACCGTCTCCACGAACGTGATGAGATTCATTCTCCATCGTATCCATTAAAGTATAATTATCATTTGATGATTTCAAAATTATTTTTAAGGACTTGATATCATTCTGAATATGCATAAGATAAATCCTATCAATGACAAACATGACTTATATAACAAAACATAAAAAAGAAAATCAGCAAGTTAACTCCCAAAACGACGATAATACTAAGATATTATTAACAAAGCAATGTTAAAAGATCATATATGATAACATAATAATGTATATGATTATTGTATAATTTAATATCAATTATTTCACCATTATATAGGAGGTTAACCTTCCCCCAACCAAGGAAAAGTACAAGGTAAGGGGTTATTATCTCACTCCTTATTCCCGTGAGATTCATGCCTTATTGCCACTATTAACTTTTGTGTGGTGTATGCACTTACCATAATTGTATTATTTATGTAATAAACTTTAATTTTTGTGTATTTACATATTCATTGTATGATACCTCTTTCATGGGTTGTCTGTTTCGTAAGTTACCAAATTGGTAAGGGTTAATTCCTCAATCTCATTATTATCCGAGATTGTTTATGGGTTAGTATTTACTGGGACATTTTTATCATCCATGTACATTTTTCATAAAAATGATTTCAAAATGAAGATTTTAAGGATTTTGAAAGGTTCTCTTTATCAAGATCGTAATTTCAATTTTTTTAAAATATTTATCTTTCAAAATATTTTTAATTAATGTCCATGTTTTCAAAATGATTTTAAGGATTTTTTTATATGGACATGAATGTTTAGAAATGATAATTATTTTCAAAAGATTCAAAGTGGTATGGGACACTTTGATTCAAAAATATCTTTTAAATTAATTCCTTTATAAATGTGTGACTTTTAAATGATTTTACAAAAGGATATTTCTCTCAAAAAGTTTCACTCATCAATTTTATCTATGTCAACATCTTTTGATGAATTTTAATCTTATTTGAAGTTGATTTATTATAAAAAACATACATGGAAGGATTTTTGATAAGTTTTACTATGGATGTGTTATTTTTATACCATTCATGGTTTATGGGGAAAGTGTTGACATTTCGTATGCCAGTTTTAATACGAATGATTATGTTATGTTTAAACCTATTCATATGAGGAATGCATTGAACTTAGTAAGTGATGTGTGGAGCCCGCTATAGCTCCTCGATGCATCGGTAGGTCTAATGAGACAAACTAGTGTCTTGGCACAAGGCCTTGACAAAATTTTATTTGTACTGTTGGAAAGAGGCCTTGGCTATGTGGTTATGATAGTCTAGCATTATGTATTCCCTCATTATGAAAGTGTTTATTGATATTTCATGTTATTATTCGATTAGTAGAATATCCATGTGAAGAAGTAAATGGAATTATTTCATTTTATTTCTTCCATACAATGTTTAAGTTCAAGTTTAAATGGCTTTTGTTTTAGTTATACATTGCCTTAAATGTTTATTCTTATTTGTGAATGTTTTTGCTATATTGTTATCCTTACTGGGAATTTGAGCTGACCCCTTTTTCTATGTTTTATTATTCCCAAGATGTGAAGAAGTATTTTATGAATGACCTGCAGGGATAGTATGAGGGGATATGAAGAAAATATGTTGTTGTAGTTTTTCACTTATTGATGTAATGCAAACTTTATGAATATATCTAGTGTTTCCAAGACTACTAAACTAATCGGTCTTTCGAGACTTGATATTTCTTGTGATCATGCCAATGTTATGTAATAATGCACTCACTCTGGGTAACTGGGATCAGGGCGTTATAGTATATATTTTATTTAAATTCAAATAAATGAATAGTGTCAAAATTGACACTATTGTTATTTTATAAAAATTACATATTATAAAGTTGGTTAAAAATAAAAAATATTTAAAAATTATAAAATAAAATTTATAAGGTTGAAAATATAATAAATCATACGATTATGGAAAATTCACAATATATAAGTAATTATTTATAATGATTTAAAATTTAGAATATTATTATCACAAATAAAATTAAATAGATTATAAGGATAAATCATGTTGATATTGTTAAAAATAAATTTACAACTTGATGATATTACAACACTATCTCATCTAATATTCATATTTGAGTCATTTTGGAGGTTTTTAAGTAGGTTTGGCATTTATTATAAATTAATATTTCTTATAATTCCAAAGGTGGTCCTCTCCTCCCTTATAAAAGGGCACCTCCTCCCTCTCCCCCTCACACCATTTTGATCTTGAAGCTCGGAAAACCTCTGCCAATTTCTCTTCTCCACTTGCCTAGGAACATTCTGGAGGTTCTGGTCTTCTCAAAAGACAAACTCTACTTCCTTAAGGGGAATGTTAAAGGAGGTGTGTCGAAGAAGAGGTAATCTCTTCTTCCGATTCTATCAAGTTTCTTTCTCCTTATACTTCTTCTTCTTTAGTTGTATCATTATATAGTAATAACATCAGTATTAATTATATACTGATATTTTATTATAAATATGAAACAACCCTATTTCCCCTTCTATCCATCCTGTGGAAAACGAAATCACTGCGCGTGTGTACGTACGGAATACCGTCTCCACGCCGTGGTGTAATCTGTTTTGGACCACCACCTTACTTGGATGGGTATAATGGTTAAAATAAATAACTATATATGATTATTGTAAATTGATATTGATTCTAAAATATTATACATACACTTTAATACAATTCCACGATCAGGGGATTGATATCATCGCTCGTGTGTACATACGGACTACCGTCTCCACGACGCGATGAGATTCATTCTCCATGTTATCCATTCAAGAATGATTATAAAGTATATATAATGAATAATAATGAACTATATGACATAATAACGATACTTTATTTATGTATATATATATATTTATGTCATCTACTTAATTCCATTCAATTCAATAAAGAAACAAACACAACGTTCATGCGTACGTACGGCCTACCGTCTCCCTGAACGGTGTTTTTCATTCCATTTATTGATCTATCATATATATATGTATATTCTGAATATATATTATATATAAATCATGTTTTAAATTTTTTAGGTAAGTAAATCATGAAATAAGTAATAATAATAATATCAAGAACAACAAGTCGAAACACGTATGATAAATGAAATGATTTTACCCAAAACGCTACTTTAACATGGAATTTACAAAATAACGAGTAATATAAAGTCATAAGTGAATCATATATGATATCATAACAATTAATATGATTCTATAATAAGTCAATGACACTATTTAAACCATTATACAATAGGTTTGGATACATACGAAGCATATCAGACATAAGTTAAGGGATAACTTTTCCAATCTCGTTTTTATCCGAGATTGTTTATTCTTAAGTATTTACTGGGGTTATTGTTATCATCCATGCTCATGTTTTATAATTTTTTTTTTCATGTATGTTTAAAGTCCTTTTTACCCATTTTTGAATTTTACCACATTTTATGAAAGGATTCTTACTTTTGTTTACCACATGAGGAACTTTTTTTTACTTTTCCGAAAAAAGTACGAGGAGAATGTTTTTTTAACTTATATGGCATGAACCAATTTTTACAGTTTCATATCGCTTAATTTCCAAGAAGCTTACTCTACATGTTTTCATGGTTATTTTCAATAAAATCAGTTTACTTTAAATTTTTTGGCATTTTTTGAAAAGAAAATGATTTTTAAGGATAAAGGATATTTTCCTCAAGAATTCATTTGAAGTGATTTATCAAAACTACTTTCCATCTAAGATTACATTATTTAGCATGTTTATGTTTCAAGTATAATGTCTCTATTATTTACATGGTTTTATTATTCTTATGATGAAATGTTATCCATTTCTATTATATGGATTACACTATGATGGGATGATGTTTATGAAACCCATTTTATTCGTTGGGTTATTATGAATGATGTATGTTTATTTTGTGGCACAAGTAAGAATGATTTAATTATGAGATGGGTGGGACATGTATCTCCATCTAATTCATTTGGTTAAGATTTATATCTCATGAGATAAACATGGCTGGAATGGTAAGTTAATTCGATTCAGTGATACAGGACTGGAATGAGGAGTGAACTCGATTCAGAAAGGGAATTTGTCCACTAAGTTGGTCTTGGAAGAAATGCCTTGGCTAATATGGAAATAATATCATGTGATTAATGGTTTTCCACGATTAAATGTTTTATTACCATGCTATTTTATCATTATTGATGTTCCTTTATGATATATTCCTTATGTACTTCCAAGATTTATGTCTTTTCTGAAGATTTTGATGTTTATATTTTATGTTCAAGTTTTTGCATTAAAATGTTTATGGATTGTTTTATGTTCTCTATGCTTTCCCTTACTAAGAATCTGTGCTCACCCTTTTTATTTTTTTCGGTTCCCCAGGATGTAAATAATATTTTTAGGTTAGAAAACCAAAGGGGAAGATCTTTATGGGAGATGTTGGAGATCTTTAACCATGATAAGAAGATTACATTCCGAGTTTCCAAAGACACTAAACTAATACGGTCTTAGGGCATCTATTTATGTCATGTATTAAGTATTCTGAATAAGTAATGTAATGTCCAGGTACATAAAGATTTGGGTCTCTACAGATATCTTCCCAAATAATGACTTAAATATTTGATTCATGGCTCACTAAAATGTGGCACTGAACTTATTCAATCTGAAGGGCATAACCTGGTAGTAGAAGATCCACATGGGTGCCCTAAAGGCGGTGTACTCATTATCCTTAAGGGCCATTTTTATCTGATTATACCCCGATTACCCATCCATGAAGGAAAGGGCATCAAATCAATCAGTTGCTTCAATTAAGAGTTCAACAATTGGAAATGGAAATTTTACTTCAGGCAATAATAGTTAAGGTCTCTGAAATCTATGAAGATCCAAATGTACCGATTATTTTTCTAGATGTGGATGATGTTGGAAATCCATTTGGGGTATTTTACCTCTCATACGAAGTTGTATTTGATCATATTTTCAACCTCTACCTCTAAATTTGTGGCCTGGGAGGGGTTCATTCTTCTGGATTCCTTCTTGAAACCTCGATGATCTTCAGGTAGTCCGAGATGGTGGGTAACTATATCTTGATTCATTCTAGACATTTTTATATATTTCTATTCAAACACATATCAGTTATTCTTAAACAATGTGAAGTACATCTCCCACTCCTTGGGAGGAATGGTGGTTCGAATCAAAGTAGGTCATGGATCTTCGTCTTTCCCAAGGTTTATCGGCCGAATCTCATCTTTGGTTGTGGAAAAATATTCCTTGAATAATAGAGGGAAATTTCAGAGATAATCCTCATCCTCTTCTATTCCTGAATCCAAGGGGAAACTCTGGGTGAGGATGGATGTTTTGGGGACTCTCAATCTCTATTAGGGTTAGGGAGATTATTAAGGTAAATTCCATCATCTCCTGTCATCTCGGTTGCGGAAGAGAGATACTGAGGGTGACTGTTGCTGAATAAAATTGAGGGTTGGACCTATGGGACTGGGCCTGCTATTTTGACCATGTTTATGGAGAGAATTTATTCCTAATCAAGAATTCTCAAGGGATTTAATGGGGAAGTCCCCAAGCCAATAGGGGTGGAAACCTGTATAACATCATACTATATTGGTTGTTTTCCTCCATTATTATAGAAGTATACTTCATCATATATGGATCCATAAGTTTCAAAGGGGGAATTTTCACCATGGTGTATCTGACCTTATCATTGATGGGGTACTTCAAACATTGATGGAATGTGGATGGGACTGTTGAGTGGCTATAGATCCAGGGCCTCCAAGAAGGATGTTGTACGTGGAATCTTGTTGGATAACCATAAACTCAACATCATACTTGAGCTCCACAAATTGGATCTCTAGTTTAATTATTTTGAGGGGACTTTTTACATGCTTATCATACCCCTATATGGTAATCACTGTAAGGGATAAGTCCTCTTTACTATAACCAAAATCTTAGAGGGTCTGGGATGGGATAAGATTTATCCCATATCTATTATCTATCAATACCCTTAGGAAACTGACATTATGGATCCTACCAAAGACATACAAGGGTTTGATGTGCCCCTATATGGAATTTTCCTGATATTGATCAATGAATGAAATGGAGAAATGAAATCCTAAGGACAAGGTTTCAGCTCGATAGACCATGACTGTAGTGACTTCTGTATCAAATTCCCGTGGTCTTAGGAGGGATTCAACAAGTGCCTCCCTGTGTTCTTTGGAATGATTATGTGAATAATGGATTGAGATATTGGATGGGATTATATATAGATATTTCAGAACAATATCATTCTGCACCAGATGTTGGCCCTTCTCAGCGTGGGGATACTTCTGGGCTTATGGTTGAGGAGTTGGAGAAGCTGAGGAAAATGGACTTGGGGCTTGTGTTGAGGTTGAGGAATATCCACTACCAGTGGAATAGGTTGCGCCAGACATTCCTATTGCTTGGGTTGATCATGTTGGACCCTCACTAAATTATCATGCAATAAAATTGGGTGTGGGCAGCTACTGGAGGGCTCTGAGGCACCTCAGTACATTTTTCAAGCCTGCCGGAGTTCTTGTCCATTATTCTTAGCTAAATATGGGTCCTCTGTGGGGATATGACTTGGTTACTGACTTTGGCCATATCCATGATATCCCCTATATCATTTGAATTGACACATATGGCCTCCCATTCCCCTGTTATATGTAGTAAAACCATATTCGGGGGCTTAATCATCATCGAAGAAGGGGTTCATCAAGTGTATCATGTTGACAGAACCGAATATGAGTTATTTTCCTATTGAGGATTCCATTTTGTGGGGTGGTTCCTGTGCCGCATATGTTGTAGGGAAGAAATATACAAGAGTTAGAGCCTAATTTGGAGTAGAATATGACTCTTCCTTTTCTGTTTCTTCTTGCTTCTGGTGGCGACTCCCACCGTTGGGAGGTACATCGGACCTCTCTTTTTTGGGTAGTAGAGCTATTTGGAATTTTCACAACTTCACCTTGAGGGATCCATGGTCTCGATCAACTATTTTATGAGTAATTTAGTTTTAGAACTTATGTTCTTTCCTCTGGAATTTTCTTCCATCCTTCCTCCTCCTCTGATTGGGAAATCGTAATACAAGCCACTTGTTTTGGAGAATCATATAAGGTCACCAATCTAGATTTGATCATACCTTGGAAGAATTTTTTAATGTCAAAATAGTTTTGAATATTATGACCCAACCTTATGTGGAAAGGGAAATAATCTAGGCAATCAGTGAGATTGACTTTATCGGGCTTCTTGGGTTATGGAAGCAGGAATAGGTTTTTGTCTATGGCTGGGAAGAAGTAGCCCATGACATGCTCATTTTGGATGGAGTATGCGTTATTCATCTTATCCAGGAATCTTGAGCGGACCTAATTTTTTTTCCATCCAACCAAGGGATATTCTATGGTTTCATATATCTAGTAGGGGTGCCCGGTGGTTCAAATATTTCCTGGGTAGTTGGACCAATACAGGCTTAAGGGTGACAGTTGCAACTTATGCTTTTCCTGAACTTTTCCCTTGTGCTACGGGTGTGAGCCAATAATTAGATCAGGTTCTCTAGTTAACTTCTTCAAGATACTATTCTATTTCAACAAATTCTCAGAATCCACCAGGTTGTTTCATGGGGATTAGGGGTATCTTCAACTAATCCTTGGGATTTTCAGAATATAGTTCTAGTAGTTTTTCCTGTGAGAGAGGGATACTAAGAAAATAGGTTAGACCCTTACACCTTTCTATGAAGTTTGACACCCTCTTATTCTCACACAGTTTTGCAGTTCTTCAGGTTGACGATCGTCATCTTCCTTAGTATTGAACTAAATTGGTAAAGGAACTGATGGTGATGGTTTTCCCATCCTGTGATTGACATTGTGGAAAGACTGTTATACTAGATGAAGGCTAGCCCTATTAATGTATGTACGAAACACCTCAGTTTGGTCGCCTCCTGTTGATCATGAGGGCCCATCATTGGCCTATATTGAGACACAAAGTGTGTGAGATTTTCCTCAGGATCCCTTGCAAGGTTGAAGGTGGAAAAGGTATGATTTTCATAATTGGGCAGAGGTGGGGTATCATCTACCCATTCAAGGTACAAATTCTACTCATTTTGTACTAGTGTGAGTCTCCCTTCCATGGATTCCATTAGTGTATCCGAGGATTCAACGGGAGTGAGAAGATCTGGGGGAACTACTGTTTGAGTCACTTTTTTGCCCGTAAGGAGTGGGTGGGGGCCAATGGCATGATACTACTTTCTTCTCTCGTTGATCCTAGAACTGTCCTATGACTGAGGAGTTACCCTGGTGAGGGATAGGTCATTACCTCACATGAGGTAATTCATGATCATTTTTGGCTTCCTCATTTATGTGGATGGGTTGTCTAGACCCGGATCCAATTTGATATATATATGTTTCTATGTATGGTTACTCAGTCATAGGATGGGAAAATATTCCTATAGATGGAGACGATACCCAGAGGGAATATTTCCCCTAAGTAACTCCTCATTGAGTAGTTAAAGAGCCCATATCTCACTCTCATATTCTGAAAATTGATCTTCCGAAGATGTAAACCTAGACACAGTCACTTATTTCCCTTTATCTATAGAGGTTTTCTGCCAAGGACATGGAAAATTATTATTCATTGCTTCCAAATTTTGGATTCTTCTTTGATTATGGGTGCGCTCACCCTCATTTGGTGTGTCCAAATCACCCCCTCCTAGGGTATGTCTTCCTTGTTGTGATCCTTTACATCTAGATCCTGATAAATTTATGCCATGTAAATAGTGATGGTGTTCACATCAGTATATCGAGCAATGGTAGTTTTTCCATTGCATTCCATATGTCAAGATGGCTCTATAAGGATTTCATTAGGGCCAGTACATGAACCCTTGGCATTATTTAGTTGTTGTGGCTTATGGGCCTAATGGGACCTCATTGGTTTCAATGTACACTCCTATACTCTTGGTTTATGAATGGGTAAATTGAGGTAATTTTCATTCGTGGTTTCCAAATGAGCACCAACCAAAAGTGGTTTGTCTTGTGATGGGAGGAACTCGTGGGATGCTGACCGTTGATCTTTTTCTCACAACCTGGAGAATACTAATTCCTTCTATGGTGGTGATGATGATAAAAATTACCCTAGCATTATAGGCTGGGGTTGATCTAGAATCATTGTTGATTTCTCCCAGGTCCTTTTAGGGGATGATGAATGTGGAGGTGAAGATTGAGATATAAATACCCCCATCAATATGGTCTGGGGTTTTCCTTTGACTGCTAAAAACACATCCTGAATTTTCTCAGGGACTGATGACCTGAGAAGTGAGGGTAGTGTAAAATTTTCTCCTAGCCCAAGGGGTGGAGTCCGCTCTTGGATGACTTCCATAGAAGCTGATACTTTGGTCTTTGTGATGTGGGGCTGTTGTGATTTCATGGGAGTTGGGTGAGATGATAGCCCATGATGAGGATTGCTCTTTACTGGTAGTTTTCAGGGTGATTGAAACATTTATCTCCATGTTTGGAACATACTATTTTTATCTTTATGGGTCTAATTCGATATTTTTTTGGGTATCCTCTCTCCCCATCTGTGATGTATGGGAATTGTGGGAGGGGGGGTTTTCTGTTACAAGGACCAACTAGCAGGAGCATTCCATTGTCCTATGACATTGTTTGAGGCTATACAATTTCAGGATACTATGTGTGAGGGAATCAGCTATTATAAGGGAGAAGTGAAATGTAATGATCAATATTTTCCCCATCCTGAATTAAAGATTTCGGACGTGGATTGGAGATGAGATGGAAAAGTGTCATGATGTAATGGTGACAAGTGTGTTGCAAATTTTCGTTGTGCTTTTTTGGTTTTGGATCCCAGGCCATGGAGAAAGAATCTAGGTCACGATAGAAAAAGCGTATCCTAATGATTTGGAGGTGACACTCATATATTGGATAAGGGAGATGTAGATCCTTCAGTCATTGACGATTGGACCACATATTCAGGGGTAGATAAGGAATGAAACTCGTTTGTAAATTGTCAGGGATCTCATAGCTAGAAGTAGAGAGGAGCCACAAAATGATGGGGAGGATATTTCTATATAACTCTCTACATATTTCAATATTGGATTACTCTTTATAAGACGTACACACCTCCATCTGGCTAGACAATAAAAATGACTCTGATGGTCGCCTTCTGACAGGGGTGAAGTGCTGCTAAACACTGGGGGGGAACTATATATAATTATTTATGATATGTTGAGCACTTATCTATGAGAAGGTATTGGTTTTTGGTTCACCTCTCTATAAGGAGGTGTCTAGACAATGAGAATACTACCTTTCCCATGGGAGATATTACCGTGTGGAGGTTGACCACAATGAATGTCAGGAGTAGAGTCCATGTGATCCATCTCTACATTACCACAAGGAGGAATATCATGGTAATGAATGTATCCTACTTATGCTTTATTAGAAGAGATAACGAACCCTTATGGTGTTGAGAGTGTATCTCGAACAACTTCAAGGACACTAGTATTGAGTAGATTAGAAAAACGATCCTTGTTCTACATCATGTTCAAAATATGTCGGCATGCCTTTGGTAGTTGTGTGGGGACATGAGCCTACTGTATGGCAGTTTCTGAAATTTTCATATAACCGCCTGGTGCTATCGGGATATGACCCCACTATTAAGGAGCTATTAGAATTTGTTGATGCACTTCCTCATTGTTGAAAGGGATATGAACCTATCCTAAGGAATGTTCCACTCTCACTTGGTTAGCCTCAGTTGGATCAATAATATTTTCCTAGTCTGAATAAACATTACCCCACCAAAAAATGTCGACGGACCTACAGAATGGGAGAAGGAATATGTGCCTCCTCAAGTATTTCCTCAGAATGATGCTGACATCATCGTTCATTGGCAGAAGAAGGAAAATATTCCTTGATTTAATTCCCTATTGGAGTATGGTAGGAAGGTTCACTGATAGAAATATGGGCCTATCCCAAGTCTTGTGCCACTCTCACTAGGTTATCCTCGGCCAGAATGGGGATATGGGCGTGATCCTAGGCCTTAAGATCACGCCGCGAGACTTCATTGATAGGCATCTACCTCTGTCCTGAGGCATGTTCCACTCTGACATGGTTATCCCCTGTTGGAATAGGATTATGAGCCCAGTATGATGCCTCACCCTTTATTGGGATATGTTGATAATCCACTCAGGCGGGAGCAAGAATGTGCGGTTTCACCAGTACACCCACTTGATCATGATGATCAATGTGATGAGTCATCCTGGCTATAGATATAAGAGTATGTTCCTGTCCCTTAATCCACAACAGTGTTGGAATATGCCGACAGAGTTCTCCAACAATTTCTAAAATGTATTGGAACTTTAGAAAAGTGTGTGCAGGAATATAATCCTACATGTCCTCTGCTTCCATAAACTGTTGAATGTTTTCTTTTATTTAAGTGGATATATGCACCCACTTTTATCCTCTATGTGCCATCAGGATATGACCTTGGGATTTATGCATGGGAGTAGGATTATGATCCTCCCCCATGATTACTATAGGAGTATTCCCATATACATTTTCAAGGAGATAAGAGATATGATCCCACTGGTGGGTGTTGTTGGCAAGAGAAGGATATTTTTCCCTCCTAGGTATCGAACATATTCATCCTTCGATGAGTCTGTCTTGGAGGCTCCCATGCATGGGCGACCAAGATGGATGTATGTAGAATGTTTCCTTCAGAAGGTAGCTGATAAGAACTAGTATGATGATGCTGGAGATGAGGTCTAGATGTTGCACTCCTCAGTGGTTCCTGGACTATAATAGAGCTAGATCTGGCCTCCTGATCCACCTTTATCTAGTATTTAAAGTGTTGGTTGTCACGCTCTGGGGATAGGCTCCCTATGTGATTGGTCATGACGATAGTGGCCACTGGCCTAGCATAGAATTTTGTCGAATTATGTGGAATCACTAGATTCCATGCATTCAGAATCTCACGATCATCTTTCATAGTGGGGATCAATCCGTATTGGTGGTATTACTAAATCGTCATCTTTTCTACCTATTACTGGAGCTGTTTGGTAGGTGAGACCGTTTTACGACCCAAGGGGGCTTCATGAGAGGATGAAGTTCTAGAATGAGTGATGGAAGATAAAAACATTTTCTCTGAGGGGGAGCCTAAAATATTTCATACAATAAAGAATTTTGTCACCAGTCAGTTCCATTTCATAGGCAAGATAATTCCTAATCAAATATACATGGTTAACACAATTGTCCTATATTCCCTTTTCAACCATTCTCCACCTATGGACTCATCAACATGAGGATGTACCTATAGGAATCCCGGTTTATGGTGGTATTTCTAATTTTCTATATATATAAATTACCAAAAATTGTGGCCTAAGAGGTTCACGTCAAGCCTAAAAATGTGGTTCACATGTGAGGGGAAAGAAACAAGGTTCAAAAAATTATAACCCAACCAATTTTTATATTTCATATATTCCTTTAGAGATCCCCATTTTTGTTTCTTTAGGATTTCATGGTGTGGAATGGGTTTTTCTCACCATGTAACCATTTCAGTTTTCCTTAAAACTCCCAATGGTTCCCCCATCTATAGCTGGGTATAGACCTTCTTTCCAAAGGCTAGAGGTTATCTATGTTTTGAAACCAAGTGACTCTTAGGGACATGAATTGTTTGAGAGGATGGGAGGTTAGGCTCATCACACCCTTTTGGGGGGAATTTCTTCCTACTTCGGGACTCTCTTATAGATTTAAGACATGTTTTTTAATCTCTCGCTAATCCCAATATGAGACCGATATCCCTAAAAATAAACTATGGGTCAATTGTATTTTTATAAAAAAAATCCATGACTCATCTATAGGTATATAAGGTTCTCCATCATTTTCCGATAGAGTGCAATCACTTATGTGCAGAAGTCACATGACTAAGTGCTTCGGGCTATGCTCCCATGTGCATAGGTAGTTGATATTCTGAGGATGGGATTGAGCCATTATGAGGATTCCTATGTATCTGAGTTATTGTGGGAATCTAAACTGATATAGTTCGATTGGTTTTGGGACTTACACACTAAGGAAGCCCTATTTGTGAGTCATAATGAGATGCTTGTTGCATCCCCCAAAGCCCGTGTGACCCATGATCGTTTTGAGAAACAAGAGGGAGTGAATAATCAGCCTTATGGTATATGGATATGGAATCTTCATATTGGGGTGGTCAGTGAAATATTTAATTTTGAGCTCAATCCTTTAAGGATTCATCCTACGTATCCCAGTTATATAAGAAATTAGAGTCATTATTGTTATTTATGAACATGGGTTACACACTAAGGCTACCCTAATGAATGGGACTTCATATCTGGAAGGTTTCTTGTGATCCTATATTCATTCCTTGGGAGTCATCATGTGACCTTGCTCAAAACATATGGTGGTGTTGTGAGATCCATAGTGACGTGGTCCAAGGGGGTGTCAGATGTCTAGGATAACATTTCTAGAAGACACCTTGAGACCATAACGACATGTCCAGAGGTGTCACGTGTCTCAAATGACTCATTCAAGGGGGAATTTTATGAGATATGGGTCTTCATGTCCAGATGTGTCGATGACACTCTGCTGACATGAGTAAGAACTATCATATGAGTCAGGAGATGCGTCCAAAGGACGTTGAAAGTCCAGGGTGTCACACCCAGAGTGTTTGTGGGATTCAGGTGGTGCTCATAGAAGTTTCACAAGACCTGTATCAACATGTCCAGAGTGTTCTTCATGGATTATATGAGATGACTAAAGGATGTCATGATATCAGGGTGGCATGACTTTGGCACTATCATGTTTCTTCATATGGCACATGCGAAGCCCAAGGAGGTCTGCAATCCTATCATCCATATGAGTTTTCCACATTGAAACCTAGCCCTTTTTCATTTGTATTGTGAGTTCCTAGGCTTGGTTTAGTGTCAGGGTGTTTGGGTCTCAGATGATCTAGAAGACACATGATGTGGACTTCACATGTCTTGCTAGGAGTCCTTTATGTGATCTTTGATTGATCACGAGAAGGAATTTATGCTTGTCGCATGACTACTCAGGTGATCCTATAGTGTATTACCTAGAGGATAGTTGGTTGATCTCATCACCGGAGGTGCATAGAAACCCGGGATCTAATCGCCAATGTTCATAGCATCTAACATCATGTCAGTCAACCGAAATACCAACTGATTATCCAACCAACCCTTTTTTCGAGTTGGAGTAGAGAATTTATAGGTACAACCATCCCGTATACTCACAGGTTTGTCTAGGGCATATGATGATAGTCCAGGATAGAGTTGATGTAGGGTCTAGTGTTATGAGATTTTGTTGAGTCTCTTTGATGCAGTACTTCTGGGGCGCTGCCTGATTTTCAGCAGTTCCAGGCCCATCCATCCTTTATCGGGTTATTGCTGATTATTGAAGACTCACACCTTAAATGGATTCCATGCCACCATGTTGAAATGTACAAGGGTCTTTGAAATATCCATGTTCCTATCGGAGAGCACTTGTTAGTCCTTGGATGGGCTATCTCGAGGTCTCATGGCCCGTTCTGAGGGCACGTTGGACGAGTTGTGTGTCCTTCAGCGATGGCAAACCCTACTCACCTCCCCCATTTACATCTCCTTAATTTTATGTGACGAAGGTTATGAGTTATTCATGATTTAATTTATGGAAATAAGGGTATACTATATATTTATTAGGAATATGTCACATGACTTATAGTGTTCACATGGTGATGCGTGTGTATTTAATGGACAAACCTATATGGTTGTCTTCAGAGTGTTGTGGGGTTTCCTGTACATGCGCTAAGTATTTCATGTGGTTAAACTGACCGGTCAAAGGGTCCTTGGGTGGTGAGGTGTTTAGGAAACTATGGTCACACGTTGTCACATGGGTCACTCGAGTAATGTGTTTCATGTATTTTAGTGACTACATACACCAATCATCTCCTCTCTTTTGATCCCCTTTGTATTATTTGACAAGAGTTGGGTAGTAAGTGAGTTATCATGAATAATATCTTGGATTTTTACACAATTTTCCTACGGTTTCTCACATGAACAATGTGGATTATATGAGAGTGTGCATTTGTTGTGGCAAAAACTATGAATTTTTCTTTATAATGCCGCATATTTTTCCAGTGGTTTCCATGTGATGCAGTGGACAAGCTTTATGGGCTCTGCGAGACACATCAGACAGGTTGGGTATGTCATATGTCTTCAGGGGTGCCCCACATGTCCTCCAGTGACTGTGATCCCCTATCGCCTCCTCCTATTTATCTATTTTGTTTTTTTAGAAGACTTGGGTGTCTTGTGAGATCTCTTGGACATCATCTAAGGATTTTATTCTTCCCAATGAAGCTTTTACCTGTGAACATTGAGAATACTTGGGGTCTCTTCTTTGGGATGTTGGTTCCCTTTATTTTTGGGTTATTTTAGATGGTTTTTCCGGAACATTCCAATGAAAACCTACGCAGCCTTAGGGGATTCCCATTCGCACTTCACCATTCGGTTACTGGCGAGCATAGGTGCTTGTTGAGGAGGTTTTTGTAGGGCTTGTGGCGGGCTAATCACCATGTATGGAGACTTCACATGACCTTGAGGTGGTCACACGATCGCGAGCCTTTTAGGGGATACAAAAGTATTTGACGATCCTATTCTCCCTTAATTTCCTAGGAACGATAATTACATTGATCAGGTAGTTCTTTCTTTGATATTTTTTTTCTGGTGCTCATTTGGAGGGTATCAATAGCCCTTCAGATCAATAATTAGCATCATATGCTCATTAGCCTTTTTGGATAGAAGTGTTATGTACTATAAGAGTACACTAAAATGACTTTGGGTATATGATCGTAGTTTATTACATGAGTATGGATAGTTATATGACCAGGTGGTGAGGTAGGGGCACACGACGTGTGGGCCCTATACACACCGTGTACACCTACGAATCTTCTATCTCATGTATCTCCCTCTTTTGAACTCGAATTTTGGATCATGAGTAGCCTATACTAAGTGTTTTTTCAATTAGAATGTGATGATACCCTCCATAGTGGATTTAAAGGTACGATGTGAGATGTTACGTGCATGAATACTTTTCATGAAACGTTTGATAACATCTGTGATTATACGATGATATGAGAGACATCTGAGTGGAATCCCCCAAACACACCAGGTCATGGGTCCTCAATGAATCGGAGTGGAATCCCCTTGATGGACTAGGGCATGGGTCCTCTATGAAAACAATAGTGTAATCCCCCATCAATATGGGCATGGGTCTTGTATCAGCTACTTCTATGTGGAATCCCACTATTGTACTAGGGTAAGGGTCCTCGATGAACAATAGTGGAATTCCCCTGGCACATCAGGGTGTGGGTCCTCTAAAATGACAATTATATTTAAATCCCCCTAACACACTAGGGTTTAGGTCCTCTATGATGACTATTATAGTGTTATCCATCTAACACACTAGGGTGTGTGTCCTCCACTTTAGGTTTACTACTTCCAAATTTGGATCAATCAGAAGACTTACTATAATGTTACTTTGGAATCATGAGTAAGAGGGGTGATTTCCCCACCAAGACACATACTTGTTACGTGACCTAAATCCATGTGGGTGAGATAGACCCACCAAAAGCAGATAGTATCATAGTGTGGTGATTGAGTCCCATTGACTTTCATGTTCAATGAAGAGGTGAGGGGTGCTGGGAATCATTGGTGGTTACTTCTATAACTATTGTCTACTCTTCTTCCTAGGATGAGATTTGATATGAAGATCCCATTACTCTCTCATTTTTTATTATATTATTGAGCACATATATATGTATCCTATTTCAGTACCCACTCCATGG
Organism: Viscum album; assembly: GCA_963277665.1. NCBI lineage: Eukaryota > Viridiplantae > Streptophyta > Magnoliopsida > Santalales > Viscaceae > Viscum > Viscum album. The sequence continues at coordinate 333,872,285 of OY728122.1, forward strand.
GTTTTGGTTACTCTATTTTTAGGAGAGGTGAAGATGTGCAAGGTATGCCATGTGCCTTCCATTTCTATCATCTTGTTGTTTGAAAAGTCTACTCTCCTACTATAGGCAGTGAATAATCAATGTTAAGTTCACCTTTTCATCATTTCTATATCCTTGTGTTTTGGATGAGTTTAATTCACTATCTTATTTGGTTGAGCTATACTCTCTTTAGCTATACCTTTTCCTATTTAATGTCGTCCTTATCAGTGTATCTCTTTTTTCTCCCCCTTCTCATTTTTAGGGAGTCCTACTGAGTATTTTTATACTCACCCCTGCATGGGATTTCCCCACACATGTTGTTCCATATACAGACAACATACTAGTTGACTATGACTTTATAAGAGATTGGGGATATGGGTGCTTGGACCACATGCAGTGGTTATAGCTTGGGACCCAAAGAGATGGGATTTCTTATCTATTTTACTTTACAATTAATACCAATTTTTGGCACTTTTCTAGTTGGGTGTGTATTTATTCCCCCTTTATTTCAATTTAATTTTGTATACATGTACTGTTTAATGGTTGATGCATGTTTTTTTACTTTTTATAGTAGTTGTATATCTAGTTTTCCCATTACCTCTGCACTTTTTCATTGAGTTATCTATGTGTGTGTATACAAGTGATTAGAAAAAGGCATCCATGTGTTTTTTGTGCCTTCGGCACTTGTTTCCACCTCCTGTCCTATGGAGGCGTGCTAGGGGTAGTTTCGGCTTGTGACCCGACATGGGTCAGGTCATGAAAAAGTGGTATCAAAGGTGGTTTGACCCTTGGGACATTTCTCAGATGTTCCCCTAAAAATTTCTTAGTTGGGTTTAGGGAAACAGTGTCAACATGTTTTGACAGTGGATCTCAGACTAGGGAGTCTAGTGGTGGTGCAGCAGCTACCATAGCCATTGACAAGGACCTTGATTACCCACTTGTTGAATCGGTATGTTGAGAAATTTGTAAGAGGGAACTTTGGTAGATGCATCATATAGTATTGAGTCCCTGGCTATGCTTCTTTAGACATATACCCTTTTAGTTTGATATATATATATATATTTTCATTTGACCATGGTAGTCCTTGTTAAGTTTCAAGATTGCTCTATAATGCCACCCATCTAGGATACTAGCTATGGTTCAGGACGAAGACCCTAAGAGTGACGGGGCCTTTGTTCCGGATCCATATGATGATACATATTACTATAGGTGGAAAGGTAGTAGCACCTACACCTATTGAGTTGTAGTTAGTCCCAGTATGGAAGGCTAAGGATTTGCACAGGCTGAGCCCACATTGCGAGTTCATGTGTTAAAGACCACTGATGTTTTATGGTGAGACATAACCTTTGGAAGTAGAGGTTTGTCTAGGGTCTTTGGTCCTCCTCTTTAGGCTTGTTCAGACATTGATAGATCAAATGGTGGATTTGAAATCCAATGTCTTTCATGGTGTGGCTGGATGTTGGTGGTGTTTGTTTACACATATTCGAGTGAGTCAGTACTCACATGGGATGAATTCTAGTAGCTTTTCCATGAGGAGTACTACCCATCTTGATTATTCTCTATTCAAATTCAGGGAGCTTCTTGAGCTTCATTAGAGAGGGATGGAAATGGATTATAATGCGATTAGGTTAAAAAACCATACTCAGTAATCTACACACATGATTCATGATGGCTAATTCTGAGCATAGAAGTTTGATCTGGGAATATGTAGAGAGATCCATGTTGACGTTGTTCCCTTGTGCATCCCCACCTATGTCAAGGTGCTGGAGCAGGAATTGGTGACAAAGATATTTTTGTTAGTGAAACACAAGTTATCTAGTTTTGGTAGTGGCCATGTCATAGTTGAGATGTCTTCCGCAACTAGCAAATGTTAGTTGGTAGGGCCTCGACGTAGGAGGCCTTCCCATGATCAGTTTATGGCACATGGTATGGGACAACGTAGAGAACCAAGGTAGCCTATGGAGGGCATGTGTTATTCCTATGACAGAAGAGGTCACATGACATGATAATTCCCAATGAGACATGCCGCGCTTCTTAGGCATATAATAAACAAACCACCATAGTAGGGACAATTTCGTGATCAGGGATCTCCCAGGTGAGGACATGGTGGTACCCAGGGAGGTAGTGCTGGCCGAGGAGAAGGATGAATTGTGGTTGGTGGAAGAGACTACAAAGTACTTCCACAATCACCAAGTGGCCCACGTTAGGCTCAGGGAGCTAGTGGTTGGGACCATAGGCAACTGCTTTCCATGGATCTTTACAATCCTACATAAAATGAGAAGATAAGAGATACAACCTGTGTCTTTTATAACTATTTTCAGTAGAAGTTTTTAGACACTGAGTGGGGTACTCTCTTCTCTCTCGTTCTTTCATGAGGTTTAATAGAGTGACACAAGCAGTCAGGGTAACCCTATGTCGGTTTTTTTCGATGTAGCTTTTAATACACAAGGATGAGGGGACCTTACACCACATATATGTGTTTTTTATGAAATAATAACCATGATGGTGAGTCAGTGCCAACCAAAGAGGATAGTTTCATGGTTAGGTGGATGAGTCCCTATGAGTTGTGTGTTTATGGAGGGGTTGCGTAGTTGAGTGTCATAGCTGGCCCTAGTATTTCCAGTGGAATTTTTTTTATTGACCTCCTTTTTCATGGATGATACTTGTGGGTATGATAGAGTTTATGTTTTTGGATACTCTATTTTCAAGAGATGAAAAGACACGTGTGGTATGCCACGTGATTTCTGTGTCTAAACACTTTCTGTTGGATGAGAGTACTCACATTCCATGTTTGTTGGAACCTTTTTGTTCTCAAAGTTAGCCATGATACAACAGTTATCATGTATAGGTCTAGATGATGGAGACCCCATGAATATAAATAAATGAATTAATACTTAGTTATGGTAGTGGTAGTCTTCTATTTGAGGATGTAGAGACACTACCTTCTTGGATAGAGCTTTCTGGTCTGTTTAGACCTGATTTTATTAATATTTTCAGGACTTATTATATACTCCCTTTACTGATTTTATATTAAATGTGCATAATTTGTGAGAAATATTAATGTTTTAATATTATGTATAATTTTTGAGCATTTTTAGAAGTAGTCCAATTGACTCAGTTTACTTTTTTAATAATAACTATCACTATAATAATCCAAATTTTGTGTTTATTGTATTATAGGATTCTCCATTTAATATACAACGTTTCATTAGAAGGTACCATGAGACAATTCTGCCATTTGAAGGGTCATATGGTCCTCATAAATAAGACCAATGAATATGTGAAGAAACTGGACTATTCATGAATATTGATTTACTGGGCTACATGAAGAAGTCCAAATTCTATTATTCTCCACCATTGTTTGGGGGACAATTCAAGGCGTCTTGTATAAAAATTTCAGGGCCCCAATCTAAGAAAAAGGGGCCCAAATGATGCTTTAAAATCCAGCCCACCATTCTGGATGGGAATTAAAATTAGTATAGTATGCATAATATAGATCATGATTTTAGCATCCAATAGAGATGATATTTTGTAGTGTGAAAGCGGAGATATAGGCAGCTGACTCTATTGAAAAAATCATTCAGATATGAAGGCATCTTCTTATTCAAAAACCCTTTCACATTTTGGACATTAAAAATACTGGATTGAAATGGACAGTTTATCTTTTTTTAATCAACTAGCCATAACTTTTTATCCTTAAGTAAAAATGACTCCAAATTTTGAGACTTGTCGTAAAACATTATTATATACCACTTTGAAGAAGGAGATTTCTCAAGATTCGGCTGTCTGAATAGCCAACATGGCGATGAATGTGGAGGGACAGATTGGGAATGCAAATAGTCCACTCCTTGGGCTATAAATACTCTCCCCTTCTCTCTTTGAGAGGGGTTGGCATTTCAGAAGAGAGGAGATTATATTTTCTCGACCAAAGCCTTGCCAAAGGCTTGGGAGGACCTTCCATACTCATGTTTTCACTTGAGAGACCATTCCCCCTCTCTTTGTTTTCGCTTACTTTTGTGTTCTTCGTTTTTGTAATCTTGTAAGTCTCTTTGTTTGTAATTCGGTTTTAATGAAAGTTTATTCTTTAATTTCTATTATTCTCATCCAACTTCTATAGATTAATATTAATGTTATTAAAATAGTTTAAATATTTTTGATTCCCATTCCCTTCTTTTGATTCCTCATTCAATCGAAATTTTGTTTTTAATTATCATCATTGTTCGTGTGTGTGTGCCGACGTACCACTCTTTTCTTATCCCTTTCTTTTTCTTCTTTTCTTAATTTATAATCATAATAATTATAACTAGATTATTAAACACCCAAATGGCTGAGTAAATCTCTCATTGGGGGGAGGTATAATTCGGGGATGTTAAGTGATTGAGAGTTTTGATCGATGAGTATTCTTTAAATTAATATTGTGTATGTTAAACTTAATATGTCATGGATTAATGATATGGTTTGTTTAACAAGTGGTTTACATGGATTATTATAACCAAAAATACAGTACCATAAATATGTTTTGATTTAGATTAGAACCCTATGTTAAGTTAAGACTTGGATTAAAGCCTTGACACTTAGGAATTCCAATCAAAGACATCTTATGGCATGGGTGTTAATTTAATGCAATACAAAGTAAGGCTCAAGGATATCACAAGCTTAACTCAATAATAAGGAACTCACCCCAATATTTATCAATTTGTTAAATCAATTATAGTCAACCAATAATTTCAACTAAGCTTTGAAGACAAACCCCACTAATAAAAATACAATCAACTAAAAACAAACGACTATTATAAATTATCATCGCCGAGGATTCGAACCGAGTGTTGCTATACACATTAGCAGAGCACCAGAACTTTGACCAGTCGATAGGAGACAATCTGCCGTGCATTTAAAATGTCACCGTTTCCAGGGATGGTGCTTTAATTATTCATTAGTTTCTGGTTATTGTAATAAAAAACCAAAAAAACAAAATTTTAAAAAGAAATTGAGAAATAACACAAAGAAAAACCCGTCTTCTCATAAAAATCGTAAACTAAAAAAATACAAAAAAAAAACCATGTCTTCCTCTTTCTTCCAAAATCTATTTGAATGCCACATAACCTTCCAAAAAATCCCTCGGATTTGTTTGACCCTGAAATTGAGCGAACACTTCTCCAACTTAGGAGGAACATAAGAGATAATCAACTCATTCAAGAAACAGTCCACAACCAACCAGTTGACTTTGAAATGTCCAATCCTAGGTAACAAACCCTTAAAGAACTCTCTTCCCATGATATGAATTTCCAACCTATTAGTATTCAATATCCAAACATAGAATTTGACTTTGAACTCAAATCGGGTTTGATTCATCTTCTCCCTCATTTTCACAGGCTAGCCGATGAGGACCCATATCTCCACCTTAAAGAGTTCCAAGTAGTGTGCTCTACTATAAAGCCTCAAGGGGTTTCTGAAGAACAAATCAAGCTTCGAGCATTCCCTTTATCTATAGATGACACTTCTAAGTCATGGCTCTTCTACCTTCCTCCTGGTTCCATAACAACATGGAATGACATGAAGTGACTTTTCTTAGAAAATTACTTTCTTGCTTCTCGTACTGCTTATATCCGAAAGGAAATAAGTGGTATCCATCAGTTCCCAAGTGAATCACCTCATGAGTACAGGGAGAGGTTCAAAAAGCTTGTTCCAACGTGCCCACATCACCAAATTCCTGACCAACTCTTGATCCAATACTTCTATGAGGGGTTATTGGCTATGGTGAGAACTCTCATAGATGCCGCAAGTGGCAGTGCTCTTGTTGATAAAACTCCTGCAGCAGCAAGAGATCTCAAAAGTAACATGGATGCAAACACACAACAATTCCATACTCGAGAACATTCTCAAGTCAAACAAGCCCAATATAATCAATAAATTGAGCTAAACATGATGACCGAGTAGATGAGTGAACTTACAGGTCTTGTGCGACAACTAGCTGTGGCTACCAAATCCCCAGCCTCGTCTACTCCACAATCAATGTTTCTTGGACCTATTAAAAACTATGGAATCTGCAACTCTCCATCTCATCCAACTGACACATGTCCACAACTTCAAGAGCATGAATGCAATTCATCTGGACCAATGGAGCTCAATGCAGCATATGCTCAGCAGAACACCAACCCTCAACTATCAGGTCAGTTTGTTTGAAACTTCAACCAACCTCACTCTGAGCCCTTCTATTCTTCCTATAACCAATGCCTTAGGTATGGTAATCCCATATCTCATCCCCCTCAATTCACTCCTCAAAACACAAACCAGTTTCAATATGGTCAAGGTGTTGGTAACTTCCAACAACCTTTTCATTTTCTTTTTCAATCTCAAAGGAACAATCCTCCTCCTGGATTCCATTATCCTAGTGAGCCTTCCCAATTCCAAAACCAATACAATCGCTTTCCCATGAACCAAAATCAGGGTAATCCCAATCCAAGACAATCCTCTTCTTCCAAGAAACTATGGGAAAGTGCTGTTGAAGATCTTTCCTCCTTCACCCATTCTAGTCTCAAGAAGATTGAAACCCAAATTGGTCAACTTTCATCCGAACTTAGTCAGCAACAACTATCCAATTATTCCCAACTTCCAGATCAACCATTTCCCAACCCCAAGGGTAATGTAAGTGCAATTTCACTTAGATCAGGAAAGAAACATTCTATTCCTAAAGATAAATCCTCAAACCCTCCTTTGAATGTTGACCTAGAAAACAAAAATAAAAAGATACTTGAAAAGGAACCTGAATCCATTCCCTCACCTCCTTCCATTCCACTTTGGAATCCAATTCCTTTTCCTCAAGCTATTTCTAAACCAAGGAATTCCTTTGAACCTGATCCTGAAATTCTTGACATGTTTAGACGAGTTGAATTCAAAATTCCCCTCTTATATGCCACAAAACAAATTCCTATGTATGCCAAGTTTCTCAAGGAGTTGTGTACCCACAAGAGGAAACTTAGTTCCTTTGAAAATGTTTCCACCCAACAGTCTATTCCCATAAAGTGCAAAGATCCAGGGACCTTTATGGTTCCATGCCAGATTGGAAGTTACAAATTTGATGATGCACTCATAGACCTAGGAGCCTCAATTAATGTCATGCCCAAATCCATATTCTCTAACCTTGGTCTAGGTCCCTTACATCAAACAGGTATTGTCATTCAGTTAGCCAATTGATGCACAGCCAGTCCTGAGGGAATAATTGAAGATGTACTTCTTCGTGTGAATTATCTTATCTTCCCTTCAGATTTCTATGTCCTTGACATGGAAGGTGAGACAGACTCTTCTCGATCTCCCTTAATTCTAGGAAGACCTTTCCTCATGACATCTAAAACCAAAATTGATGTCCATGCTAGCATCTTATCCATGGAATTTGGTGACCAACTAGTCAAGTTCAATATTTTTCAATCCATGTGATACCCATCAGAGAATGAATCTGTATTCCATATCCATTCTTCTGATACTCCCTCTGAGAGGGTATTGAATCCCAATCCATCATGTTCTTCATGTTCTACTAATAGAAGAGTTTGTGAATATTATATCCTCATTAACCAAGTCATAAATGGAGAAGTTGATGTTGACATTACAAATGTAGACTCCATTGACCTAATGGATCTTGAAAACTCTTTGGAATATCATCTCACCACTGACCTCCAATGCTCCAACATGAATGGTAATAAATAAAATGAACTTGAACGCTCATTTGTTGATTCAAATATGATTATCCTACATTCATCCTTTCCTATCCATGATTCTGAAAATTCTGTTATATGTGAAGTGAACCCTGAAACAATGTGTTTATATTGTTCTGATGGTAGTGATGTTTGTGATATTTGTACCCTAATTAATAAATTGATCACTGGTGAGGTTGAAATTGACAATTCTTTGGCGAACAACATTGAAATAAAGGATATTGAAAATTGTATTCAGTCTTATGATCCCACTGATCCCCATTACTCTACATCAGTAAGTGATGAAATAAATGATTCAAAAACAATTGGGATCTCATACTCTGCATTCAGGTTATCTGAACCTTATATAAATGAACCATCAGAATTGAGACATCTTCCTGAATTTCCAAGAATAGAAAATCATCACTTTCTGGATAAAATCATTCCTCACATTGAAGACCAAAGGGAGGATAGTCATATTCTCTTTCCACCCCCATTGAATTTCAAGCACACCAACAAGGATGGAAATAAATTATCCAATGAATCATCAGGCCTCCCATAGGAGACGTTTTTCTGGAAGCACACTAGAGTTGAGAAAATACGATGGCCACCGTCAGACTATAAGTAGTCCACTACAACTGTCTAGCTATAGACAAATAAATGCAGCGCTTCATGGGAGGCAACCCATGTTTTCTTTTACTTTTGTGAAATTTCAATTTCTTTTTAGTTTTTCATTATATGAATAATTATTTTTCTTTTTCAGGTAACATCCCACAATCTTGGATCAACATTTACTTCCATTGGAACCAAAACTTCTCCGGTCGACCAACCACTACATGGAGATGGCAACCTGCCAAATCCAAACCATGGGGCACCTCTTTCCCATTAACTCTCTCTCTCTCTTCCTATCTCAACCTCTTTCTTCTTTTTCCTCTCTCTTTAATTTTTTTACCACTTTCTTTTTCAAAACCTTTATTTTTCACTTTATCTTTTTTGTGGGTGTATCTTTATAAAAAACAAAAATAAAAACCTAAAAAACAAAAAAACGAAGAAAAAAATCACGTAAAAAAATAAAAAAAATTAAAGAGTCCTGCTTACTCACCATTGAGTTTTGGAATTTTTTCCAACCTTTTTTGGGAGTCAATAGGATTGTTTTCATCTCAAAAATTTTTTATTTTCATTATGAATTTTGATGAAGAATTTTGTGTCAAAACCAACACATTTTGAATGCTCAATTTTTTGATTTGGAAAATGTCCCAAACCATGAAGAACAACATTTGCTTTCATACCAAGTCCACCTATGGCCATATTTCCAAAAATGTGTGTTTTCACCCCCATTTGTGAATCTTGAGATTGTGGACCTTCGAGCAGAATTTCCTACCTTAGTGTTTATTAATATGATAGAGTCATTTTCTGAACCAAATGAGAATCACAATAGCCAAATAGCCTCCCATTTCCCTTACATTAATGCTCCTTTTGAAAGCCCCTTAGAGCCTATGAAAACCTTTTCTTAGATAGCCACATTATAAGCCCAATACCTTTTCCCACCCAATATCATCATGGATTTTCATTGCATAATTTTATTTTTGAAATTTTAGTGTGGGGGGGGGGGAATGGATTTCATTGTTTGGGTACCCTATTATTGATTTTCAACGAGTTACCATCTGCCTGAGGGAAAGTATCCATTTCAATGTGGGGTAGAGGTTGTCATTAAGTGTGTTTTGGGGAATGTAATGAAATTCCATTTATGTAATTGTGTAAATGTTATTGACAAGTGTTCAAAAAAATGATGAAAAAAAATCAAAAAAATAATTGAAAAATGGGTTGTGTCATGGGTAGGTCAAAAATCACTCTTTCTAGACCTTTAATCCTATTATAACTATTACAATTAGTGTCGTGAGGAGATCAAACATGGGTTGGGATATGAGTGTGAGATCTGTTTCAAGGTCAACTTTTGAAAAAAAAAGAAAAAAGGAACACTTGTATTATATTCATATTGGTAGAAGTTTTTTTGTTTGTAAATATTTCACCTTATCATCCCCTTCAAATTCTCATCCTCTATTGTGTCTTTCTTCACACTATCATTCCCTTGTAAATACATATTTTCATTCCCTTCCATGTTTTATTTCAAAAAAAAATGTGCATTGTATATCTATGTTGGTGTTTTATCCCTCTTCTTCTCTCCCTTGGACATTATATTACTACCATCCCATAGCCACAAAAAACCCTTAAAAAGTCCTCTTGATTCTTTTTCACATTGGATAGGTATTTGAATCTGAGAGCACTTTCAAACTCTAAGATTTTCCCTTATGGTTGGTGAAAGAGTGAACCTACACAAATAAATTTTATCATATTGAGAGGTGTGAGTTTTGAGTGTCCACATTTTCCATTTCAAAATTTGAGCATGAAAAAATGAATTAGTTTTGGAACATTGTTTCTGTAATAACTTGTGGAGGATTTCAAAATGGATGAGTGAAATAGTCTAAACCTCCCCTGATTGGAGAAAACAAAATTTTAATATTTGTTGGTTAGTGAAAATGATTTTGTCATGTTTTTATATTTGTTGCACATGAGGACATGCACAAAACTAAGTATGGGGGAGTTGATGTTATTAATATTTTCATGACTTATTATATACCCCCTTTACTAATTTTATATGAAATGTTCATAATTTGTGGGAAATATTAATGTTTTAATATTAAGTATAATTTTGGAGCTTTTTTAGAAGTATTGAAATTGAGTCAGTTTACTATTTTAATAATAACTATCACTATACAGATCCAAATTGGGTGGGTATTATTTTGTACGATTCTCCTTTAAATATAAAACATTTCATTAGAAGGTACCATGAGCCAATTCTACCATTTGAAGGGTCATATGGTCCTCACAAACAACACCAAAGAATCTATGACGAAACTGGACTATTCATGCAGATTGATTTACTAGGATATATGAAGAAGTACAAATTCTATTATTCACCATCATAGTTCGGGGGACAATACAAGGATTCTTGAATAAAAATTTCAGGGCCCAAATATAAGAACAAGGGTCCCAAATGAAGCTTTAAAATCCATCCCACCATTCTGGCCGAGAATTTAAATCATTATAGTATGCATGACATATCTCATGATGTAAGCATCCAATCGATCTGAGATTTTTCATTGTGAATGGGGAGATATAGGAGGCCGAATCTGTTTAAGAAATCATTCGGATTGGAAGGAATATTCCTATTCAAAAACCCTTTCACATTTTGGACATTAAAAAGACTGGATTGAAGTGGAAAGTTTAACTTTGTTTAATCAACTAGCCATAACATTTGATCCTTAAGTCCAAATGACTCAAATTTCGAGAGTAGTCAGAAGACATTATTATATACAACTTTGAATAATGAAATTTCTCAAGATTCAGCTATCTGAATATCCAACATGGAGATGCAAGTGGAGGGACAGATTGGGAACGCAAAAAGTCCACTCCTTGGGCTATAAATACTCTCCCCTTCTCTCCTTGAGAGGATATGGCATTTCAGAAGAGAGGAGTTTATATTGTCACGACCAAAGCCTTTTAAAAGGCTTGGGAGGACCTTCCATACTCATGTTTTCACTTGAGATACCTTTCCTCCTCTCTTTGTTTTCTCTTTCTTTCGTGTTCTTCGTTTTTGTAATCTTGTAAGTCTGTTTGTAATTCGGTTTTATTGAAAGTTTCTTCTTTAATTTCTCTTATTCTCATCCATCTTCTGTAGATTAATATTGATGTTATTAAAATAGTTTAAATATAGTTGAATCCCCTTCCATTATTTTGCTTCCTCATTCAATCGAAAGTTTGTTTTTAATTATCATCATTGTTTGTGTGTGTGTGCCGACGTACTACTCTTTTCTTATCCCATTCTTTTTATTCTCTTCTTAATTTATAATCATAATAATTATTACCAGATTATTAAACACCCAAATGGATGAGTAAATCTCTCATTGTGGTGAGTTATAATTCGGGGATGTTATGTTATTGAGAGTTTTTCTCGATGAGTATTCTTTAAATTAATATTGTGTGTGTTAAACTTAATATGTCAAGGATTAATGATATGTTTTGTTTAACGAGTGGTTTCAAATGATTATTGGAACCATAAATACAGTACAATAAAAAAATTTTGATTGAGATTATAACCCTAAGTTAGGTTAAGACTTGGATTAAATCCTTGACACTTAGGAATTCCAATCAACGTCAACTTATGACATGGGTGTTAATTTAATGCAATACAAAGTAAGGCTGAAGGATATCACAAGCTTAACCGCCTAATAATAAACTCACCCCAATATTTTCCAATTTGTTAAATCAATTATATTCAATCAATCATTTCAATTAAGGTCTGAAAACAAACCCCCTAATCAAAATACAATCAACTAAAAACAAACGACTATTATAAAGTATCATCGCTGAGGATTCAACCCGAGTGCTGCTATAAAAATTAGCAGAGCACTGAAACTTTGACAAGTCGATAGGCGATAATCAGCCATGCGTTTCAAGACCACCAGAGTCCTAGGTACATTTCCACTTAGATAGAATTCAACCTGAGACAATGAGGATCATTGAAATTACTATAGGACAATGACTTTGAGATATTCCATACTCTAGGGATGGTAAATATCATAGCATATGCCTTAGTAGGATGTACTAGGATCGCCAAGTGTGGGAAGTTTTAGAGAAGTTAGATTACTAGAAGCTGACCCTAGTGGAGCATGATATCCAGGTGTGAGATCAGTATCCCTAGTTTTTTCCCTTGTTTTTCTTTTTGGCGAAAAATTTTTATGGTGGGAATGATATAGAGACCTAGTTTTTTACTTGTAAGACTTATGAATATTTCTATATATATTTTCTGGGTTAGGAACTGAGAAAATGTGAAATTCCGAGGCACGTTGTGCCCAGAATAAATTTTATATAAATATTAAGAATTTTTATACTATTAACATGGTGGAAATAAAATATATCTTAAACAGTATCTTAGATAAGAAATCTAGGGTTATGGTTGAATCTAGAGCTTGGTTTTTACCCCAGGCAGGACATAATTTTTTTGGTGCGGGCCTACTGTAGAAAGCGCCCTGAAGGATGTAATGATAATAAAACAATTGAATTAAATTATTTTATCTCAGTCATAGAATCAAATAACATCTGAATGGGGACTCCAATTGGAAATCTGAGACCACCATTGTGTTCGTAGCACAATTTTCTACCTAAGGGCGATATAAAATGGGAGGGTGTGGGAGGTTCAGATACCATGACCATTGGATACTATTTTGTTGGTTTTCTATAAATATGTGTTTAAGGGAACTGAGAAAGGGTTGGCTTATTTCTCATATGGATGTTGGTGAATCTCCATCCCCTCCATCCGATGGTGATCTAGCGACTAATATTTGATGGATCCTTGAGAAACATCAGGTCTGAGTAGATCAGAGCGCAAAGAATGCAATGATGGATTCCGAAAATATGTATGATTCTTCTTCACATTATACATTCAAGAGTGAATTTTTTGTTGTTGAGTTTTATTATTTATCAATTTTTCTGCTTTAAAATCATTTTCTATTTTTCAAAAAAACAATGGCCATCGATGGTTTAAATTCATAGATCTCTCATTCTTCGCGTTCTTCTTATATTCTTCACATTATTCATAAATAAACTTTTTGACACATCAAAATGACATCTTATATTTTATTGAAACATATATTTGTGATAGTTGTGATCCAAAGATTCCAAATCTATGACAGTATGATTTTTTGGGCACCATAGTAGGTGCAATGACGAGCATAAGTGGCGACTACTTTTCGTCATGTCGAAACGTCGACAATACTTTGAGCGGAGCATGTGGCAGTGTAATTCAGGATCCAAGGATCCTCGATCTATCATATTTTCAATTTTTTGACCATGGGAGTGTTACCAGTGGTCTGAAGAAGGAGGTGGTGGTGCATGTCTAGTAAAGAATGACTCTGGCAGGTATTGGTGCGATGGGCTACAGGCTGAAGCAACCGGGGCGGCATGATGACAGACTTGATGAGGCAGTGGCGGAGCACTATAGGATGGTGGTAGAGAAAAACTAGACGACATCAGTAACAAGCAACTGGCCGCAGTAAACGTCCCCCCAGAGGTTTTTAGAAAACCTGAAAAAAATAAAAGAAAATAATAATAATAATAATAATAATATTATTATTATTATAACTTTTAAAAACATACAATTTCCATGTCTGACGTCCAATTTACACGCTGTCAGCGACAATGCTACCCTAGCACCGATGCAGTATTTTTAAGGCCAATTTTTAGTACATTTAACTGACTCATGAAGCTATTCCATAGAACTACTTAATAATATTAATAATTATAATATTTTCTAATGTTGATTTGAAAGTAACACCTACATGGGGTGTTCGATTAACAAGACATATGCAGAAACATGACCTTTTATTCGAGGAGGACCATTTGGGGCAAGTTTGAGAACATTATGTTTTGGGATTGAGGATCAATGGCATGAAACATCTAATAATAATTTATTTATTTATTATTATTTTGAGATTCTTGTATGAGACGTATCTCTTACATATGATGTCTGATTGACGCGTTGTCAGTGTTTTTGTGACCCTGGAATTGAGGCGGAGGTTTCAATACTGATTTTGAGCCCCTAAACCAAAATAAATTAGTGTGACCCATGAGGGCTAGTTAGGACATTTTTGGTGAAATGCAACATTTTCACTGAGTGACTCTTATAATAAAATGAATAACTGATCCCATGTGTTTTTTCATGAGGATCACATCGGTGGGATCTGTATGATGTGTTCCAGGATCAAGGTGTGGTCCCCATAGATCATTGTTCATGTATGATGCTATGAAATAATGTTTCTTCACTGGTATTTAGATTTGGGATAATGGATAGTCCATCCCATGGATTTTTCTATAGGGATCATGACTGTGGGATTTGTTTGGTTATCTAGATTCATTTGAAGAGGAATATAGATATAATTATGGTTTCTCCCTTCAGATAAACTACAAGCATCATACACTCATAATTTTTTTTTTCTATAGGTGTTATGTACTCTAGGAGTACATTGGCATGCCTAGGGGTACTTGATTACAGTTTTGTACCCAGTTATGGCTAGGTACATAGCCATGCGGTGAGACAAGGTCATAGGATGTGTGGTCCCCATACCCACTATGTACCACTATGAATCTTTTAACTCTCATATCTAATTCTTCTGAACTAAGATTTTATCTCATGAGTAGCATATCTTGAGTTTATTTCCACGTAGAATGTGATGAATCCCTTTATAGTGTATTTCTAGGTACGATGTGATATGTTACAGTATTGACACCTTTTTAGACGATGTCCGACAATAGAAGTGATTAGGTGATGATATTAGAGACTTATGAGTGGAATCCTCCATACACACCAGAGAGTGGTTCCTCTTTGAATTAGAGTAGATTCTCCCTTATGCACTAGGTAATGGGTCATCTAGGACTATAAGACTGGAATACCCCATCATCATGGGTGTGGGTCCTCTATTAGCTACTTCTGAGTGGAATCCCTCTGACGCACTAGGGCGAGGGTCCTCAATGAACCAGAGTGGAATCCCCCTGACGCATTAGGGTGTGTGTCCACTACGATTATAATTAGAGTGGAATACCCCTAACACACTAGGGTGTGAGTCCTCTACGATTAAAATTAGAGTTTAATTCCCCTAATGCACTTGGATTTGGGTCCTCTATGAAGACTGTAAGAGTGGAATACCCCTAACACAATAGGGTGTGGGGCCTCTACATTGGGTTTACTCTTTGCAGTTATGGATCAGTGATGAGAAATAATTTAACATTACTTTGGACTCATGAGTAAGATGGGTGCATTCCCCATTGAGACACATACTTATGATAATTCCTAAAACCTTGTGGATGAGGCAGAACAATGAAAAGTAGATAGTATCAAGGTATGGTGATTGAGTCCCATTGACTTTCATGTTCAGGAAAAATTTGATGGATGCTGGGCATCGTTGGTGGTTACATCTGGAACTGTGGAATACTATTCTTCATGGGTTGAGATTTGAGATGGAGATCCCCTTACTCTCTTGTTTGGGATTCTTTCACTGAGCATATATATGTATCCTATTTCAGTACCCAGTCCTTGGTTTTTGGTTACTCTCCTTACAAGAGAGGTGAAGATGCATGGGGTATGCCACATGATTTCCGTTTCTAGATTATTGTGGTTGAACGAGTCCACTCTCCTACTATAGATAGTGAGAAATATATGGGAAGTTCATTTTCTCACCATTTCTAGTTCGTTTTGTTTTGGAGGAGTTTACATCACTCTCTTATTGGGTTTAGCAATACTATCTTTTACTATAAATTGTCCAATCTACTACGTTCATATTCAAGGTATCTCTTACTACTCCCCCTTTTTCTTTTCAGGTCTTCCTACTAATTATTTTTATACTCAACCCTGCTTGGGATTTTCCCCCACATGTTGTTCCATATGAAGATGACATACATGTTGATTGTGACTTCAGAGGAGCTTTGGGATATTGGTACTTGGACTGCGTATGGTGTTCATAGATTGGGACCTATGAGAGAGGATCTCTTAGCTATTTTACATTTCAGTTAGTTCCAGGTTGTGGTACTTTTCTATACATGTTCTTTTTAGAGGTGGATCCATGTTTGGTTTCCTTTTTATAGTAGTTTTTTATCTTTTTTTCTTTTCCCTTTTAACATATTCATTGATTTGGATGCATGTGTGCATAAAAGTTCTTATGAAAAGGCCTCCCCAAGTTTGTTGTGCCTTCAACACTTGTCGGCACCCTCTAGCCTATGGAGGCAGGCTTGGGGTAGTTGGGAGTCAAGACCCTACTTGGGATGGGTCATGACAAGATACCTTTCCCTTTAATACACCAGCATATTCCATATGAGTAAGGTGCATGATGGTGGATCATTCATGGGTCCATTCGGTGAACATGATTTGGTCTATGATCTCGATGAGCTTGAAGTTATTATATAATTGTTTTAGCTCATTATTAAGTTATTATACCTTAGCCGGATCTTGTTCTAGGTAAAATATTTGAGATTATACCTCCCTTGGATGCCTCGATACATTGTCTTCATAGGGTACAATCCTACTGGTTGAAGCCATAAATTTATTTTTCTCAATCAATTTGTTTTTTTAAAACCCTATATTTCTACTAGTCTGTGATCAATATTCAATGGATATATTATCAATGATAATGGTACTTAACAATAATTTAAATCTAATTGGATATATTAAAACCAAATAAGTGCGTATTTTTTCTATGACTATTATTAATTTAATTAAATCAAGTAGGGTTATTTTATTTATAACATTTTGTGTCATTAAAATATTCCCCCTTTAGAAATTTCACCCTAAAAAGTTTCTTTTCCCACACTAAAAGATGAGGTAATCTATTCTTCCTCACCTCCTTTGATTCACATATTTTTCTTCAAAATTTAGGATTCTCCATAACAGTTTGATGTGGGGAATTATTTTAATTTGTAGAAAATGTTCTCTATGATCTAGATCTTCACTGATTTATATTCATAGGAAAGATAATACTCTAATAGTACCACTTCTATATTGAGAACAATTGAAGAACCCAATATATACTTTCTCAAGAGGGATACATGGAATACATCATGTAATTGAGATAGGTTCAGTGGGAGTTCTATTCAGCTGACCACTAATTCGATGCGATCAGGGATCTCAAATGGGCCGATGTATCATAGACTAAGCTTTATATTTTTCCAAAATCTCATCACATTCGTCTGTTGAGATATACAGAGGAATACTATATCTCCAACATCAAACCCTAGGTCTTGTTGATGATTGTAAACATAGTTCTTCTACCGAATATGAGCACCTTGATGTGTTTATGAATGGTATTAAACTTCTCCCCAATTTCCCAAACCATTTCAGGACCTATAAGTTTTATTTCCCAAAATTCATCCTAACATGAAGATGTTCTACACCTACTCCCATAAAGAGATTATTAGGGAGACATTTGAATGCTCGAGTGGAAGCTTTTATTTTAAGAGAAATCAACCAAAGGAAGATGTCAGTACCATATTCCTTTGATGTCCATATAACATGCTCACAACAGGTCTTCTAGTGTCTGAATAGTCCACTTAGATTGGCCATCAGTTTGAGGATGATAGGTCATACTTAAATTAATCTTTGTGTTTACTGCATGTTAGAGAATTTTCTTGAACTTGATGGTGAATCTTGGTTCTCAATAGTATAAAATCAATAGAGGTACTCCATTCCACATTAACACTTCTCAAATGTATATCTGTGTTAGTTGATCTAGATAGAAATACTCTTGAATCACAATAAAGTGTGATGTCATTGTATGAGGATCTACTAAAACCAAGATATCATTGTTTCTTTTGGATGTTTTCGGATGTCCAGTGACAAATTACATGGTGATGTTTTCCTATTTTCATGTTGGTATGGGTAATGGTTGTATCATATCCTTGAATGTTTCCTTTCAACCTTCACTTCCTGACATATGGAAAATTTGATGTATATTATGTGATTTACTTATTCCTATTGTCCCACTAATAGCGCACTTGGAGATCTCAATAAAACTTTGTGTTTCATTTGTAAATAGATAAAGTCAAACTATTTACATCATCCAAAAATTACTTCATTAACATAGGATTTGGTAGAACACAAATTATTGATCCAAATATCAAAATTCATTATTCATTAAAATTTAACACTGAGGATTTCCCTTTCCTTATAGTTTCCACTCCCTTCTAAATTCCCACATCATTTATTTGATCATCCCTTATCCTTTAAAAAATAGATAGTTGAGAAATAATTTTTTGAATTTATTAATAATATTCTTTTATTGATGATTCCCATGTCTATCCTTATCAAATCTAAGAATATGAGATCATTTTTTATTCTCATCAATGATAGAATTGTCAGGTCCTTTCTACATAGATCATTCATTGCCTTATTTTCATTACCAAGAAGGATATGGATTGAGAAGTGGAAATCCTTGATGATCTATAACCATATTTGTTTGTTCATATTAATCTATTTCTATGTGAATATATATTTTAGAATCTTATGATCAGAATATATCTCACACTTCTTCCCATAGCGATATTTCTGCCACATTCTCAATGAAAAGACCATGAATTCCTACTCCAGATATTTTTTGGTATAGTTTTACTCATGAAATTTCAACTACTTGGAGGTTTAGGAAATGAATTTGTCATTTTTTATCAATAAACAACCTAATCCATTATTTAAAGAATCAATAAAAATTAGGAAAAGTACCCCACTTGTGGATAGTGTGAGAATAAGGGAAGTGATAATCCTCATTTTCAAATCCATAAACATTTCTTCACATTCATCATTACCAGAAAAACTGACTCCTTTCTGAGTTATATTGGTAAGAGGGTTCGAAAATCATGATAAATTTATCACAAATCAGTGATAATATCCAGCTTACCCAAGGAAACTATATATATTTGTCATAGATTTTGTTCTTTTCATTCCTATAATTTCCTTTTTCACCAAGATATATACTTGCATGGTTTGAATTGGTGATTGATAGTTCCACTAGAAATTCATGATATAAAGACATGCATTTAACTATAATAAAAAAGTATATTTTCTATTCTCTAATGAATAACTAGAATACCTATCACTACATCATTGTTGAGATTCACCTTAGTTGGGAAAAATCCCACCCTCTCTACCTTGTAGGTTGTTGGTTGTCTCAGAAAACAATTAGCTTAGAGAATTGGATTGAAAAGTTCCCTGGTTCCTTATTGTTTAAGTAATGTAAAATTTGATAATGAATAATTAGAGAATTAATTTCCCCCATTTCCCTTGTGGGTTTCTTCTTTCCACAATTGTTATCTCAGTGTCTTTCCTTCCCGTACCTAAATCATTTCATTGTCCCCATTAGTCAATTTATAGGGTGTTTATTTCTATACCTTAGACAAGTGGGATGTTGAAATTTCATAGAACAATTAGATTTCTATATAAAACCACTATAATTAAAATCCAATTTCCTCTTCTTATCCCCATAATAACCTTGGGATTGTCTGATCTCTATTTCAACATTGAGGCCACATCAAACAATTTTCACATATTTATTAAAGTCACAAATCACTATTTCTTTTCGTAGATCCGATTTTTGACCACCAAAGACGTCGTCAACCTTGAATTTGGGGTTAACGACAAAATTGGTGGTGTATCGTGCACATATTTTGATGTTTCTTTCATATACCACAATAGATTCATCATCTTTTTTTACTTTATTGAATGAAAATCCTTTTCCATTTTAAGATGGAGAGTGTGAGGATAATTTTATCAATTTTTTTTTTCCAGAATTACTTCCACTCCATTATTTAGATATATTTTATAGGCTTCATATTCTTGATCAATTTCCACCACTGATGAGGTTATCCCTCTATACGATTAATATCAAGAATATAATTCTCTTGTTTGGAAAATTGAAGGATCGATAAGATCTTCTCAATGGAGTTGATTCATTGTTCAATGACTAAGGGATCAGATAATCCAATGAATGTATGAGGACTTTGTGACATGAATCTCTAAATTGAGGCTTGTTATATATTTGGGGGTTTTGGATGCCCCTCTAGATCCAGGTTTCTATTCTAAAACTGAGTTAGGTGATAGTGTATCTCCATGGAGTTCAGGATCCTGCACCCATCAGGTTTGGCATCTCATTGGGGAAGTCTTCACATTTCCGATTGCATTAGTTGTTATCCCAATTTCTCATATTTCATTCCATTTTATAAATACAAGAAAAATTAAGGATTAGTGTCTTAAGCTATTGAAAACATTAAAGGGAATCTAATGACAATACAGTGATAACTTATAAATTACATTTTCCCATTCACTTATGAATTTTTTGGCTTCATTCTACATTATCCATGATCAATTTCCTAACATTTATTCTCATTGGAATTTTTTATTCCCTTAATAATAGTTGATAATGATATTATGAATTTACCAATGAATATACCCTGGAAGTGTCAAACTAGGTGTGAAGTAAGGTCCATTTTCGTGTACCAAATTACCCCGAGTCAGGCTAAGATCATCTTGTTAGAGATGTTCCTCCTCGGTACAACTTTTCCAGAACCATGTCCACTTATAATATCAAGACAAGGTTAAATTTTCTTGATAAACCACTTAACTTTTAATAACCAAAATTTTGGGATTTTTTCTTATAATTATTGTTATCCAAAATCAATTTTCTATAGTTTTCTAATCTGAATCCCAAAAATAACTAAACTCTTTCTTTGATAGCAACTATAAATACCCTACTATATATTACACATTAATACATGTTTTATTACATTAAATTACACTTAATAAAACCCAAAATATCTAGAAGTCTGGTGTATTTGTGAATTAGGTATATTACATAACAGCTTTTAACATGGGATACAGAACATTATTGAATACTTCCTTGACATGGTCATAATTTTCCAACAGACTCAAAACTACATGGGATATTCTGGAGACAAAAATAAGAAATGGGTGATCTATAAATCCCAATAAGGGAATAAAAAAGTCAAAACATGAAGAAAATAATTCATGTTAGATAGTAGGAATATTAATGGATCATAAAAGTAACATGAATAATAATGCATGATATAACATGATAATCATAACATGGGAAATGTTAAAATAACTTAAAACACTAAATCGTAAACATAGGTGGAATTTAAATCATCCAAGAAATGATGGGGGGAAAATTCCCATAAAGGAATTAGGTACATATTTGTACCAATATAATGTATCGTGATGCAAAAAATTACCCAATTCATTGGAGTGCTATCTGGGTGCACCCATCATAATCATTTTATTCTCATGCTTAAGTGTGCCACGTAGATCATAAAACATGGATACATTCATCATAATAATTACATACATGATCAAGTAATTTGGAATAAAAACATTAATGTCCCTAATAAATAAGTATATTTTAATAAAGGTGAATGCTCTTTATAGAAAAATGGGCATGGTATTCACTACACAATTGTTTTGGTATGGAAAATCTTGGTGAAATTTCAGCTGTATAACAACATTAGATAAAAATTCATAAAAAATGTAGATGAGAGAAAAAAGGGGTATCTCATCAATTTTAAATAAAATGGGAAGTAATAGGGACATGTAAATACATTTATAAACTTTAGGAAATGGAAATAGAATGTATAAGTTCATAATGACTCTTGAATAAAGAAGAGAAGGTGAGGATCCCTTATGGAATTTCGGCATTGAAACATGTGTACATATGGGTTCATATGATGGATAAAGGAGAAGTAAAGTATAATTAATAGTTTATAAATAAAATGGTTAGTAAGGGGAATATGGAATAATATATCCCAATATAATAAAATTTCAATTAAAATGCATAACATAAATGGAGTGCTTGATAAAAGAAGAGAGTGAAAGATCCCTTACTTGAGTGTGTGACTCCAAAGGCCTGGGTGGGACTTCGTTAAAGGTTGTGGGTGCCTTTAGAGGACTCTAGTGGGATTATGGATGAGTGTGGATATGATTAAAGGAGATTCAATGAATAAAAATGGGAGCATGGTAGGGCTTATATAGGAAAAGAGGGAGATTTATTTATTATTATGGTTTTGGGTTCTACATAATAATATATCCAAAACCAAAAACCATCCCATGGTTTGTGCCCATGTTTTCTGAAAAAGGGGTGTGGTATCAATTATTTTACAAGGCCAAGGGTCTAACATATTAAAATATTACCCTTGGTGATGTGGAGGTGAGTCACACTCTTAAGGAAATGATTTTAAAGTGTTAAAATATATTATATGTCTCAAGGGATTCCTAATGGATTTAAAAAATAAATTGAATAAACATAAAACCATAATATTTTAATGGTAAAATATAAATTTGGTCATATATAAAATTTATATTATTTATTACATCACATTTATATCATTATGATGGAATAAATCACAAAGTATATTTATACAGTATTTAATTTTAACCCCAAAATTCAACTATGACAGAAAATTATGAAAAATTAAGTCTTGGATAATTTTGACATAATGATTCCAAAAATAATATTCATTTTATCTAAATAAATTTTTTAAAATTTTCAATTTTCAATTTTAAAATAATGAATGACATTTATTGAAAATGATTAGTTTTTGACAATAGTAGTTTTCGAACCCTAATAATAATTAAATTTTACATAATAAAATTTATATGATCATATATATTTGAAAAAAATTATTTAATAATAATATTCCATTAAAATATTATTTATTTAAAAAACTAATTAATTCAAAAATTCATTCATAAAATTCTAATATGATCCAAAAAATATAATTCGTGATTTATTATATAAAATTAAAAATCACTTACAAAGTAACAATAATAGGATGAAAATATATTCATTACTCTATAAAAAATAATGTACATACTAATATTTCTAGAGTATTGATACATATCCCTTTTATACAATGGAATATTCCCTAAGAGTAGGATTCGTGGTGGTGGGGATTTCATGGATTCGTTCATTGAACATGGCTTGGGCCAGGATCTCGATGAGCTTGAACTTCTACTGTAAATAGTTTCACTCATGCATAAGTTGTTGGATATAATATTGGAATTGGTATAGGGAAGATCCCAGAAATTCTCTCACCCTTGGAAGCTTTGATAAATGGGCTTTATAGGGTACGGTCCTACTAGTTGAGGCCATCAATTCTTTTGGCTATGTCAATTGAATATGATAAATCCCTATATATGAACTTGTCAAGCAGCCCCTATTCAATGACAATATTACCAGAGACAATTATACATAATAATCATTTAAATCTAATTAGATATAATAATAAAAAAGTTGATTTGTTTACTATAACCATAAGACATTTAGTCAAATATAAAATAGGAATTTTATTCATAATAGTTCGGGTTGTTACATAAATCATGAACCATTCCACCCTAAATGAGAAAAATATCCCTCCGAAACCATGATAGTATTTATGGAAGTCTTAAAAACCAAGAAAAATCAAGAGAAATGGTAAAAAAACCAATAGGTGGTTCCTCATCTTGTCAACCAAGCTCCATGGGAGAGTCATACCAAATGGGAACATGGAGATCCTTTGCACCTTGGTATGTAATCACCTGGTCCCATACATGCCCAAACAACACCAAAAATGGAATATCTCTAATCTAGTAAAACCAATGGTGGGTCTCATGCCTCACTAAAGTATGTCAATATTCAAAGATGTGTTTAATGACCCTAAAAATTCATGAAATTCTCTCAAATCTATCACTAAAATAATCACATCACCACTCATGATCACAAAGGATAACCCACACAACAATCATGTATATTATCCTAACAAGGGAGTAAATAAAATCCGTATCTATACCGCTCTCACCCTTCACCATCAAACTTGGTGTTCTGTGGAAAGATACAACAAGAATATTCCATATCTACTTCTATCTTCCAGCCATGGCCATAGCATAGAGAAAATGAGGGTGAGTGAAGATACCAACCATTTGTAACACATTATAGAAATAATGGAAAATATTTAAAAGGGTGAATGAATTAATTCCAATACTCTAATAGAAATAACATGTAATAACTCTACCTCATGGTTGTGTGATAAGGAGTGAATCTATTCTAGTTCTATACCCATAAATAAGTCCATTCATGCTACAATACTACATATAGCTCACTATCGAAAACTAACCCAAACACCAATGCAAGAAATACAAAGTTAAGTTAAATTTTTTTATTTCATGCCATTTAAATGGGCTCAAATGTTCAGATGGACTAAAATATCATGATATGTAAGGAAAAATACCTAGGAATCACTAATGACTTATCTAAAACATATATTAAGTATACAAGTGGAGAAAAATTCAACATAGGTAAAAGGAAATGTGGTGGAATCCTGGTGTGACACATTGAATGATATGAAATATGTACACGTTGAAACGATTGTGTGTGGAAACCATGCATGCCTGTCCCAAACCTAATCTGGTCTCCATCAAAACTAGCACTCGACCCAGCCCCATAAAAGGCCCGAAGGGCGTTCCAAATCCCCACATGCTGGAACAAGTGCCTAGGTATCATAAAATGAAAATTGGGAAGGATTTACCTGAGATTATAAACTTAAACCAATAAAAGAATCCAATAAAATGAATATGGATTTTTTAATCCAAAAAATATTTTACAAAAACTCAAAACAGAATTAAATATTTTAAAACAACTCAAAAAGACTATAACAAAGGTAGAAAACCAAAAGGGAACAGCCCAAGAACCCTCATGGCAAGGGGCACCGCCCTTAAGCCATCTCCACATGGCTTCACCACCAAGGATCTGCTAGAAACCCGAACCACTGGAACTAAAAATTGTACCCAACCCATGACAACAAAAATAACCAAGTCTACTTACACCCAAGGGTGTAAGTAGGGTGTGATAAAAAACCCAACAGGATACCACCACTAATAGATTCCATGTGATAATCATATAATGATGAAAAGCATGCAAGATTTCAAAAACATGGAATGCTAGTAACAATTTCTAAAAGATGCAACATTAAATAAAAACAGCTTTTAGGTTGGATAATTTATAGAATAAAAAATATTAAAATAAATACCCAAGCTACTGAATTTTTCAGCCACTCATACTGTATGCCTAAGGTAAGCACACAATATCTAGTGATAACAAGCAATGGGAAATAACCCCTAGGCAATAGCTAGCTGTGGGTCCCATGTACCTCGTATCTCGGTGATAGTAACCATCACAATTATATGTTCTCATGCACAAGCCACTTGTAGGGAACATACCCATAACCTGGTGGTCCCCAATCATAATCATAATAGTTTAGTTAGAGTTGTATGCATCAATCATGCTAAGTGAAACTGAGGCCAAACCCCAAGGATTCACTAGTATACTAGTACACATCCACCCACCTAGATACCCGGGTTTTCCCATTGTGATCAAACAAGTTCAACAAGTCAATGAATATACCTTTCACATGAAAATATAATCTCCATATCATAAATTCACCAAAAATATCACATGTATACAACAAAACTCACAAAAGTACACTTTTCATTCAATCTGATTTTGAAATCCGACTCACACCAAAATAGCCCACAACACTTTTCACATTTCTTTAACACTTACACAAATCCATTAAAAAAATTTATAAAACCATTCCAATATATTACAACTCTCATAATAGCCCAATCACTTGTTACATAATACCCTTTTTGCCTTTAAAATCATTTTATCATCAAACTTACATGAAACAGCCCACAAACAAGTTTCGCTCCAACATCACAATTTAATAAAACATTTCAGAATTTTTTTATAACATTATAAATTTTTTGACATCTTAAAACCTATCTTAACCATTCAAAACCCCATAATAGGTGAACACACATACCAAATAGTACATATGCACCATTTTCCCAGTTTTTTTAACCAACTAAAACATTTACCATTTTAATAAAAAGAACCCAAGTGATGTAAATATGTCTTGCACACAAAAACCATTTCAAAACCCCTATTTAAGACCGAAAAACATACCAATTACTATCCAAAACAGAATTGGATTCCCTAGAGACATTTATAAAACCACTTTCATGTTTTGTAAAATCACCTTGAATAATACTACAAAAGATCCAAATAAAAAAACACATTTTCATAAAATGCTCTCAAGAAGTATAATAATGTTTTACACATAAAACCTATTCAAAAACCCTATTTTTAGGCCCACATGACACTAATACATTACCAAACCATAATTTTCAGGACAAAAAATATTTAGTAAACCAATTCCATATGTTATAAAATACACCCAAATAATACCCCATGAGTAACAGATGAAAACACCCAATTTCATGTTAAAATGAAACTATAAAATTAAATACTTACCCAAATCAATCATAAATTGTTTTTTCACCACACCAAACATATGGGAAATATGAAAAATTAGTAAATACAGTAATCTAACTCATCAATAATTGTTTACACATGGAACCACCTACCAAAAGTGTCGAATCTCTCAAAACTTGGTGCGAAACATCAACTACACTACCGCCACACCATAAGGAAGATAAATCTAGCCCTAGACCACAATATTTGATCAAAAAGACACCAAATAAAACCATAGATTCAAACCCTAACTTCTTTACATTTTAGAACATAATGAAAGAGGGAGGAAACCTTAAGGAGAATGAAGAAATTTTAGTGAGAAACACTTACTCAAAACAATATTGAAGAAAACGACCCAAAATACACTAGTATCTGAATTTTAAAACATCTAAACATTAAAGGGAGGTTCTAACAAGGATTATAAGATCATGTAAGAACTATAATGGGGGAAAGAATAAAAATAGAAGGAGTTATGAAATGATCAATTTACCTCTCTAAATATGGGCGTTTTCTGAAATCCATAGAATTTTCGACCAATTTTGTGATTCTATTGAGCTCTAAATTGTGGGATGAGAGAATGGGGATGATCATTTGGTAAGTGGGATTAGGAAATAGTTAGAATCACCGAAAACACATAAATATTTAAGGAGATATTAATTATTTACAAATTATTTTTAATGCAAGAAATGGGCTTTCGTGCAGGCCCAATCCCTTAAATAAAAAACCCATATCCACCATGAGTATGGATTCTTGAATGGTCCAAATTAATATGGTGGTGTTAATAGGTTAGGGGACAACAATTATGAATTGGAATGGATGAAAAAAATTGAAAAATGAAGGAGTTATAAAGGAATCAAATTTTATTTTTAAATTTGGAATTGAGCTCACGGTTTGGCCCAATTCATGAAAACTCACCCATTCCTCTATAAAAGCTTAGAAAACCCCCAAAAAAGGCATGAATGGAAATTAAATGGAATTTAACTTTAAAATAATTCATGAATGTGACAATTAAACCCACCATGAAAACATTCCATCCCCATAAAGTCACATCAAGGCCAAAGAAATAACCGAACCCAACTGAGAAACCAAGAGGTACTCCATTGCCAGGTTTCACCCACAAAGGCCAAAAACATCTCCAGTGAACAATTAATGAATTATTACTCTCACAACCAAAACATACACCACTTTCCTGAAATGATCAATCACATTCATACTTTATTTCAAAATAAAACCCCTTAAACACTATTCGAACAAGACTCAATCAATTCACCCAAACAAACAACAACATCGACCAAGGTTACACTTACCTTGCTGTAACTAAACCATTGGGGACTATCCAATCTCAATGTTTACCCAAGGAAGATGTAGGTAGCTTGATAGCTCTGAATGAGACTACCTACCTCCAAGCCAAGACCATGGATAAGTCTGAGCTACTGGTACGGGAGAACAAAAACAGGCTCCCCACCATAAGAGACAACCATCATTTTTTTCCAAGACAGAATCAGGAAACTAACAGGGGGAGGCCTGAATAGACTCTCTGGTACAAAGGGTTTAATTCCATCATAAATTTACATAATAACTTATATAAGACTCATAGTGGGTCTCCCCACCATAAGAACCAATCATCTTAACCGACCATCACGGGCCGGTACAGAAAACACCCAAAATTTAAAGACTTGGGTTGACCACATGGTTTGTCTACACAGTTTATGAAACCATACACTAACAGTGGGGATCCATCTATCTACATGGTTTTCTAGGGCATGATCACTACTAACCAAGAGAAAACCATGTGCCCAACCTGTCTAGCCAAAATTCAAACCATTATCCAAAGACTCAATGGAAACCAAAGGGGGAGAGAATTACATTGGGTGATGACATGGGTACAAGGCCCTCCACCTATTTCCACAGAACATGAACAATAGAAGAAACATGATGACACCATAGGTTTAAATTATTCCTATAATTCATACTGAGGATAATACTTTGTACAATGGTATAAACGAACCTGTTATTTCCCCTGACTACGAGCCAGCTTCTCTCAGAGACCTATGGCTAGAGCTCAAATGATTGAAGCATCTTCGGCCTCACTGTTAGGCTTTGGAAACCCCCTGAATGATAATTCTTCATTCGGTGAAACCAACAACTACACCTCAATCCCCGATAAGTTTTTCAATACATAACACATTCCAAACTCACTTTACCCTAACCAGATATTTCACAGAAACAGGGGCTTAGAAGATGCACACACAACACACCTTGTTTGTTCAGGTGAGAAAAAATAGAAGTAAAGAACACCTATAATCACCTTCTTCTAAAATGGAATATTTTTACGTTTTTCCAAGGGATACATTCTCCCAACATAATAGAGACTTTCATATGATTGCCCAAATTTCACCTTTATGGTCAATCGAGCACATGGCATCATAAGGCATCACTGAACATGACCATTGCGACTGATATAAACAATGCATGGAGAGGGACCTTATACAACATCCCCAAACCGCACACAATTATAGAAAGTGGTCACAATATCCTATCGTTAGCATATTTCCGACACTGGTGGTTTAACATGAACTCATGCTTCAGAGAAACTGTGAATAACCTAGAGGCCCTCTTAGACACCATCAAGACACTCATCCCCACTAACAACCCCAGACCACCTCCAGATTCGACGAATTAGGAAACTTAAGAAACTAAGGTATCTTTCAACCTTCCAGGAGAACTCTCCCACTACAAGAGGATATAAAAATCAAATAAAAAATGGGTGTAGTCACTATCAACAAAGATCGATAAAATATTCCTTATATTGATCAACTGGAGGATTTTCCAATGGAGAAACAATCCGGGTTGCACTTCAGTAATGCATTAACCTTTAATGGGGGTGTGCCTTATCCAATTAGAGAACCCAAGGACCCAACCAAGCTGGTCCATTGGCCAAAACAAGCCATAAACCAGATCCAAACACATGAAGGGAACCACTATAAAGGTGTCTCAAAACAAATCTCAGAGGAGACTACTAACCGGTCCTTCTACCCAACTTAGCAACCAAACATAAACCCAAAACACAGTTCAAACAGGAGGGGTTCATGGACTCAAAACATCCAACAACATCAACTTTTTCCAAAAACACATAATATAAGCCATCCCAAAAAATTCATCAAGACATCTCTTTTTTCTTTAAAAACATTTGTGGAAAACAAACGGTTCAATGGTTAGCGTATCCACCAATGGTGCCCCATGGGCCTTACACATGCATGTTTTTGCGCCACACTAGGCACCGTCCTCATATCCATCCCGACACTCATCCAGTATTTCCATAAACCATCCATCATCCCATATAACTCCATGCATGTGGTTTCTCACAGAAATATAAAAGGTTAAAACAAAAAATTATTTCCACTTTTCAAAACCAAAACAGTCAACCAACACATCATTTTTCCCAAAACCACTAACCACTAGATCAAAATCCCAATTCAAATATTACAAAACATTTCATAAAGACACAACCATTTATAAAATAACTCACTTTCAAGATATTCACATCAATTTCAAAACATATCATCCCATTAAAATACCCTTTTATTGTTTAGAAAACTCTATTGGAAACACTTTTCAAATCCAACTTTAATATAGTTCCTTCTTTCAAAATAGGTGTAAGCACACCATTTTCCCTTTCAAAACAATTCTGAAAATTCAGTTCCACCATTTCATAAATCAAACCATTCCCTATTTATTTGAAATTCATTTCACAAAAAGTTTATGCTTCTTAAAACCAAAGTTCAAAGTTTTCAAAACTAAAGCACAAAACAGTGCGAGAGGAAACTAGTTTCAGTGTGTTACTTGGAAATTTGGTTGGAAGCCATATTACAATCACTTCACCATCATAGAGAGTGTTGTAGGGAATATCCCCAATTCCACATGGATTTCCAGGCCCTGTGAGCACACTGAGACCATTAACCCCACTCTTTTTTCATTTCCCCTAATCATCATCAAACCAAGAAAACCAAAGGAATTAGATAAGTCCCAAATTACCGTACTGACATGAATACCATCATGAGGTGTGGAGATTAGGAACACTACCCATAACAAGAATACCAAGTCCCGACAATCCTAACTCCAGACTATCCCGACTATTCCCCAAATAACGTGACCCAAAGAGTTAACCTGATCTTCCTTTGATACCATTTTGTCACGAACCAAATCTGGTCACCACTAAACCCTACTCCAAACCTGGACTGTGATAAGGAACGAAGGGTGTTATCGATCCCCACATGTTGTAACAAGTTCTTGGGTATCATAAAAAGTAATCCGGGAACTATTTACCTGATTTTATAATCCTAAAACTACAAAAGAATCCAATAAAACGAATCTGGATTTTTCAATCCAAACAATATTTTACAAAAAATCAGGACTAAATTACATATTTTAGAACAACTCAAAAAGACTATAACAACAGTATAAAACCAAAAGAGAACATCCCAAGAACCCTAATGGCAAGGGGCACCGCCCTCAAGCCATCTCCACAAGACTTCACCACCAAGGACCTGCTAGAAACCCGAACCACTAGAACTAAAAAATGTACCCAACCTAAGACAAAAAAACCAAGTCTACTTACACCCAAGGGTGTAATTAGGGTGTGATAAAAAGAAAAATAGTATAACAAAACTAATATATTCCATGTGATAAACATTTAATGAATAAAATCATGCAAGTTTTCAAACACATGAAATGCTAGTTACAATTTCTAAAAGATGAAACATTAAATAAAAATAGTTTTTAGGTGGGATAATTTAAAGAATAAACACTATTAAAATAAATACCCAAGATAATGAATTTTACATCCACTCATACTGTATTATTAAGGTAAGCACAAAATATCTAGTTAGCATAAGCAATGAGAAATAACCCCTAGGCACCAGCTAGCTGTGGGTCCCAGGAACCTCGTATCTCGGTGATGGTAACCTTCACAAATATCTGTTCTCATGAACGAGCCACTAGTAGGGAACATACTCATAACCAAGTGGTCCACAATCATCATAATCATTGTTTAGTTCGAGTTGTAAGCGTCAATCTTGCTATGTGAAACTGTGGCCAAACCCCACAGATTCACTAGCATACTAGTACACGTCCACCCACCTAGATACTCGGGTTTTACCTTTGTGCTCAAACAAGTTAAACAAGTCAATGAATATACCTTTCACATGAAAATATCATTCCCATATAAAATATTCACCAAAAAACCCACATGTATAAACCACAAGTCACAAAATTCCACTTTCATTCAAATTGATTTTGAAATCCGACTCACACCAAAATTGCCCAAAACACTTTTCACATTTCTTTAACACTTCCATGAATCCATTAAACAATTTCATAAAACCATTAAAATATATTAAAACTCTCATAACATCCCACTCACTTGTTACATAATACCATTTTTAACTTCAAAATCATTTTATCATCAAACTTACACGAAACAGACCCCAAAAAAGTTTTGCTCCAACATCACAATTTAATAAAACATCTCAGAAATTTACAAAACATTCTAATTTTTTTTGACATCATAAAACCTCACTTCACCATTAAAAACCCCATAATAGGTGAACAGAAATACCAAACAGTAAATATGAACTCTTTTCCCACATTGTTTAACCAACTAAAACATTTACAATTTTCATAAAAAGAACACAAGTGTTGTACATAAGTCTTGCACACAAAACCCATTTCAAAACGACCATTTTAGACCAAAAACCATAAAAATTCCAATCCAAAACATAATTGTATCCCTAGAGACATTTATAAAACCGATTTCATGTTTTTTAAAACCACCTTGAATAGTACTACAAAAGTTCCAAATGAAAAAACACATTTTCATAAAATGATCTCGATAAGTATAACAATGTTTTACCCATAAAAACTATTTCAAAACCCTCTTTTTAGGCCCAAATGACAATAATAAATTACAAAACCATAATTTTCAGGCCAAACAAGATTTATTAAGACAATTACATATGTTATAAAATCCACCCAAATAATACCCCATGAGTAACACATGAAAACACCCAATTTCAAATTAAAATGCAACTAAAAAATTAAACACCTAACCAAATCAATCATAAAAGGTTTTTTCACCACACCCAACATATGAGGAATATGAAAAATTAGTAAATATATAAATATATCTAATCAATAATTGTTTACACATGTAACCACCTACAGAAAGTGTCAAATCCCTCAAAACATGGTGCAAAACATCAACTGCACCACCACCGCACCACAAAGAAGATAAATCCTGCCCTAAAACACAATATTTAACAAAAAATACAACAAATAAAACCCTATATTCTAACCCTAACTTCTGTAAATTTTATAACATAATGAAAGAGGGAGGAAACTCAAAGAAGGAAGAAATTCAAGAGAGAAACACTTACTCAAAACAATCTTGAAGAAAACGACCCAAAATCCACCAATATATGAATTTTAAAATAGTAAACCTTTAAAGGGAGGTTCTAAAAATGATTATTAAATCAATTAGGAATTGTAATGGGGGAAAATATTAAAAACAGAAGGAGTTATGAAAGGATCAATTTACCTCTCTAAATCTCGGCGATTTCTTAAATCCAAATATGTTTCGACCAATTTAACGATTCTATTGAGATCCAAATTGTGGGAGGAGAGAATTGGGGCGCGTCTTAGGTACGTGGTCTCAGGTTAGAGTTATAATAACCAAAAAAACGTAAATATTTAAAGAGATATTAATGATTTAAAAATTATTTTTAATGCAGGAAATGAGATTTCGGGCAGGCTCAATCCCTTATATAAAAACCCTTATCCACCATGAGTATGGATTCATAAATGGTCCAAATTAATATTGTGGTGTTAATAGGTCCTGTGATAACAATTAGAAATTGGAATTAATGAAAAATGTGGAAAAATGAAGGAGTTATATTGGAATCAAAATTTATTTTTAAATCTGGAATTGGGCTCACGGTATTGTCCAATTCATGAAAACTCACCCATTCATCCATAAAAGCTTGGGAAACCCCCAAAAAAAGTCATGAATGGAAATTAATTTGAATTTAACTTTAAAATATGTCATGTATGTGAAAATTTCTCACCCAGGCTGCCTCATGTGATGGTTAGCTAATTGGACCGATCACTCGATCACACATGGGTCTAGTCTGTTTGGCCTGATGTTCCTTCATATTCCATATAAAGAATATGAAATTTTATAATCCTAAAGGATTTAATTGTTATGGCTGGAACCATATAAACCCCTCCCCTCATATACCTCATTTCATGATGGCCCACATAGATTTAATGTCCAAATGATACTGAACATCACAACCTGATCTTAGCAAACTAGCATGATCCACCTTGCCTCACCGAGAGGTTCGAGTCACCGTTTGTTAGGCCCATCTTGAAATAATTATCTATGATAGACATTTATCCTTTAGTGAGCCCCTAGTTCCACATTTCCTCATATTGAGGGCCATACCCCACTACTATGATTGTTCAAACCATAAAAACCTCCATCACACAACCATCAAAATTTATACCAAAATCAAACCATATCCTAGGATAATAAAATTTATTCCCAATAATCCAAGTCATGGGGATAAAATTAAAGAACATGGAATAAATTTTGAATATGATAAAGAAATATCATGAATATGATAGAAAACATTTAATGATAAATGCTACCTCAAATATGGATTGTTTGTTGGTGGAGAATGAGTTTGTGTTAGGTTCTGTTGATGATTACTCCTCATTGATCATACTCCTTGATCCAAAATATCCCTATGATCTCCCTTCCTATACTCTCTATAATTAGGGTTTATGAACAAAATTATTTAGAGTCCATAAAGTGGCTTATAAATTTTGGTATTATTGTTTCAAATTAATTAATTAATTTATTAATTATGTAAAGAATAGTAAAATTCAAGGGAAATTTTTTTATAAATTTTCTCTGGGATTTTACAAGAATGCAGTTTCTAACGGCGCCTGATTATGAGGCCCGGTGTGCCCAGAAGTAATTTTCGAAGTTTAGCTCGGGTACGTTCAGTGAATGAATGAGCGGGTTTTTCTATCTTTTGAACCGGTGCTCGGAATCGAATTCCGAGGGCACCGATGAACTCACAGTGCCGGTAATTGCTTTAGAAGACCCCTTTCTAGAGTTGCATTTTCTCAGTATGAGTTGTTTGAATAAAGTGAGGGATAATAATATAATTGTTTTACAATTAAATTTTCTTTTCTTGTAAAGTGGATTAAGTGTTGTGTCACAACACTTTTCCCTCTCTCTTATGTGGTTATAACCTATGTAAAGGAGTTAGGGGTGGGACCCAATTGTTGATAACAACCTTTGAGAGGTTTAAGGTGGGGTGGGGCCCACACGAGCCCAATCCCTCACCTTCCCCTAACTTCATAACTTTTCCCCTCTTAAATTTTGTAACTCTAAAAAAACCCCCTTTTTAAATAAAGTCAACTCCTTAATTGTGTAGGTTTTTCAAGTAATTAATTCTTGGATTAGTTTGAATTTTAAATTAATTCCTTTGGATTGTGTGTTAATTGAAGAATACCAAGTCTTATTTCATTGGAGAATAGATGATGGTGTGACAGGATTTGAAGAGAAAGCTATAAGCTTTGAAGAACTTCTTTATTCTTGAAGAACGCGACGAACGCAACTCTTCGACGAAGAACGCCGACACCAAAGAGCAGCGACGTAACCATTTCTTCCTTCTCCGTGACAAGAGGGGATACGTCACATCTTGAGTACTCTTGGGCGACGTCGGGCCTTCCAAGACCTTCGATGAAGAACGCTTCTCGGTCTCCATTAAAGGAGGATACACCATTGTGGGAAAATCGCAAATGACAACGTCACCTTCCGACGTCAACGAATGATGCTACCTCTCCGCAGATCCATCGAGGGATCACGTCACGAGGTAGGGGTTTTATGCGTTATCTTTTTTGTTTTCTTCCGTCGTTATCTTTCCTTCCTTGAACCGCCTGTTATTGTGATAACGAGAGGAGGTCAGACTGCACAAACATGGCCGACACTCCTCCCGTTTTTTGTTATTGATTTTTGATGCGACGAGCAAGGCAACGCGGTGCCGAAGCACCATGCGGACTTTGTAAAAAGGGAGAGCAGAAAAGCGTGGCGCTGTTGCACCGTGCCGTTGGAAGCAATAAATCCGCAATGCCGTCACGCCGCACTGGAGGACCTCAGAAGCACCGCGGCCGGAGCGGGGCCGCGGCGGAAGGGCGCGGCGCCGTAGCGCTGTGTCGGACGAACCAAGGCTCCAGCCGGTTCTGGGCTACGGCGATGCAGGGGAAACGGTAGCCGGTACCGGGCCACCGGCGTCGGAGCAAGGGGACAGGCCTTGCCGGTCCCGTGGTGGCAGACGCTGGCCGACCAGAGCGGGCCGGCCAGACCGTGGAAGAACCGGGGGTCCGAGACCCCCGGCTGGCCGGACGTGAGTGGCCCCATTAAGGGGTCGCGCTTTCCTCACGCGGGGGCAGCCCCCCCCCCCCCCCGTCTGCAGCGCTCGACCATAACGGCCGAGCCGGTCGCCTGCCCCCCCGGCCAGTGCCAGCGTGCCCAGCGCGTCGGGCCGGGCCGGGCCGCACCGACCAGGCCGGGCCACACCCAATCGGGCCGGACCCGAACCCAGTTCGAGTCAACCCAATTCGGGCAGGACCCGAACCCAGTTCGGGTTGACCCAGTTCGGGCCGACCCTGGCGGTATCGGGCCGGGTCGGACCGGGCCCGAACCCCTTAATACCAAACCCCCTTCGGTCTGTTGCCCATAACACGAGATGCAGACCTCTTATCGATGCATCGTCAGTTGCGATGCGATCCTTGGATTGAGACGGTCGTTTTGGTATATTATACTCAAGGTTTCGGAAAACTTTGGGTCCGGCCGGGTTGGTTCGGATACGAAACCAACCGGGCCCTCGGAGTGGAAACACATATATCTTGAGCTCCGGATGTCCGATTGATGTGTTGTCAACTTTGATGGATTCCTCGTGATGAGACAGAACTTTTGGCTTACTCCGCTCAAGGTTTGGACGCCGTCGGAGTGCGGTCGGGTTAGTTCTCTCATGAAACCAACCGGTCCCCTGGAACGAAAAAAGCCA
The DNA here is from genome assembly GCA_963277665.1 of Viscum album. NCBI lineage: Eukaryota > Viridiplantae > Streptophyta > Magnoliopsida > Santalales > Viscaceae > Viscum > Viscum album. The sequence continues at coordinate 333,909,083 of OY728122.1, forward strand.
ATAACTCACAGACCGGGTGTCCGATTGACGTGCCGTCTGTCTCGTTGAATTCCTCTTGATTAGACTAAACTTTTGGAATTATTCGCCTGATTTTTGATGTAGTTGGATAGTGTCCGGATTGGATTGTACCCGACATCCAACTGGTCCCCTCGAACGGAAAAGCTGATAACATTCAGACCGGTCGTTCGTTTGACGAACCTTTAGCGGTGTTGGTGATCACGTGGAGAAAAGGTCCCTATTAGTATACCCTATGAGGGTTCAGGGTATAGTGGAGATATGTCCGGGTTGGTTCGCACACAAAACCAATTGGGCACCTAGGCCGAAAAATCTAGTAACTCACAGACCGGGCGTCCGATTGACGCGCCGTCTGCTGCGTTGAGACCCCTATGATGAGGAGGTCCCTGAGATACATCTTTGTGGGAATTTGAGATAAAGGGAGTATCGACCTGTAGCTCGTGGATCGGACCCTCTCAAAGACGAGCATGCAGAGTACGAAGACTGTGTAACCGACTGAGACCTGACGACTGCTTGACCGACTCGACTTGGAGTGAGTCGACTAGCCCAGTGGACGGAGCACTACTTTGTTTGGGTGCAGACCCATGGAGGATGGAGCACTACCTGTGTGACAGTGCAGACCCGCAGTACTCATCCGGAGAGTACCTCTTTAGCCAACTAGGGGGTGTGCACTACTGTGTTTGGGTGGCATACCCCGGCGGGAAGCACTACTGTGTTTTGGTGGCTGACCCGCGGTACTCGACAAGAGGAGTACCTCAGCAGTCTTAGGTTAGTGAGCAGTACCTCAGAGTCGTGACAGGAGCACTGTACACTCTAGAGACGGGGCTCTTCAGTAGTTACAGTTTCAATAATTAAAATCCTGGTTTGAGCTGAGTCTATGACCTTTGTGTTACCTCTTGATTGAGATGGGTCACTTGATAACTTAGGTATATGTATGGGCATATAACTGGGAAGTGGTTACCCGTTGGTTTCATAATCTTTGTGTTTCCTCATGATTGAGATAGGTTACTTGATAACTTGGCTATATGTATGGGCATATACCTAAGTAGAGGTTATCTGTTGAGATATTCCTTGTGGTTATCCTTGTTGGTTTTAGTGAGACCTTGAGGGTATCGGGGTCTCTACTGAGTATCTTTACACTCACCCCTGCACGGGCTATGCCCGCACCTCGTTGTGTTGCTTTTAGACGACGAGCAGTGCTGACGGAGGCCGAGTGTTCGAGGACTGGACGGTACCCGGAGGTGGACTACACGACGAGTCAGTATCCAGAGGTGGACTTCACGGCGAGACGACACTCGGAGGAGGTTGACGGGCGAGGGCATTGAGGAGCCATGCCATCTATACCTACCCTTCAGTTAGGATCCGAGGTGGACGACCTAGGAGCCACTTCCTTTCTTCCAGTTGTTGTCTTTTTCTGTTGTACATTTGTTCAGTTGTAGCTGTACTTTCAGTTGGGTTTGTATTCTTGCCCATTTACTTTTCAACACTTTCTTTTGTACTTAGTGTTTTACTTCCACTTGTACTCTGTAGTGTTTTGTTTACCTTTACAAAGGCAATGCCTTCCTAGTTATCGGGATTTACGCCTTAGGTGCTAGTCTCCAGCACCTGGCCTATGGAAGGCGGGCTTGGGGTAGTCACGGCACGAGCCCCGAGGAAGGGTCGTGACAAATTGGTATCAGAGAAGTCGGTACTACCGCAGAACTTATAACTCTGATATTTTCTTTCTGAGAAGCAATAGTGTTAAGGGTACTGAGTGTGGTCTTCAGTTCAGGGAGTCCAGTGTTGGTGCGGGCAGCCGACGTATCCATACACCAGGACCCTGACAACTGATTTCTGACTTTGTTCACGAAAACACTGATTGAGTTTGTGTTTCCAGAAATTTTTTAAAGTCATCTCAAACCAATTCAACTCACCAGGTCAAATCGTTTGACTGTGTCATATTGTTTCATTCAGGATGCCTTTCCACGGACGACCAGCTAGAGCCCAGAGGGATGTGCGTACTGATAGCCTGCCGAGCGATGAGGCTTCGGTACAGGGCCCTCTTGCAGTTGAGGCACCAGCGGAGGCACCTGCGGTACTACCATACATTGGGCCACCGATGCCACCGGCCCCTACAGTAGGCAATGCAAGACACTTGAGCACGCTGCACAAGTTCCAGCGCCAGAGGCCACCTAGGTTCCAGGGAGAGATGGACCCGCAGGCGGCTCAGGATTGGCTGGAGGCAGTGGTGAGAGTCTTCAGGCTAGTGGGGACACCTATAGACTTCATGATGATATTTGCTGCCAGCCTTCTTCAGTAAGCAGAAGGCAGGTGGTGGAGCCGCTTGTTCCAGTTTTGCGATGAGATGACCTTCACATGGGAAGACTTCGAGACCTTTTTCAGGGTTGAGTTTGTACCAGTAGCTCTGCACCCCGAGCGTGTTCTAAAGCTGCTGCCTTTGCCGCATGTTTTCCCAACAGTAGCCGAGTCATCTATAGGTAGTAGACAGATGATGCTTAGGTCCAATAGGACTAGACCAGAAGGTGGGCGACTTCGGGATTTAGGATCAGTAGTGCGGGGCACCCGGGGTGGAGTCAGAGCCAGGTGTGCCAGAAACAGACAGTGTTTCTCATGTGGTAGGAAGGGTCACATGGAACGTGACTGTCCGACTACTTTCAGAGTCGATCCACAAGCATTGGAGGATCCACCAAGGTAGAAGCAGAAACAGGTGCTTGAGAAACAGCCGAGCAGTGGACAAGGCAGTAGAGCTCCGTGAGCAGGTGGACAGAAGCGGAACTAGTGGATACGTCCCTTGTAATTCTAGTTCAATATTGTTGTAGTATTGGTGTCTTTGTACTATGAGTTGCAATAATAAAAAGACACTTATATTTGTGATTTTTTCTTTACTGTCCTTTTTTTGGGTTGAAATAGAGAGGTTCAGGTTAAAACTGTTGACTTGACCCTCACTTTCGAGATTTCTACTGGAGGAGACCCAGTGACCTCACACCGATGCCGACAGTGTGACTCGACCCTTGGAGGGGAGAGTGACAGGTGGATCTCTTGGTAGTTACGTTGAGGCCTTACAACGTCATCCATGACATGAATGCATCATTCATGTCAGGATTGACTGTATTAGGAAATGGGTGTGGTTCACCCAGGGGATGAGACCAAGTTTCTCTTTTCGGCAAAGGAGAAATTTTAGCAGCTCTTTCAGATCGTAAGCAATGAAGGTGCAGATCTTCCAGGAGTAGATGAAGATTGCACAGTGCAGTAAGAAACAGGAAACCGGCGCCAGTCTTAGAGACTCGGGCGTGTTAAATGTTTCATGAAGAGGAAGATTTAAGGTGAGATGAGTCTGTGAAGCAGTAGACATGGAGGAAGAGCTAGGAGAGTAGCATGTGGTGGTGTACGTTTTAACGTACTACAACCACCCGCCTTAGTTTTCCCCGCCAGGCTCAGGGAGCTGGAGGGAAGGGGAAGAGAGTAGATACTTGTGGTCAGGGAGAGCGACCCAATGGCTCTAAGAATGATTCAAGGGATAGTCTGTGTCCACTACTAGTTGTCATAGTAACAGACGTTGATATGAATCATTCCTTCCTTCCACGAATATTGTCCCATACTTAGAGATTCCAGTAAGCTGTGGACTTGACCCTCACGTCTGGAGATACCGTGGGTGAAGACTCGATAATCACACTTATGATGACGGTGTGGTCAGACCCTTAAGGAGAGAGTTTCGGTTGGAATCTCTTGGTGGCAGCGTCGAGGCCTTACGACGTTGGTTTGAGTATGGACTGAGCAATCACAGTTCATACACAAATTGATGGTATTATGCAATACGGTTGTGGTTTAACTACGACTTCGGGATGAGTTTTCCTTGGTCGGAGGAAAGGAAACCCCAGGAAGCACATGATAAATTCATGCACAAAATGGTGCGACCGATCACTCTTGAGTCGGTCAACCTTACACTCGTGGAAGCAGTCATTTTGAGTTTCAGTTCTAACAGGAATGGGAGACCTCTAGAGTTTGAGGATGTCGATCACGTCCGTATACAGGTCTCACCTCAACGAGGTTTACGGAGATGTGGCCAAGGTGACAAGTTATCTCCGAGGTTCAGCGGACCTTCTTAGGTCCTCAGCTGGGTTGGTGTGGTGGTTTACCGCTTGACCCATCAACCTCAATTGCACCAGGTGCATGATGACTTCCACGTATCTCAACTGAGGAGATACGTGCTTCACCCTTCGCATATCATTAACCATGAGGAGCTAGACGATGGCGATGGGGTGACTTTCACGGAGGTTCCAGTGGGGATCGAAGATCGATAGGAGCAGATCCTATGAGGATGGTCGATTCCTCGGGTGTGCTTTCACTAGCAGTACGTGAACCTACAGGTAAGCACATGGGAGTGGAAGGATCATATACGTGCTTAGTACCATTTTCGTAACCCTAGTTTGTGTTAAAGCTTTATGAGGACGTAAATCCCTGAGGTGGGGGTAATGTAAAGACTCATAAAATTCAAGGGAAATTTTTTTCAAAATTTTCTTTGGGATTTTACAAGAATGCAGTTTCTGACAGCGCCTGATTCTGAGGTCCGGTGTGCCCGGAATTAATTTTCATAGTTTAGATCGGGTACGTTCAGTGAACGAATGAGCGAGTTTTTCTTACTTTTGAACCATTGCTCGGAATCAAATTCCGAGGGCACCGATGAACTCACAGCACTGGTAATTGCTTAAGAAGACCCCTTTCCAGAGTTTCTTTTTCTCGGGATGAGTTGTTTAAATAAAGTGAGGGAAAATAATATAATTGTTTTACAATTATATTTTCTTTTCTTGTAAAGTGGATTAAGGGTTGTTTCACAACACTTTTCCCTCTCTCTTATATGGGTATAACCTATGTAAAGGAGATAGGGGTGGGACCCACTTGTTGATAACTACCATTGAGATGATTAAGGTGGGGTGGGGCCCACATGATCCCAACCCCTCACCTTCCCCTAACTTCATAACTTTTCGCCTCTTAAATTTTGTAACTCTCAAAAAGAAACCCCCCTTTTTAAATAAAGTCAACTCCTTAATAGTGTAGGTTTTTCAAGTAATTAATTCTTGGATTCGTTTGAAATTTAAATGAATTCCTTTGGCTTGTGTGTTAATTAAATAAGACCAAGTCTTATTTCGTGGGAGAATAGTTGATGGTGTGAAAGGATTTGAAGAGAAAGCTCTAAGCTTTGAAGAACATCTTCTTTCTTGAAGAATGCGAAGAACGCAACTCTCTGACGAAGAATGCCGACACCAAAGAGCAGAAACGTAACCATTTCTTCCTTATCCATGAAAAGAGGGGATACATCACATATTGAGTACTCTTGGGCGACGTCGGGCCTTCCAAGACCTTCGAAGAAGAATGCTTCTCGGTCTCCATCAAAGGAGGAGACACCGCCGTGGGAAAATCACAAACGACGATGTCACCTTCCGATGTCCACGAACGATGCTACCTCTCCGCATATCCATCAAGGGATCACATCACGAGGTAGGGGTTTTATGCGTTCTCTTTTGTGTTTTCTTCTGTCGTTATCTTCCCTTCCTTGAACCGCCTATTATCGTGATAACGGGAGGAGGTCGGACCGCACGAACACGGCCGACACTCCTCCCCATTTTGGTTGTTGATTTTTGAGGCGGCGAGCAAGGCAATGTGGTGCCGAAGCACCACGCGGACATTGTAAAAAGGGAGAGCGGAGAAGTGCGGCGCTGTCACACCATATCGTTGGAAGCAATAAATCTGCGGCGCCGTCGTGCCGCGTCGGAAGACCTCAGAAGCACCGTGGCTGGAGTGGGGCCGCGGCGGAAGGGCACGGCACCATCGCGCCACGTCGGACGAACCAAGGCTGTGGCCTGTTCCGTGCTGTGGCGATGTAGGGGAACCGGCGGCCGGTACTGGGCCGCCGGCATCGGAGCAAGGGGACTGGACTTGCCGGTCCCGTGGCGGCAGAAGCCGGCCGGCCAGAGTGGGCCCATCGAATCATGGAAGAACCGGGGGTCCGAGACCCCCTACTGGCCGGACGTGAGTGGCCCCATTAATGGGCCGCGGTTTCCTCACGTGGGGGCAGTGCCCCCCCCCCCCGCCAGCAGCGCTCGGCCATAACGGTCGAGCCAGTCGCCTAGCCACCCGGCCAGCGCCAGCGCGCTGGGCAGAGCCACCCATGCCGGGCCACGCCGACCAGGCTGGGCCGCACCCAAGCGGGCCAGACCCAGACCCAGTTTAGGTCGACCCGGTTCGGGCCGACCCTGGGGGTATCAGGCAGGGTTGGACCGGGCCCGAACCCCGTAATACCGAATCCCCTTCGGTCTATTGCCCATATCTTGAGCTGTGGACCTCTGATTGATGCACCATCAGTTGCGATGCGATCCTTGGATCGAGATGGTCGTTTTGGTATATTATACGCAAGGTTTCGGAGAACTTTGGGTTCGTCCGGGTTGGTTCGGATACGAAACCAACCGGGCCCTCGGAGCGGAAACACTTATATCTTGAGCATCGGACGTCCGATTGACGTGCCATCGACTTTGTTGGATTCCTCTTGATGATACGGATCTTTTGGCTTACTCCAATCGAGGTTTGGACGCCGTCGGAGTGCGGTCGGGTTGGTTCGCTCACGATACCAACGGAGCCCCTGGAACGAAAAAACCCAATAACTCACAGACTAGGCGTCCGATTGACACGCCGTCTGTCTCGTTGCATTCCTCTTGATGAGAAGGAACCTTTGGAATTATTCGCCTGAGTTTTGATGCAGTTGGATAGTGGCCGGATTGGACTATACCCGACATCCAACCGGGCCCCTCGAATGGAAAAGCTGATAACTTTCAGACCAGACGTCCGTTTGACGAATCGTCAGTGGCGTTGGTGATCACGTGGAGCAATGGTCCCTATGAGTATACCCTATGAGGGTTCAGGGTACAGTTGAGATACAGCCGGTTTGGTTCACACATGAAACCAGCCGGGCGCCTGGGACGAAAAAGCTAGTAACTCACAGACGGGGCATCCGATGGACGCGCCGTCTGTTGAGTTGAGACCCCTATGACGAGGCCGTCCTTGAGATACATCTTCGTGGGACTTTGAGATACTTGGAGTATCGACCTGTAGCTCGTGGAGCGGACCCTCCCAGAGACGATCATGCGAAGTACGGAGATCGTGTAGCCGACTGAGACCTGACGACTGCTTGACCAACATGACTTGGAGCGAGTCGACTAGCCCAGTGGACGGAGCTCTACTTTGTTTGGGTGCAGACCCATGGCGGACGGAGCACTACCTGTGTGACAGTGCAGACCCGCGGTACTAGTCTGGAGAGTACCTCTTCAGGCTAAAAGGGGGTGTGCACTACTGTGTTTGGGTGGCATACCCCGACGGGAAGCACTACTGTGTTTGGGTGGCTGACCCACGATACTCGACAGGAGGAGTACCTCAGTAGTCTTAGGTTAGTGAGCAGTACCTCAGAGTCATGACAGGAGCACTGTACACTCCAGAGACAGGGCTCTTCAGCAGTTACAGTTTCAATAATAAAAATCTTGGTTTGAGCTGAGTCTATGACCTTTGTGTTACCACTTGACTGATATGGGTCACTTGATAACTTAGGTATATGTACGGGCATATACCTGGGTAGTGGTTATCCGTTTATTTCATAATATTTGTGTTTCCTCATGATTGAGATGGGTTACATGATAACTTAGGTATATGTATGGGCATATACCTAAGTAGTGGTTATCTGTTGAGATCTTACTTGTGGTTAGCCTTGTTGGTTTTAGTGAGAACTTGAGGGTCTCGGGGTCCCTACTGAGTATCGTTATACTCAACCCTACACGGGCTATGCCCGCACCTCGTTGTGTTGGTTGGAGACGACAGGCAGTGCTGACGGAGGCTAAGTGTTCGAGGACTGGATGGTACCCAGAGGTGGACTACACGACGAGTCAGTATCCAGAGGTGGACTTCATGGAGAGACAACACTCAGAGGAGGTTGACAGGAGAGAGCATTGAGGAGCTGCGCCATCTGTACCTACCCTTCAGGTATGATCCGAGGAGGACGACCCAGGATCATCTTCCTTTCTTCCAGCTGTTGTCTTTTTCTATTGTACTTTTGTTCAGTTGTAGCTGTACTTTCAGTAGGGATTGTATTCTGGCCCATTTACTTTTCATCACTTTCTTTTGTACTTAGTGTTTTACTTCTGCTTGTACTTTGTGGTGTTTTTCTTACCTTTACAAAGGCAATGCCTTCCCAGTTATCGGGATTTACGCCTTTGGTTCTAGTCGCCAGCCCCTGGCCTATGGAAGGTGTGCTTGGGGTAGTCACGGAATGGGCCCCAAGGACGGGTCATGACAAATTAAACTGAATATCCCACTAATGATGAAAAATAAAAATTGTCGTAGTGCAAAAAAATTATAATTCATTTAGGAAAAAACTCCCATATATAACATAACCATAATATTAGAATTTCTATTTGATGAATCACTGTGAAGTAAAATTATTATTTCTAATATTGATTCCCCATAGGCTATAAATAATATTTCTATACTTGATATATTTTTGTTGAGGTCCCAACTGCACTCACAATTTCACGTTAACTTAAGACATGGATCAACACCAAATCCCATAATCAATGGGATCAATGGTTTTTTTATAAGGTATAATGATACATTAAATTTACCATTGTACCCTTATAAATATTATAGGGCTATGTAACTCAAAAACAAGATAAGCCATCTGCATGGTAAAATTAGGGTCGCTACATCCCCCATGGAATTTTTCATACTTGAAATGAAAATAGCCCAAATAAATCTTTGTGAATCCTATAAAACATCCTCATATTGATTTTAACACACCCAATATTGAGATATCCTCCCTTTTTAAGGTATACAGTTCCACTAGGACCCAAAAAACTACCCAACTAGGGAACACATTCCTTTATAATCCCTCAAATCAGGGACACTTCATCCATGATTCTCATTCTTCCATGAATCAAGATAACCACAACCCACCATAGTGGAGCACCCTAAAATAACCATGAATCAACTTTCATGATTCTCATTAATTATTTTAACACAAATTCTTTATCCTACAACAGCAGGGAACCGATCAAATCTAACATTAATTGATAATATGAACCCTTGTTATCACTTAGATACAGTCTATCTACCAAGGAATTTCCAATGGGGACATCATGATCTTGGTCCCCACATTTAAAAAAGGTTACCCCATAGAGTTTTATAATGACAAAGTACCAAAAAAAACATAATGATTGAGTGACTCAATAAGAGCATTATACCTCCTAAAAAGGGACCATTACCATTCCTTATCATCAACTAAAATATTTATACATTGATTCCATCTATCCTGAGGAATGTGTAAATAATTAATTTTCCCACAATTTGTTTTTCAATAGTTGAAATGTTATATTCCAAAGGCACTAAACAATTAGGTTCTCATTCATTGCTAAAGACCCTATCCACCACTCTAGGAACCAAGTTCAAAATCCATGAAAAAAATAAAATATCTGTAACCCAAATCCTATAGTGTTACACCTAAACATATATCTCAAATTGATGCAATCAATACCTCATTAAAACTATCACCACGCCACCTAGGTGACCCCATAAATTATATGGATGATAAAATATCACTCAGATACTCGTGATATACAACCTATCTCTATTTATCCCATCTCCACCTTAGCATAAAATAAGACCCATCACTATGGACTTATCAAAGCACCATGTACAAGAATCTTTCATATGAAAATTTTATTTAGGGATAAAAGACCAAAATATGTTTCATCTCATTTAAAAAATCATGAATTAGGGAATTTCCCTTAGCTAAACATCCAACTTCCCAACCACATCTAGGATATCTACTAAGGAAATGGTCTATCCTCACTCTACAACCATAGAACCTGTCAGGAACCTGGCCAGGTCTCCATCCAACCCGGCGCCTGACCCGGGCGCGACATGGCCCGAAGGGCGTTCCCGATCTCCACGGGCTGGCACAAGTGCCCGGGTATCAAAATTAACACATGGGAATGATTTTACCCGAAATAGTAAATTGAAATCCACTGATATGATAAAGAAACTGAAACTGAAAATATAAAACCAAACAGGGCCTTGAACTGAAAACAAAATCAGGGGTTTACAACTTGAACCCACAACCAAAATAAGAGACAATAAAAGAAACTCAAACTCAAAACTCTAAGCAACTAGAGAGACACAACATCCACATGCCACACCACCAACCTACACGAGAATACCATCAACGACCAGAACCACCATCACTGAGCATGATGTCACAACCTGGAATACACAAGAAACAAAATCTACATACACCAAAAGGTGTATGTAGGGTTTGAGCCAAAATCCCAGTAGGACGTCACATAATAAAAAGGTTCCATGCCACAACATCAAAGAGATAATTTGATGTGCTTATTAAAAATTATACTTTCAAAAAAATGTTTTTAAAGAAATCATTTACATGATAAATACTAAAAGAAAACAATAAGAGAACCCATTTCACAAACACAATTTGAAAGAGGAAAAGAAAAATTCATTTAAGGGCAAACTTACACATACTAACACACACACACACACACATATAGTCACACACACACACACACAAGTGGTCCTCCATAAGCTGTCAGATGGCACCACAGCATTGATGGTAGAGCACTATGGGTAAATCCCCTAAGGTTTATCTAGATCGAGTGGGACCCTAGAACCTCATGTCTTGGTGAAACATGGCTCAGAAACTATGACCCTCAGAAAACGTGTCTTAGAAGACCACGACCCTCAGTCATCATATGTTTAGATAGTGTTGCAATCATCAATCCAGCTAAGTGAAACAGGGACGATACCCATCTGGCTCACCAGCGCACTAGTTCTAGTCCACCCACCTAGATACCCAGGGTTTTCCCTTGTAGTCAAACATGTTCCACATTCACATAACACATCAGTTTCACATTTTACAAACCAAACATGAAATTACACAAAAAAGTCACCACTTTCATACCAAAGCACTATTTGAAAGACACACGCACATCAAGAAGATGTCTTGTTTTATAAAAATACACCAATTTAAAAAAAGAACACGTAATCAAGTCCTTCAAAATACCATTTTCGCGTTATATAAATGCACCAAAGAATCATTTGAGCTATAAATGATATCATTTCAAGAAAAACCAAGAATAATTTACACCAAAAACCACTTGATTCTATATAGAGGCATCAATTTAAAACTTGATACATGATGTAACCATATCAAAACTTGTTTTCCATTGTTCAAACAATTTTTCATTTCAATTTCAAAAGTACACAACAAGGAAAACACACCAAAAGTTATTCCTTTTACTTTGAAAATGTCTATTTAAATACACAAACACCTAAAGTGACCTGAAAACACATTTCGCACCTACCAAAAAACCCTAAAAAACTTTCAACCATGTTTTTCACTCAAAACACCACTTAAATAAACAATTCCTCAAGTTATAAAACATATTGCATGCAAAAGAAACCATTACAAAATCAATTTCACAAATTGACCCTTATAAAACCTCATTAGCACTCTATAAACAATTATTAAACACTTCTAAAATTTTCCACAATAGGATCAAAATGAAAAAGAACATAACCATTTCTAAAGAGAGTACAATTTTCATCACACACGCATGTCAAATTTTTTTTAAAAGGCCTTTCGCACAACTTATTAAAAAAAACCAATAATTTATACAACAATACACATATAAACAACAAAAGCATACGATTTCAAAAACCCAATTTTCATCAAATGAACATTCCAAAACATTATAAACATAGATCGCACCATGCAACTAAGTCATAGAACAAATTAAATTAAACTAAAAAAACAAATTAAATTATCTAAACGATGCAAAGGCATGGAACCAGCTAACTCACACAGAGATCCTTCATAAAATGGGGAAAAACAACACCGCACGTCAATCGCACCACAAAGAATCAAAGAAAAGCCCTAACCAAGGAGATAGAACCCAAAATAAAAGATTAATCCTCCAAATCAGATCTAGACCCTACTGGAAAAACAAAAAAAACAACAAATATGTGAAAAAAACAATTTAGGGGAGGCTCAACCAAAGGGGCGGCCGCCGGAGGTATGTTGGCCGACTGGCGTTTGCGGACATTTGGGGAGCTACGTACGAAGGACGCCCACTGTGTCGGGCGACAGTGCTGGCCGGAGAAGAAGAAGGGGCTACCGGCCTTGGGGTACGGTGGACCGAGGTGATGCCAGGGGGGTTCACGAGTTGGGCCGTGTAAGGGGGGAAACACAATAATGGGTTACAGGGAATAGGGGGCAGAGTGAAGCTTGCATGGGACAACAGGAGGGGGAAGGGGGTGCGGCACGACGGGGTACCAGTTGGAGGGTGCTGCGACGAGCCGAGGGGGAGCCGGGAAGGTATCAGGCGGAGAGGGAGAGGGCACAACCTTGGTGAGCGTAAGGCAGCAGGTGGGGAGGGAGGGGGCACGGCGCCACCGAAGGGGGAAAAGGGAGGCCAGTCCGGCGAGAGGAGAAGGAGGGGAACAGGGGAGGCGGTGCAACAGGTAGGAGCCGCGTTCTGCAGGAGAGAAAAAAAGAACAACGGACCAAGGTAAAAAGGGGGGCACAACCCTACAGAAAAAAAACAAGATAAATAAATAAAATAAAATAAGAAGAGAATAAACGTAATAATAATATAAATAATAAATTAAAACAAAAGTATTAATACTAAATAAAATAATTTAATAAAAATGTTAATAAAGAGAGTAATAATAAAAAAAATATTATAATTATTATTATTAGAACTCATAATTCATTTTGTTCTTCCCATTATGTTTTGTGATAACTACCTTATTCATATAATTAAATTTATCTCTTTATCAGTAATTTTTTTTAAATTAGTTGCACGCCAAGTAGGTGTGTGATGAACCGAGCGAGGCCGCGCGGTGACCCAAGCAAGGTCGCACGGTTTCAACAGTGGCACACTGAACCCCGTAAAGGCCAAAAAGTCTGTTTCTAAAAAGAAATCGTAAATTTTAAGTCGGGGCTCGACCCGAACTATCTGATTCCCAATAAAAATAATAAAATAAATAATATAAAAAGTACGGGTGTGACAATTCTTCCCACCATAAAGCTTTCGGTCCCCGGAAAGCCACAACTAGAACCAAACCCCAAAGAAAAAAAACACACTCCCTTAAGGTTCTAATGGAATCCCCAGAAACATCAAGAAAAGAGAGGGAAAAAGCATCATGCTCAGAGAAAGTGACTCAAAGACAACATCAAGAAAATCGTAAAAAGACTTTTTGATATATGTCGCCAGTCCTAAAGAGCAAGAACGCCTCCAGTTGACTGATCAAGGAAGAGGACTCTCACCCCCACGGAAACCAACTTCACAAGCTGAAACATCCCAAGCACCATTGAATGAAAACCACGTCATCTTTCTGGAACAAACAAAAGAGAGTAACCATGACCTAGAAGCACCCTTATCACCTATCGTCAACTCATCTTTAGAAATGGAACCAAATGGTCAACGTGGGGAAGACCAAGGGGCTCCCCACCATTATAAATTTACCCACATCCGCGACGAGACTGAAAAACTATCATGAGGAGGCCTGGACAGACTCCCCACCATTATGAAGAAGGGACAACCCAATTCACTCCCACATTTCTTTTTGAGAGAGACCCGACATGGGGCTCCCCACTATTAGAGCTGACAGAAGATACAAAACCTTGAAAATTTCACGACGGTGACCAAACACCCCACCACAAGGGGCGAGGAGGGAGGGGCCCGACTACCTGGTCATCAAAAGCATGACCCAAGACAAACCAGCATTTTCACATTCCTCTATGAGCATTATTCAAATTTGAGACAGATTTACCCAACAGACTCCTATAAGAACCACTAATGTGATTGCATCCAGTGGGACACAACCCCCAAGACATTAAGGCGTCGACGCGGACATGCCTCCACATAGTCACTGAATACTTATGCAGCCAGATGGTTCCTTCGAAATGATACAACCATAAAAAAAATTAAGCTTCTTTCACTTTCAACACTGATGACAGAAATAAAGTCGGGGGTTCATACAATCTCGGGGTTCCTGACAACATGCCAGCTTCACTCCGAGGCCTATGGCTGGAGCCCTGATGGTTGAAGCATCTCATGCCTCGCAGTCAGGTATTGAAGACTTTCAAATAGAGCTTCTCCTTTTGGTGTCACACGCAACTACACTACAATCGAGACAACACCAGCAATCACAACACATTACGACATCCAATTAATCATACAAGGAACATTCACTAACACCTGATCTGAAATGGTGCATGCGCATCACCCTTTTCCACACTAAATGAGGACACAACACCACAAATCATCACCAAGCATGATCATTTGCTTCGAGAGAAACATTATGCTGAGAAATACTTTAAACTGCATCTTGAATAACACGTGATTCCTGCAAACGACCATAGCCGCCTCATACGACTGGGTCTGCCAAACTAGTGGCCTAACACAAACCTTTACTTAAATGAAACAAAATAAAGACCAGAGGTCATTTAGAATGATATACCACACCAAAAACATAGGGTTTCATCCACCTTTTTCCCACTGGAGTCTCCTTTACCGCTTCCAAACCACCGTTGACTATCAAAGGGACCTCACGCTGCAAGACGTCACCAAACCTGACCCTTGCGGCCAATGAAATCACTACATGCCTTTCATGAATTCAATCAGCACCGATAACTCTGAACCACCTTCAACCTTCCTTGCTAGAATCCCTTTCACCTTTTCAAGGGGGGACATTCATACGCAACAACAACAAACTTCAAACCCGATGAGTCCAGACACTCAAAAGACCAAAAATCCCTTCAACTCCCATCACATCTGTCATCCCGCTGTGAGAGGATCCAGTTAGTTTTAAAAAGGATAGGTGGGTTCAATTCTAGAATTCAAGAAGGTATTCATCTGATCAACTGGATGGTCGGCTAACAACGAGTTGCCTGTGGCCACACTTCAATCACATGTCAACGCTTTATGGGGGCATACACTAGTTAATAAAGAAAACCATAGACCCAGTCAAACTGGTCCAATGACCATGACATAACACAAGTGAACACTACACCTGCGGTGGGTACCACTGCAAGTAATTCTTGAAGCACTTCTCAAAAGAGACCATAAACCACATGCTTTCACACCAACTAACCTGCATAGAAATAAGAATTCAAAATCAAGACACAAATCAGTTAAAAAGGATCCTTGGCTCAAAATGGATAGGATCCAACATATCAGAAATACAAGGACACACCACAAAAACACCGTTTACTAAAACACCAAAATTTTCCTTTAACAAAACATTTTGAAAATAAGAAAACCCAGTGGGTTGCACAAACACCAATGGTGTCACATGGGCCTCACACATGCATGTTCCCGTGCCACACCAGCACCCACCTCATGTCCATCTAGGCACTCATCCACTCGTGCCATTAACTATTTCTTTTTCCCATATACACCCATGCATGTGGTTTCCCACGAGAATAGAAAGGATGAAATCAAACCATTCCATTTTTCAGAACCAAAACATCCAACCCACACTTTTCATACCTCACACACCATTTCAATTTTAAAGCTCTTAATTTGAAAACATTTTCCATGACTAAAACATTTTTACTCAAAAAAACCAAATCTCCATAATTCCAAAATAGTGAAATGAGGTATGGTGTAAGAGAACACTAGTGTCAGTGGGTGACTGGAACATATGGTTTGCTAGACCCTGTGAGCTCATTGGGACCACTGAACCTACTCCTTTTTCGTTTCCCCTAAACAAAATTAACCACACAGATCGCAGATGTAGAAAAACATCAACTTAATTTGGTAACTCGAGTCCTGCCACGGGGTGTACTGGCCAGGCACCTTGCTCGTAGTCAGGACGTCGAGTCCCAACAACCTTAACTCAAGTCTACCGTGACTCTATCCCAAAAGAAATCGACCCAAGAGAGCAAACCATGCCCTCTGATACCATTTTGTCAGGAACCAGGCCGGGTCGCCATCCGACCCGGCGCCCGACCCAGTCTGCGACATGGCCCGAAGGGCATTCCCGATCCCCACGGGCTGGCACAAGTGCCAGGGTATCAAAATTAACACATGGGAACGATTTTACCTAAAATAGTAAATGCAAAGCCACTGATAAGATAAAGAAACTGAAACTGAAAATATACAACCAAACAAGGCCATGAACTGAAAACAAAATCAGGGGTTTACAACTTGAACCCACAACCAAAATATGAGACAACAAAAGAATCTCAAACTCAAACATCTAAGCAACCAGAGAGACACAGAATCCACATGCCACACCACCAACCTGCATGAGAAGACCATCAACGACCATAACCGCCATCGCTGAGCACGATGTCCCATCCGGGAATACACAAGAAACAAAATCCACATACACCCAAAGGTGTATGTAAGGTGCGAGCCAAAATCCCAATAGGACGTCTCCCAATAAAAAGGTTCCATGCCACAACATCACAGAGATAATTTAATGTGCTTATTAAAAATTATGCTTTCAATTTTTCTTAAAGAAATCATTTACAAGCTAAATACTAAAAGAAAACACTAAGAGAACCCATTTCACAAACACGATTTGAAAGAGGACAAGAAAAATTCATTTAAGGGCATACTTACACATACTCACACACACACACACATATACTCACACACACACACACACACACACACAAGTGGTCCTCCATTAGCCGACAGACGACACCACGCCATTGATGGTAGAGCACTATGGGTAGATCCCCTATGGTTCATCTAGATTGAGTGGGACCTTAGAACCTCATGTCTCGGTGAGACGTGGCTTAGAAACCACAACCCTCAGAAAATGTCGCTTAGAAGGCCATGACCCTCAGTCATCGTATGTTTAGTTAGTGTTACAATCGTCAATCCAGCTAAGTGAAATAGGGACGATACCCATCCGGCTCACTAGCGCACTAGTTCTAGTCCACCCACCTGGATACCCAGGGTTTTCCCTTGTGATCAACCATGTTCCACATTCACATAACACATCACATTCACATTTTACAAAACAAACATGACATTACACAAAAATTCACCACTTGCATACCAAAGCACTATTTGGAAGACACACGCACACAAAGAACATGTCTTGTTTTATAAAAATACACCACTTTAAAAAAAGAATGTGTAATCAAGTCCTTCAAAATACCATTTTCGCGTTATATAAATGCACCAAAGAATCATTTGAGCTATTAATGACATAGTTTCAAGAAAAACCAAGAAGAATTTACACCAAAAACCACTTGAATCTATATAGAGGCGTCACTTTAAAACTTGATACACGAGGTAAGCATATCAAAACTTGTTTTCCATTGTTCAAACAATTTTTAATTTCAATTTCAAAAGTACACAACAAGGCAAACACACCAAAAGTGATTCCTTTTACTTTGAAAATGTCTATTTAAATACACAAACACCTAAAGTGACTTGGAAACACCGTTCGCACTAACCAAACAACCCTAAAAAAACTTTCAACCATGTTTCGAACTCAAAACACCCCTTAAATAAACAATTCCTCAATTTATAAAACATATCGCATGCAAAAGAAACCATTACAAAATAAATTTCACAAATTGACCCTTCGAAAACCTCATTGGCACTCTATAAACAATTATTAAACACTTCTAAAATTTTCCACAATAGGATTGAAATGAACGTGAACATAACCATTTCTAAAGAGAGTGCAATTTTTAGCATGCACGCATGTCAAACAATTTTTAAAATGCCTTTCACACAACATATTAAACTCAACCAATAATTTATACAACAACCCGCATATAAAAAACAAAAGCATACTATTTCAAAAACCCAATTATCATCAAAAGATCATGCAAAAACATTATAAATATAGATCAAACCATGCAACTAAGTCATAGAACATATTAAATTCAACTAAACAAACAAATTAAATTATCTAAATAATGAAAAGGCATGAAACTACCTTCCTCAGATGGAGATCCTTCAGAAAATGGGGCAAAAAAACTCCACACATCAATCACACCATGAAGAATCAAAGAAAAGCCCTAACCAAGGAGATCGAAACCATAATAAAAGATTAATCCTCAAAATCTGATCTAATCCCCATTGGAAACCCAAAAAACAGCAAAGATGTGAAAAAAAAACAATTAAGGGGAGGCTCAACCAAAGGGGCGGCCACCAGAGGGATGTTGGCTGGCTGGCGTTTGCAGACATTTGGGGAGCTGCGGATGAAGGATGCTCGCTGTGTCGGGCGATAGTGCTGGCCGTAGAAGAAGAAGGGGCTGCCAGCCTTGGGGTAAGACGGACCGAGGTGATGCCAGGGGGGTTCATGAGTTGAGCCGTGGAAGGGGGGAAACACAATAGCAGGTTACAAGGAATAGGGGGATAACATAGCTTGCACGGGACAGAAGGAGGGGGAAGGGGGTGCAGCGCGATGGGGTACCAGTGGGAGCGTGTTGCGACGGGCCAAGGGGGAGCCAGGAAGGTAGCAGGCGGAGAGGAAGAGGGAAAGACCTGGGTGAGCGGAAGGCAGCAGGCGGGGAGGGAGTGGGCGCGACGCCACCGAAGGGGGAAAGAGGATGCTAGTCCGACGAGAGGAGAAGGATGGGAACGTGGGAGGCAGCGTGACAGGAAGGAGCCGCGATCTGTAGGAGAGAAAAAAAGAACAACAGACCATGGTAAAAAGGGGGGGGGTGCAACCCTACAGAAAATAAAAAGATAAAAAAATAAAATAAAATAAAAAGATAATAAAGGTAATAATAATATAAGTAATAAATTAAAACAAATGTATTAATACTAAATAAAATAAACTAATTAAAATGTTAATAAAAAGAGTAATAATAATAATAAAAATTATTATTATTATTATTATTAGAACTCGTAATTCATTTTATTCTTCCCATAATATTTTGCGCTAACTACCTTATTCATATAATTAAATTTATCTCTTTATCAGTAATTTTTTTTAAATTAGTTGGAAGCCTAGCAGGCATGCAGAGAACCGAGCGAGGCCGCGTGGTGACCCAATCAAGGTCGCTCGGTTTCGACAATGGTGCATTGAACGCCGTAAAGGCCAAAAAGTGTGTTTCCAAAAAGAACTCGTAAATTTTAAGTCAGGGCTCGACCCGAACTATCCGATGCCCAATAAAAATAGCAAAATAAATAATATAAAAAAGGGAAGGTGTGACAGAACTGGTCACCCAAAATAATTGTATCTTATGATTCCAATTTATTAGACAAATGAGGGACCTGGTTTCTACTTCCCAAGGATTTACCCCTAATCCCCACATGTGTAGCTTCCGACTTTCGTAGACCACTAATTAGTGCCCAAATAAATAGTCTCTACATCACCTTATGTGCACCACACCACATGCCAGAGGCTTCTAGCTAATAGTGAGGGCCTATAAGGATACTATGGTGGAACTATAACTTCTGGTCATAGTAGAAATAAAAGTAGAAATATCAACACAAATAAAAATTAAATGCGATAAAAAGAAAAAATATGGTATGGAATGTTCTGAGAAATAAACCAATAATCACAATGCATTAAATAATGAATTATTCCATAAACGTCAAGGATCCCTAATGGGTGGATCATATACAAGAGTAATAAGAGAATAAAATAAAACTAAACTTGAATGTAGAACATATTATTTTCATGCGATTCCTAGTCCCATTTACTATAATAAACTCCAAAAAACTATAAAAAAACTCGACATCAAGCCTTTCCCTAAACCTTTACCTATGACAAATAATAGTGTCTCCTTAATTACAAAGTTCCATGGTGTCCTATGCAGGGAGTGAGTACAACTCTTTAGGTCACCACCAACAATTTCACTAAAATTACCAACCAAATAAATGAGTGCATGAAAAAGGTATACATTTAAGGAACTAAATTATGTAAAACAGATAAAAAATATAGAACATAACCAATTATAAGACTTCACAATGAAACCTAAGGCCAGTCATACCAACTTTAGTTAGTTCTAGGGTGTCTTTTAGAACATCATGATGACCACAATATCCCTAACAACCAAAAAAATCAAGAAAATCATCCTAGAATTCCCTAGTATCATAAACTATCATATGAAATCTGAGAACTCATACCTACATTCATAACCATAAATTATCTCACAAAATCTAAACACCCAACCTTATATTACCCTGTATAAGGTATCACATGATGTTTATATGATCATCGTTGAATTTCCAAGTTACAAGTATCACATGGATTCCAGGAACTCATCCTAACATTCTCATGTATCAAGTGTCACATGTAATCCATGTAATCATCCAATAATTTACAATTATAATGTATCATATGGAATCTAGACACCCATCCTGGCATTTATAAGTCATCAATATTCATTTGGAATATGGGTTCTCATCTGGGCATTCAATGTTTCTTCTATCAAATAGAATCTAGGCGTTCATACCCACATTCCCAAGTATCAAGTATCAAAACCACCAGGTAGTATTTCATTATATAATATGAATTATTAATTCATTCTATAAGGAATAAAATTAAAACACACATCAATATTCACCATTTAAAATTTACCATTTTTCAACATCAATACATCTTAGACAAATAATAATTTCAACCATAATTTTATTTAGCATTTTTGAAACATAGGGTTCTAATTAAAATTAGCCAAGCCAATTACACTTCCAATTTCCATTTCTAGAATGACAAAACTAATTTTTACAATTCAAATTAATCAAGTGATTTATTGAATTCACCTTTCAATTAAAATAATAATAAAATTAATTCCTCAAATAATTTTACGAATATTCTATCACTATTAAAATTCATTTTATCCAAAACAATATCATTTCTTAATGTTCAATTCCAAGATCATCCATGATTATGAAATTCCATGTCCCAATCATTGATTTAAAATATAGTTACTCACTTATGGTTATTAAACTAAGATAATCTAATCATAACATCATTCCACTATTAAGAATAAATAATATTTAATTCAGAAGACAAAAGGTAAAATTCATAACCAAGGCATGCCACCTAGATTTTTTTTATTCAGGCACAAACCCTATAAAATTGGATTCTAAACATGATAAGGATTCTCTAAAACATTAAATTTAATTTAAATCAATGTATAATAAAGGTGACATGACCTATTAATACCCAATTTTGAAATAAATAAAGATAGATTATGGGTAACGTTTTGGTACAACATACCTTATCCTTATAATATTTTACCAATCCAATATCATCAACTAATTCAGTTTGAATCAGAAGAAATCTAGAAACTATAATAAATTACATGAAATAAGGAATATTAGACATAAATGAAGATAGAATAGTCAACAATTAATATAGATAAAAAACAAAGGTGAAACACACTTAGAATTACCTCAATATTTAAAAATCATCTAGTGGAACATAAAAATGACATGGGATGATGTATATCTCCCATGAGAATTGGTGAAGATAGTGAAGGAAAAGTGTGAGGGATAATTTTTGAACAAGGGAAGGAAGAATCATAAAATTTGGTTCCCATGTGAAACTATAGGAGTTCCCCTAAAAAACATCCCAAGAGTCCATTTTTTGTTGGTGATCCTTATGCCTATACAAGGATACTTCCTTGACCATCAGTTAGTCACTCATGTTACAACTTCATGCCATAGCTCCATATTTGCGTCCTCGATTCACACTCCAGATACCCCTCATACAACAAAAACATACTTGAAAAAGGGTATTTTAACCAAATTTCAACCCAAATTTAAATGAATGTGTACCTTTACAGGGGTGTGGTATTTACTCCCCACCATATAAAAACTCTTCCCTGAGCTAGATACTCAAGCATCATTGATCCCTGAATCCTGAACCAAAATCAATCATCCCACTTGTTTTTGTCGTACTAATACGTTACTTCAAAAAAAAACTTCCACTTAAACCCTCAAAGACCCATAACTCATAGCACTAATCTATTCTCTTCAAAATGGCTATGAAACCCCACTATTAGTGGCATTACTAAGATAAATATTTCCATTTTTATACCACAATTGTCTTGTGATCTATCTATACCAATCATATATTTACTTGACCATACCTATCAGAACACTCAGACTCACTCTAAAATATATTCAATTCAAGGAAATTCCAAGACATTCATGATGGAGTGCAACTCCATATTTCCAATCCTCCGTTGGCTCGACTACTCTTCCTACCCACTTTCTGATAAGAACACATGTTTTTGCTTCTTGAATATCATCCCAAATCTGTGATTATCAATTTTAGAGATCGCATGAAAAATAAACCAATCAATTAACCAATACCTACACTTTGGTACCTTAAATCGTTTCTAGACCAGTCACTTTCTTCTAAGAAGCATCATAAAGCTTTGAATAACCTGGGTTGGTTTCATCCCTACATGACATCAAACATTTACTAAACTTTTTAATAAATTCTCCACATTCTTAGTGAATTTATGGTTTTCTCCCCATCATAGGTTTTGTTGATCAATATACTTACATACTCAACAAAAAAATAATGAATTGGCCTCTTCCCTCATTCACAATTCTTAACTAAGCCAAATGAGTACTCAATTCCCACACTTAAGGGCCTAAACACTCTGAATATAAATGAAAATCATTATATAAAACCCCAACCACTCACACCACATCCAATAGATGTTCCCAAAGTGTATCCTAACACACCACATTGAATTCCATCCATGAAGACATGCCAGAACTACTCTCATAATCCCATCTCCAGAACACTGAGCTTCCACCCCCCATAACCATTTAAATTACTAGATCATGATACCTTGATCACCAAAAACTCCATATGATCATATCGATACACATATAGGTCTAACCATAATCTATTGTGTGTTTCAAAGGGTAAATCATTTATCCCTCACACTATTCACTATACTCTCACTGGAGTATCATTCTTCCACCAAACCAAATTATGTTTAGATTACGAAAATCTATCCGAGTCCTGAAGCTATCACTTGAACTCCAACAAGACCCAAATAGAAAGTAATATCTAAAATTTTACAAGGATTATATTTTACACCAAGTTTACATTATCATCAGTAAAAAGCACCTTCATGGCCATTTAATTATCAATCCCACACATCACAACCTATCTAACATTAGGGTCACCTAGCCATGATATATAAGAAGCTCCCTGGCATGTGAGTTTTCTTTTAACTAATCTAATGAAACTAAAACCCATTCCACATGACCCATGATCTATCTATCTATGAATTAAATGTATGAAAATGGCCATCTTGATCACACTTAACCACCATGTGTGGAACATCAATAAAGGCACATTCCTAATTTATAAGAACATAATCCTCACCATTTAATGAAACTTATCTCCTAACGAGGTTCATGACAGCACTATGACAATGGTACTCACCCCACCATACAGATTTACCTTATACTGCTCTGAATGAGGGAAATATTATTATATTACAATATATATCAAGGGTTGTTACTTCTTTCAATGCATTCTCATTGCATCCCATATTCCCCTAATGCATTCCCCTAGTTAATACTTTTATTAATTTTGTCATCACATCATGATATTTACCCTACGACATCAGTATCTCATTAACATACCAATGTATAATTATAAATCTATAGGACACCATGAATTAAAGAATCTATCACTCTATGATCACCACATTCCATGAGGAACCACCAATCAAGACATATTATTGTCCCACTAATATTTTCCAAGTAGTCATGAACCAAATATTATCATATAATTAATACCATCACATTGATCGAGATTCTATAATAATTGAATGATTATCTATATAATTGTACATGTCCCATTCCACATATCAATTTCCAATATTCTCAATGCATACTAGATGGATCCTATTATAAAATAATGGGTGTTCACTATTGCAACACTATATCTTATTGAATCACCTGGATCTCACACTCCATTGTGACTAATTCAAAAAACTCTAAACATCATCCCATAAGTCAAGCCTCAACAATCTTAGACTCATCTATAAAATCAATAAACTGACTATAATCCTAGAATGTATCCCTAACCATTCAAAGGAATCTTAGATACATTATTATAAAAATAAATCTTGACATGTTACACGTATCAAGGATAAGAACAAGACCACCCATAATCCCATGAATCATTTAAAGGATTTAAATAATTTAAATACACCTCCACTATATATGAAAATAACCTAAAAACTGATAATTTAATGAATTAGAATGATCCTACTAATAGAAACCAGCCTAAATACAGGGCACTAGCACTCAACGATCTTAAACCCAACTAAATCAAGACTCAGCAGCACCACAAATGCATCGAATGTATACGATAAAAAATATCCCCTTCCACAACTAATTATTGTAATTTATATTACATGACCAACCCCTCTTAAATGATACCATAAAAGGTAAAAATTCACTGATATACTAATCTAGAGCCACTTCTAAGGGTCAGAAGGATCTCCCACCTAACCAACGCATCCCACTTTATGTAGGTGACAAGTCAGGAGTAAAATTCCCATTACCTTTTCAAGGTCACCTGAGATTTAAAATTCCATACACCCAACAATATATTTATTTTTTATACATAACAAAATACAACCTACCATACCATCCACCAATAAGGGCACTGAAAACCATGATTCCTCACGACTCTCAATGTCATGGGTCACTGAAAGGTCATATGTTTCATACCACTCTATTATCTTACACACCTCACATCATAGTGGTTTTTCATAGTCTTGGGATCTCTATATATCCCCATATACCCTTACCAAAGTAAACCATATATATATATATATATATATAAATATTGTCCACAACACCCTAATAGGATCCATCTTAACACATTTAAAACATGCAACATCATAGTTTAAAGAAGTGATTCCATGAAAATGACCATGCTATTCATTATATATCATCTCAGAGGGGTATCATAACTAAGGAACTCAGAGAAAACCAAATAATTATACAAATGATCATGTAATGTCTACAATAATAGCAAGAATGATGACTAATTAATATTTTTATCAGTTCACTGGGTTAAAATTTTAACTATTTACATTATTCATGGTTTTAAGTACCATTACATTATTAGAATCACATATTAGATGTTATCATCTTACAAGTATAACATTTTTAAATTCCCACACACATTGGATTAACAATTAATCCCTCATTATTTCATAAGATTCATATATCAGATGATTTCATGAGTTACCATGGTGTGAAATTATTTAAATCTTGGTAAAATATAATTGAATCAAAATATATAATGGAAAGACATTATAAGTTTCATAATAGTACTATAATTAAAAAATAACATCATTTAATAATCCATTTTTATTTCTATTACATCAAGGTATAATCTATGGAATTTTCCATGTAATATTCCACCATATCCATATATGGGAAAATACTATATATGATGTTTTTGACATTTTAAATAACCAATTCTATTTTATTACAAATTTGTAATAACCAAAGTAATATATAAATTATAAATATATAATCACATTCTAATAAAAATAATAGAAAATATACAATGGAAATATGAATCTTATGTCCCTAGAATGATGTATGTCATGTGACTCTCTAAGTGTATGGAATGATGCATGAACCCACATTCACACACACAAACATAAACATTCTTTCAATACCGATCGAGGAGTAAAAACCCAAGAAATCGTAACATTATAAATCACATACATCACTGAAGGTGAAATATCACAACTATAATGAATAAAATCCATGAACAACATATACTACCTCCAGAAACATAGTTTCCCCCCCATGAATGGGTTGGTAACTCTCTGGAAAAAGGTCATTAAAAAGGCTTGAAACATATTTTCTTCCTTTTTATCTTTTCCCCAAGTAGTAAGACAAAATAAAAAAATGTCATGATACCACACTTTATCATCCCTCCACCATGTGCCACTAATCAGTTCCCAGACCAGTGGTCACCACATCACCTATAACATGCCTCCCCATATTCCAGAGGCTTCCAACTAGCATTTAGGGTCTATGATGATAGTGTGGGGTGACTATAATCTCTAATCAAAGTGTAAATAATATTATAAATATCAATAAAAATATAAAACATTATAAATAATAATCACATATAAGTTAGGTAAGTCCTATAAAATAAATCAATCATTATTGTTCTAGAAAAACTGGATTATGTTGTATAGGTCAGGGATCCCCTATGGGAAGATCATATATGATAATAAAAAATAATGAAACAAAATAAACTCAAACATATCCCAAAATGATCCCAACATTGTCCCAGTAGCATCAACCATAATTCACTCTAATGAAGCTACAATAAGCCTCAACATCCGGCCACACCATAAACATGCACATATAATGTAAAATAGTGTATTCTCAAGCTCCCAAGTGCATGATCACCCAAGAAGAGTGTGAGTATTACTCAGTAGGCTGACCAATGGCATTCCTAAAACAAAAAGTCATATAAAGTATTGAATGGTTCTATTTATATTTAAGAAACCCAATTCCAAAAAAAAACAATGTAAATAAAAAATCACTGATGCTCGATATCTATAGGGACACATGGGGTTGATCAAACCTTCTCTAACCAGTGATAAGGTGTCAATAAGAACATATTGATGAAAGTTCCAACCTTAACAACCATACAGAATCTAAGTCATCATCGTGGAATTTCCCAGTATGATAAAATATCATAGAGAACCCAAGTTCTCATCTAAGAATTCCCAATATTCAAGTATAACACAGAATATAGGTTATCATCCTAGAATTCTAAAGTATCAGGTATAAAAAAGAATACATATTATAATTATGAAATTCCAAATTATGAATTATCTCTTGGAATATGGGCTCTTATCTTAACATTCTCATGTATCATGTATAACATGGAATCTAGGATCTCATCCTAAGATTCCAAAGATTCATGTATCATATAGAATCCAGGCTCCCATCTAGGTATTACCAAGACATCATTAATTACTTGGAATATATGGGATTATCCTAGTATTCCCATGTTTAATATATCATATGGAATATGATATCTCATCGTGACATTCCCATGTATAAAGTATCAAAACTGTCATTTTTAATTTTCATTATATAATATAACATATGAAGTTATTCTATAAGGAATAAAAATATTCCACACATAAATATTCACTATTTCAAATTTACCAAGGAAACTATAATACATAAACATCATATGTTATTTAATATCCATTACCAATTACAAAAAATATTTACCATTTTATAGTGTCAAACCGTTTTTGAAAAATAATAATTTCAAAAATAATTTTTTTTAGGTTTTTAAAACATGGAGTTCTAGTTCATATTAACCATATAAAATCCAAATTTTTTAGGTATTTACCTCTGAGTTTTTAATTGGACCATACTAGTTGAGTCTAATTTGTGGACAAAGACCCTTTTTTGGGGGAAATGACCTAAATTTTAGGGATGAATATTCATTTTAATTAATGGATTCAGGGTATAAACAAGTTAAATGGGATTATGAGGTTTTTTCTATGAGTTTTTATGGAATTATTGGGGGTTTGGGAACTTTCATGGAAGCTGGATTGACAACTATCCATTGGATAATAACATGATTTGTAAATTCCACCAGACATAGGTCATGAAATGGATAATGAATTGATGTGGTTACATTATGTGTAGCTAGTTCACATTGTGTAATGCTTGATTAGGATAAATATTAAACCTATGTCATGGGTATTTCGGTGTAACATAAAAATGGGGAAATACATGATGTAGAATTATTACATGTAGTGTATTCCAAATACCCAACCAGTTAATGTGTGGTATGGAATATTATTTTAACTACTAATTCAGTTAATCCTCTCCCTATCATAACTAGGAAACCTTTTTAGTGATTTCAGAGCCCTTACACCCCTTCTGGACATCCTAATCATTCAGCTAATTCTTAGTGAGTTGGACTTCTTTGGTTTATGACTCTCTTCTGTTGTTCTGCATTCTAGCGGTGGAATCCTTGGACCACATTTTGGATCTATTATAACGTGGATTTTTATGATATTGGTTTCTTATTGATATCCATCCTCTTCATTTTCATTGGACTTACCCATTTTTAGTATTTTCAAAGCGCTATATAAAGAAAGGGAGTCTGAACGTAACCCTATGTTCTATATAATTGTGATGTATATTCAATATTGATATTACATCGATGTAACATGAAATATCATTAATTTATTAATTTATTAATGGTGAATCATGTATGAGAAGGTTTCTTGGAATCCTTTCGGTTCAATTGTTGATGTGACATGGCTTATGGATACCCTTTGGGTTAGAAAACCTTAGAATAATAAGAGCTTGGATAATGGTTTAATGTGTCCGTAGTTAGAAATGAGACCTTAGGTGATTCATTGATATAGAATAACTAGTTTATGAATTCTTTATTATTTATGTGACATTTGGTATGTTGGGAGATAAATGAAAGTTAAATTAATAGAAAAATGGCATTTTTTATAACTAAACATTGAGATTTATGGCATGATATTGTTATATCCTTACTATAATTATAATATAGGTAATTGGCCCAGTTTGATATAGCCTTTCTTATATTGAGTTGTCTTTTCCGAGTCTCATTATTTAATAATTATATTGAGCGGTCTCTGCCCAGTCCCATTCTATAATGATTATATTGGGCAGGATCTTCCCAATCCCATGTTGTAATTCTTATATCAAACATTGAACCGGTTTGATAATGTAATTCTTATATTGAGTAGGCTGTACCAAGTTCCAGGTTGTAATTCAAATATAGGGTGTTGGATTCCTTCGATGCTACAATGCTTATATTAAGCTATATCTACCTAGTCCCATTATGTAATTCTTTTATATACCATGATCATCCTAGTCCCATGTTGTAATACTTATATTGAGTGGGATCTACCTAGTACCATACCTTAATTTTTATATAGAGTACGAAGTTCCTAGTATCATGATATAATGATTATATTGAGTGGGATCTTCCCAGTCTCATGCTAAAATTCTAATATATAGGGCACAAACCAGTTTTGTGTGATTATTCCTTGGATTATGTTCATGGTTGTCATGATAGGTTTACATGCTCAGAGACATTTCATCATTGTCCGGAAGTAGGATGATTCATTTATTATATTAATTTATTATTTAATACAAATTTTTATCATTTTATTGGATACACTAATTATTATAATTGCTTTGTTTATACATGGCGGTATCAAACTACTTAGTTTTACTCACACCCTATTTAGGCCAGTAATTGTCAACTGAGAAGATAACATGGATGTATGTTTTTATAAAGGAAAGGAACCTTATTGAAGATTGTTGATTTACAATTGGGATGGTGTTTAGAGATGGGAACAATAGGGGTTTCGTAACTGGGATCTTTTGACATTATGTTTTTTTAGTTGATTCTTAATTTTTTTATTTTTTTATGTTTTAAAATTAGATAATTATAATCCATTCATAACATGATTCTTCATTATTGGTTTATTTATTTCTTATTTACTTTCCTATTGTATTATATATTGTTTCTGCTACTTTTCATTTATCTTGATGTTAATTATTAAGGATTATTATGCTATATTATACTCTATATGAGGGGGTATAATGTCCCCACTATATATATCACACCCCCATAGCTAATGAGAATCTTATGGTGTATGAGTAGGAATGTTTAAGGTCCCATAACTAAATTGGGTTTTCCATGTGAGAGAGTGATAGATCAGGGGACATTACAATGTGGTATTAGTGGAGTATGTTTTTATTTTCTATTTTTTACTAATTTGGAAAGTTAGAAAATAGATTAGGTTGTTTCGGGACATGGTAATGATATTGTTCATGCGATTATCTAACCCATGTACATGGGAAAATTTTACTTCCCCAAGGATGAGATTTTTATTTACGATGTTCTCTTATTACAGGTTGATGTTATTTCACCATGGCTGTTTCATATGTGGTGTGTTGTTATAGTTTACTAAGATTTATACTCTTGGCTTAGTATGGTGAAAATTGTGTATTCATGGATCATTCAGAAAATAGGGATATATATTGTTAGGCATTTTTCATGAAAAATACATATTTATTTCATGTGTTATATACCTTCTTATATGAACTGTGAAATAAAATATCTACAATGAATGATAAATGAAATGAAATGAACTGATATTTTAATGTAAAACATTTGTAAACCATGTTGAGAGAGAACTACAGTAGTGGTTCTATACTTTTGTCCCATGTTGAGGATGGAATTGATTTTATATCCAATTTTCTAGGATTGTGATTATCTTGTAGAGAAAATTACTCATCATAATCATCATGTTGAGAATAAGGAGAGTGGTAATTAGAACACCATAAATACAATTGTTTAAGAGATTCCTGTAGCTCCAGAGGATCAGATAGATGTTCATCTTTGTGATATATTCTTGAGGGTCATGGAATCCATGGAAAGGGTGACTGTTCATACCATACCATTGATGTTTGTGATGAAGAGGGAGTTCCAGATGTAGTAACTACCGATATTCACTAGGGAGGGATCCCCCCAGAAGCTGAGTTCTGGAATGAGTTAGTCCAAAAAATATTCAAGCATCCCGAGACACCGACATATAGAAGGAATAATTTTATTGCGTATATGATTCGTGGAATATAAAAGCATTGTTGAAACATTTTATCACTGAATGAGTGGTATGAGGAGTATTCATAGATGGAATTTGATTTGATGTTCTTGATCCAATTATTTCAGAGACATTGAGTGATGAGAAGGCTTGCAATTTCATTCATATGACACATGTGGTAATGTCAGTGATGGACTATGATGACTGTTTCATCAGCCTTCAATTATTTTTCTATCTTTAGATACTTATGATATCTCCAGGGATAGATATTTTTAGGGGGAGCATCCCTATGATATTAGGTCATAGGTGAATATTTTTCATATGAGTAGATTTTCAGACATGTTGAATCAGGTACTCATTATGGATAGGAACCTAATAGAGTCCCTAATAAGTTGACATGATATTTCAGTATGAGTAACTAGGAACACTTATTATAATAGAAAGAAGTACATTTATGATAGTTTTGTCTAAGGAAGTAATGGAAATAGAAGTTAGAGAAGTGGGATTCTATATCAAGATCATGATTCTTTGTTGTGTTTTTCCTATAGAATATTCGGACACAAGAAGTCTCATTGCCCATACCCTGATTTGGAGTGTTGTGCTTACAAAAATACAGACCACATATAATGGTTTTGTATGGTAATTAAGTATCAAATTAGTGTAAAGGGATCATGATAGATACCAGAGACTAGAAAGGACTCAACATCCCTTAATAGATAGGTAAATGGAGTTCCACATGATGTTTAGTTTGATTTAGGGGATGTGGTACCCTAGTGAAGGAAAGGAAGTACTTGGAAAATGTAATAAATCAGAGGAGTAAGTTTAGATAATAGGGTAGAGGGGATGGTTAGTTGCACATTTTACAGACAAATCCTACTATTATGGATGCAAGACCTTATACTGTCAGAGCTACGATTCTTGTGTCATATACAGTTTCTTTTATTTTATTGATATAGTAGCATCCCGATCCATTTTATCAAATCATTTTTCAAATGTTTTGGGCCTACATATTAAAAATTTGGATGGTTTTATGACCATCGATACACTGTTTGGAGTGAAATTAGTGAATATGAGATATTTCAAGGTGTATTATCTAATGATCAACAGTTACCGTTATTGTGGGAACAATTTTTTTTCTAAAAAATACTGGTTTCAATATGATTATGGGAAGGTATTGGTTAGTCCTATACCTATATCATATTGTCTATTACCAGAGAATATTTACCACTCTGTCTCTATAAGGATGTTTCCATTCTTACTTGGTTGAGTGGGATATTTAGGCTGGTTGTGTAGAAATTTTTTTGTGAAAATTGGATTGTTTCCCAACTAAAATAACAATCCTTATTATAGATGATGGGGGAATACAACAGGATTATTTTTCTCTAGTGGTAGACTATTTTCATGATGTCTTTCCAGATGAGTTCTAGGACTTACCTCCCAAGGGGGAGATCTTTTTCCCAACTGAGTTAGTGTCAGCATCAGATAAAATTTCCATCTCCCGTTATAGAATGGAACCAATATAGCTTTAGAAGTTGAATGATTAGTTGGAATATTTAAATATAAAGGTTTTAGATAGACTAGTACATATCAATGGGGTAATGAAGTTCTTTTCTCCAATAATTATACGGTAAATTTACACTAATTTGTAGATTATCATATATTAAATTGAATGATAGTAAAGAACCAATATCCCCATGTAGGAATCTATAATCTCTTAAATCAAATAAGAGGTGATAATATCTTCTCTGAGACCAATTATAAATTATGATACCTTCAATTGAGGGTGAGATCACCAGAAAGACCATAGACTAATTTATTAAGAAGGTATATCTTCTATGAGTTTGTTTCTATAGTGTTTGGTTTGATGAAAGCACTAAAAATATTCCTGGATTTGATGAATATGATATTTCAACAATTCTTGGACTATTTTTTGGTGGTTTTTTCTAATAAATATTGTTTTACTCCTAATAAGAAGATTATGATGAAAATCAGATTAACATCTTTCTCAGTACATTAAGAGATAATCAACTTTATGCAAAGATAACCAAATGTAGTTTTTGGATTTATAAAGTGCACTTATGGGGACATGACATCTTAGAGGTAGTGGAATCATTAGACCCATATTAATTTACAGACATGGTATTTTAGAATAAAACCAAAACTTTCTTTGATATTTCTAGTTTTTTGGGTTTTTTAGGTTATTATTTGTGATTTACATTGGACTTCTCTCATCTGGTTTCCCCAATTTTATGGTTGACTATGAATGGTGTGAATCTTGTTTGGTAATATTCTTATGAGAGGGATTTTAAAGAGAAGTATGGAAGGATGACCTCATCACATAACCTAAAGTTACAAATTCTAGGTTGAGAATATACCATGTACTTTGATGTGTATGGAGTTGGACTCCGAGCAATCCTGATGTAAGAGGATCGAGTGGTTTCTTTTGGGTTCAAACAGTTGAGGCCGCATGAGATGTATTTTCGTACTCATGATTTAGAGTTAAATATTGTAGTACCTAACCTAAGATATTAGAGAAACTCTCTTATGAGTGAAAGGTTTTGGGAATAAATACACCATAATATCCTCAAGTAAGTCATTTCTCAGTAGGACTTAAACCTCAAATAGAGGAGGTGGGTCAAGTATCTATATTATTTCAAAATCAATTTAGATTATACACTGGATAAGGGAAATGTCATTGCTGATTTATTGTGCCATAAGATGAAGAAGGAGGTAATGTGAGAGTTTTTTAGTGAGTTGTGTATGATAAAACTCTTTACATACATGAATTTAGATTCCTAAGAGTTCCAGGGATGAGTAGTTTTGATATAAAAATTTTCTATACCCATTATTTTGGATCATATCACGAAAAATAGGTTATCTAATTTGGATGGATTATTTATAATAGATAGCTTATATTATGGGGAGAAACCATGAGGGTTGTTTCTTGGTGGTGACAATTATCTTATTTTCTATGGTTGAGTATGGGTTACAACCGACATACATAAGGAGATGATTAGAGAGTTTCATGCTTCTAAATGGGTGCCACAACCTGGTTTGAAAAATATTTTCCATGATCACTATAGACAATACTAGTGGTTAGGAATAAAGAAAGAGGTAGCGAGATACATGGAAAGATGTTGTACTTGTCAGCAGGTGAAATTTGAGCATCAGAGTGCAGTTGGACTTTTAAAGCCTTCTCCCAATTTTAAGTTGAAATGGGATGATGTAACTATGGATTCTGTGATAGGATTACCTAGGAAACTCATATGAATGATGTAGAATGGGTGATCATGGATCATCATATGAAGGTATTACACTTATTTCTTATTAGGTAGACCTTCAAAATTAATGATTTGGGTAGTATATAGCTGTGCGATATAGTTCGATTGGATGATGTTATAAGGAGTATAATTTCAAATAAATAACTGTGTTTCACATCAGGATTTTTGAAGGGTCTTAATAAGGATCTAGGATCACATTTTCTTTTGATCGCAACATTTCATCCATCTACTAAGAGTCAATGTAACTAGAATATTTAGGTTATGTTGGATAAGATATGAGCTTCTGTTTTTGATTTCGTTGGTCCATTGGAGAATCATATGGAAATCACAAAGTTTTCAAATAACAAAAAATTCTAGGAATCGATCCATATGGATCATTTCAAGGATTTTTATGGAAGGCTATGTCATTCACCTATTTGTTGGTCGGAGGTAAGTGATTTAGCATTTTTTTGGACATTTCTTAAGTTGGAGATGTCTGGGTAGGTTCATTTGATTAAGAGACTATTGAAGACCGCACATTGTAGCTTAAATGTTTTCATTGACCATTAGAGATGACCTCTAGGGGTCAAGGTTGATTATTGTGTTTTATTTGAGGTGTAAACTAGGTTGGTGAGACACCGTATTTGGAAATAGGGAAATATAACTCCCAAGTTTCATTGGATGTTTGAGATTGTGGATTGGGTTGTTCTAGTTTCATACTAATTTACCCTTTTATAGTGCTATAGTTCCATGAATGAGGTGTTACATATGTTGTAGATTCAGATATATTATACAGACCCTTCTCATGTGATAGACATTGAGGATGTCGAGATTTGTTCTAATGCATCATTTGAGGAGTATCTGATGGGGATTATGGACTGTAGTGTAATGTATCTTTGGAGAAGGACTATACCTCTAGTTCGAGTGTTGTGGAAACATGGGGGACTTTATGATGAGACATGGGAGATGGATTATGATATGCATGAAAAGTGTCCATACATGTTCTCCAAGACCTCATTGTGATTGTTAGAGTAGCATTGAGGAAAGAAGTTATATGGGGGGAGTTTCTAAGGTCCCTTATTTTTCCAGGTATGTCCCACTTTTGAGTTTTTCATTGGACCTTGGTGTCTGAGTCTTATTTGAAGATAAAGAGCCTTTATTGGGGAATAATGACAAAAATTTCAAGGTTGTATGTTAATTTTAATTAATGAATTTGGGGTGTAGACATGTTAAATTGGATTATAATGAGTTTTTTCATTATAAAGAGTTTTTTAATGAGTTTGGAAGGCCTCATAGGTGGTTCATGTACTTTCATGAAAGCTGGATTAGAAACTATTTCCCAAACTATTACACACCACATACATGTTAGATAATGATTAACTACTTTTAGAAAAATTTCTTGAAATGATTAATTATGTGAAGTGGTTACACTCTAGGTTCCTATTTTACATATTCCAATGCTTTATTGGGATAAATATTCACCTGAGGTAAAATGTTTTTCTACGTAATTGAAAAATGAGAAAATACACGACATGAAATTATTACACACCATGTATTCATCAGACCCAACAATTTTAAGTGGTGAAGAACATATTGTTTTCACTATTAATTTAGTGTATGATCTTCTTCTTGGAACTAGAATGAATTAAATGTTAATTTGGATCCCATCCACCCCTTCTAGAAATCCTAATCATGCATCTGATTCTCGATGAGTCGATCTGCTTAGGTTTGACCCTCCCTTTCATTGTTCTCTATTCCAATGGTGGATTCCTTAGAAAATATTTTGTATTTGTTCAAACATAAATTCTGTATGATCAAGGATTTAATCATTTATCTCCATAACCTTCATTTACATTGGTGTTACTCTTTGATAGTGTTGCTAAATTACCAGATAAAGGTAAGGAGTCTGAACCTAACCCTATTGTCTATTTAATTTGAAATATATTTAAAATCACAATTTCATCAATATAAAGTGTGCTCCAATTAATTTATTCATTGATTAATATTAAATCATGTATTGGAATGTTTTCTGTAATCCTTAGGGTTTAAATATTGATGCAACATGTCTTACGGCTATCCATTGGGTGAGAAAGCATTTGAATAATAAGAAATAGGCTAATGGTTTAAAATGTTTATAGAATAAAATAATACCTTAGGTGATTTCTTGATATAAAGTCCCTAGGTGATGGATTATTTTTTATGAATATGTTTGTTTATGTGACACAGTAATAATTCGTTTAATAATACATTACGTTATTGAAAAAATATTTTAAATTAAATGTTTTAATTTAAAACAATACATACAAATAATTTTATTTCAAATTATTTTTAAATTAATTCTCTAAAAACAATTACTATTTTATAGTATTATTTTGTGTAAAATAATATTTTAATATCGATATATGTATTTGATTATTTTCATAAAAATAATTATAAAATTATTTGAATATCAAAATTTATCTGATCAAAATTTTATTTAACAAAATATTTTGAATTAATGTATTTAAAAAAATTATATATTTTTAGATGATAGAAATAACATGTTAATTATTTTATTAGATTTGAGTATATTAAATAAATTATTATTTCCAAGTATTACACGTTGTAATATTAAAATGGGAAATATTTTTTAAGTGACATTATTTAAATTAATGTAATAAAATTTTTAGGTGATTGAAATAAATAAATTTTAAATGTTTATATTATAGTAACATGTTATATAAAATATAAATATTAAAAATTTGATATTATGAAATAATAAATATATATATTATAAAAAAACTAATTTACACATATATGAAAAGTTTCACTTTTTTGTTTTAAAATACATAATTATATTACTTTAAAAATAAATTAATTGAAAGAATATAACAAAAGATGAAAAAGATGAAATGTTTTATAAGTATATATAATTATTATATATATAAAAATGTGATTTAATATATATATATATATAATTATATGTTTTATAAATATACATAACTATCATTTTTATTATTTTATTATATATATTTTTCTTTTATTATGTTTTTATTTAAAGAAATCAACTGTTCAAAATATTATTTATTTATATGGAAAATGTAACGTTTTAAAAAAATAAATTGATATGTTTTGAATTTTCTAAAAAATGTGATGTGTTAAAACGTTAAATAAAATAAATAAAGAATAAAAAAATGAATTTATAATTATAAAGGAAATGATGAATTTAACATGGAAAAAGGAAAGATAATAATTAAAATAGAGAGAAACATGTAGAATAAAAAAACTGAGGATGTAACAACATAAAAAAACTCTAAAAATAAAGAAAGAAAGATAATAAAAGTGGAGAAAGGGAGACTCATAGGTGGTATTGAATGTGTGTGAAAACAAAATGAATGGACCCACACTTTTCACGATGCCTTCACTCCACTTAGATATAATATATATGTATATTTATATTGATTATAAATTCATATAAATAGTCAATATGGAGGTTCTAAATAGGGGTTTCATTTCCACATCTATTCTGTCTATATTCTTGAGTTCTATACTACTCTTTGCACACCTATGCACACCCTTCATGGGCATTCTTGATTGTTACACCACTTAGCCATGTTCTTCACGTTTTTATTATATTCTTCTGGTGTGAGAAGAAGTGATGCTTGGATTCAATTTATTGAGGTAAGTGTGAAATTAAATTCAGTTTTAGATTTGGTTTCTTGATATTATTTTTACTAAATCATGTAATGGAAATTGTTTTGGTTTGATTTCAAGTGCTAATTTGGTTGTCAAATCAATTTAAATGTTTCATTTATTTCAAAATTAGTAAGGGTTTAATTTTATTGTTCAAATTATGTTACATTACATAGATATACATGTGTATATATATATATATATGTTTTCATATATCTCTATTTTTTATAAAATTTTAAATGGATTTTATTATTTTTAATTGATTTTGTAAGGGTTCATTTGGTTTTTCATTTTAAATTGAAAGACTTATATGTATACATATGTGTATATACAAATATATATATATATATATATCAATCTTGTTTGGTTTAATAATTTTTTATGAAATATCATTATTTTAAATTCATGTTTTAAGGGATTCAATTTGTTAATTTTTGATTAAATCAATACTTATATATATTCCTTTACATGACTATTTGTATAGAGAATTATATATATATATAACTATTTCATTGAAGGATTTTTGATGATAAATATTTATTAATATTTATACATGAATCAATGATTTTATTGATGTTTTATATGTGCTAGTTTGTTTCCTGAGAAATCCTTAACAAATACCTCACATCCCATTACACATGTATGCAAGAAAACGAGTTTCTTTCCACTTTATAACCAAAAGGGGATTCTATTTTCTGCCTTAGTTGTTTATATGATTAATATATATGTCGCATTTTGTGTTGAATATACCCAAATGAATAATAAAAGGCTTTCATGACTCATCATCGACCTAACCATGTATAATAGGGTATAGTTCCTGCGTTCACTAACACCATTACACTATGGTGTATAAGGTGTAGTGAGATGAGATAGAATCCCAAAATCTTGTAAAATGTAGATGAATTATTGGTTAAGATATTTTCTACCTGGATAAGATCAAATATTCATTATACTATTACCAAGTTGATTCTCTAATTCATTCTTAAATTCCCCGAATTTCTCAAAGGACACAGACTTATACCTCGTCTAGTAAATATATCCATATATACTCATATCATCAGTAAAAGTTATGAAGTAAGAATATCCACCTCTAGCTTCAATTGGAAATGGTACACACACATTAGTGTGTACCAATTCTAGAAGCTATATGATCCTTTCACCCTTTCCACCAAATGGTGGTTAGGTCATTTTCCCTTGTAAAAAAGTGTGACATCAATCAACTGATTTAGCTATGAAGAGTCTAGTAACCATGTTGACAAAAACATTTCTGGCGATTCTTGTTTATAAGAACAAGGTGGTGATTCCACAACTGGGTGTTATATGAGTCCTGTGATGTCACGACCCGTCCTCGGGGCCCGTGCCGTGACTACCCCAAGCCCGCCTTCCATAGGCCAGGGGCTGGCGACTAGCACCAAGGCGTAAAATCCCAGTAAACAGGGAAGGCATTGCCTTTATAAGTAACAACCACACAGAGTTAGCAAGCGGAAAGTAAAGTGCAGAAAAGAAAAGGGGCCGGAAATACAAGCCCAACTGTAAAGTACAACTGAAAAGTAAAGTACAGCAACTGAAGAAAAGACGGCGGCCTCGTGTCGTCCACTGGCAATCCCACCTGAAGGGTGGGTACAGATAGCCTCCAGGCTCCTCGGGTCCCATGTCCGCTCCGAGCACGTCCCGCCCAGTGGTCCACCTCCAGGTACCGTCCTGCTCCACGCCCCAACCGTGATCAGCGCTGTCCGTCGTCTGCAACCAACACAACAAGGTGCGGGCATAGCCCGTGCAGGGGTGAGTACAAGCTACTCAGTAAGGACCCCGAGACCCCCGAAGGTCTCCCGAAATCCACAAAGGATATAGCACAAAAGAAAGATGCAATCACGAAGTAACATCTGACTCGACTTAGGTATATGCCCATACATATACCTAAGTCCCCAATTCTAGCTCTGCTCACGAGCTCAAGAACAACTCAATCCACAAAGGAAAGCAAGACTCAAATCCACAAGGAGAGTAAATAGTAAATCCACATAGGATAGTTCAACACAATCCACAAAGGAGAGTA
This sequence comes from Viscum album, assembly GCA_963277665.1. Classification (NCBI taxonomy): domain Eukaryota; kingdom Viridiplantae; phylum Streptophyta; class Magnoliopsida; order Santalales; family Viscaceae; genus Viscum; species Viscum album. The sequence continues at coordinate 333,948,777 of OY728122.1, forward strand.
ACATAAGATTCAGCTCAACCAGGTATACTTTTTCAGATGACGTCAAAGACGATCACTGATCCGTCTAAGTCGTCGGACCCACGAAGGATCGATAGGTACTAACCCCCGCAGAAGACCCACACAGGATCGGGCTCACACAGAACCTGTAGGCAGTGGCTCACACAGAACCGGTAGGCAGTGGCTCACACAGAACCGGTAGTAGGACCCACACAGGATCGGGCACTGATCCGCATAGGATCGCTGAGTGCAGTAGTCGACGCAGTCCACTGAGGATCTCTGCACAGTCGTCGCCGCCGTCCACGAAGGATCTCTGCTCTGCCGTCGTCGCAGTCCACGGAGGATCTCTGCTCTGCCGTCGTCGCAGTCCACGGAGGATCTCTGCTCTGCCGTCGTCGCAGTCCACGGAGGATCTCTGCTCTGCCGTCGTCGCAGTCCACGGAGGATCTCTGCTCTGTCGTCGAGGTCACAGCCAGCGCTAGGGTTCCCGCACGTAGCGAGCTCGTTTAGGAGGGTCCGCTCCACGAGCCGAGGGGCTGATACATCAACTGACACGTAGTCCGAAGTTGATGTATCCAAAAGTTCCGTATCGACAACATGATCTCAACGCGACAGACGGCGCGTCAATCGGACGCCCGGTCTGAGAGTTATTGGCATTTTCGTCCCAGGGGCCCGGTTGGTTTTTAGGGAAAAACCAACCCGACCGTACTCCGCCTGTATCCGATCCTCGGGCGGAGTATGCCAAAAGTCCCGTCTCACTTAGAGGAAACTACCACAGCTGACGGTACGTCGATCGGACGTCCGTAGCTCAAGTTATGAGCGTTTCCGCTCCGAGGGTCCGGTTGGCTTCGTGTACGAACCAACCCGGCCGAACCCAAAGTCTTCCGAAACCTTGAGTATAGTATACCGAAACGACCGTCTCGATCCAAGGATCGCGTAGCCGCTGACGGTTCGTCAATCGGAGGTCCCAGGCCCAAGATATGGGCGAAAGACCGTAAAGGGCCCGAAAACGGGGGTTCTGGGCCCGGGGCGACCCGGCCCGAACCCCCCCTGGGGTCGGCCGAACCGGGTCGGCCCGACCCGGCCCGAACCGGCTCGGCCGGGTCCGGTCCGGCCTGGGCGCGGCCCGGCCGACCGGACCGGCCGGCTCGGCCTCGGCCGAGCGGCCGAGGGAGCCGCCGCCGCCGCGGTTTGAACCCGCGGCTTGAGGGAACCGCGGCCCCGCGGGGGGGCCGCCTGTCACGCGGACGCGGCCGGGCCGCCGCGTCCGTTCCCGGTTCCGCGCGGCCGCGGAACCGGCCACCGCTGCCGCCGCGGCTTCAGCCGCGGCGGGCTTCCTCCACGGCGGCGCGCCGGGCGCTGCCGCCTCCGGTCGCCGGCGCCGCCGCGCCGGCGACCCGCGCCGCCGCCGCCTTCCGCGGGCCGCCGGAGATGCTCCGGTGGCCCGATTTGCCTCCCGTCTGCGCCGTTGCCCCTCCCGGATGCCGACCTTCACTGCGGGATCAACGGATCGCCCCTGCCGCGCGGTTCGTCGTCGTCCGCCATATCCGCACAACAAAATAGATCGGCGGAGGGTTGCCGGATCTTGTTCGTTAGACCCGCACCCTCCGCGTTAGCCATAAACGTCACCGGGAGGGAAAAAGGATTAACCAAATCAACAATTTTAAATAGATTAAAATTGTTCCGATCGGGTTCTTTATTTGAAAAGAATAAACACGGGAAGGAAATAAAAATAATCCAATCAACCCTTACCTTGTCGTCGTCGTCGGACGAGGGGTCGTCGCGGAATCGCTCGTCGCGGAGGAAGGAGATCGTCGCGTCGTCGCGGTATCCGGAGTCACGTCGTCAATCTCCGGATCAAGAACAAACAGATTTAATTAATTAAATCCGTTGTTATTGAAATTTAAAAAGGGAGAAATAAAAGATCTGATTCTCACCTTTGTTGCCGAACGAGGGTCGGCCGCGGAAGAAGAGGCGTCGCCGAAGAATGTCGCGGGTAGATCTCGTCGACGTCGCAGATCTTGGTGTGCGTCGTCGAATTCCGGTCGCCGGCGTTCTTCGCGTTCTTCGCGTTCTTCGCGTTCTTCGCGTTCTTCGCGGAGAGGGTGGAGGCTCAGAGGAATTGCACAACGATAGCAATCCTCCAAAATAGACAAGTTTGTCTATTTTATTATTTTGCCAACAAACGCAAAACGCGTAAGTAACGACCCACTTAATTCGTTGAATTAATTCAACGAATAAAACAGCCCATTTAATTCACGAAAGAAACAGCCCAATTAAATGGTCTGTTAAGAATTAAAGAAAACGCGTCGGTTGACTTTTCAGTTACTTTGACGGGTTTTCGCGGGTGCGTTACTTAGCGAAAGAAACGGCGGGGCTCGTGCGGGCCCCACCGCACAAATATCCTACCAAGGGGTAGGATATTTCTGGATAGCATCCTATCCAGTTCAACTCAGTTCAAGCCGTCTTTAAGTGACTTCAAGTGGCTTCCAAGCAGCTTAAGTGAAATAAAATAAAGTTGTCGCACAAACTTTATTTTATTTCTGACTTAAAGCCGTAAAATTTAAAAACCACGTCTGAGAAAACGCAACTCCGGAAGAGGCGTTTCTAAGCAAATACCGGCGCTGCGATTTCATCGGTGCCCTCAGAATTCGATTCCGGGCACCTGTTCAAAAGATAGAAAAACCCGCTCGTCCGTTCACTGAACGTACCCGAGCCAAACTTCGGAAATTGATTCCGGGCACACCGGGCCTCGGAATCAGGTGCCGTCTGAAGCTGCGCTCTTGTAAAATTCCAAAGAAAATTTAGAAAAAAATTTCCTTGAAATTTGCGGGTCTTTACATTACTCCCACCTCAGGGCTTTACGTCCCCGTAAAGATACATCAAAAACTAGGGGAACAAATGGGGGTACTGAGCACGCATCTGAGCCTCCCGCTCCCAAGTGCTCTCCTGGAGGTTCCCGTGCTGCCATCTGACGCGCACAAGAGGAATCGACCGCCCACGTAGGACCCGCTCCTGTCGATCCTCGATCTCCACTGGAACCTCCGCAAAAGTCGCCCCATCGTCCACGTCCAGCTCCCCAAAGTCGATGATGTGCGTCGGGTCGTGCACGTATCTCCTCAGCTGAGACACGTGGAAGACGTCGTGCACCCGGTGCAACTGAGGTGGTAGAGCCAGGCGATAAGCCACCTCTCCTATCCTGCCGAGGACCTGGAAAGGCCCGATGAAGCGTGGAGACAACTTGCCGCCTCGGCCAAATCTCCGTAAACCACGTCGAGGTGAGACACGCAAAAAGACGTGGTCGCCATCCTCGAACTCTAGTGGCCTCCGCCTCCTGTCAGCATATGACTTCTGCCGGCTCTGAGCTGTCCTCATCCTCTCCTGGATGATCTGGACCTTCTCTGTCGTGGCTCGGACCACCTCTGGTCCCACGAGTGCTGACTCCCCAGGGTCTGTCCAGCACAACGGTGATCTGCAGGGTCTGCCGTACAACGCCTCGTATGGTGCCATCCCGATGGTGGAGTGGTAGCTGTTGTTGTACGCGAACTCCACCAAGGGTAGGTGGTCCTCCCAGCTGCGACCAAAGTCGAGAACACATGCACGGAGCATGTCCTCGAGTGTCTGTATGGTCCTCTCCGTCTGACCATCCGTCTGAGGGTGGAAGGCTGTGCTCAGATGGAGCCGCGTCCCGAACGCCTCCTGCAACCCCTTCCATAGCCGGGAAGTGAAACGAGAATCTCGATCGGAGACGATAGATGATGGCACACCGTGAAGCCGTACGATCTCCTGGACGTAAAGACGTCCCAAGCTCTCCACTGAGCTCTGCTCTCTGATGGGTAAGAAGTGTGCCGACTTGGTGAGTCGGTCGACAATCACCCAAATGGAGTCGTGACCTCTGGAAGTACGTGGAAGTCCAGTCACGAAGTCCATAGATATGCCGTCCCACTTCCACTCCGGGACCTCCAAGGGCTGTACCAAGCCTGCTGGTACCTGGTGCTCTGCCTTCACCTGCTGGCAGGTGAGGCATCGTGAAACGAACTCTGCCACAGCTTTCTTCATGCCCGGCCACCAGTGCTGTCGTCTGAGATCCTGGTACATCTTCGCCACTCCGGGATGTACCGCCAAGGGAGAAGTGTGAAACTCTCTCAGCACCTCCTCTCGTAAAGCGACTGGTATAAAGGTACGTCCTCTGAAAAGGATGTCGTGCTCTGCTCCAAGGGAGAAACCATCAGGCGCCTGACCTGAGGATATCAGTGCACGCCGGGTCTCACAGTCAGCGTCCCCACGCTGAGCCTCTCTAACCCGCTGTAGAAGTGGAGGAGAGACTGTGAGAGACTGAAGAAAGGATGCTCCGTCTCTATCCACGAAGGATATCTGCAAGGAGGCTAGCTGCTCCGTCGCCTCCTCAAGTAGCTGAATGCCCGTCCTCCTGCTGAGGGTATCGGCTACCACGTTCCCCTTCCCAGGAGTATAGACTATCTCAAAGTCATAGTCCTGGAGGAACTCAAGCCATCTCCGCTGTCTCAGGTTCAGGTCCTTCTGAGAGAAGATATACCTGAGACTCTGGTGGTCAGAAAAGACAGTGAAGCGCTCGCCCATCAGATAGTGCCGCCAAGTCTTCAGAGCGAAGACCACTGCTGCTAACTCCAGGTCATGAGTGGCGTAGTTCTGCTCATGCGGCCTCAACTGACGTGATCCGTAGGCGATCACGGCCCGCTCCTGCATCAGGACGCACCCGAGTCCAGTCCCTGATGCATCGCAGTAAACTACGTACCCAACTCCCTCCTCAGGCAACCTCAAGATAGGTGCGCTGGTCAATCTCTGTCTCAGCTCCTGGAAGCTCTGCTGACATCTGTCTGACCACACAAAGGGTTTCCCCTTCTTCGTCAAGGCTGAGAGTGGTGCTGCAACTCTGGAGAAGTCTGGCACGAATCTCCGATAATATCCCGCTAGGCCCAAGAAGCTCCGCACCTCTGTCACGCTCCTGGGTGGCTCCCAAGCTAGCACTGCCTCGATCTTCGCGGGATCCACTGCAACTCCCGCCTCAGAAATGACGTGCCCCAAGAAATGGACCTCACGTAACCAGAACTGGCATTTTGAGAGTTTGCCATAAAGCTGGTGCTCTCGGAGTGTGTCTAGCACAACTCGCAGGTGGTATGCATGCTCCTCCTCAGTCGTCGAGTATACCAAAATGTCGTCAATGAAGACAACGACAAATCGGTCGAGGTATGGCTGGAAGATCCTGTTCATGAGGCTCATGAACACTGCTGGAGAATTGGTTACGCCGAACGGCATAACCAAGAACTCATAATGGCCATACCAACACCTGAAGGCCGTCTTCTGCACGTCCTCGTCTCGAACTCTGAGCTGATGATAGCCTGACCGGAGGTCTATCTTCGAGAACCACCGTGCTCCCTTGAGCTGATCGAAGAGGTCATCAATCCGTGGCAGCGGATACTTGTTCCTCACTGTCACCTGGTTCAGGCGACGATAGTCGACACATAGTCGCAAGCTCCCGTCCGCCTTCTTGGCGAACAAAATCGGGGAAGCCCAGGGTGAAACACTGGGTCGGATAAACCCCTTGCTCTGCAAGTCCTCCAACTGTACCCGCAGCTCTCGAAGCTCGGCGGGGGCCATCCGATATGCTGGAGTAGATATCGGGGCTGTCCCGGGGTACAAGTCGATGTAAAAGTCTACCTCTCTACGAGGAGGTAGCCCTGGAACGTCGTCGGGAAAGACGTCCACGTACTGGTCCACCACTGCAGGAAAAGCCGGACTCCGCACGTCCACTGCTCCTAGGATGAGGCTAGCCAACTGATGAGAGATGGGTTGCACTCTCCTCCGCGGAAGTCCATCCTGTGCTGCAAAGGTTCCCTTCTCGCCGGTGAAGGTAAACACCTGCTCCCGTCGGTACGAACACATCGCACCTTGCACCTAAAACAGTCGATCTGGGCATGAACCGTGGATAGCCAATCCATGCCCAAGATGACGTCGTAAGGCCTCGACGCCGCTACAAGGAGATCCCAGCCGAAGCTCTCGCCTCCTAGAGTAAGCTCACACTGCCGGCACCAGTGCGTAATCGTCGAGTCTGCTCCCGTAGGAGTCTCTAGCCGTAAGGATCGAGCCAACGGCTCAGTCGGAATCTCCGAGCTCCGAACAAGGGCAGAGGCTATGAAAGAGTGACTCGCCCCTGTGTCTATAAGTACTGCAGCAAGGGTGGAATAGACACAGATCGTACCTCGAATCATCTCTGGCATGTCGGGGTCGTAGGCCTCCACTGCCTGGAGCTGGGCCTGTCCCTGCCCTCCAGCTCCCTGTGGTCGAGGTGGCCCTCCTGGTGGTGGTGGGGGTAGAGCCTGGAAGCGTCGCCCACCACCCGCTGCTCGGCCAGCTCCTCTGCCTCGTCCGCCTCCTCCCTGCGGACCGCCACGGTCGACTCTCTGCCTCTGCCTGGGTGGCCCCTCCACCGTCTGCTGCTCCTCTGGTCGGCGAGTCGGGCAGTCACGAGCCATGTGACCCTGCCCGCCGCAAGAGTAGCACAACCTGCCTCTCGAAAGGCTGGCACTCCGCTGTGTGCCCCGCACCGCTGAGCCGGTGTTCTGAGGCCGTCTGCGAGGGGGTCTGGTCTTCCTGGACCCGTGAGTCATCCGTCGGCTGCCTGCTGCCGATGACTCAGCTACCTGCTGCCCTGCGCTAGGTCTCGCCGCTGAAGAAGGCTCTGCCAGGAAGCTCTCGATCAGGAGGGCTCGCCCCAGCACTCCCGCCTGGGTCGGAATGCTGAGGGAGATCAGCGACGCCCGAATCTCCTGTCGCAAGCCCTGCTCGAAGGTCCGGGCCCGGAAGAAGGGGTCCCGTACCATGTCGGTCGAGTAGCGAGATAGGTCCGTGAACCTCGTCGCGTACTGAGCGACCGTCATGCTGCCCTGGCGCAGCTGGAGAAGCTCCTGGATACGCACCGCTCGGAGGGTGGCCGGGACGAACTCAGAGCGGAAGAGGCTCTCGAAGTCCGCCCAGAGCAAGGATGCCTCATCGTGAACCTGGAGCATCAGGCTCCACCATCGTCCTGCCGCCGCCTGCAGGAGGCTCGCTGCGAGGATCACCATGAGATCCGCTGGTGTCCTCACTAATCTGAAGATCCGTACCACCGCCTCTAGCCAGTCCTCGGCAGCCTGGGGGTCCGCCTCACCGCGAAACCTGGGCGGTCGCTGGCTCTGAAACTCATGCAGTGCCCTGAGGCGACGTGCATCGTCAGCGTCTGGTACTGGTAGCATCGGTGGCTCGGCGGGTAAAGCTACCGCCGGTGCCACTGCTGGCAAAGGGCCCTGCACCGAGGCCTCGTCGCTCGGTGGGCTGCCGTCGCGCCCTACACTCGGAACACTAGCTGGCTGTCGTCGCGGGGCCATCCTGAAAAGGAGAACAAGAGCACCATAGTCAGAACAGTATACCTGGTGAGCTGGCACAAGTAATCACAAGGAAAACTTGAGACTTTCATAAAGCAGATCAGTATACCCGGTGAGCTGACACAAGCAATCACAAAGAAACTTGAAACACACACGCAATCAATGTTTTCATTCATTAAGTCGGAAATCAGGAGTCAGGGTCCTGGTGTACGGATACGTCGGCCGCCGCACCAACACTGGGCTCCCTGAACTGATAACCACACTCAATACACTAAACACTATTGCTTCATATAGAAAGAAAGGACGATCAGAGTTTGCGGTAGAACCGACCACCTCTGATACCAATTTGTCAGGACCCGTCCTCGGGGCCCGTGCCGTGACTACCCCAAGCCCGCCTTCCATAGGCCAGGGGCTGGCGACTAGCACCAAGGCGTAAAATCCCAGTAAACAGGGAAGGCATTGCCTTTATAAGTAACAACCACACAGAGTCAGCAAGCGGAAAGTAAAGTGCAGAAAAGAAAAGGGGCCGGAAATACAAGCCCAACTGTAAAGTACAACTGAAAAGTAAAGTACAGCAACTGAAGAAAAGACGGCGGCCTCGTGTCGTCCACTGGCAATCCCACCTGAAGGGTGGGTACAGATAGCCTCCAGGCTCCTCGGGTCCCACGTCCGCTCCGAGCACGTCCCGCCCAGTGGTCCACCTCCAGGTACCGTCCTGCTCCACGCCCCAACCGTGATCAGCGTTGTCCGTCGTCTGCAACCAACACAACAAGGTGCGGGCATAGCCCGTGCAGGGGTGAGTACAAGCTACTCAGTAAGGACCCCGAGACCCCCGAAGGTCTCCCGAAATCCACAAAGGATATAGCACAAAAGAAAGATGCAATCACAAAGTAACATCTGACTCGACTTAGGTATATGCCCATACATATACCTAAGTCCCCAATTCTAGCTCTGCTCACGAGCTCAAGAACAACTCAATCCACAAAGGAAAGCAAGACTCAAATCCACAAGGAGAGTAAATAGTAAATCCACATAGGATAGTTCAACACAATCCACAAAGGAGAGTAACATAAGATTCAGCTCAACCAGGTATACTTTTTCAGATGACGTCAAAGACGATCACTGATCCGTCTAAGTCGTCGGACCCACGAAGGATCGATAGGTACTAACCCCCGCAGAAGACCCACACAGGATCGGGCTCACACAGAACCTGTAGGCAGTGGCTCACACAGAACCGGTAGGCAGTGGCTCACACAGAACCGGTAGTAGGACCCACACAGGATCGGGCACTGATCCGCATAGGATCGCTGAGTGCAGTAGTCGACGCAGTCCACTGAGGATCTCTGCACAGTCGTCGCCGCAGTCCACGAAGGATCTCTGCTCTGCCGTCGTCGCAGTCCACGGAGGATCTCTGCTCTGCCGTCGTCGCAGTCCACGGAGGATCTCTGCTCTGCCGTCGTCGCAGTCCACGGAGGATCTCTGCTCTGCCGTCGTCGTAGTCCACGGAGGATCTCTGCTCTGTCGTCGAGGTCACAGCCAGCGCTAGGGTTCCCGCACGTAGCGAGCTCGTTTAGGAGGGTCCGCTCCACGAGCCGAGGGGCTGATACATCAACTGACACGTAGTCCGAAGTTGATGTATCCAAAAGTTCCGTATCGACAACAGGATCTCAACGCGACAGACGGCGCGTCAATCGGACGCCCGGTCTGAGAGTTATTGGCATTTTCGTCCCAGGGGCCCGGTTGGTTTTTAGGGCAAAACCAACCCGACCGTACTCCGCCTGTATCCGATCCTCGGGCGGAGTATGCCAAAAGTCCCGTCTCACTTAGAGGAAACTACCACAGCTGACGGTACGTCGATCGGACGTCCGTAGCTCAAGTTATGAGCGTTTCCGCTCCGAGGGTCCGGTTGGCTTCGTGTACGAACCAACCCGGCCGAACCCAAAGTCTTCCGAAACCTTGAGTATAGTATACCGAAACGACCGTCTCGATCCAAGGATCGCGTAGCCGCTGACGGTTCGTCAATCGGAGGTCCCAGGCCCAAGATATGGGCGAAAGACCGTAAAGGGCCCGAAAACGGGGATTCTGGGCCCGGGGCGACCCGGCCCGAACCCCCCCTGGGGTCGGCCGAACCGGGTCGGCCCGAACCGGGTCGGCCCGACCCGGCCTGAACCGGCTCGGCCGGGTCCGGTCCGGCCTAGGCGCGGCCCGGCCGACCGGACCGGCCGGCTCGGCCTCGGCCGAGCGGCCGAGGGAGCCGCCGCCGCCGCGGTTTGAACCCGCGGCTTGAGGGAACCGCGGCCCCGCGGGGGGGCCGCCTGTCACGCGGACGCGGCCGGGCCGCCGCGTCCGTTCCCGGTTCCGCGCGGCCGCGGAACCGGCCGCCGCTGCCGCCGCGGCTTCAGCCGCGGCGGGCTTCCTCCACGGCGGCGCGCCGGGCGCCGCCGCCTCCGGTCGCCGGCGACCCGCGCCGCCGCCGCCTTCCGCGGGCCGCCGGAGATGCTCCGGTGGCCCGATTTGCCTCCCGTCTGCGCCGTTGCCCCTCCCGGATGCCGACCTTCACTGCGGGATCAACGGATCGCCCCTGCCGCGCGGTTCGTCGTCGTCCGCCATATCCGCACAACAAAATAGATCGGCGGAGGGTTGCCGGATCTTGTTCGTTAGACCCGCACCCTCCGCGTTAGCCATAAACGTCACCGGGAGGGAAAAAGGATTAACCAAATCAACAATTTTAAATAGATTAAAATTGTTCCGATCGGGTTCTTTATTTGAAAAGAATAAACACGGGAAGGAAATAAAAATAATCCAATCAACCCTTACCTTGTCGTCGTCGTCGGACGAGGGGTCGTCGCGGAATCGCTCGTCGCGGAGGAAGGAGATCGTCGCGTCGTCGCGGTATCCGACGTCACGTCGCCAATCTCCGGATCAAGAACAAACGGATTTAATTAATTAAATCCGTTGTTATTGAAATTTAAAAAGGGAGAAATAAAAGATCCGATTCTCACCTTTGTTGCCGAACGAGGGTCGGCCGCGGAAGAAGAGGCGTCGCTGAAGAATGTCGCGGGTAGATCTCGTCGACGTCGCAGATCTTGGTGTGCGTCGTCGAATTCCGGTCGCCGGCGTTCTTCGCGTTCTTCGCGTTCTTCGCGTTCTTCGCGTTCTTCGCGGAGAGGGTGGAGGCTCAGAGGAATTGCACAACGATAGCAATCCTCCAAAATAGACAAGTTTGTCTATTTTATTATTTTGCCAACAAACGCAAAACGCGTAAGTAACGACCCACTTAATTCGTTGAATTAATTCAAAGAATAAAACAGCCCATTTAATTCACGAAAGAAACAACCCAATTAAATGGTCTGTTAAGAATTAAAGAAAACGCGTCGGTTGACTTTTCAGTTACTTTGACGGGTTTTCGCGGGTGCGTTACTTAGCGAAAGAAACGGCGGGGCTCGTGCGGGCCCCACCGCACAAATATCCTACCAAGGGGTAGGATATTTCTGGATAGCATCCTATCCAGTTCAACTCAGTTCAAGCCGTCTTTAAGTGACTTCAAGTGGCTTCCAAGCAGCTTAAGTGAAATAAAATAAAGTTGTCGCACAAACTTTATTTTATTTCTGACTTAAAGCCGTAAAATTTAAAAACCACGTCTGAGCAAACGCAACTCCGAAAGAGGCGTTTCTAAGCAAATACCGGCGCTGCGATTTCATCGGTGCCCTCAGAATTCGATTCCGGGCACCGGTTCAAAAGATTGAAAAACCCGCTCGTCCGTTCACTGAACGTACCCGAGCCAAACTTCGGAAATTGATTCCGGGCACACCGGGCCTCGGAATCAGGTGCCGTCTGAAGCTGCGCTCTTGTAAAATTCCAAAGAAAATTTAGAAAAAAATTTCCTTGAAATTTGCGGGTCTTTACATGTGAACTTGATTCGTTATCGATTTACAAAACTTGGTTTTCATAATTTAATACATAAAAGATGTTATTTCAATGGTCCATACCATAACATATGTTTTACTTATAAAAAACAACTATTATTTCTTAACATGAACATAAGTCCATCTATATATAAACTCAATATGGAAATTATGTTCTTGGTAACACTTGGTACATAATAATAGTCTCATAAAACTAGAATCATCTCGACCAACAATGAAAGGGGGTCTTCACCAATGGAAAGAGTAGAAAAACTCAAACCATAGGTAGCTTGTAGATCCACCTATCCTATGGAAATTTTTGAAAATCAACATGGTTCCTGTATTTGAATACATATATGAGAAACACAATATGTATCGAATACCGAATGTGTAGAAATGAAAGGATTTCACTTGATACGAACATACCTTTGGATTCCCCCTGTTTCTGGGTGTAGTTATTCTTTAAGTGTCCTAACTCGCCACATGCAAAGCATACTACCTCCTTTTCTTTTCCCTGACTTTGGATCTTATCCTTCTTGGTCGGATGGTGCTCGGGATCTTTAAGAATATTTATAAATCACTGGCCCCTTTTCCTTGTCCGTACTTTTCCTATTCACCATAAGGACTGCTTGTTTATCACGCCCCATGTCATTATCCACTTTGAGAATTAGGGTAAGATGTTCCAATAGGCTCTTCTAAATATTTCACATATTATAATTCACAATGAAAATAGACAAGGAATTGGGAAGTGATGATTTTATGATATCTATATGCAACTCATCCGAACGTTTAATAAATAAGATGTCTAGACACTCAATGTAGATAATAAATTTTACTACATGTGGTATAGATGGTGAAAAATTTCCAAGATTAGTAGAGAAAAATTCATTGGAGATCTCATACCTCTTTGTGTTGCCTTCTCTTGATAGATATCCTAAAGGTGATACATCATGCTATAATCATCCATTTCCCAATGTTTCTTCATGATCTCATTATTAATGGATGATAACATGAGGCATTGAACATCCATAACGTTATTCAAACATTTCTCATACGTAGAGAGCTCTTTATCACTCACCTCATTCCAAGGAGCTACTAGAAAAGGTTATTCCAGCACATATAGTTTCCTTTCATGGCAAAGGATGAATTGAAGAATCCTTTTCCACCCCTAGAAATTAGTGTCGATGAGAAGGTTTTCATTCTCGAGTATGGATTATAACGATATATTTGATGTCATTTTTAATACTTTTTATATTCAACTAAGAATAATATTCTTAGAAAAATTATTGTATGAGTGTATATTTATTTTTAAAATTTAAATTTAAATTGGAATAATGGGATATTAATTATAATTATGATTCCAAAACCATTATTCCACTTATATACATATTTTTAACAAAGTTTATGCTTTAAATTTGATTTCAAATTAACTATCCCAAATTATATTGTAATTTATCGAAGTTTTTCTAAAAAAATAATTTATTTCACAATGACGAGCATTATAAATTGAAACATATATAAATATATATATATATATATATATATAACTATGAAATGTTGATTTTCATGTGATAAGGGTTTTTAAAATAAATGTTTATTACATAGACGCATGGTTTGTAAAAGATAAAATAATTTCAACCAATAATAAATTTTATACATTTATATATATGTGTATACACACACATACACAAATATCTATATGTACATATATATACACATGTATGTAAATGTAATTGTTTCTATCTATTTTTTTAATTCTATAGATTTAAAAACTAAAGGATTTAAGTTTTATCAAATAGCTTTGGTTCTACGAAGAAGTACATATTAATAGGTACATATTTTACACACACACACATATATATATAAGTTGGAAAGGTTTTTTTCAATTAAAAATTTAGTTTTACTATGTGAAAAAATTCTCTTATTTTTAATAGAAAACAATAACAAAACTCTATTTTGTTATTGTGTTTATTAAAATTTTAAAAGGGTTATCATTTTGATATTGCTGTTATTATTTAATGTATAGAAATATGTGTATATATTTTTGGTTTCTAGAGATGGTTAGCCTCTTATTTTCAAATCCATATTCAAAGTTAAGATTTATCAATTTATGGTATATGGTTATGAGTAACCAAGTTTTTAAATGAAAATAGTTACCATTTTATGTGACATGACTTAAAAAGTTATAATTTTTTGTGCTCAAAATACCATTTCACATGTGAGACTGCATTCCCACCTCATGATATGTCATGCAAAGTTAGTAATGTCTGAATTCAAATTTATAAAGTAAATTCCACACATTTTAGAGAGCATTTATCTATTAATTTCATTATCCTGATTATTTTTGCATTACAAATAAAGAAGGCTATTTATATGGAATATGTAAATGTTGGTTATGTTTAACCACATTCATATGAGAAATGGATTGGACCTTGTATGTGATTGGAAGGGCCCACTATAGCCCATCGATGCATCAGTAGGTCTCATGAGACAAAATAGAATTGGGTTTTGGCTGAGGCCTTACCCAAGTATTTTCAGATGTCATGGTAAGGCCATGATAGTATGTTTCAGAATGTTTGACATCATCCATTACCTCATTATGAGATTATTATTTGACCTTCCATGTTTTTATTCTACTAGTAGAATATCTATGGATAAGAATCATTCTCTTATGAACATTTATGCAACTTTAATTAATCAGTTTTATATTTTAAAATGAATATGTTATATTTTTTTTATATATTTACTCATAAACATAATATAGAAATTCATTTATAATTAAGGAAATATTTTAGTTCCAGTCTATAAAAAAAGCTTCGATACTCATCTATCATTTCATGGTTTTCATTTATATCTTAAATGACAGTAGATATATTTTTATGTGAAAATTCTGAACCAGTATCATATATTGTAAAAATCTGTATCCGCACCCCTGGAGTATGAAACATAAATAAAAATAGTCATTATTTAAATTATATGTATCATTATATGATTTTTTGTTCAAGTGAATGCATATCTTATAATTAATTTTATTTATAATTTTCAAATAAGTATAAAAATTCTTGACCATGAGATTTCCCTAAATTGGATTTTTAGTTGCTCTCAAAAAATGATCATGACGTGCTATGAGAAATGTTACTTTATTTTTAAGAAAATTATTTAAGTATGTATATGTATTTTAAAGAAATTATTTATAATTAATTAGTTTATTGTTTTAAAAACCCCTTTATTGGGCATTTTAAATCCTCAACCTAAATTTTAAATTATTTTTTAACACGATGAATTGATTTGTCAGTGACATTATTTTCATTGTGAAGGTAGCTCATTTATGTTTTTTGTATATAATTTTGATGAAATGTAATAGTTTTATCTAATTCTATTAAACTAAGATCGATAAATATCTTTATTTATGTAATGTATTGCGTAATGTTTTAGTTTCTTTTTATAAAAAAAAATTACACAACATATTTTAGTGACTTCTTTCAGAAAATGGGGTCAGAGATTTATAGTTGGTATCAGAGTAAAGGTCTAGAAAACTTTTGAGATTAGATGTAGTAGAGTCAAGAAGTTTAGCGGTCCTTGTGTTTCTTAATTTTGAAGATATAAATTCATAATTATTTTCAATTTGACGAAATGAATTGTGATGACACAATTATATTGAGGGGGGATAATGTAACACCCTAGTAATTTTTTTAATAAAATATTAAGTTATTAAAAGTAATA
This sequence comes from Viscum album, assembly GCA_963277665.1. Taxonomy (NCBI): domain Eukaryota; kingdom Viridiplantae; phylum Streptophyta; class Magnoliopsida; order Santalales; family Viscaceae; genus Viscum; species Viscum album. Next base: position 333,963,802 of record OY728122.1, read on the forward strand.
ATTTAAATTAAGTGTTTAAGTTAGTAATAATATATATAATTAATAATATTCCAAATTAATTTTAAATTAATTTTCTAAAAACAAAGACTATTTTATAGTTTTATTTTGTGTACATGAATATTTTAATAAGGATGTACTTATTTTATTGTATTCATAAAAATAACTCTAAAAGTATTTGAATAAGAAAATTTTCTTTATCAAAAGTTTATTTAATAAAATATTTTGAATTAATTTATTTTTTCAAATTATTAATTTTTTGGTGATTGAAATAATATGTTAATTATTTTATTAGAATTTGGGTATATTAAATAAATTATTATTTTCATATTTTATAGGTTGCGATATTATAATGAAAAATATTTTTTAGTGACATTATTTTAATTAATGGAATTATAATTTTTTTGTGATTTGAAAAAAATAAATTTTAAATGATCATATTATATTAACATGTTTTATAAAATATAAATATAAAAACTAGGATATTTTGAAATTTAACAATAGATGATATAAAGAAACGAATTTATATATGTATCAAAATTTTTACCTTTTCTTTTAGTATACCTAATTATAATAATTTATAAATAAATGAATTTAAATAATAAAACAAAAGATAAAATTTTTGAAATGTTTTATAAATATATATAATTATTTTATATAAACAAATGTGATTTATTATATATATTTAATTATATTTTTTATAAATATACATAACTATCATTTTTATTATTTTATTATATATATAAATTTGTTTTGTTTTATTATTGTTCTATTAAATAAAAAAATGTTAAAACTTATTTATGTATATATATATATAACGAATTTGTTTTAGAAAAAATTAAATTAATATGTTTTAATTTTTTTCAAAAATGAGATGTATTAAAAAATTAAATCAAATAAATAAAGAAAAAATTTGATTTAAAATAATAAATTAAATGATGTCTTTGAAATCGAAAAAAAGTAAGATAATAATAAAAATATAGATAAATGTGTAGAATAAAAAAAGACTGAGGAAGCGACAATATAGAAAAAATGCTACAAAAAAAGTAATGATAAAAAATGTACAAAAGGGGTGACTCATGGGTGGTATTGAATGGGCGTTAAAACAAAATCAAGGGACCCCCACTTTTCAAGATACCTTCACCCCACTTAGACATAATAAATAAATAAATAAATACATATATATATATATATATTGATTATTTATTTATATAAACAGTCAAATTTGAAGGTTTTAAATAGTGGTTTCATTTATGCATCTATTTTGTCTATATTCTTGTGTTCTACACTGCTATTTTCACACCTCTGCACACCCTGCTAGGGTGTCCTTGAGCATTGCAGCACTTAGCCATGTTATGTGTTTTTCTATTTTTTCCTTCTAGTGTGAGAAGAAGTGCTGATTGGTTCAAATTTTTTGAGGTAAGTGTGAAATTAAATTTAGTTTCAGATTTGGGTTCTTGATATTATTTTTATTAAATCGTGGAAGGGAAATTGTTTTGGTCCAATTTCATGTTCTGATTTCATTTTCAAAGCAATTTAAATGCTTCATTTATTTAAAAATTATTAAGCATCTAATTTTATTGTTCAAATTATATTACTTTTCAATGATATACATGTATATATATATATGTATATTCATATATATATATACATGTTTTCATATCTAACTATTTTTCATAAAATTCTAAAGTAAGGTATTTTATTATTTTCTAATGATTTTGCATGGGTACATTTTGTTTTGCATTTGACATTGCATGACTTATAAGCATATGTATGTGTATATATATAAATATCATGTTTTGTTTAAGAATTTTTTATGAAATATCTTTGTTTTAAATTAAATTTTTATGGGAATAAATTTTCTTATGTTTCATTTCATCAATACTTTTATATATGTGTATACACGATTATTTGTATACACAATTGTATATATATATACTTATTTCACTTAAGAACTATTTATGATTAATATATATTAATATTTATTGACGCATTAAACATTTCATTTACTATGAAACCATAACGGATGAAATTATTCATTTATTAAGTTATAAAATTTAAGCTTTATTCTTAAGGGTGTATATACATATACATATATATATGAATATATATAAGTATATATATATATATGTATATCTATCCAAATAAGTATAATATTTTTAGAATAGCTAATGTATGAGTGCATATTTATTTTTTCAAATTTAAATTTAATTTTTAATAATAGTATATTAATTATAAGTACAATTCTGAAACCATTATTCCACTTGTATACATGTTTTTAACAATGTTTATGTTTTCAATTTGATTACACATTAACTCTTCCAAGTTATATTCTCATTTATCAATGTTTTTCTAAAACATGAATTTATATGTAACGGTAAGCATTATGAATTCAATATAACATGTATATAAATATATATAAATACGTATGAATTTATTTATTTTAATGAGATAAGGGTTTGGAATAAACTAGTTATTTCTAAGACACATGGTTTGTAAAGGATAAACTATTTTAAACTAATAAGAATTTTCTTAGATTAATATATGTAGACACACACACATATGTATATATTTATACACATTAAAGTAAATTTAATTGTTTTTTTCTATTTTACTAGATTTTTTGGAATTAAGAACACAAGGATTTAAGTTTTATCAATTGGTTTTGGTTATACAATGGTTTATATATAAATATGTATATATTTTAAATATATATGTATATATTTTGGAAATGTTGTTTTCAATTAGAAATCAAGTTTTCCTAAGGGAACATAATCTTTTATTTTTAATGGAAAATAATAAAAAACCCCTATTTAGTTATTGTGTCTATTAAAATTTTATAAGGGTTATTATTTTGATATTGTAGTTATTATTTCATGTATATACATTTTTGTATACATTTTTTTATTAAATATTGTTATCCCTTATTTCCAATTCCATATTCACAGTTAGGATTTATCAATTTGTGGTATATGTTTATGACTAGCCTAGTTTTTAAATGAAAATAGTTATCATTTTATGTGACAAGAATATACAATTTATAATTTTATGTGTGAAAACAATCATTTAATGTGAGAAAATACATTCTAACCTCATGATATTTAATTCATAGTTAGTTTTGGCTAACATCTAATTTATATAGTACATTCCATGAATTTTAAAGAGATTTTATGTATTTATTTAATTATCCAGATTATTTCTGAATTTCAAGTAAAGAAGGTTATTTATATGGAATATGTATACATTGGTTATGTTTAACCCCATTAATATGATGAATTTAGGGTACATAGTATGTAAAGGGAAGGGCCCACTATAGCCCCTCGATGCATCAGTAGGCCTGTTGAGACAAAAAAGAGTTGGGTTTTGGCCAAGGACTAAGCCTAGTATTTTTAGATGTCTTGGACGAGGTTGTGATAGTATGTTACAGAATGTATTATATTATTAATTTCCTCAGTATGAGATTATTATTTTACCTTAAATGTGATTATTCGACTAGTAGAATATAAATGGTTAATAATCATTCTCTTATGAAAATTTATTGGACTTTAAATTAATCAGTTTTATATTTTCAAATGCACATGTTAAAGTGTTTTATATTTAAGTATAAACATAATACAACAATTAATTTATAAAGATGGATTTTTTTGTTTCCAATCTATTAACAAAGGATATAGTCTAAACTATCATTTCATGGTTTTCATTTATATCTTAAATGATAGTTGGTATAATTTTATATGAAAATTTAGAACCTATATCATTTATTGGGAAATTTTTTATACGCAACCTTGGAATGTATAATATAATTAAGAATAGTCATTATCTCACTTATAATTAGAATTCTATTAATTTTAGTTATAGTATGTGCATTATTTATAATTCATTTTAATTTTAACTTTTAAATAATTATATAAAATCATTAGCACAGGACTTCCCTAAATATGATTTTTATTAACTATCAAAAAATGATGAAGATGTGCTATGAGAAATTTTATTTTATTTTTAAGAAAATGATTTATGTATGAATATTTATTTTAAATAAATTTTTTGAAATGAATTTATTAGATGTTTTAAAAACCCCTTTCTGGGCCTTTTAATTTCTCACCCTATGTTTTAAATTAATTTTTTATAGGTTGAATTAATTTATCAATAACATTATTTTCATTATATAGGTAGCTCATTGATGTTTGTTTTTTTGTGTTGTTTTGAGGAAATGTTACAATTGTACCTTATTCTCCATGACCTATACCAGTAAATATCATTTTTTATGTAACATGTTGTGTAATTTTTTAGTTTCTTTTTATAAAAAAATTACACAGAATATTTTGAGCACCATCTCCAGACAACTGGGGTCGAGGCATTACAGTTTATCACTTGATAAGTAAATGAAATTAAGATTGAAATAAAAATGGTAATTTATATAATGAATCATTTAAATTTATTAAATAATATTGTGATATACTTGTTGAAATTATTATATATGGGGTTATTCTAGTTTGATGCTGTAATGATTATATATAGTAGCATCTACCTAGTCTCAGGTTGTAATGCTTATATTATGTGAGAAATGCCCAGTCAGATGTTGTGATTCGTAGATAGGGAATTATCTTAGTTTGATGTAGTAAATGTTATTTTGGGTGGGATTTGGCCAATCCCATACTTCAATGCTTATATTGAGAATGATCTTCCCCATCCCATGGTATAATGAGTATATATTTAGTTAACCTAGTTTAATGTTGTAATGAATATATCGAGTAGGCTCTGCCCAGTCCCATGTTGTATTGTTTATATTGAGAAGGGTTTTTCTTAGTCCTATGATGTAATTTTTATATTGAGAGGGATCATTCCAATCCCATGCTGTAACTATTATGTTGAGATGGGTCTACCTAGTCCCATTATGTAATTATTATATTAAGAAGTCTATGCCTAGTCCCATGCTGCAATGCTTATATAGTAGGCTTATACTAGTTTTGTGTAATTATACCCTATTTTGTGGTTATGGTTATGGTCATGGTTCCAAAGCAAGGTGATTGATGTAATAGATCAATTGATTATTTAATAAATCTTTTATAACTTCAAAGAATTAATTCATTATTAAACTTATTTTTTTTGACATGGTGGTGTCAACCTACATAGTTTTACTTGAACCCTAATCAGGCCACCGCTTTGTACCCAAGAAAATTACATGGATGTAGGTTTGGAAAAAGTAAAGGGACGTTGTTTCTAATTGATTATTTTCGGTTGGGACTGTGTTTTTATATGGGACTGATAGGCGGTTTGGAATGAGAGTATTTTGATATTATATTATTTCAGATGATTATTTTTTATATAGTTTTTTGTTTTACATTTAGATACATATCATCCAGTCACTACATAATTCATTTATGTTGGTTTATTTATTTCTCCATTACATTAAAATTGTATAATATATTGTTTCCACTATTTCTTCAGGTATATAATATTTATTATTGGTATTATTTTGTTTTATTTTACTCCTTAGTAGGGGTTATAGTCTCTCCAATATACATATATCACCCCACTACTAGTTGAAAAACTGTAGAATACAAGGATGAATGCTTGAGACAGTGCTATATTGGGGGATGTTACAACCCAAGTCACTTGAATTTTTACATTCCATATCATGAATGTGAAATCCATTTTTACCAATTAATATAAATCATGTTGTTTACCATAGTCACCATCCAGTTCATAAATAAAATATTAACTCAGTAAGGAATTTAACCAATACCAAATCACCATTTCACTTCATTTTATCAGATAATATATCAAGTTTTAGAGTTCCATTAAATTATCATCAATACTTGTGGAATTCCATTACACAATAATTCATTTAAAACATAGTTACCCACTTATAGTCATCAAACCAAGATACTATAATCATATCACCTTTCAATTAATGGTAAGATATAAAATTTATTTAAGAAAACGTAATGTTAAATTCATATCCAAGGCATTCTACTTGAAATTACCTTTCATTTTTGAGTATACCATATTGAATGGAAATTAAAATAAGATATGGATTCTCTTAACATTCAATTAAATTTTGATCAATGCATGAAAAATATGGATCAAAAACATAAAACCCACTTATAAAATAAATAAGAGAATACTAGGGGTTACGTTTAAGGATTACGTAACTTATCCTAAATAAGAATATACTATTTCAATATCGACTACCTGTTCAGCTAGAATGAGAAGAAATAGAGAAAATAGAGAAAATACATACAAATATAGAACATTGTACATCAACAATGATAGATTTATAATTAATAAAAATGAGGAATAATATAAGTATACTTAAACACATACTAACCTCAATATTCTTATCATATCCTTCACCACAAGAAATGAATAGGTAATAGTGAATATCTCCCATGGGATGAGGCAAAGGGAGTGAGAGAGGATCAAGCATCAGGACTACTTGATGAACTAAGGGAGGATAAAAAATAAAAGGGTGATCTAATTATAAATCAAAGGGATTCCCCTAAAAAACATCCCAAGAGGCCATCGCCAAGCTAGCAATGGGATCACTGGTTGGCCGGTAAACATATGGCCCATATAGGGCTACAGCATTGGCCACTAGCTAGTCGGTGGTGATGCAGCCACAAATCTGTGTCATTAACCTAAGATTTTCCCTATATAGCTCAACTATACAAGAAATAATGAAATTATTCATGTTTTATTAATGAAAAATATTCGGTGAAAATTTATTTTAATATTTTTAAATTTATTTTATTCTATTCTATTAAAGAGTTTATTTTACTAAAAAATTAAACTTTTAGGAGGAATTGATGATCATCTCTCATATCTAGATTGATTTTGTGGTAATTAATCCTTTATTGCAAAAATTTACATTATTGTGATCATATTTTATCAGATATTACATTTATTCTCTATATCCTTATACTTTATATCATGGATTTTCTCATTTTATGATCCATATATAATTTATATATAATTTTTTATAATAAATGATACATTATTTATTGGGGAAATATCAATATTCCACATTCTTTAATAAATATGGATATATTTATAAGGAATTTTTTTATGAATTAAATTAATCTTTCAATATTTGTGGGATTCTTTGCATATGAATTTTTGGGTGGTTCTTAGTTATAGATAACTCCACAATTCATTGATAGGTCTCCGGAAACAAACCAGTTAGATAGCCATATAAAATAGGTTTTTAGTTTATACCTACATATATTGGGAAATCTATTTCCCATGAACTTGATCATGTCATCAATTATTATGAATTTACTTCATTTATAATTTAGTAATTGTTATACATGATATTATTAGATTGATATTTTCCATGTTTTCATTTCAAAATGATGTTCTTGATTAAATGAAGCATGATTTAAGTTATTTAGCTTCCATATTGGTTATACCTTATTTAATCATGATATATTCCACTGTACATAACTCTTATTAAGAATTTTATCTCACCATTTTTTATTCTCCTTTCCCCAGGATATGAATAATGAATCTTTAAATGAGTTTCAATGATGAAAAATATTTTTTTTATGTTTTATATTTTATTTCCAATGTAAAATAGGAATAATTTAGGTATATAGTTCATTAAGACTACTACACTAATCTATATTGGGTGCTAAGATCACTTGTATCTTATTCCATTGTAATAAATTTAACTTAGACTCTAGTTTACTGGATTTGGTGTTATTTCACTTAGTATCAGATTAATTTTAGTAAAAATTTAAGAATTCGATTTTGGAAAAAATAAAATATGGAATATAAAATATAACTAACATTGAGTATATTCCTATATAAACTAGGTTTACAATTATGAGATTTGATATGAATATATTTTCAAATTATGTTAAGAACTAAAACTATCATATACTATGATTTAAAATTAATAATGTTAAGAGCTAATTATGTTTATTTGATTGTTTAAAAATGGTTCTTGCTAGAAATAATGGTATACATATTTCTGGACAATGTAGAGATTTCCCTACAAAGAAAGCGAATACAAATGGTGTGGGAGCTAAGAAGATTATGGACATATTAGGGAACTTAACCCATGTTATTACTAATAAATATTCATATATAGAGAAACACGACATTATTTTAAATGATACTCCTATATTGGATCATTAAATGCAATATAATCCTCCATAGTTTATTGATACTACTAATCCAGTGGTAGATGATCAATGGATTATGTTCTTTTAAAATATATATTTTTCCTTGGGATGAAATGAAATAGAAAATTTTGTACATGTAGTGTATTTTATTGAAGGTAATATCAACCAATGGTGATTGTTTATCCAAAATATGAAGGATGATGAAAAAAAGAGAACATATGGAATAGAGAGATTTTAAAGTACCATTATTTAAAAATATTTTCCTCATGAGAAACAAGATGAAATAGATATACTTTTCCTTAGATTAAATAAAATGAAAGAAGAAAGTGTTAGAGAGTATGAGTATACCTTTAAAATACTATCCAGGTATGATGTATATTACATATGTAATTTAGAATGAATTATTGGTCAATTCCTTGAAGGGATTATTCTAAGACTTCAAAGGGAAATGGTTTCTCAAAAGTTTTAATTATATGATAAATTAGTATTATGTACCATCTATATAGATAATGATTTTTCTTGATCATTTGTCATCACGGAAAATTAATATAATTATAGGTTTACTAAGAACTGATAAAATGGATTACATAAAATAAGTAGAATGGAATGGAGTAATTTATATCATGTGAAAAACATGGAAAGAAACATCCTAGAAAATTATTAAAGGGAATGAGAGTTTGTTACATGTAAATAGATAAGGGTTATATTTATAATGAATTCATATAAAAGAAAGAAATAATTTTTATTCAGTTATTTAATTATAGAAAAATCGGGAATTACTCCGGCCAATGTACCATGTGTTAAGGGAACCCACCATATAGGTGGACAAGGGGGACATCTAAGCTTATGTGATCACTATAACTGAGGATAAATTTACTAAATATGTGGTTGTACATACTTAATCATATCCTTAAAATTATAAAATTATTTACATGATTATAGATATTCACACTCTTTTATATCATCCATGTTTGCGAAGAAAATAACATATTTCACTATAACATTAAGATGCATGTTTTTATTTTAGAATCCAAGTGAAAATATTACCACAAGAAATATGTATCAACCATTTACCATTATAAAACATATAAAAACCCAATTTATAAAAATATTATTATACCTATGGTTAAATTTGATACAATCCTTGGTATGTAATAGCTTTCAAAATATAATGAAAAATTTTAATCTCAAGAGAAGGAAATTATGAATTATGCTAAAAATGTAGAATTCATTATCATTTGAAGGGATAAATCATTATCTGGGTCATGTAAATATCTACCTCCAGTAGCCATTATAAATGAGATTCATGGGTAAAGAGTGAAAATGAAATCTATGGATGGTGAAGGTAATATTTAAATTGAGGATATACGCATTGTATAGGAATATATTAATGTATCTTAATATCGATTACCTAGACATCAATTAGAGTGTGAATTTGTGTTTTCTATTTATTTAATCCCTAATCCAATACATATATTAAAGAATCCATTTAAAATGAACATTATAGAATTAGTGGATTTAAAAAAAATAAAAGTGTTTTGTGGCAAGGGATTTATATTACATAGTTTTTCACCTTTGATAGCCACTATTATTTTAATTAAGAAGAAAGATGGTTCTGTGAGGTTGTGAATTTATTATATAGAAATCAATAATATTACTATAAAGAACAAGTTTACTATGCCAAAAATTGATTATTTATTTTATCAACTTCAGGTAGTTCAACAATTTCTAAAGATTGACCTTCATTCTGGGTATCATAATTTGTAAGTAAAAAAGGAATAAATTAAAAAGAAAACATTTAAAATGAGTTATAGATGTTATTATTTTATTGTAATTCCATTTGGATTGACCAATTCACCCACTATTTTTAACTATATGATTAACATAGTATTTAAAAAATAAATAGATTTTTTTGGTATTTATTGATGATATGTTAGTGTACTAAAAAATTATTAGGACCATGAGAATAACATGAGAATAATTCCTAACACTCTCAGAGGAAAAGAGTTATATGAGATATTTATCAAGTGTGATATTTTATTTTTGAAAGTATATTTTTGTGGATATATTTTCCCCTAGGATGGAATCTCAAATGATCCAACAAATAAAAATGCGGTCAGATAACAACCTACAATGATGAAAATAACCTTGGTATATAGTTTCCTTGGTTTATAAAGTTATTATTGGTGATTTATTCAAAAGAATTTCTAACTGGATAACCGGTTAACCAAGATTATGTGTAAAGGGGTTAAGTTCCTATGGAAAAGTATTATGAATTTGTTTTTGAGGAACTAAATACGAGAGTGGACAATTCATTCATATTGGCTCAACAATTAGGAAAAAATTGATTTGGGATATATAGTAATATAATAAATAAAAGTCTTGAGTGTGTCCTTATATATAATGATAATGTTTTTACCTATACATCAAGGTGGTTAAAGACAAATTAACAGATCTATATAAGCCATGATCTTGAGTTGGAAACCACAATATTTTATTTGAAGATATTGTAAAATTATCTTTATAACAAAATATGTAAGGTATACACAGATCATAAGAGTCTAAAATACACTTCTTTACAGAATGTACTTAAAACGAGGAAAATGTGATGTCACAAGCTAGTAAAGGATTATGATTTCTCAATGCACAACAACCTAGGGACAGAAAATAAGGTTGAATATGCATTGAATAAGAATGATTATGGATTCTGGACCAAAATGAGGTCTGATAGGGATCTAATGTTCATGGATTTAGTAAATATGGATATGGGAATTATTATGTAAGGTTAAAAATCACTCCAATTATAAATTATTTCTAAAAATATTATTTTGTAAAGATAAAATTTTCACAACCTGATGACAAGAATTTTGAAAAGAAAATTAATGTTGTGAATGATGGGAAATTGGAAGGGATTATTTATGAAGATTCTATTTTGAAATTTGGAATGATGTTATATGTTCCATACATACCTATGATTAAAATTAATTTATTAGATAATGATCATCACTCGAATATATCTATACATAATGGGAGAACAAAATTGTATACTGATTGGAGGGAACATTTTTGGCAGGATAATATGAAGTTGGAAATTATGGATTATATGTTAGGATATTTGGTTTTTCAATAAGTAAAAGCTTAGAGTCAATATCCTAGATGATTAATTAAACCAATAACAATTTCTATGATTAAATGGGATGAAATTACTACAAAATATTTCACTAGATATCCATAGACTCTTCGAAATAATTTTTCCATAGGGTTATTGTTGATTGACATACCAAGCCTCCACAAGAATGTACTATAAGAGAAGATTTACCTCTTTATCACATCACAAAGATCTATTTTAGTTAATATTTAGAACATCATGGGGAACCTCCTTTAATTCTTTTTGGTTTATGATCCATGTTTAACATTGAAATTTTCAAAAATTATTCAGAAGACACTTGTGGCTGAGCTTTATTCTAGCACACCCAGTCATCCCTAAACTGATGGATAATCCGAAAGTACCATTTAAAAATTTTTAGGAATGTGAAGGTAATTATGAATTAAATTTAATGGTATGTGGGATAAATATTTTCCATTTGTGGTGTTATCCTATAAAAATATATTAATTAATGTATTCAAATGGGGTCATATGAAGCATTATATGGAATGTGATTTTTTACTCCAAAATGATGGGATAATGTTGGTTAGTGGAAGCTTGTAGGTACATAATTTTTTATGGAGAAAATGAAGAAGGTAAATACTATTCAGAACCATATTAGAGTATCTAAAATTTCATAAAATATCTATTCATATAAACAAGTGAAATATATCAAATTTTAAGTGGGAGATAATTTTTTTGTATGTATATCCATTGAAGGGTGTTATATGGTTTGATAAGAATAGAAAATTAGGCCATAGGTATATTATACATTTCAAAATTCTATAAAGAATTAGGGTTATTTATTACTACTTGTAAAATCCACTTAAGCTCTCTAAATTACATTATGTGCTCCATATATTATTATTATTAAAGTACAATCCAAACACAACCCATGTGCTCACATCTCAATTAATATAATTGAAACATGATATATCTTACTATGAAGAGACTATATAGATTATTAACACTAGGGAACAATTATTTTAGAATGATATGAATGGATTGATAAAGGAACATTATAGAAATCAAAAAATATAGAAAGCAATGTGGGAACCTGAGGATGATATGAAGATGAACCAACCTCATTTCTTCATAAAGTAATATCCAGAAAAATTTAAATGATTATTTTTTTAAGGAGGAAATAATGTAACGCCCGAGCTTCAATTATAATATGTGTATATGTTATTTTCATTATAACTATATTAAAATGAAATTTTTTATATTTAATGGTAAAAAATTTATATTTTATGGGACGAATATCCATTTTGAATTTACTATGTGAAAATATTCCTAGAATTAATTTTTGAAAATTTTCCTTGGAAATATGCTTTTATGAAAAATAGAAATTATAGTGTTTAACTATTCGCCAATTTATTTATAATATTTTTTTATAATATTTATAATTTACCGTGTTTTTATTATCAATTGGGTATAAATAAATACAATATCATTTGGTGGAAAAAGGTATGTTTTCTAGAAATCTATTTTCATGTACATAATGTTTTACGATTTTAATTAATTAAAAAAATATCTAATAATGAATTAGTTAAGTTAAATTGATAGATTATATATCTAAATATTTTAATTTAAATTCAAAAAATTATGATTATTATTCATAAATTTAATTTAAGATCATATTATTCTTTTAAAAAGTGTTTTCTGGAAAAGTTGTTTTCCATCGAATTTTTAAGAAAATTGTTAAAATAATTCCAAACTAATTGGAATTGAATTTGATAAAATATTTTCAATATTTGTCATCAATATGTAAAAATAGTCTAATGCGGTCAATTTCATTTTTACTCATTATGAATGGTAAAAGCCTTATAAATTAGTTGGCATATTTAAGGTTAAAACATGTTTACCGAGGGTTAAAGTAATGTGATAAGGATTAAAATAAAAATCAAACATTTAAAAATCACATTGGATAGAGTTATTAAGAATATATACTTTCTATAATTATAAATATACCCAATTTGGACCCATGTTTCCAAGAAATGTACTTATTAATATCTTGAAAAGTTTTATAAATTACAAGTGTGCCACCCAAGGAACCTCATACCCTTACTTATTCACACATCTTGAGACATTTTTCTCCACAAAAACATATCCAAATCTCTCCTAAAAATCATTATAAATGTTTTATAAGTTTTATTATTCCTAAAATACCAACCTTAGTGTCCCTAAGAGTATATATAAAAGATATTTTTTAAAGCATATGTAATCTTATTAACCAAACCCATTCATTCTTCTTCATTTTTACCTCATTAATTTGTTCTCTAACCATTCCAATATGATAAATATATTATATTAAATATAGTTTTATGATATTATATTTATTATATAATATTTAACAATATAATTATATATAAAATGTGAAACAGTACCATCACTCATGTATATTGTGGACTACTATCTCATGAACTATTAAATTTTTTTTCCATCAACGCATTAATTGGCTAGTCATAATGATAGAAAAAAATGATTTTATATGATAATTATAAAATAATTCTAATTATTTAAACATAACATATCATATCCCTCCTTACCCTTACACCCATTAAAAAATGATAACGACTCTTGTGGATACGTTTGGTCCACCACCACCACGAAGTGATGTGATTCACTTTTCATGTCCGGTTTTTCATGACTGATTATATAAATATATATTGAATATAGATATATATATATATTATATTTATATAATGAATATATATATATTTATATTATTTTGATGAAATAAATATCGTTTTTCATGTGTTGGAACTATAATCTATTCCCACGAACCAAAACATTCATGATTAAACAAGTATTAGAATACTAAAGAGTTAACACCAAAAACAATGATAATAATGAATGATTCTTAACAAACATGTGGTAAGATGCTATAAGTGGATCAAATATTATATCAAATACATGTATATGATGTTTCATATAATTATAATTAACTTTAATTTATTATACATGAGGTTAAAGCATGTTCAATGAAGTCAAAGTGTCTAGTGAGTGATTTCATCTCAATTTGTACTCCATTAAGATATATTTAGAATAATTCACATATTATATTTTATATGGTTCATATAATATCCATTTTACATATATAAAATAAATATATATTTATTAATGGTAACTAATGTTTAAATTCCAGTTTAATATTTTAATGGGTTACAATTTAAAATTTTCCAAAGAGGTACAAATTTATACCAACATCCCATTTTTTGGGATTTATTATATTTTAATAAAATGATATTAATAATATATCCTCTGTAAAATACATATATTTTATTATACTCTATATATTTAATTACTTTCTATATTTTCTTCCAACTTTTACTCTATTTGGGAATTGAATCACATAATGAAATATTTTAAATGAAAGACAATCATTTTTCTTTTTTTTGTTAGGGTATATTTTTATTACATGCACATATTATTAAAAAATATTTTAAAAAATTCATTTTTTATTTAATTAAATAATTTAGGAAATAAAGTTTATATCATACTTTACTTATAGTTTTTAGAGTAATCTTTATAATGGTTTCTTAGAGGTTTATTTTTGACATTCAATTTAAAAAAGTCAAAACTAATGTTTCTTTTTAAAGTATACATCATTAATGTAATTTCCTACCACCATTACCATTTTTCAATATTTTTTTTTCTTATACAAGTTTCCAAGGTTTTAGAAATAATATTCTCTTAAGGAAACTTTATTTTAAATATTTTTTTTATTCTACAAAATCCTTGATTTTTACTAAAAAATAATTTTTTATGGTGAATTGTTGGTTATATATCATATATTGATCAATTTGGTGGTCATTAAATTTCTCTTGTGAAAGTTAAATTTCATATTATCATATTTCATTGGCCATTAATTTTTTCCTCCATATCTACATTTTTTTTCATAGGTATGCTTATTTCCTAAGATGTATATCATTTCTATATATGATGTTTTTTAATGAAAGTTATCTGATTTAATGGAGAAATATTGATATTCTATAATATTTAATCAATATAGATTTTGTTTCTAAGAAATATATTTTTTGAATTAAATTGATCATTCAATATTTGAGTAATTAATCTAACATGCCGTTATGGGTGGTGCCAAATTATAGATATCCCATTTATGCATCGACATGTCTCATGATAAAAAAATAGCCAGCTATCCTTATTAAAGGTGTTTTTTGTGTATAAATTCCCATATTTGAATATATCATGGAATAAGGCTTTGATCACGACATCCAAAAATATTAATTTTTATCATTGATAAATCTGTAATTATTATCCATAAGATTATCATTTTTTTATTATATATGGATTAATTTTATCCTCTAGTTATTGATTAAATGGAATATGTTTTTAGTTATTTATATTGATATATTTATTATTAATTTCAAACACATGATAGAATATTTTCTATGTAACCCTTACTGAGAATCTACACTCACCCTTATTATTATCCCTTTCCATAAGATATTAATAATGAATCTATAAATGAGTTTCAAGGATATATAATATATTTTTTTTGTTATTTTTTATATTTTATTTCCAATGTAAAATGGGAACCATGTATATATGTTGTTCTTCAAGACTATTAAATTGATTGATCCTTAGTGATGTTACCGCTTTTATCTTATTCCAATTTAATAATGTAAACTATCACTCTGGGTTATAAGAGTTGGGGTTGTTACACCATAAACCATATAAGGGGATTAAATCGAGTCCTAGGAGTTATCCATTCTAATCCCACCACTAAATAGTGGGTTTAGTGGATTCTGGTGCATCAAGACATTATTGATTATATACTCCTTAGAATAACCCAATGTTGGTGAATCAAGTAAAATCAGTGTGTGTTGTGTGTATGTTTTAAATTCCTTTAAAAAGACATAAAATGGTGTGTGTGGGTTAAAAAATCATTGATAATATGTTGCAAGATATAAATACATGAATAATAACAATCAAATTTTTATTTAAAGAATAAATTAAGTGTGAACCTACTCATTATGAAGTCAATATATTCTAGGTGAGTGAGAGTTTTAAAAAAAAAGTGCAAGAACCAACATTTTTATAGATACATATCGCTATGATTTTTTATTAATCATCTTTTTTTGGGTTTTCATTATTAAGCCTTTGTGGTCATGTTCCTTTTTTTGGGATGAAGAGAATTTTTTAGGGAAAATGACCTAAAGGTTAGGAGTTGTTTTTATTGAATTAACAGAGACTAGGTATAACATGTTAAAAGGGGATTTCAATGTTTTTCAATTATTTATGATTTTAGAGGTGGTTAGTTCTCTTTTAAATAAGCTGGATAGAGTTCCGTCTATATGAAATTTACATGCTATGTAAATGTTACTCAACGTGTAAATGTGGCATGGCAGTCATCATGAATTGGTTTATGACATGATTTGGTAAAATTTCATGAAACTTATTGACATCATGTAATGCATGATCAGGGTTATTTTAACTAGAGGTGATGTGTTTTTTAGTGTAAATAAAAAATTGAGAAATACCTGATGTGAATGGATTACATGTCCTATATTTCACAGGATCAAAGATTTTAAAGCCACACCGCATGTGTTATTTTAATTCCATCCACATGCAACCATTATCTATAAAATCCTAGGGAAACTCCCATAAATTTTTAATTCTTTATATACCTTCTAAATTTTTCAATCAAGTATCTGATCTATTATTAGTTGTTTTACTTTGGTTTTCTCCTCTCTTCCTCTGATTCACTATTATCACAGTGTAATCTCTTGAATTAAGTTAAATAATATGTTGAATCTAGATGTTTGTTTGATACAGTTTTTTTATCACATTCACTATTACTATTATTAGTGTTACCAGTTGGAAATAATTCCTTTGTTTTCTAGTAAATGTTTGGTGGTCCATAAAAATCCATTTGGTCTGTGGTAATTGAGCCGACATAATGTTTTTATTAATTAATAGAATAATGTTGATGATAAATCAGGTGTTTTAATATTTCCTTTGATCACTTTAGATCCTTTGGTGTGGCATCCTATCTGGTGTCTATCTATAGGGTGAGCCTACCAATGGATACAAATAATTTTGATAATGGTTTTCAATGTGTTTAATATGGAATGGGACCTCAACTGATTTATTGGGATTGATTCACTATGGAAAATGGATTTCTTATTTATTGAATTGGAAAAAAAACCTAATATATTAATGGTTGACAACCTAATTTGATAAATTTAATGCGAATTAAAAGATAAATGGTAATTGGTTGTATCAACCCTTATAGATCACGGTGTTGGATGTGTTATACTTAGCAATACATATTGTGTTGTCATTGATGGTAAAATTATTATATAAACGTATATTCATAGTGATGATGAAATTATTATATAGAAGACATGGCCCATATATTGAAATTCTTATATAAAAACTTTTTAATGGATGTTGAAATGCTTAAATAGAGGGCTTGGACCAAATGTTGAAATGCATATATAGATGGATTGACCCAATATGATGAAATTAATATATAGAGGGCTTCACCTGATATGGTTAAATTATTATAAATATGGATTTTATCAATTATGTGATTGTTCTATTGATATGTTGTTATGGATGGCATAATTTTTATACATGCTCATTGATATTTCAACATCATTATGAATTTGGTTGATTATTGTATTATATAAATTTTTATTCAATATAGATGTTATTAATCTTATTGCATGACCTTATTATTAGAGTAGTATTTTTTGACACGGTGGTTTAGGCCTACTGGTCTTTAATCACACCCTATTTGGGTCACCATTTGGTACCTAAGAAGATTACATGGATGTAGTTTTGGACATGGTAAAGATACCTTATAGTTAATTGTATCTAGTTAGATGGATTAGAGCTTAGAGACAAGGCCAAATTAGGGTTTGGGGCCATGTGAGAGACTTTCATATTAGGGGATGTTACAAAGTGATATCAAAGTGTCATATATTTCTTTTATTTTTCCTTAATATTTGGGAATGGTAGAAAGGAGACTAGTATGTGTTAGAACTTTGTAGTGATATTATTCATGGCATTATCTAACCCATGTATAGGAGAAAATACATGGGCCTAGGGATGATATTATTTTTCAGAATGTTTTCCTATAATTATTTGATGTTATTTCACCTTGGAATATTCATATTATATGTGAGGTAATTGTTTCTTGAGATATATTCTTGTGGATCTGTATGGAATGATATGTGTACACTTGCCACATTATAGGCACATAGAGATATATCGTGACATGCATTGTTCATTATAGTGACATATTTATTGCATGTGATAATTTTACATGTAAGATATCTGAAAAGAGATTCCTATTAAATCTGATAAATCGAATAAATGAATGGTTATTTATAAAATCATTATTAATAAAATATTATAGAGACCATGATCCAGTGTTTGTATATTTTTTATCTATTGAGGTTGAACTTGTTGTTATCTAGTGTTATAAGGAGTCCATTTTTTCTAGAGAAACTGTACCCTCATCATCTTCGAATTGATAGTTAGGAGAGTGGTAATCAGCATGCTCCCAATGTAGCTGAACCAGAGTTTCCTTTAGATCATGAGTTTAATATGGATGTTTATCTTTGTAAAATATTCCAAAGGGTAATTTTATCTCTATAAAGGGAGAATATCTAAACCATTCCTTTGATATCTGAGTTGATGAGATATTTTTAGGTGCAATATCTACCAATGTTCACATGGGAGGGTGGACCCTAGGAAGTTTAGTTTTGTATTTAGTTAGTCCATAAAATCTTTAATAACCTCATGAAACCCATAGATATGTGATTAAATCTTACTGAATACTTGTTTCATAGACCTAACAAGTGTTGGTGGAAATTTTAGAGCAATTCAGGCCGTAAGAGGAGTTATCCGGGAAGGACTTCAAGGATATTTTCCAAATCCAATTATAATTGGAAAATATTGAGGGATGAGAAAGATTATGAGTTCATTTATCTAACATAGGAGCTCTTGTTAGTGGTGGACTGTGAAGGAAATTTTGATGACTTGAAGAACTTTTTCCCATCTTTATAAACTAATCAGATATCTTGGGAGATATATTTTCAAGATGGGATTCTCTAGGAGATCATGTCATAGGTAATTTTTTTTCATGATTAGGTTTTCAGATGTGATGAACCATACAATCAACATAGATGGTAATATAAGAGAATCACCAAGCAGTGGCAAGAATATTTTATCAAAGTGAACTAGGATCTCTTATTATTGTAGTAAGAAGCGCCACTATGATATTATAATCCATGAAAACAGCGGGAAGAGAAGCCATGGTAGTGGGTATCCATCTCAAGACTGTCTTTCATTGATGTGCTATAATTATGGAAAGTTTTTCCCCAAGATGGCACATTGTATCTACCCTTATTTGGAGTTTCATGATTGTAGTAGGATGGGTCTCATACCTAGGTTTTTTATGGGAATGTTGTAGTAGAGCAGTGGTAGGGGACCAGGATAGGTACCATCATCTTGGAAGGACTCAACTACCCATTAGAAGACTAGTAGCTTAAGTTACACTATGTATTGATGTTGATGTAGGGGATTTGGTAACCTAGTTCAAGAGTTGTGGTACCATGTAGAGAAAATAGAGTTGGTGAGTCATACTAGATCCTAGGGAAGTAAGGAAAGTTAGCTACATGTTGTATGATATACTATTACTATTTTTTATGCATGACCTTCTTTTGTCAGAGGTACGATTCTCATACCATTCACCATTTCTTGCATTTGTTTCATATAAGATAATCAAATTCCTTTAAATATTATGTTTTTGAAAACTGTTTTTAATTGGTCGTGGAAATTTTAGATGGTGTCTTGATCAACTATACAACATTGGGAGTGTAGTTAAATAATATCAAATGTTTCAAGGCATGTTCTTTAGAAATAGGTGGTTGCCATTTCTTTTGGGAAACATTTGTGGTCAAAATGAATTTTTTCAATTTAATTCTTGGTATGGATTTTCTATTTATAAATGAGGATGATGTTGAATATTACCGGAGTATAGTTACATTTTTATTTTTAGGTGGCGTCTGTTTTCACCAGGGAGAATGGGATCTTCAAGCTGGTCAAGCATGACTAATTTAGTGTAGATTGGAATTTTTCACTTTTAAGCATAAAGGAATTTCTCTAGATGATGGTGTAATGCAGCGGGATAATTTGTTCCCCATGGTATATATGTTTCATGATGTATTTCATGATAACTTATATGAATTACCACATGAGAAGGAGATCGAGTTCACGATCGAGTTGGTGTAGAGAGTAGAACCAGTTTCTGTAACACCCTGATATTTTATGAGAAGTATATATATTTTTTATGTCTTATGTTATAAAAAACATCAAAAAGAATATTTCATTACACAAAACACTAACTTTGATTACTATACACACAATCACGACCTTCAATGATAGCGTGTGTTTTACGCAATACCGAGTTTTACTAAACAATGATATGCTATTAAAATATTATATAAACTAGCCATTACGAATAGTAATACCCACTTTTTAAAATTTTATAAATTTTATCTTTCAAAATTGACTTCATTTTTGGATTTGGAATTTTGAAATTAGCATAGGGTGATATTTTGGTATTTTTCGGAATACTTTCAATTTTTGATGAATAGTGAAAACACTAGGTTATTATTTAAAAATCAGATTTTTATTTAAATAATTAATTATTTTATTTAAATTTATTTTACGTCAAAATTGATACATAATACCTATATAAGTTAAATGTAATTCATTGGAGTCATTTTATAATAATTTTAGTTATATAAAAATTTTATTGAACTTTTCACCGTCTTTTACCCACCTCCTAGGAGAATTTGCAAATTTACATAAAACATAATTTTACCACTTCCATGAGTGGAATTTCGAAAATCTGAGAGACACGATTAATATCAAGTAGTAAAATGTGGTTCAATAAGATAAAAATAATTTTTGGTGAATAGTAACTTTTTACTTTTATTTACCACAGTTAAAAGTAAATAGGGTAATTAATGGTAGAAATGATATTATTATTACCCTAACACGAGTCCTAATACTATAGGACAAGTTTAATTAGACAAAAAACAGCCTTAGGAATAAAATATGACCATTTAGGTCCACTTGGATTAGATTAAGACATTTATTATTATTTTATTTAAAGAAGTGTTAAAATAGTTAAAATCAAAGTTTAATAACTAAAATCTTTTTAATTTAGGGTTATACATATGATAATTTCAACTATAAATTTTCATTAGAAAGATAAAATGATTTTATATATAATTATATTTTATTTATAATTTTTAGACATTAAATAATTTAATTTATTTATGACACAATGATGATGCAATAATTACCTTATTAATAAAATATTAACATAATTGATGTTATAAATACACAGATAAATGTAATATGAGACTTTATATGAATCAAAAAAATTTTATAGGTCAATATGTCATTTCATTATTGATTTAATATTTTTTTTTTCGAACTAATCATGCTGTTATGATTTTCACAAAAATCAATTACCAAATAGTTATAAAATTGACATAAAAAAGGTTTTAAAAAAAATATTATATCATTACTTTTTATTCTATTCCTAAAAATATAAGGTTAGTCCAAATGACATAGATATGGTTATATATATTAATAATGAACCAATTTGTGTTTTTTTGGATTGTTATAGTAATATTATTAACTATATAGTATAAGAAAACAAGAAGACATGGTAGAAGTTAATTTATTTATCTTAGAGTTAAATCTAAATGATAAGGTTAAATTTGTATTCTAAACTTGTCTAAAACCTATTGGTTGAGATTATTTCGACCCATCCCCACTTTATCTTCTAAATAAATCAATTTGGAACTATTATAAACCTAATATGACTTTATTATAAAATAATATTTTATGTTTTTCCTAAGGTGCCCCTCTCCTCTCTTATAAAAGGGCACCTCCTCCCTCTCCTCCTCACACCATTTTGAACCTTAAGTCTCGGGAAAACCCTGCCCATTTCTCTTCTCAACTTCTCTAGAAACATACTTGAGGTCTTGGTCTTCTTCAAAGACCAATTTTTAGTTCCCTAAGAGGAGGTTTCAAAGAGGCGCGTCGAAGAAGAGGTAATATCCGTTACTGATTCTTTCAAATTTACTTCTTCTCCTACATCCTCTTCTTTAGTTGTTTCATTATGAAGTAATAAGATAATTATCACTCATATACTGATATTTTTTCATAAATATGAAACAGCCTTATTTTACCTTCTATCCATCCTATGGAAAATGAAATCACCGCGCGTGCGTACGTACGCAACACCGTCTCCATACCGTGGTGTAATCTGTTTTCCACCACCACCATTCTAGGATGGGTATAATGGTGTAAAGAATAAATATATATGATTATTTTAATGTTATATTGATTCTTAAATAGTATACATACACTTCAATACAATTCCATGATCATGGGAACGATATAATCGCTAATGCGTACGTACGACCTACCATCTCCACGATGTGATGCGACTCGATCTACACGATATTCATTGAATAATGATTATATAAATGAATTGAATGAATAAATATTATATATATTACACTAATACCATTCTGGAAATGAGGTATCTATAACTTAAAAGAAGAATAAGACTTTATTCGACAAAACATGCATAAGAACATAAAGCAATGAACACCTGAATAACAAGTAGCAATGAAATATTACTAATAAGAAGAGAAGAATATGACCATATATGATATCATAACAATGAATATGATTCTGTAATAAGTCAATTACATTATTTAAATCATTATATAGGAGGTTCAGATATGTTCAAAGCAAATCAGACCTAAGGTAAGGGAATATCTCACAATCTCATTTTTATCCGAGATTGTTTATACTTCAGAATTTACTGGGTTATATTTATCATCCACATACATGTTTCCTCAATATTTAATATTATTTCTATCCTCCTACAATGTTATTAATCCAATTTTACCCATTGGTGAGTTTTTAGTAAAATATTTGAAAGGAATATTTTGTCATTTTTAGTACGAGGTACTTTTTTACTTTTCCGGCCAAAGTATGAGAAGAATGTTTTTTAACATATATGACATGAATGGATTTTTATGATTTCATAGAACATTATTTCCATGAAGCTTCATTTAAAATTTTTCAAGATTATTTTTAATCAACTTCTTTTAGTTTAAAATTTTATGACATGTTAAGAAAGGAAACATATTTTTGAAGTAGAAAGGATATTTTCCTCATGAATGGAGTTCATGTGTTTTATCAAAATTAGTTTCCATCTAAGATAATATAGGGTTCTATTTCTATACCTATTTTTATATTGATTTGATTATGTTATGATGGGATTAATGTTATTATGTCATTTTATCTTATATGGATTACGTTATGATGGCATGATGTTTAAGAATCCCATTTTTATTACATGGGTTATGATATGATGTATGATTTATGATTTTGTGGAACACATAAGAATGGTTTCATTATGATATGGGTGGGACCTATATCTGCCTTAAATGCATTGGGTAAAGATTTATATCTCATGAGATAGACATGGATGAAACGACAAGTTAATTCGGTTCAGTGATACAGGACTGGAACGAGGAGTGAACTCAGTTCAGTAATGGACTTTGTCCGCTATGATGGTCTTGGAAATGATACTTCACTAATATGAAATGATTTTTTATGATTATGCGTGTATGCCACAAAGTTTCATGTTTTATGTTATGATTATTGGGATTACATTTCACTACTATGATTTATCCCATGTTATGATATTATGATCACTTTTAAAGGTTAAGATTTTCAAAATGTTATGTTCTTATGAATATGATATGATTGATGTATCTTTTGTTTACCCTTACTAAGAATTTGAACTCACCATTTTGTATGTTTTTTCCCCATGTCAGGAAGAAGGGTATTAAGTAAGATATGCCAAAAGGGACTCTAGATATGATGAAATAAATGAGAGACAATGTAGATGATTTATGAACCAGTTGTTTATGTTTCCCAATTTCTAAAGACACTATACCTATATGGTCCTATGATGGTTTTGTTATATGTTGTAATAAGTATGCTTCAATTCTGATGTAATAACCATGTATGTAAAGTACGGGTCGTTATAGTTGGTATCAAAGGAAAGGTATAGTCAACCTTTGGAAACTAGGATGTGAAAGCCTTAGTAAGAACTCTAAGGATATGTCTAAACATAGAACTCAATATTAGTGTTTTAGAAATGGACATGAACAACCTATGATAAGACCTTAAGTGTGAAATTTTATTCTTGATTATGTGGTTTTTCTATTATTATTAGTGTTTCTCACACTATTCATCTTGGTTTTAGTCAATGGATGGAACCCGAAGGATCCGTGTTAATGCTGAATGTGATGGGCAATGCAATGACTGTCCCCCTAAGCAAAAAAACGTTATGGGAGATGGAATTCAAAATCTTGTAGCCATTCTCACACAACTTTCTCAAGCTATGAATCATGCTGGACTTCCAAACGAGCAAAGGAAGGAGTAACATTCTATTGAATCCTTCACGGGGTAGTGTCTACCTTCATTCAGCGGGTCTTCTGATCCATTAGTGGCTGAACAATGGATCAGTACCACTGAAAAGGTAATTTCAGTTCTACAATGTTCTGAACATGATAAAGTCATCTTTGCAGTATATCATTTGGAAGGTAAAGCTGATCAATGGTGTAATATTTTTAAGAATATGAGGCAAAGGGATGAAACTGAATCTCTGAAATGGGATGAGTTCAAGAACTT
Source organism: Viscum album (assembly GCA_963277665.1). Lineage (NCBI taxonomy): Eukaryota > Viridiplantae > Streptophyta > Magnoliopsida > Santalales > Viscaceae > Viscum > Viscum album. The sequence goes on from OY728122.1 coordinate 333,988,855, forward strand.
ATTTTTCAATAATTACATCCCTCTTATTCTTCGAACAATGATGGAGAATGAGTTTCTTGAATTGATGCAAAGGGATGATGAATCTATTGGTACCTATGATGAAAATTTTACAAGACTTTCAAGGTACGCTTCCAAGATTTTTATCCAACCTGAGAGTAAAATCGATCAATTCTTTAGTGGCTTAAAACCAAGGCTTCGAAGGGAATTATCCATAAGGGACTTCAATAGCTATGAGGAAATTGTTCGATGTGCTCTCAATGTTGAGATGGATATTGGAGTAACCCATCAATCATATGGGTTTGATAAGAAGAGGAAAATGGAATTCAATGGAAAATCTAAATACCACATTGAAAAGAAGATGAGTTTTCCCTTATGCTCAAAGTGTGGAAAGAAACATGGAGGGAATTGTTTTAAAGGGACATGTAAAGTGTGGAAAAGAAGGTCATCGGGAAGTTGAATGTCGAAATAATGGGAAGAAGATGTCTAATGATGCGAACAAAGAAAGGGATACAAAGAATGTACCTCCTACACTTCAATGTTTCAAGTGCAAGGAAATGGGGAAATATTCCAATCAATTCCCTAATCCAATGGTTGTTGATGATGATCAATGTCAACAAACTTTTAAGGCCAAATACAAAGGAATGTGACATGAAATTTCTATCGGCGATATGGAGTATGATAACGAAGTGGTGAAAGGTACACTTACCATCCAATATAAAGTAGCAAATGTTTTATTTGATTCCGGATCCACCCACTATTTTATTTCTGAAGAATTTTCTAAGGGTATCGCCATATTACCTCAGCAGTTAGATATTGAGTTAGCTATGACAAACCCTAATGGAACAACAGTCGCATAAAATGTTTACAATTCTTATCCGATTGAAGTCTGTGGGAAAGTTATTCATACAAATCTTGTGATCCTTCCTATAGTGGAATTTGTTGTGATTCTTGGCATGTATTATCTTTCTTTATATGGAGCTGATATCAATATCCAAAGAAGGGAAATCAGATTTAATATTCCTGATCAATCTACTATCATCTATCGATTCAAGGATGAATATAACCTTCCAATGGAAATTTCATCCATCTTATCGGTCTTGATTCCCATAAATGAAGGATATTTATCTCAAATGGTTGGAGAGAAACTCACAATTACAAATATTCCCATTATACGGGAGTTTGATGTTGTCTTTCTGGAGGAATTTCCAGGTCTTCCACCAAATTGTGAAGTTGAGTTTTCAATAGAACTGATACCGGGTGCTATGCCTATTTCAAAGACACCATATATAATGGCCCCAATTGAGATGTAGGAATTGAAGAAGAAACTCCAAGATAATATTGATAAAGGATTCATAAACCCTAGTGCATCACCTTGGAGAGCACCTGTTTTGTTTGTTTAGATGAAAGATGGATCAATGGGACTCTGCATTGATTATGGAGAACTTAACAAGATCACTATCAAGGACAAATATCCTATCCCTCACATTGATGACTTATTTGACCCACTATGCGGAGCTGAATACATTTCCAAGTTTGATTTTCGTTCAGGGTATCATCAATTAAGGGTCAAAAAGGAGGATATACAAAATATGGCTTTTCATACAAGGTATGGACACTATAAATTTATAGTGATGCCATTTGGTCTTACTAATTCCCCTGCTATCTTCATGGATCTGATGAATAGAGTCTTTAGAGACTATCTTGATCAGTTTTTGGTAGTCTTTATAGACAATATTCTTATCTATTCAAAGAGTAGGGAAGAACATGAAGATCACTTTAGAATTGTATTAAAAACCCTAAGAAAGGATAAGATTTATGACAAATTTACCAAGTGTGAATTTTGGCTTCAAAAAGTTACATTTTTGGGTCACATAATCTCAAAAGAGGGGATATCTATGGATCCAGCAAAAACAAAGGTTATTGAAAGATGGTCGAGACCAACGACAGTAATTAAGATCTGATGTTTTCTTGGTCTGGCTGGATATTATCAACGTTTTATGATAGATTTTTCAAGGTTACCTAATCCACTCACCAGGTTGAATCGAAAAGGAGTAATGTTCGTGTGGATGGAGGAGTGTGAAGAGAATTTCAAAGTGTTAAAATGAAGGTTATCTAGTGAACCTGTGCTCACAATGCTCTGTAGTGGAGAAAGGTTTGTGATCTACAGTGATGCATCCAAGAAGGGACTGGGGTGTGTTCCCATGCAAAATGATATGGTGATAGCTTATGCCTCATGACAGTTTAAAATCCGTGAGCAAAATTACCCAACTCATGATTTGGAGTTAGCCGTGGTAATCATTGCATTAAAAATATGGAGGCATTATCTTTATGGTGAAAGGTGTGATATTTATACTGATCAGAAAATTTTAAAGTATATTTTCACACAAAAGGTGATGAATATGCACCAAAGAAAATGGATGGAGTCAATTAAGAACTACAACTACTCAATTCATTATCACCATGGGAAAGCAAACAAGGTGGAAGATGCAATAAGCTGACAAGACCATGCTAGCTTATCTATGATGACGATAAAAAAAGATCCAATATATATGGATTTACAATGGATGGATCTTGGAATTATAATGGAAGGGGAAATATCTTATCTTTCTTGAATGAATATTAAACCATCTATACAAGTGAAGATTAGAGAGGCCAAAAAAGAAGATATAGAGTTACAAAAGAAGGTGAAAAATGTTCCTGAATTAAACCATGATTGTGATGAGATAATTAGGATCATGAATCGGGTTTGTGTTCCTTCCATACCAGAATTAAAGAGGGAGCTGCTGGATGAGGCTCATAGTTCTTCATTCTCTATTCATCCTGGATCGCGAAGATGTATAGGGACCTGAAATAGTACTTCCAGTGGGATGGAATGAAAAGAGATGTTGCTGAATATGTCTCTCAATGCTTTGTTTGTCAGCAAGTTAAATCTGAGAGACAGAAGTCTAAAGAGATGTTACAACCATTACCCATACCCGAATGGAAATGAGAAAACATCACTATGGACTTTGTCACCGGACTTTCTAAAACATCTAAAGGCAATAATTCTATCTGGGTCATAGTTTATCATCTTACGAAGTCAGCATACTTCATTGCTATTAGAGAAAATTTATCTCTGGATAAGCTAGACATGATATATGTAATGAAAGTGGTAAGATTTCATGGAGTACCACTTTACATTATATCTGATCGGGATCCGTGGTTTACCTCGATGTTCTGGAGAAGTCTTCAGCATACATTAGATACAGAGTTGAGTTTCAGCACTGCTTATCATCCCCAGACAGACGGTCAGTTTGAGAGAACAATTCAGACTCTAGAAGACATGTTGAGAGATTGCTCTTTAGATTTCAAAGGTGGTTGGGATCAACACCTACCTTCGGTGGAATTTTCTTATAATAATATCTTTCACTCTAGTATTCAGATGGATCTTTATCAAGCTCTCTATAGAACGAAATGCAGGACTCAAACTTGCTGGGATGAAGTTGGGGAACGAAAGCTATTAGGACATGATCTTGGTGATGAGATGGCAGAAGAGGTTAGATCTATTCGAAAACACATAAGAGCATCTCAGAGCCGAAAAAAAAGTTATTCCAACAACCGAAGAAGAGACCTAGAGTTTTAGGTGGGTGATAAAGTGTTCTTATGAATATCTCCTTGGAAGAGAGTAATGAGATTTGGAAAGAAGGGAAGGTTGGGCCCTAGGTATATCGATCCTTTAGAAATACTGGATCGTGTTGGGAAGGTAGAATACGAATTGGCGCTTCCACCAAATCTCTCTCAAGTTCATGATGTGTTCCATGTATCTCTCATGAGAAAGTACATACCCGATCCTTCACATGTACTAAGATTAGAAGTTGTACCGCTGGAGCAAGATCTTTCTTATGAAGAATAGCCGATAGAGATTCTAGATCGTAGAGAAATAGTTTTTTGGAACAAGACCACTCACTTGGTGAAAGTTTTATGGAGGAACCACCAATTATAAGAAGATACATGGGATCTTTAGGATATGATGAGATAGAGGTAACTTCATCTGTTTTTATGAAGTGACGAATTTCGAGGGCGAAATTCATTTTAAGGGGGGTAGAATGTAACACCCTGATATTTTATGAGAAGTATAAATTATTTTATGTCTTATGATATACACAACATCAAAGGAATCTTTAATTACATACAACACTATCTCGGCTTGCTTTACACGCAATCACGACATTCCACGATAGCGTGTGTTGTACGCAATGCATAGTTTCACTAAACAATGATATGCAATTAAAATATTATATAAACTAGCCGTTATGAATAATAATACCCCCCTTTTGAAATTTTATAAATTTTATCATTCAAAATGGACTTCATTTCTAGATTCTGAATATCGAAATTATCCTAGGGTGAAATTTCCGTATTTTTATGAAAACTTTCAATTTTGGATGAATAGTGAAAACTCTAGGTTACTATTTAAAAACCAACATTTTATTTAAATAAATAATTATTTTATTTAAATTTATTTTAGGTCAAAATTGATACATAATACCTATATAAGTTCAATTTAATTCATTGGAGTCATTTTATAATAATTTTAGATATGTAAAAAGTTTACTGAACTTTTCACTGTCTTTTACCCACCTCCTAGGAGAATTTACAAATTTACATAAAACATAATTTTTCCGCTTCTGAGAGTGGAATATAGAAAATCCGAGAGACATGATTAATATCAAGGAGTAAAATATGGATCAATAAGATAAAGATAATTTTTGGTGAATATTAATTTTTTACTTTTATTTACCATGGTTAAAAGTAAATAGTGTAATTAAGGGTCAAAATTATATTATTATTACCATAACACATGTCCTAATTCTGTTGGATAAGTTTAATTCGACCAAAAACAACCTTAGGAATAAAATATGACCATTTAGGTCCACTTGGATTAGATTAGGACATTTATTATTATTTTATTTAAAGAAGTGTTAAAATAGTTAAAATAAAAGTTTAATAACTAATAACATTTTTAATGTAAGGTTATACACAAAATAATTTCGACTATAAATATAAATTAGAAAGCTAAAATGATTTCCTACATAATGATATTTTATTTATAATTTTTAGACATTAAATAATTTAATTTATTTATGACAAAATGATGATGCAGTAATTACCTTATTAATGAAATATTAACATAATTGATGTTATAAATTCCCAGATAAATGTAATTTGAGACTTCATATGAATTAAAATAATTTTATAGGTTAATATGACATGTTAATATTGATTTAATAAATTTTTTAGAACTATTCATGCTGTTATAAATTTCAAAAAAATAAATTACTAAATAGTTTCAAAATTGACATAAAATAGTTATTAAAACAAATATTATATTATAAATTGTTATTCTATCCCTAAAAATCTAATATTCGGAAAAATTACATATATAAGGTTATATATATTAATAATGATCCACTTGGTGTTCTTTTGGCTTGTTATAGAAAGTTTATTAACTATATAGTAAAGAAAACAAGAAGACACAGTAAAAGTTGAATTATTTAACCTAGAGTTAATTCTAAATGATAAGGATAAAATAGTTACCTAAACATGTCTAAAACCTATTGGTTGAGAGGATTTCAACCCATCCCCACTTTAGATTCTAAATAAATCAATTTTGAGCTATTATTAACTGAATATTACTTTATTATAAAATAATATTTTATGTTTTTCCTAAGGTGCCCCTCTCCTCCCTTATAAAAGGGCACCTCATCCCTCTCCTCATCACACCATTTTGAGCCTTCATGCTCGGGAAAACCCTTCCCATTTCCCTTATCAGCTTCCATTTAAACCTACTAGAGGTCCTGGTCTTCTTCAAAGACCAAATTTAGTTCCCTAAGAGGTGGTTTTAAAAAGGCGTGTCAAAGAAGATGTAATATCCGTTATTGATTATTTCAAATTTAATTCTTCTCCTACTTCACCTTAATTAGATGTTTCATTAAGAAGTAATAACATCAGTATCACTCATATACTGATATGTTATTATAAATATGAAAAAACCCTATTTCACCTTCTATCCATCCTACGGAAAAACAAAATCACCACGTGTGCGTACGTACGAAATATTGTCTCCATGCCGTGGTGTAATTTTTTTTCCACCACCACCTTACATGGATGTGTATAATGGCATAAATAATAACTATATATGATTATTGTAAATTGATATTGATTATTAAATAGTATACATATACTTCAATACAATTACATGATCATGGGAACGATATCATCGCTCGTGTGTACGTACGACCTACCGTCTCCACGATGTGATGTGATTCATTCTACATGATCTTCATTGAATAATGATTATATAAATGAATTTAATGAATAAATAGGATATATATTACACTAATACCATTCTGGAAATTAGGTATCTATAACCTAAAAATAAGAATAAGATTTTAATCGACAAAACATTCACAAGAACATAAAGCAATGAACACCCGAATAACAAGTAGCAATGAAATATTACTAATAAGAAGATAAGAATATGACCATAAATGATATCATAATAATGAATATGATTCTGTAATAAGTCAATGTCACTATTTAAATAATTATACAGGAGGTTTGGATATGTACAAAGCAAATCAGACCTAATGTAAGGGAAGATCTCACAATCTCATTTTTATACGAGATTGTTTATACTTCAGAATTTACTGGGGCATATTTATCATCCACATCCATGTTTCCTCAATATATAATATTATTTCTACCATCATAAAATTTCTTAAATATAATTTTACCCATTGGTGAGTTTTTCGTAAAATATATGAGAGGAATATTTTTTAGTTTTTAGTAAGAGGTACCTTTGGATTTTTTGGCCAAATGAGAAGAATGTTTTTTTAACATATACGGCATGAATGGATTTTTATGATTTCATAGAAAATTATTTCCATGAAGCTTCCTTTAAAACTTTTCATGTTTATTTTTAATCAACTTCTTTTAGTTTAAAATTGTATGACATGTTAAGAAAGGAAACATATTTTTGAAGTAGAAAAGATATTTTCCTCAAGAATGGAGTTCAAGTGTTTTATCAAAATTATTTTCCATAAAATATAATATAGGTTTCTGTTTCAATCCCCATTTTACAATTATTTTATTATGTTATGATGGAATTAATTTTATGATGTCCTTTTATCTTATATGGATTATGTTATGATGGCATGATGTTTAAGAATACCATTTTTATTACATTGGTTATGCTATGATATATGATATATGATTTTGTTTCACCCATAAGAATGGTTTCATTATGAGATGGGTGGGAAGTATATCTCCCTCCAATTCATTGGGTAAATATTTATATCTCATGAGATAGACATGGCTGGAATGACAAGTTAATCCGTTTTAGTGATACAGGACTAGAACGAGGAGTGAACTTGGTTCAGTAATGGACTTTGTCCATTATGATGGTCTTGGAAATGAGCCTTGACTAATATGAAATGATTTTCTATGATTATGTGTGTATGACACAAAGTTTCATGTCTTATATTATGATTATTGGGATTACATTTCACTACTATGATTTATCCCATGTTTTGATATTATGATCTCTTTTGCAGGTTAAGATTTTCAGAATGTTATGTTCTTATGAATATGATATGATTGATATTTCTTTTGTTTACCCTTACTGAGAATTTGAGCTCACCCTTTTGTATGTTTTCTTTTCCCCAGTTCAGGAATAAGGGTATTAAGTAGGATTTTCCAAAAGGGACTCTAGATATGATGAAATAAACGAGAGACAATGTAAATGATTTATGAACCAGTTGTTTTTGTTTCCCAGTTTCTGAAGAAACTATACCTATATGGTCCAATAATGGTTTTGTTATATGTTGTAATAAGTATGATTCAATTATGAAGTAATAACCATTTATGTAAAGTAAGGGTCGTTATAGTTTCTATTATGCCTTATATGGTGACACCAAAAGAGCTTCATGAGTTGAAAGTCAAGTTGGAGGATCTCTAATCTGAGGGATTCATATGTCTTGGTACTTCATGTTGGGGTTATCAAATTCTTTTTTCCAATAAGACCAATGATACTTTTCACTTGTGTGTATACCATAATAAATTCAACCAATTGAAGGTCATAATCTATTTTCCCCTTCCCCACATTGACGATCTATTCAATCAGAAAATATGTTTCCTAATTTTCATCAATACTGACTTGAGTTTAAGATACAAATAGTTTAGGGTGAGATCATCATGAATTCCATGGAATTTTTTATGTGAAATTTTGTATTTTATGATTTCTTAGTGATGTTACATGTTATGATGAATTCACCAGAAGTATTCCTGGAATTGATGAATCAGATTTTAAGCCACTCCTAAATTGTTTTATGGTAGTTTTTATGAAGATTTGTTAGTGTAAAACCATTCATAAAATGATAATTACCAACATATTAAAATCATCTTGAGTATATTGATAGAGAAATGACATTACAACAAGCTAACACAATGCAGTTTCTAGATTGATTAAGTGAACTTATTAGGGAATGAAATCTTAGAGTCCTGAGTTTTAGTAGATTTTAAGACATATGTATCCAAGGAATCTTGGTATTTACTCACGAATTTATCTTAGATTCATACATTTTTTGGTTTAGAATGTTATTATCATCTTTATATCTAGGACTTATCCCGTCTGGTGTCACCAATGTATGGGATGACCAAGAAAGTGGTGAGGTTTTTTTGATCATATTATTATGATGGACCAGTTCAATAGATTAATAGAAGACTATAATCATCGCCAGTAATCACTTTTCTTTTGTTGGTTATGGCACCACCTTGTACAGTGACACATTCATATTTGGACACACAGTAGTAATGATGCAGGATGATCGAGTGGTTTCTTATGGTTCTAGAATGATGATGCTGCATGATAGAAATTATTCTACTCACAATGCAGAGTTTAATGTGGTGCTACATGACATGAGATACTAGAGAAATTATCTTTTATGTGAGAGGCTGGTGGAATACATGGAATACAAGACCCCCAGGTATATATTTTATTATCAAGAAATTATCCTTCAGTAGAGTAGGTTGGTCAAGTATCTATCATATTTTGACATTGATATTGATTAAACACTTGGAAATGGAATCATTTTTTCCAAACCCTTGATCCAAAACATGCAGATGAGGTAATTTCTAGAGACTTGTGACAAGTGGATGATGATTTCCAAATTTATAGACATGCATCTAGATGTTTTTGAATCCAAGGTATGAGTAGTAATGACTTAAATATATTCTATACACATGATTCTTGACCAGATCATGATAGTGGAGTTTTCTGATCCAAGGGGATTAGCTCTATTGGACAAGATATATATTGGGGATCCACCATCAGAATGGTATATTATTAGTGGTGATGTTATTATCTTTTGTGGTTGTGTATTTGTTCCTATTGTCTTCTTTGAGAAGATTATGAGATAGTTTCATGCTTCTAGATTGGTAGTACATCCTATATTTATAATAATGTACTAGTATCTTCATAGATGGAACCAGTGGATTGGAATGAAGAAGGATGTCGTGGGATTTGTGATGATATATTTCACTTATTTGTAGTTCAGGGCCCAACAACATAGGTGTTCTAGGTTATTGCAGCATCTTCCCATTATAGAGTGGAAATGAGATGTTGTCACTATTGATATCTTGGTAGGATTACCCCATAAGATCACAATAATGATGCAGTATGGGTGATCCTTCAATGAATGATGAAGGAATCCCACTTATTTTCTATCAGGGAGACCTCCACCATTTTTTTCTGGGTAGCCTTTACATGCATGAGATACTTAAACTACATAGTGTTATGAGGATTCTCATTTTTAATAGAGATCACCATTTCATCTCTTGATTTTGGTAGGGTCTTCATAAGGTTATGGGATCATAGGTTATTACGAGTATAACCTACTATCCTCATACTAATGATCAATTAGAGTGGGGTATTAATATTCTAGAGGATATGTATTGAGCCTTTATTATGGATTTCAGTTGTTCATGGGAGTATCATTAAGAACTCATGGAGTTTTCTCATATAAAAAACATATAGAAGAAAATTCAAATGGAACATTTAGAGGGTTTTTATTGAATTCAATGTCATTAACCTCTTTGATTATTGGAGGTAGGTGAGTTAGTACTTTTTAGGACCAATCACTTGCATAAGACTTCTAAGTTGGTTCTGTTGATAATGATTTGGTTGGTTACCCTGTAGAGTAGGAATAACTCTTATATTGACCATTAAATATGATCTGTAAAGTTTTATGTTGGTAATAATATTTTCATTTATGTGTTGACTAGGTTGGAGAAACACCGTATCAGGAAATAGGGAATTCTAGAAAAGAAGTTTTTCAGGCCGTTTGAGATATTGGAAAGGTTCACTCTAGTGGCATATAAATTAGCCCTTCCACAGTACTATTGTACCCAACATGAAATATTTCACGTATCACAACATCAGAGATATCATCCTGATCATGCTCATTTTATAGACTCAGATGATGTCTATCATATTGTATGTTCTTCATTTGAGAAGAATCTAATATGTATTGTGGATTAAAGTTAGAAGTACATCTAGGTATATACTATTCATCTAGGTCATGTGTAGTTTCAGGATAGAAGTGTTCAAGAGGATATCTTGGAGAGGAAATATGATATTCATGCACATTGGACATACTTCTTTGTCAAGACCCTAGAGCGATGCTTAAAGTAGACTAAGGAAGATATTTTACATGGTAGGGAGGTTATAAGATACTATATTTTCCAGGTATGTCTCTTTTTTATTTTTGGTTGATTTTATTTTCTTTTTAGATTTTACTTCATCAAACCATGGTGGCTGAGTTCATTTTTTGAGGTGGTGTGAATATTTTAAGGAAAATGACCCAATGTTCACGGAGGAATGTTTTTTGAATTAATGGATTCTTGGTCTAACATGTTAAAAGGGTAATATGAGAGTCATCTTGTATTTTGGTTTTTTTCATATGTGGTTTAGGATCTTTTTTAGAAGCTATATTGTGTGCTGTCTTCAAGAAATTTAAACACCGTGTAAGTGTTACATGACATGTAAATGTGGCTAGGTAGACATCGTGAAATGGTACATAACCTGAAGACGTTACACTCCATGAAACTAGTTCATATTATGTAATGCTCAATCTGGGTTATTTTATCCTGATGCCTTGAATTATTCTACATAACTCATAATTGAGAGGTAAATGATGTGAAAGGGTTTCACACCACGTATTTCTCAGGTTCATTAGTTTTAAAGCCATGATGCATGTATAATTTTCATTCCATCCACATGGAACCCCATCTATCATAGACTAGGGGATCTCCTAGTGATTTTGGATCATTTCCTTCCCTTAAATATGTCTCAATAAATCATATAATAATCGGTTAGTTGTTTTAGTTTATCCCCTCACTTCTTCTTGTTCATTATTTTCCCTGTATAATATCTTGAGAGCTATAGAATTTGATGTTGAATCTGGAATTTTGTGTGATCTAGTATCCTTTTTAAGATTTATTCCTTCACTCTTTTTGGAATTATCTATTGGAAATAATTTCTTCATTATTAGGTTAATGCTCGGTGGTCTATATAATCCCCGTCAATCTGTTTTAAATTTTTATGTATTTGAAATATTGTGCATTTTCACCGACATAACATGAATGCTTATTATCAGAATAATGGTGATGATAAATCATTTGTTTCAATTACTACCCAGACCCCTTTCGATCATTTGGTTTTGCGTCCTAGATTGTGGATACTTATAGGGTGAGCCAACCGTTGAACAATAATGATTTAGCTAATGGATTTCAGTGTTTTTAGAATGAAATGAGACCATTTGTGATTTATTGTGATAGATTCACCTTGTAAAAATGATTACTATTTTTATTGAAATGGTTGGAAATAATTTATATTTTTTTAAAGAATTTATTTTATAAATTAAAGTGTAATTTAAGTATAATGGTTAATTTGATGAATTAACCCTTATACATCATGTTGTTGGATATGTTTTACTTGGTGCTATATCTTGTGTTGTGATTCCTGGTGAAATTCTCATATAAATCCCTATATTGGTTGATGCGAAAATTATTATATAGTGGGCTTGGATAGGATAATGAAATACTTATATAGAGGGCTTGGCCTAGGTTAACAAATTCTAATATTGTGGGCTTGGCTCGGATACTCAAATGATTATATAGAGGTATTGTCGCTATATGATGAAATTATTTTATACAGGTCTTGGCCCAATATAATTAAATGCTTCTATAGTGGTATTTGTCCATTTATGTGATTCTTCCATGGACATGTTGTTATGGTTGGCATGGTTGTGTTACTCGATCATAAATATTTCATTTTAGTGCCAAAATAGGTTGATTGTTGTATTATTTTGATTGTCAATTAATACACATGTTTTTTCTCTCCCAACTCTCTTCTCTTGCTCTCTTCTCTGCCTCGTGTTTCCTCATGAAACCCTCCACTGTGAGGTTAGCAACACACATGAGCCCCGATCTCTTTATTTTCCTTCATCCCTTCTATTCTTTTTGCCTCCTCTCTTATTTTATTTGCTTCATTTGTGCATCATCCCCATGGGTTATGCCCTGGTGTTTCTTTTGCAGCGACTCCGTTCCAGGTTTTGTCAACAAAGACTTCGTTCATAGTGGTTTTAGGGTTCTGGTGACGGTCTTGTGATGGTGAATTACTTGGTTGATCTTTATCCAGCTCTAACCCCTTATTCCTTAGTTCCTCTCCAAGTCGGACATGGAGATGGGGTAACAATGGGGTTATGGGATATGCGATCGGAGATCGATGGGCTTCAAGGTGCTTCTTGAGTATTATGTCTTTTCATTGATGTCTTTTCTTAGAGTACTCAACTTCTCATCCCTACTCTGACCTCATGTTATGCGGCTCCTCTATAGGTTGGATCTGGAGTGGTAGTAACTATGAGGTTCGGGGTTGTGGTTAGGCGGCCGTGACTGTTCCAAAAGAGTGCTCTTTGACATTGGTGCTGCTTCAAGGTGGAAATGACTCTTAATTGGTGAGTTATCATTATTGATTTACATCCAGATTTCAGTAAGTTTTTTTTATGGTTGTGGCAACATCCATAGGTAATATACAATGGTGACAGGTCGAGGATTGTTATGTTATGTTGAGGATGATTATTCTGTGATGTATTTTTATGATGCAGTGGTTCGATGGTTGGTGGGTTCTTGTGGGTGGTGCATTATTGACGATGGTGGTCGATGTTATTTCTCTCTCTTTGATGATTAGTTTCTATGATTTTCTGTTGAGGTTTTCAATGGAAGAAATGGAGTTTTATAGGGGTGACTTGTTACAACTATGGTGAAGTTCAATGGAATTAGAACCTTTGAAGGGTGATGTTTGTTTGATCTGGTCATATTCTCTAGTGATGACAGGGACGAATATGGTGATGTGATAAGGATGACGATGACCTGATGTTGAAGTGGTTTCTCAGGAAGATTGTAGGATTTTCAAGATTTTGATCCCACGTTGAACGTTCCACCGCCTTATTTTGTTTCTCCATGAATTTTTTATTTTGAATGCCCTGGGTATGGTGTAATTCAGTTGGCTCCCACTATACCCTCTAAGTGGCTTTAATAAAAAAACCAAAAAAATTATTTAGAGGAAATAAACATGTTTTTCAATTTATTCCTTAAACTTATTATTATAATTTTAGGTTGGTGTCGACCTATTTAATTTTACTCAGTCCCTATTCGATCCAATGCTTGGTACCCTAGAAGATTACATGGATGTGGGTTTAGACAAGATCAAAGGACCTCATAGTTTATTTTTTCTTGTTGTATGAGTTGGATATTTAAGATAAGATCAACTTGGGGATCAGAACCATGGTATTTTGAGTTTATTTGTGTCAGTATGGTATTCTTTCTATATTAATTTTAGTTTTACATTTATATTCATTCCATCATATAATTACATGGTTCACTACAATTTGGTTTATTATTTCCTCTTTTATTTCCCAGATATATGTTGTAATATTTTTCATTTTTTTTGTTACTCTGATATTAATTATAATTTTTTATTTTCAATATATTGTAACTCTATTCCAAGGAGTATAGTATTCCCATTACATTCTTGACACCCCTGAAACTTGTTGGTAGACTCTGGCATATAGGGGAGAATTATTGTGGTCCAGTAACCAAGCTGATTTGTTCAAGTGAGAGAGTTAAAATTTAGGGGATGTCACAAAAAGTATTTTTATTGTAAACATTTCATACCCAGATTAACCTCCCCCCATATTTTAATATCTTCACTAAAGTCAATTATTGTCCTAAAAATTAAACCTTATTGGATTCTTAATATAGAATTCATCATCTATAAAACTATGATGAAATTCACTTTTCACATCATCATGATGGAAATTCTACTTATTCGTGCATTTTATAGAGATAGAGTTGTGAAAAGAGGATATTTTAGCCATCAAAGAAAAATTATAAAAATATTGAGTGGCATAGTTTTTCACATAACCCTTGTTTAAAATAAGAGTTTTCAATTGATTCAATGAGCCATCTAAATTTAAGGATGTGATACGGATCCATTTTCACATAACATCTTATTTACCCCTAGGAATAGGTATGAGATCCTTATTATGGTTAGTCTAAAATGTCTTAAACTCTTCCTAGATATCCTATAACCATACATGAAGATATTTTTCTTTAGAAACCATATGAATTATCAAATCTTCATCTACTGTTACAATAAATAAAATAGAAGTAATGTATAATCCATGATAATTATAAGTAAAAAATGTGTTTGGTCAAGAACTAAGGGTACTTGTTCTTAGTACAATTTAAAAATCCTCATTTTTATGAATATGAGTAGATGTGTTATCTTATTGCTGGTGTGTATTATACTTGGAGGTTATTAATAGAAGGGATTAACCAATATGGGAACCGTTGGAATTAGATGGATCAGTTGGAGGGGGTAAAGTGATATTGAAGGGATACATCATAATAAGAATCAGAAGGTGATTGGTGTAAGATTAAGAATTTGAAATATGAATATTCTATAAATAAAACATCCGAAGAATACTCATGATGATAAACATATGATTGGAAAAAATAATATCCACATTGATTTATTAAATAACTAATAAAAATGATTTTTTTGAGCATGCACATGAAACATGGTGATATGAGGACCAGTGTCACAAACATAACATTTAAATACCAAAATATTAATAGGAAGTGAATATGCTAGAAGAGTAATGCATAATACATGAAAGAGAATATCTCTATAAATAACAGATGATGGAATGTGGTTAATGAGATATTTATAAGTGAGAATAACATCGATTAAAAAAATGGATTGTAACATTGTTTGAAAAGAAGAGTGAGTAATGTCAAACAAATGTCAAATCTTGTGTTCAACAACACCATTTTATAATACTGCACCATAAAAATATATTTGATGTAAGATATTGTGATCATAAAATATGTATTAAAAAATGGTAGGGAAGTACTCATGATCATTTTCTATATGTTATAATTTTGGATATATAGTGAATTGGTCTGTGATTTCATTGAAAATGAATTTGAAAATATTGAAAATTTTAGAGTGATGATTTAATAAATAAACCGATTCATGTGATAAAAATAATCAATAAAAGTGATAAAATAATTATAGCTAAAGTGGATTAGAATAGATATGGGTCCCAATACATCACAATGTACAAAATAATGTATAATTGACCAATGAGTGATCAGTTGACAAACCCAAAACAATCTATGATGTTTTATAAAATGATATGAATCATAATAAAAAGGATATAATTGATGTAACTTAGGAAACTACTTCATAAGAATAGATTAAGGAGGATTAATAAGTTTACAGTGAAGATTTATAAATTTATTATGGGAAACCATGTAGGGGATATATGATTCAATGTCAAGAATGTAGACACCACCTCAAATCCATCCCTTTCTTAGAATATAAGTCATTGATATCTATTGAAGAACAAATTATCATATATAATAAATTATTTTTCATTATAATTCAGAGGTCATAATACTGATAAAATATAAATTAAATGGGATTCATAGAAAAAATTATTTAAATTTAGTGTCAGATAGGGTGTGATTAAACTACTTCAATAACTCATAATTTTCAAAGAATCACCATTGACTACAATAAAATTCAAACTAGTTGATGTCAAGTGATAGGATATTTTAATACCTACATTATTATCCAGATTCATGGAGGTACCTAAATTAATAACCCTTATGGTGTAGTGTTGTGAAATACATAATCCATTACATTACAATAGGAAACTATAACACTCGAAGAAGAAGAAGAAGCATGTTGATTATGTAGAAGTTGAAACTCCATATAAAAATTGATTATTGTATGTTAAATAGTTGTTGTTTTCTAATAGATAAGAAGATAAATTGGGATGAATGATTGGGTTTTTGAGTTTAAAAGCTCATTATATTCCCATTAATGTATAAAAAATTATCAATATCGTGTTAATATTTTCCAAAATTAGTCAAATTATTCTTTATAGAGTGATAATCATGACCACTTATATGTATGACTCTATGATTGTCTTAATGAGATTCCATTTCACATGGATCCAAAAAATTATCACTTATAGAGTTTTGGGGATGTCTTTTTGGTACAATTTTATTGTAAACTATTGAGGATTTCATAGTTTTGCAGATAACGATTAACTCTTTGACTATAGTTGAAAATTAATTATTGGGACCATAAAGAATATATAACAAAAATAGTTTATCCCATTAACAAAATGATTCTTCTGGTGTTTTTGAAATCCGTGAAAATTCATAAATTTTATAATAAAGGATTTAAAACAGTTTATAGTACATTGGAATAAATTGTGTACCCTCTTATAGGGTAAATATTTATTGAAATAATTCAGAAAATGTAAGATATATTATTAATATTAGAATGAATTAATTATAATGAGTCCCATTTTTTTTCTGTGTTGTTACATGGAGGAATTTCTTTCATAGATAAATCCATGGACTATAATATCTTTGATAGCATCTTTTATTCTTTTTATCTCATTTATCTTAATTTTTCATCAATGGATGCCAGTAGAGGATTATTGAGTTGGTAATAATGCTACATTTATTTGAGAGAATACACGACACACTTCACTAATAGAAAAAAGGCCTATGTCCATAAATAAATATTCATTTTTGGAATGATCATTTTTGTAGGCTAAGATATGAACAAGGGATAAGGATTATCAATGACACATGTATCATTCTTCCATGGGATGTATCACCCATGTCGATGGGTTTATGTGAAAAAAAATATATCTTAGGCATATGATTATTTTTGAAGCATAATGACCATAGGGACACACATTGGACTTGGTCCTAGAGGGGATTGAGAGATCATATTAGAATAAGAAATATTCTGGAATCCCATAATGCCCTGGGATTAAATTCTCATGGGGGATAAAACCTTGAATCACCTACTAGGTTCTGAATAGATCTAACTACACATATTATAAGAAATGAATGAATTTAAGAAACCTAATACATGATCTCAATGTATATTTAAATAAAAACATGAATACTTAGAATTTAAGAAATACATAAAAAAGAATACAATTATACTGAATAATCCATTTATTTTTATTCAACCATCATCAAATGAGTTTGATGAAGATCATAAGATTGGCAGTCAAGGGACTCCAACATCTAGAGGAATCCACAGTATGAAATGGATCACTCATCAAATGAGTGGGATCATCAATCATATATGGTGTGATAACAACTCACTAGGTAAAATAAGAAGGGTTAAGATATATTTATGATGAGGTAATTTTAGTTGTGAATTATGCTAGATCCCAACCTTCCAATACTTAGTTGTGGGATTTATAAATCACTCTAGGATGATCTTTTATTGATGTCATACTTAATTATGTTGTATGATTCTTGAGTACTTAATTTAGCTAACTCGAGTATCTAATTCAATAATATATCACACTCCATATCAGTTACATATTATGAAATGAATAGTTAATGATAGTCAATGTAGAAGGATTATATGAATTATAATAGTTATCATTCATCCACCCACATCATTGATGAGAGTATTATTTTCATCAAATAAAATTCATTACTATATAAAAAATCACACACAACTATTTTATTGGGAAGTGGTATAAAAACAATTTAATGAATTAAAGTTCAATCGTACGTTATAATTTATAAGGTAGTGACATAGTTTCTTATTATTAATGATATCACCTGTCATCAAATACGATATGTCCATATATATCACATGCCTAAACAGATTTTGGAGATGTCTCCTTTAATTTCCCACTTACACTAATTCCTGAAATATTTAGTTCCATTTAACCATATATAATCTCATATGCAAGAAATTGTGAACTAATATCTGAAAATATTTTAAATTTCTTCCAAATCACTTTTGGAAAGCTATCATAAAATTCACTTTGTATCACATCATATAAAATACCTTGGGAAAACCCACCCAAAGAACTTTTGGATTAAATATAATTTTTTAGAGTAACTATTTGAGTCAAACTAAATCCCCATTTTTTTAAAAACAAAGTGATACCCCATGAGACTTTATAGAACCAATATAAAATATGAATAAATAGATCTATAAATTCAAGAAAAGAGTAGCCTCTAGTAAAGTATTAATGTCAATCAATATATGAATTGATTTAATGTTATCTCCATCAAACATATGTATCTATATACCTGTGTCCACCGTTAATATCACAAGATAATATGAACTCTCATATATAACATTTTTTAAGACATCAAGTGACCATGTGACATAGATTATGTCAATCCCATATACCCAACTCATATGTTCCTGATTATCCAAATATAGATCAACTAGGTTTGATGAATATATCACGTAAAATTCATAATTATGGATGATAACAAAAAATTTACCTAACCCAAATATATAAGTATGTCATATTCAATATCTAGATGTGGCCACACACTCCTCAATCTATCTGAATTGAGGTCCTACCTACTATACTCATTATACGAGAGGCCAAATTCCATATTGGTTGTTCTTTAATGGATGATATGATCAGAAACATACCCTACCACACCTTGATTAGATAATACTGAAGGCTTTCATAAAAAAATGTCTCAAATTATGAAAATTATCATGATAAGTATCTCACCAACTCTAGTTCGTAGGGACTTTTACATGATCCATTCACCAATATGATTCCAAAGAAATTTTTTTACACTCTATGAAATATACATCAATGTTTAGTCATCACAAAAAAATATTTTTTGTCCCTTTGAGAATATTTTGTATCGTGATACCATAATCTTAATCATGAAAATATTAACATTTTCTCTTGAAATATAAAACTCTACAGTGAACATTTCTTAGGGATAACTAAAATATATACCTTGAGAGGTCAATTTTCATCACATATTATGAAATTTATATCAATATATTCTTATATATAGCCAAATTTAAGGAATTATAATGTATAGTTTTTTTATATATAATACATAATAAATTAATAAATCTCATTAAAAAATAATTTAAAATTGTTATATAAGAACCTATATTTTATATCTTGTATGATAGACTACAAATCATCGTTTTATTTTCTATACATTCTGTGGTTTTGTTAAATCACTGCGTCTATATGAAATTCCTTCCACATATCTATGTGACCATATAATAAATACCTCCAACTAAAATCTTTAGTGTGTAATATGTATGAAGAAAACATATTTGAATAATAGTGTTATTTAGGATACATATTCTTGATGTTCAACTCATTGAAAAAAATTAAACTCCATAACCCCACAATATCAAATGTTTCAATGATAAATTATATTGTATACTTGGAATAATTTATTTTTTAACCTCATTATCCTTGTAAGCATTTCTATAAAACCATTCCTTTGAGATATTATGGATTTTAGTGTATCTATTTACATTATTACATACCATCACATCCAAAACACCATTAGGATAAAGTGAAATTCATTTTTTTATAATAACTAAATATAATTCTTTACATTTATCTTTACTACGATACATAAAAACTATTTTAGGACAGCAAGTGAAATTCACTTTTTAATATTACTAAAATAATCCTTTAGTTAATAGAGACCTTCACTATTACATGCTAATTAAATGGAACTATTATATTTTATTCTTTACCATTACATGTCCTAAAAAATTTTGGATATTAAATGAAAATTTCTTTAATTTTTTTACTTTCATAATATTTTATTTTTTAACTTTTAACTTTTCTAAGTTAAAACATACTCCCACTATCTTTCAATACACTGTATTCTCTTTATAGTATCATTCTAAGGAACACAAATTTTTTTTTGTAGGAAGTAAATCTTATTTAATTTTAAAAGAAATATTTAAAAAATAAAATATAGAATCTATATAATATATGGTATTCTATCTGTGTGGAGAAATCTACACTAAAAGGTAGTATTTTTTTAATATATGTAAATGATGGGTGGTGAGAAAAAATTACCTTATATTGTAATAAACAACTTAATAGACACTTTATCATGTATATTTTTTTATCTTTATCTTAGTAAAATATGATACATAATAGGAATAAAAACATTCTGTAAAAAATTAATCATCTCATTTTTCTCACAAAAAACTCATTGTTAATGAAAAAAATCTATTATAATATAAGATAAATGAGGTAAAGATACAAATTTTTTCTTATAAACTTCCACGACTGATGATTTCCATTACATTTGAGTATTTTATGTATTAACTCGTTGTGTCCTCACAAAAATAAAAATTACTAGATCCTCGAATTAATTTTTTTCTCCTATATATTTATAACACTTGTAAAATATAAATTTGGTATCATTTACCATTTATATTAAACCATGTGTATACAATTATTAATCACATTTTATTCAAAAAAACTGTTTAAAAAAAGTCTCTTATCATATAAGACAAATGAGATGAAAATGTGCATCCTTTTCTTAGATATAAAAAATATTTGTAATATCATTTACATTCAAATATTTAATGTAGTAAATATTTTCTTCTTAATTTAATTAAAAATTACAATATCCTCCCATTAATTTTGAACTACTATATGTTTACAACACCTGTAAAAAATAAATTCTATATCATATACACTTTAAAAAAAATAATTTATTTCTATATCACTAATACCTAACATAGAAAATCCATGGTGTTTCGAAAACCACAAAAAATATCTTAAAATAATTCATCCTATGTAATTATAACCCATTTATGATTTAACAATTAGGTTTTGATGACCTTAATTGGATACTTTATTAAAAATTATTGCCTTTTATAAGTAATTTTTTATTCTTTTGGTTTAAACTATTACCCACTTTTACTATCTATGAAGTAAAAGAACCTGTACATCTTTTTCCTAATTTATATTTCATCTATACTTTTAGAATAATAAGGTAAACATTTCTCAAATTCAATAATATTTTTGGAACATTTCCATCAATTAAAATTATATGAATTTATTAACAAGAATATGCTTAAAGAAAAATCTAGTCTCACCAAGTCATTAACATTTACAACCATATTGAATAATTGAGCTAAAATGAAATTTCCTTTGAACATTTTGTTTATAATTACTTATAAAACATATATGAATCATTTATTTTTTTTATAATAATTTAGATTCATCTGTTTAACAACTTCAACACATGGTTACTCAGTTAGATGTTTCCATAACACCTAGAAGTTATTATTACATAAAACATATATTAAGTTAAAAGTATCATAAGTTTCATACATTAATCTTCCCCATTAAAGGGTTCATTTAAAAGTTATATTTGATTATGAGAATGATATTAATTTTGAAAAATACTTTACCAGATGAGTATCATGTATTATTTACATTAATATGGATTTTTATTAAATGGGAACCCACTAATATGATATATCCTTTAGAATATATCAGATCTATTAATATGTTATCACATATATTTTAGTAAGATTATAATGTTATTTGAATTTCTCCTCCCCAATTAGATATTTAGGAATATAATCATCCAAATCATATAACATATGTTTATTAGATAATTCAATAGACAACTATTTGACTAATCAGTCTTATCGACAAACTCAAATTTATTCCTTTGGTATCCTAACCCTTTGGGTTACCCATCTAAATGTAACCCAATTTACACACCAATAATGGGAACCATGATTTGGGAAGAAACTAAACATTACATGATTTCAATATACATGATAATATAAGGGAACCCCCCATTGCCATGAAACTAATTTATTGGAAGATCAAGTTCTTGATAAGAGTTTCATTGAAAAAAAGCTAACACTTAATATTTATAATGGATTTTAATCTCACTATATTATCTCATATTATTCCACCTATGTATGAATGCTTCTAATTATTTCGGTTATAATAATATTCCTTCGAAAAAATCAATATGTTGAAAACATATTGATGTGTAACTCTTTACACCACTCACAGTTTATTATAGTCCCACAAAAATAAAATCAAAAAATATTTTAGCCTATCCAAATTCATCTCATGCATAAGTTAAATTAAAATTTCATGTAAAGGTTTATAATTATAAGAAATATATAATCCCCACATGAGTAATCCTATAGAGATAGATAATCAACCCCACCTTTTTAGAACAATGCATAAGACCCAAGATCGGTGGAAAATATAACCCAAATTCCATCTACATAGGGATACATTACTAAAGAGAGATTGTAATTCATTATAACTTTAACACCTAATAGGTGTAAGATATATAAAATAGATAAATTCAATAGAATATCCTCAATTACAAACTGAATTCATGGTAGAGGAAAACTAAATCAATTATCATACCCAGCTTATAAATCTTTATATGAATGTATTACAATATATAGAAGTATTTAAAATAATTTAAACTAAAGGACACACATTTTAAAAATACAATTTTTTTAAATATTAATAAAAAATAATAAACTCTAAATAAATAAATAAACCACATATTTAAAAATAAGAAAAATACTAAAAAAATCATTAAAAAAATATAATTAAAAAATAGTTACTTATCTATACATCATGCACATTCCATAATATTGAATAGAAACACATTATATTAATATAATAATGTCAAAACATTCTTATTATACATTATATGACTTTTTATTTAAATATATTTCAATTTAGGAATTGTAAACTTGTTATAATCCAATTTTTATTATGGAAACATTTTACATAATATAAATATAATTTTATTAATATTATTTATACCTTAATAAAATCAATCATCAAAACCATATTGATGTAGTTAAAATATTGTACAAAATATGGTTTCTTAATTTCAATAATTCAAATTATGTATTATAAATAATTTATAATATTTAATATGAAAAAAATAATATTTAGCCTTTCTTTTTTTATTTATAAGTATTTTATAAAATACCCTTATAATTTGTAAATAAATACTTTTTTTCTAATTTATATAGAATGCCAAATAATTTATTATACTCTTCTACTATGAACATGTTTAGTTTTTCCTTTGCTGGAATTTATGCATATCAAGACATATCTCACCCTCTCCCTTCCTCAACATAGATTCTAAATTGGGACTCTTGTTTTTACAAGAGTTTTTCTTTAAAAATCTTATAGTTTATTGCAATAATGTTTTTCAAATTGGTTATTATACTAGGGGATGTGGAATTAGTTGTTCTATTTATCACCCACTCACTCAGAATATATCAATTTTGGTTGAAAAAGAAAATAATATGAGGATGGATGATACTTCTTCTGGACCTATTGGGGATCTA
The DNA here is from genome assembly GCA_963277665.1 of Viscum album. Lineage (NCBI taxonomy): Eukaryota > Viridiplantae > Streptophyta > Magnoliopsida > Santalales > Viscaceae > Viscum > Viscum album. The sequence goes on from OY728122.1 coordinate 334,012,685, forward strand.
TTTGATAAAATGGTAATAAGAATATCAAATTAACTTCTAAGTCTCATCTCTCTCTCTTGATTTCTTTTTCTGAATTTTGGATGATATTAATAATTACCTACCTATAAATTAAGATAAGTATAATGCTAACATGAGTATGTTATATGACCTTGAGACACCATGACTTGTAAAATCAATACAAAATGTGGAACATGATGAAAAATATATTTCTGATGAATCCCTATATGATTCTTATGACCAAAATTGTTAGATTAAAGATTATCCCTTGAATTCAAGCTCTAAGAAACATAAAAATTCAATGCTTTATTTGAATGAATTCATTATTCAAAACCCCGAAAAAATAAAAAACTACGTGATTACTCTACCCTTGAGAGAAAAACAGTTTTTTGATATTTAAAGGCCTATAGGAATGAAAAAATAGACACCCCAAATATCCTGTGAATCCACCCCATAGGGAAGATGATTCAAAAAAGTATAATTTTTTATGATGATGTGGATCCCTCTCGGGGAGGTTCATGTTAGAATGAAGAGGACTTGGGGAATGAAATATTTCTTGCTTGTTTGGATAAAAAAGATGATTTTGTTTTTTTTTTAAAAATACGGAGAAATTTATGTGGAAAAATATAATTAAATAAGATAAAGTATTCTTCCTATAATAGTGGTATAATAAAAAAGAAATCCTAAATTACATTATAAGGACAACCCATGGAAAGGACTTATGTGCTTCCTCCCATTTTTCTTTTGTTTCTTTGGGATCCTCTGATTTTCATTCTCTTTTTGAGATTTTTTTGTTTTTTTGTAGTTTTAATTTGGTATTTCACATGACTGTGATGTTTTAGTGCGCTTTCTTGGTTTGGAGGATGATATTTTCTTATTTATACCTTCTAAATTATGTGCATAAAGGTTTATAGTTTCATTATTCCTTGAGATGAGACTACTTTTTTTGAGACTAGCATTTGAGGGTGTTTATCATTAATTTTTTCTTCATTGGATTCATTCAATTCTTTCCCCAGAACTATTATTGAATATAATTGATATGCGGAATCATTTCATTCATTGATTTAGGATTGTTTACTCGGCACTGATGGATTCTTTAGATTTATTGTTCATATGTCAACATGGTCTGTATTATAATGGACATTTTTTGGATGGAATGCTGCCTTGTAGGAAGACTATTGAAGAACATGAATCTCAAATTTTTTTCCTAATGAGTATTCAATTATTTATGTTACTTCATATGTCAAAGTTCAAAATTTTATTCTCCCATAGGAACTTTTTTTTGTAGTAGATTATTGTGTGATAGAAACTATTGATGGTGATTCCATGGATCAAGTTTTCTTCGATGCTGGTCTAATGCCCTATATTAAGCACTCTATAACCATGGATACAAGTTGAACACATTTCCAGACCCCTAGGAAATATAAGGAACAATGTATTGCACTAAAAATTGTTTATGTGTTTTTTTCTGGGAATTATTCAAACTTTATGGAACTTAATGGGAAGCAAATAACATCATGGGATAAATATAGACTATCATTGCCATACTAGGAACATGATATCTCATTAAAAAAGAATTGGTGGGGCTATAAATGGATTCTATATGAATAAATGTTAATTTATATTTCTTATTTCATTTTCAGGATTTGTGATTATTCATTTTTGGCCTTCTCATGTGTAATCGTTATGTCCCTTAATGGTGAAAGCACATTTAACCTTGTGTATACACTTTTTACCTTTATTTTTTAATAAATTTTTGGGGCGTGGGTTGGGTTAGAAACTCTGGGTCCAACATTTTGTTAACAAAAATTACAAACAATTTATAAATTTATAAATATTCCCAAAATAACTTTTATCATTATTTATAAAGAATTTAAAAATAATGAATTCATATTCGTAATTTAATTTCAAGAATAATAAATTGTCTATATCAATCACATTTTAAAATCCATATTGAATCATATGAAATTATTGATAAATAATGACGCAAGATATTAGTATTATTTTATTTTTGATAGTTGATCCATCCACTAAAATATAACATATAAAATTTCATGAATCTCTTCAATATCACTATAACAATTGAATGATCTATTTTATGAAAAATCAGCATAGATGTATTATGATATTATTTTTGGGAGACATATGATATGATTAGTAAAATTTGAAATTTTTACATTGATTATATGATTATGATATTCCAGATTGTAATCCACGACTCAAAAATTCATAAAAAATTATGAATTTTATTTTACAACTAGAATACAACAAAGAATATAATTTTAAATTCATCATTTCTGAAACATGATAACACAAAAAATAAATACATAATGGGTTTTTATGACACATTTTGGAATTTTTGGGATATAATAACACTTATTAAGGTACACAAAATTCAGAATTTAATGGTGTTTAATGAAACCACCGCTAAAAAATCCAAAAAAATTAGTGGTGGTTTATGAAAATCCACACCTAAATATTTTTTATTTCATTATAAAAGAACGCATCCCTCTAATCCCACCCATTTCACCCATACTCCCCTAATCCCAAGACCCCCCAGAGACCAAGAACTCACTTCCACGACCTTCTCCTACTTCTCCCCAAGCCCAATCCATCACCTAAGAACCCATTTCTCCCCTTCAACTCAGAGACCATTCCCTCACCACTACCCCTTACCCCCTAGACCCTTGTGCCTAAGCCTGAGCTGCTGACCCACTCTCCCCTAAACCCTTCCACTACCCATTCCCCCTTATCACGCTATAGTTAATCCCCATCACCACTACCCCTTAAACCCTAAATAGATACATCATTATCCTCTCACCCTCTCATAATTAGTTCCCCTTGTAAATTTATGGTTTCAATTTTTAGGGTGTGTGATCTCCACTCCGGACCCTCCTCTTTGAATATCTAAGTTATTTATATCTTCTTCTTGGTTCTAGGTAGGTGTTTCCATGAATCCAATTTCATTTTGAATACCTCGCATTCCTAGATTTTACAAATTTTTTTTATTTAGACCATAAGAATAATATTATATTCATAAAAATGTTGTGTTACCCCACTATGTCAAACTCGATGAAAAAATGTTGGAATGATAACAACTAAATCTGGACATATGATATGTGATCCCCATTTGTTGTTATATTTTTTAATTTTAATTATTTATCTACTATTGTGTTTCTCATGATCATGGAGGAGAACATATTACTCTCAAGATCACTCAAATAATTATGTATCGAATATTACCATGATGGAAAATAAAAAATCCTAATCAATTTATTCTATACCAAAACACTATATTTATGAATATTCTAAATAAACTACAAAATGAATAATTAATCATTATTTTCTTAAGATTTCCCACCACATGGATCTTCTTGTGATCCTAAGAACTATGTTAAAATATCATAGGCATGTGTACCGATCATCTAATCCTAAATACCTATACCAAGGTTAATTATAAAAAATATATTAGGTAATTTTCCTATGTAATTAAAAATATATATTTATACAAAACAAATGAATTCTCTATATCATGAAATATCTATATGTCTAATTAGAAGATACATGTCCATGGAAATTAAACTCCAAGTAAATAATGTTAAAATGAAACACCCTAAATCATGTTTAAATGTATAATATATGGAAATATTTATAGGTGTTTGATGTTTTATTAAAATTCCAATGAAACAATTACAAGAAAAATACACTACTATATTTATTTACGAATATATATATATTTATATATATAGTTTTGTGTGTGTGGGTGTGTTTATATTATTACATAAACTTCATGAGGCTACATTGATAATAACTCTTAAAATTCAACGGTAGAAATTCCATTTAGTTAACGTATTTTAAGTGTTAAATATAAATAAATTTGGAAATATAAATACTACTAGATTAAAATATTGGTAAAAACCAGGGAATATGTGTATTTAATGATAATCATTTCATATTAAGGTTCTAATAACACCATTACATAAACTCATGCATTTATATAACCAATCCACATTTACTTGTGTACATGGTAAAATATATCAAAACCCCATATCAAATATTTGTAATAAAAAATATTATGATAATAAAATGATTTATCCTATGAAAGACTATTAATAATATATAATTACATATAAATAAATTAATCTATAATTTTTAGGCTAAAATAAATGTCACTCTAGTTAAAATGAAAAATTACATTATCTGATTCTGCCCAAATTATACTAAGACATAGCCCATATTAGATACCTTGGGACATTTCATCCACTACCAAATGAAATATTTTCTATTATTGGTTGTTCTTATTTGTTAAAACATATAAGAAAACTAGGGTTCTTGGGATATTTATCCTAGAAACATATCATTGTTTTTTGTGGATTTATATTTCTAACACATCTCAATCTAGAGAGGGTGTCACCTAATAATTCACTAGCATGTATTGTGGAAATTTTATCATATTTAAATTTATTTTTATGCATGAGTTGTTTAATTTTTAAAAGATAAATGTTATATTTATTTTTATGTGAGTTCATTCATTATCATTCCTTGGTATATTTGCTTCACTATTGTTTATCTATTATCATTTTTAAATTTATTTTTATACACTTATTTTTCAAAATATATGTTCCAAAGTTATTATTTTTTGTTAAAATGACAAGAAAACCATGGAAGAAAAATTTCATTGATCCCGTTAGACTATTAGTTAACATTCCCTTGACCATAGAGACACATGATGATCCATAAGGATCCCTCAAAATAAAATTTGTGTCACCCACCATTTCCCCTTATATGTCTAGTATGCCTTTCATCTCCCTCTTTTCATCATCTGGAACACCCTCCATCTCTATCCGATTAGTATCTAGCACATTGCCTCTAAATTCAAAAAGTTTATCACGTGATTAATCCAAAATGATAAAATAGGTGGTTACTCCCATTTCAACATGAGGGAGGGTGATGGTTATAGTTACAAATTTTCATGTTAATAAATTTTCTGCACTTTTTTATACTAATTAATAACAAATTTTCATTAAATATAGAAAAAATGTTACTACTTAGATAAATAGTTACGGTTTGGATTTCTCGAATATCAATGGATTAAATATTTCTTTTCCATTTGAATATATTTAGGTCCCCATATATGATAATTTTGGGTTGGATTACATTCTCAAGGGGGATGGTTAATCGAGTATGTATAAAATTTTTTGTTAAAAAGATCATTTAAAAAATATTCTCCAATACAAATGAATACAGGACAATTAATCATGATAACATAGTTATAATAGTTTGACTATTAAAATTAATTCTCAGATGATTGAATAATTCTCAATAATATCAATGTTAGTTATTGATACAAATTTTTGAGAAATTCTAATAAGGTCAAATATTTATAAATTCTATCCAAGACTAACTATCAAATAAAAATATAGTTTTCTTGAATATAAGGTAAATTAGAGAAAAAGCACATTAAAATACACAACAAATAAAAAAAGTTGTTCAGTCTCAAGACGAGACCTAATCCACTGCACTTGGTGATCACCTACCACTAAAAAATTTATATTAATAATGTTGATCCAAAACTTATATTGAGGTAAACAATAGTACACAGGACTATCCAGGACACATGACCTCTTCCACTGTTCTTCATGGGTATAAAATGCCAGGTCACACAAGGACCTCTTCCACATTTATCTGTGGGTGTAAACAGATGTAATAAGATATGAGTAGAAGGATATCTTGTATCCATTAGTTTAATACAGGAGATAGTTTGTGTCTTAATATAGATAGACACACACTTCTTGAAAGTTAAAAATAATACATAATAGAGCAAAAATTGTGAGGAAGGATTATAAATGCTCTGAGTATTGCTCTATGTAGATATAGACTTGTAGGATGATGCAAATGTAAATATCATGTCCTCTTGTGAAAAGAAGAGTATTGAAAGTCTGGTGCTCGGGTTTTTAATTTGATGAAGTAGGCTATATATCTCGTGTTCTTCATCAAGTTAGTACTATGAAGATGTTTGAGGCTCTGATCTATGGTAGTTCATCCTTCATTGATCGAGAGTGCTTCGTGTGTTCCTAAATTGTATATTGTTACATGCATTCACTTCTTGTTTTTTTCACTACATGCTCTAGTTCCACGCTTTTATTTTTATTTCGGTGTGCATGTGATAGAGCCAACATGATTCACGTATTCTGCACCTCATTCTTCTTACTGTCATGTGACATGTATACAAATAAACATTAATTTTATCAGTTCCATTAAATTACTAAAATATGATATTTAGAAATTAAATTGATAATGACCAAAAATATTTACGAATGCTGTCACAGTTTTTCTTGAAATTGTATCACTTGGAAACTGTGTCACTGGGAAACAATTTCTTCCCTTTTTTCCTTTGAACGGTTAGATAGTCATGGTGCCAAAGGTGTGTTGAGATGTAGAAATAGTAGCACAGAGGCAGTTTCAGGATCATGGTGTCTTACGTAATGTTGTATAGTTCTTTATCAAAACTTTGAATGGTGTCTTGGTGATGGTAGTAAGGTATTGGTGTCACAAACATTATGAAATTTGAATATGGTTATAGTGTCTGAGTCACTGTGTAAGGATTATGGTTTCTAGGTTACGGTGTCTGGGTTATGGTGTTTGGGTCACAGTGTTTGGGTTATGGTGTCTGGGTTACGGTGTCCGGGTTGCAGTGGTAGACTTATGGTTTCTCGGACATAGCCAAATATCCATAAAACTGTCTTTGGAAATAATATTCACAAATTTAATTAGAAATAATAATTAATATAATAAGACATTATAGAACATGATCAAATATAGTATACAAGGATGAAACATGATTTATAATATTATGAATTAGGATCACGTGAATGTTTATACTATGAGTTGTAAATATTAAAACATAGGAAAACAAACCATCTCTACCCATGATTTGAGATAGATTAATCAAGGTTAAAATGAGTTTTGATATATTGAACATGATTTGTGATCATTAAATCTTGATTAAAACGTTATGAGTCCAACAATATCCTCCTTTTTGATGATAAAAAATCATGGGGTTTAAATTTATGTTCTCCCCCTTTTGGGATTATCCAAAAGAAAGAAAAAAAATAAAATAAACAATGAAAAAAGGTATGTAAGATAATAAACAAAAATACTGAAAATTTCATTAAATATATAGATAGGGGTCATTACAATCTTGAAGAAAAAATACAAAAAATCCCTAGCAAAAATAAATCATTCACTTTTTAGGTTCAAAATTCTTCTCTTTTCCCTTGGAATAATCACAAGGAGGATCCACAGGAGTAGAATTATAGGTTAGAGAAGGTATTGAGCAAATTTTGAGAGATGGAAGAGGGGACCATTAAAACCTAGAAGGTACCATAGTGAGTTTGGTTGATGACCGAGGAAAGGATTGGTCATGGAAAATAGGCTTGATCTAGCTCAGAGCCTGAGATACAGAGAAGGAGGAAGAAACAAAAGTAGTGGATGAAGAAGGCGTTGAGCTAGGCTGAAAAGGTTCAGCTACAGGCGCTATAATTGAAGTGCTTTTCACATGAAGACTAGTATTCAAAAATTAAATGAAATAAGTAACGAACTCAACACCATACATCATTGAATTCTCAAAATCATATTTGTTCTCTATTATCATTTCCAACAGAGGAGTGAAATCATTTATCTTTTGGAGTTGTGTCTTAGAGGCTTGAGTGAGATGAGGAATTTTCAGATTCTCCAAAAGGCACATGAAATGATTTGTTAGATCATGATTATATTAAATCCAATTGAAGTAGAAATCCACTTTCTTAGTAATTTCTACTTGATCATAATTGGAAAAATTTAAGTGAATCCCCACTAATTAAAGTACTTGTTAACTATTCTTGATGACAGTAGATAAAATTTCCTTGTCAAAACTACTTAATATAGACTGATGTTCTTCTTTGACAACAATTCTGATCAGCTCACTGTCTATAGGATGAGATGACTATCCAGAGGCATTTTAAGCTGTAACTACTGAATTGAGAGACTTAAGTTGACTTAGAACATTCTATAAACTTCCCTTATACTAATTAGTGAAAATTTTAAGACCAACAACAATATAAATCATTTAATTTACAATCATGATGTTTGTCTCATCCACTTTGTCATATATTGAATTCAAATTTAGTTGAAACATTGATGAACATTTTTGTGGAATCTGATCACAAACATCCTCAATAAGACGAGCAATAGGATCCTTCCCAGTTTGCAACAATTTTTTAATATCTTCAAACAAAGATCTCAGAGACCTCACATCATCACTCAACTTCTTATTCTAAATCCTAACTTCTCGTATTTCAAGAATAATTTTGGGTTGAATTTTCTATATGATTTTCTCTAATAGATAGGAAACATCACTTTCACTAAGATATGTCACAAGAGCAGGATATGAGTTCATGAACATTTAAAATACATCTAACAAAGTATCTCCAAAAGTTTTCAGATCTGGGTTACTCACAGAAACAGAAGGTTATTATATAGGTTTAGGAATAGGAGCTGAGACAGGTTTAGTATCCTTAGGAAAGACTACTTCTAGATAAGAAACCGGTTTCAATTGAAACATAGTGGAAAGATATATGAATTTAACTAAGGCCTCTTGGGTATTTTCTACATCAAAATATCTTGAAAACTTATACCTAGAATCCACAGTGCTTTGATCAACATTATTGGGAACCTGAACACTTTTTGGACTAGGGTGATTCTCCCCCTCAATAGGTGCATCTCTTATGGGACTAAGAGATTCATTCTCTTGAAGTACTTCTAAATTTTCATCTCTAATAGGCTCACCCATTACCTTTCTTTCCATCTAAAAGGATTGTTCCGCTCTATCCTTAGTAGATAAGATAATTTCAGTCTAAACATATTCTTTTAATTTTTCTCCAATAGTATCCTCTTCCTCAATAACTGGTTCTTCTTCTAAATGGTCATCAATAAAAAATTGTACTTTTACACTAGCAACATGTTCTTTTCGAAAATTAGTTTTTTCCATTGAATGAATACCTAATTTTAGTAACAGGTACATACTTTTCAACTACAATTTTGGGAACTGGCAGACCACTGTCTTTTTTTCCAGGATAGTTCAATCCTTAGGTGAAACAACTACATCTCATACTTCATCATCTGAATAATCAACAACACCATTTGGTTCCAAACTACTATCAGATATGTTCTTAGGTCCTAAAGGATTCTCATATAGATTTAAAATTTCATACAACCTTTCATTGACCTCTTCCCAAGAATATTTCAAAGGATTCATTTATATTTACATCATTCTAATTGAATCCTTTGAGATACCTGACTCATAATCTTCATTGAAATCTTCATTTGGGCCAACTGATTCTTTACAAGACAACATTTAAGAGATTAATCTTGAATAGAACAAAGAGGTAGAATTCGCTATTGTCTTGATCAATTCATACATGTTTTGTTTAATATACTTGAATAGATTAATAATGTTCTCATTTTTCATAAGATGTATCAAGAATACATCTTGAAACTTAAGAGTAGAAAATACCCTTTCCTTGGACAAATACAGTTCTGGATAATCTTAAATAGCAACCATGTGTCACCCTCCAACTCAAAAGGAATTGACCTTATTTTATTCTTTTTTCCAGTAAAACTACATATATATTCTTCTAAGACAAAGACATCACTAGGAGGAGGAGGACCTCTATAGTAATCCTAAAATATTCATTCATGAGGTATCCCTAGGCACCCATCCCAAAACCTCGAGGAAAAAGTAAACCTTTGATTATTAATCCAGCTTCTTACAACAAAATCATCTTCAATATTGAATGAAAACTGGACATAATGATAAAACTAAAACATGAGTTTTGGATAAATTGGTCATTTCTCTTTTGTCAACTAGTTCATCCATCCCTACTCTCCCAGTACATTTAAAACTAGTGAATTACCTATCAAAAACCAATTTGGATTGACAAAATTTTCTAGTAATACTGTTCTATCTGTAAAAATAAGATTCAAAGGTCCCTGAGGCATTAAATTTGGTTCCTTTTTCACTTTCATCTGAGATCTGTGATTCTCAGGAGTTAATGAAGACATGTACTTCATTCTGTTCATTCAACGAGGGTCTGATAGAGATGAGAGGCTGAAAGAGGACTAATAGTTTGAAAGAGAGAGGTTCAGTATTGATAGGAGAGAGTTTGAGTGAAGAAAAGAGTGAAAGATATTTGGTTTTTATCATTTAGGGATTTTGAGTGCCAAAAATTAAAAAACACAACATAGAAACAAAAAATTAATCAACACAGTGATACAAGAAAAAAATGAAATAAAATTGAGTCTTTAATGTGAGATTAGAATATATTGTCACAATTTCATCATTGTATTGGGAATCCTAACGGTGTGATTATGTCATTGAGACATTATGTGTAAGATTGTAACTGAGATATAGTAACTGTGAGACCATAAACATGAGACAATAAATTCAAGACAGTAACTTGTGAAACTGAGAAACATGAAACCATAATCAGTGAAATAGTAAGTGTGACACATTGAGTGTGAGACCATCAATTTTTTACATAAGAATTTTAATTCCTAATTAATGTATGATATAATTTATCCTTTTAGAATTTAATGGTTTAGTGAAAATGTCAACCAGCTGATGTTTAGTGCCAATGAATTCCAAAGTGATATCACATTTTTGATAATGATCTCTCGAAAATTGATGCCTTACATCAACATGCTTTGTCCTAGAGTGTGAAAAATGATTATTTGAGATATTAATAATAGTTGTATTATCTCAATTTATAGGTACATGTCTAAATTGATATCCCCAGTCTAGTGATGCATGTTTCATCCACAAATTTGCTTTGAAACAACTACTAGAATCTATGTATTCAACTTCAGCAGTAGATAATGCAATAGAGTTTTGTTTGTTACTACACCATGAAACTAGAGACTTGCCTAAAACATTACATGTTCTAAAGGTTATTTTTCAATCTAACTTACAGCCACAAATATCAGCATCAGAATAGCTAACTAACTCAAATGATTGTCCTTTAGGACAGAAAAATCCTAGATTTGGGGTATGTTTGAGTTATTTGAAGATAATTTTATAATAATTTAAATGAGACACTTTAGGGTTTTCTTGAAAGCCAACACACTTACATAAACTAAACATAATATCAATTTGGCCTATAGTTAATAAGAGTAAGATTCCAATCATTCCTCTGTGTGTAGTTTGATCAACAGATTTTCTATCTTCATCAAGATCCAACTTACAATTAGTACTTATTGCAGTACCACTACTTTTGGTGCCATCCAAGACAAAACAATTAGAAGGTCATAAGTTTATTTTCCTTCATTTAAAATAATAACATCTTTGTATTGAATGATTTGAAATCCAAGAAAAAATTTTAGTTCTCCCATTAAACTGTTTTCAAATTTATCTTGCACTATTTTAGAAAACTGAATAAATAAAGGATTTTTTAAATATTAAAATAATAATAATGTCTATATAAATTTGAACTACTAAAACATAATTGTAAATTAATTTTATAAAAAGAGTAGAATCAGCTATACATTTTTTAAAACCTTTGTAGATAAGAAAAGTACATAATCAATCATACCAAGCTCTTGGAGCTTGTTTTAAACCATAAAAACATTTTAATGATTTAAAAACATGATTTGGAAAGTGAGGACTTGTGAAACATGGGGGTTATTCCACAAGAAACATCCTCAAATATATACCAATTTAATAATGCACTCTTGACATCCGTTTGATATAGTTTAAAATTAATATGTGCTGAATAATCAAGCAAGAATATATTGGCTTCAATTCCAGCTAGAAGTGAAAAGGTCTCCTCATAGTAAATTTATTCTTCATTAATATAGACATGTGAAACCAATCTATCATTGTTTTAACTATGTTTCTAGATTAATATACTTTATTTCTAAACACCCACTTAGTTCCTATGGTAAAAATGTATTTGGGTCCATCAATAAGTTTCTAATCGTTATTCCTTTTAAACTGATTATGATCTTCTTTCATATCCATCACCCAAAATTTTTCATTGATATAATCATTGATGTTTTTAGGTTTATGTTATGACAAGAAACCTTGATGTTCAACCAGACATATAGGATAATATCTTGTTTGGGTTCCTCTATCAAAATCCCCAAAAAACACATCTAATGGATGGATCTTAAGAGTTCTAATAGATATAGAAAAAGAGTGGCTAGTGATTTCAGGTTCTTCAACAGGTTCGGGTTCATTATGGGTTGAATTTGGGGAATTTCCATAACTAGAAGTTTTAAGAAATTCCTTCATAATATGGTTATAATATTAAGAATTGATGTCTAGATTTGACATATCATCCTCAATATTCTGTAGAGAGGTCTTAGGCTCATGTGGATCTGTCTCTTCAGACATGACATGGGAAAACTCCTCCACACATTTATTTCTTTTATTAAAAAATATATAGTCTTTACTAGTGATTGAAAAACCTAAAAATATTCCTTCATCGATCTTGGATGAAAATTGGTCAAGATTGTCCTTGGTATTAAGTATATAGACTTTGAAACTAAACACTTCGATGTAGTTCACTTTGGGTTTTCTATGGTTCTATAACTCATATGGAGTTCTTTTAAGAATAGGTCTAATCAACACTCTATTATTGATATAACATGCTATATTTATAGCTTCAACCCAAATATAAATAGGTAAGTCATATTAACTAAGCATAGTTCTAGAAATTTCTTGCCAGGACCTATTTCATCTTTCTACAACTCCATTTTGATGAGGTGTTCTAGGGGAAGATAAAGTATGAATCTAGCCATTTTGTGAGAAAAAGGATTCAAACTATTGATTTTTAATTTTAGGACTATGAGAACTTCTTAGAGATTTAATTCAAAGTCCACTAAGATGTTCTACAGTTTAAGCATTCTTGGTGAAATGGAAGCGTGCTTCACTTTTGCGAGACAATAATAAGGTCCAAGTATACCTAGAAAATTCATATATAAGAAAAAAACATAGTTCATCCCATTTAAACTACAAAATATATATGGTCCAAACAAATCCACATGAACCAACTCGAGAGGTTGAGAAGTTGAGACTTCTTTCATTATTTTGAATTTAATTTTGTGTTGTTTACCCTTATGACAAGGATTACACACTTTATCATTTGCAAACTCTAGTTTGGGTAGATCTTTGACAAAATATTTTCTAGTTATATTTTTAAGGGTGTGAATATTTTAGTGTCCTAGTCTTGTATGCCAAATCCAAAACACTTTGTGAAATACACTTAAACATGAAGCATTTTGAGACATTTAATAATATATATTAATTGTATATACAATGTCAATTCTTAATGAAAAAAATAATATTTCATTTTTAGAATTAAGAAAATTATAATAATCATTTTTAAATTTAACATGAAATCCATCATCACATAATTGTGAAATTTTAAGCTTATTATATTTAAGTCCATCAACAAAAAATAACATTAGAAATTAATTCTGAGTTAGAGTTACTGATTTGGCCTAGGCCAATGATTTTTTCTTTGGCATTGCCACCAAAAGTTACATGACTTCCATCAATATTTATGAGGTTCTTGAAACATGAATAGTCTCATGTAATGTGTCTTAAACACCCCCTATCCCAGCACCATAATCTTTTATAGGATCTCTTCAAACTATTTCCCAAAAAACAATATCCAGATAAAAATTGACATTGGTACCCATATTTTTTTGGTCCAGTAATTTTAGTAACTAGTTCTTTAGGAACCCACATGTACGTCATAGGGTTCTTATAAGAATTATGTAAATTATTTGAGAAATAAACATTACTTTGTCTAGAAAAACTCTAAATAGTTGAGGATGTATCATAGTTTTAATTGAAGAATGTTTTCCTGAACTAGGAAAACTGCTGTATGTTCTAGAATTAGAAACAAAATGATTTTTTCCAAAATTTATTTTTCCTGGTTGATAGCCGATAATAGTAGTTTATTTAGGGGAAATTTTTTTACCTATCATTTGTACCAAGATATACTTACCATTACCAATAATTTCAAAGTCTTTTTTCAATTTCTCATCAGATATCATTAATTCATCATTTTCCTTGTGTAATTGATCATTTTTATATCTTTCTACAACAATTTCAGATTTATCATTTGAGGTAAGATCATAATATCTCTTCAATGGATTTTATTTACATTTTAGTCCATTACATGTTTCATCAAGAATATCGATATACTCAAATATTTCTTCTTTATAAATATTTTCAGAAGCCCTATCATCTCTAAAAAAATAGGAATTTTGTAAAGAAGATTCTCGGATTACCTCAGATGTGTTTTTCATGAAACACATTGGATTTGTTAGCCTATTCATCATGCAAAGATTCTGAGTCACATTAACTATCCTCAAAAGTACTCCATGTTTCTTTCATTGCATTTTTATACTTTCTATCTTTGTCCCCATATTTATTTTTATGCATGATCTTGGGATAGTCATACGTTACCTATCCTTTTCGCTTACAGTAATAACATACTATCTCATTAGATTTCTTATTTCTTTTCAAATCCTTCTTCCTGCTTCCCTTTTGATCATATCTTCATTTGGTGTTATTATTTATGAAAAATTTATTCATTTTGTAATTTTTTTAAACCTTATAAAAATTTGATCCATCTCCTCATCACAATTGGGTGTTGATTTTTCACTACTAGAACATTCTAAAGAGGCTTTTAGTTTCTATTTTTCTTTGTGTTTATAGGTAATGGACTTTAATGCAACAGATTTTATTTTGGGTACATCATTCTCTTTTGGGTTGACATTCAACACTTATTAATACATAATTAGTTTCACAATGATTTCTTTGACAGGTAATTTTTTGAGGTCTCTTGACTCTCTAATTGATACAACTGTTCCTCTCCAACTATAAGGTTGACATTTGAAAATTCTTATAATTTCTTCTTTGGAAGAAAAATCATTTCCCAAAGAAATCATAGTTTTGACTATTTTATTGAACCTGAGATGCATGTCAGAAATAGGGTCATCTAGTTTCATATCAAAATTATCATATTTAATAGTATCTGTGTTAACTCTCATTTCATTAACACTTGAAGTTCTTTCATGGGAAGTAGATAAAGTATCGCAAATTTTATGGACTATTTTACATGCAAGGATTCTGTTAAATTTATCATCTTCTAAAGTGCAGTATATGGAATTCATGGATTTTCAATTATTATTATAAGAAATCGAAGTTGGGTAATCCCAAGAAATCTATAAGTAGAAGGAATATTATACTCATTTACAACTGATGACCAAATTTCAAAACCCATACTTTCTAAATTCATTTTCATTTTAATATTTTATTTGGAATAATTAGTTCCATTAATGAATGGAGGTCTTTTTGTAGCAACACATTGTATCCTATTATCCATAATAAATAAATAAATAAAAAGAGATATAAATTTATATCTAAAAGAAATCTATAGATCATTAAATTACAAATAAAATCATAGTTGAAAAGATTTTAAAACAGAGCCTTAATAAGAATAAAAACCATTGATACCAATTGTTGGTTAGAGTAGATTACTTGGGGGGGGGGGGGTTAATTGAGTATCTATTAAAATTTCTATAAAACAATTCACTTAAAAAAATTCCTCAATAAAAATGAATATAGTCTAGTTAATCAAGGTAATATGGTTTTAATAGTTTGTTTATTTAAATAGCTTCTCAGAAGATTGATTAATTCTCAGTAATCTAAATGTGAGTAATTGATATAAATTTTGAAGCTATTATTATATGGAAGAACAATTATATATTCCATCCAAGATTAACTATCGAAGAAAAATATATTTTTCTAGATATATGGTAAAATAGTGAAAAATCAAATTAAAAGACACAGTAGATAAAACAAGTGGTTCAGTCTCAAGCTGAGACCTAATACACTCCACTTAGTGATCATCATCCACCAAGTAATTTATATTTTTAAATGTGATCCACACCACAGATAGGGGTAAACAACACTACACAAGACTATCCAGGTCACATGACCTCTTAAACTATTCTTCATGGGTATAAACTACCAAGTCACACAATGACCACTTCCACACTTATCCATGGGAGTAAACAAATGTAAGAAGATATGAGTGGATGGATATCTTGTATCCTTTTGTTTAATACTGGAGACAGTGTGTGTTTTAATAAAAATATAAAAACACCAATCGAAAGATTAAAACATTAAAAAAACACACAAAATGATGACATCAAATTAAAAATTCTATAAGTGTAGCTCTATGTAGCTATAGAATTGTAAGATGAAGAAGATGAAAATATTGAGTCTTCTTGTGACAAACCGAGTATCGAATGTCTGGTGCTCTGGTTTCTATATCATTGAAGTAAGTTATGTATCTGGTGTTCTTATTTGAGTTGGTACTGTGAATATGTTTGAGGCTTTGATCTACGGTAGTTTAGCCTTTAGGGATCTAAAGTGCTTCATGTGTTCTGTAGTTGTATATTATTTCATGCATTCTCCTCTTATTTTTTTCAACTTCTTGTAGGGACACACTTTTCATTTTATTTAGTGGTGCATGTGTTGGAGATGATAGGATGCATGTATTCTCCACATTGTACCTTGTATTGTCATGTTACATGTATACAACGAAACATTAATTACATTAGTGCCATTAAATGACTCAAATATGACAGCTATAAACTAAATTTAAAATGACAATATAGATTAAATAATGATGTCACAATTTTTCTAGAAAAGGTATCACTTGGAAATGGTGTCACTGGGAAACAATGTCTTATACTTTTCCTTTGAACGGAGAGACAGTCACGGTGCCATAGGTGGGTTGAGATCTGGAACCAGTATCACATATGTGGTGTTAGGATCACAATATCTCAGGTAATGTTGTCTATTACTTTGTAAAAACTTTTAACGGTGTCTTGGTGATGGTAGTAAGGAACCAATGTCACATAATTTATGAAAGATGAAACTGAATATGGTGTCTGAGTCATGGTGTCAGGATTACGGTGTCTGGGGTATGGTGTCTAGGACTTTTCCATAATCCAGAACTGGGGCCCGACTTACGGTTTCCCAGACTTTTTCAAATATCTGTAAAACTATATTAAGAAATAATATTCATAGAATTAATTAGACATAAGAATTAATATAATAAACCATTATAGAACAAGATAAAATATAGTTTACAATGTCCAGACATGATTTATATGATTCTAAATCAGGATCTTGTGAAAGATTATACCATGAGCTGTAAACATTAAATCATTAGAATAAAAAACCATCTCTACACATGATTTGAGATAGATTAAATAAGGATTACAGGATTTGTGATATATTGGACATGATTTGTGATAATTAAAACATGATTAAAACTTGTTAAGTCCAATGATACTATAAGAAAATTTAGCTATATTATAGGAAAGATGGTGGCTAAGTTATTTACCCTTTCAATTACATATTCTATTTAGAGGAAAATTCCCCAATATTTGAAAAATGAAGTACTTTATTCACATATATTGTTAAATTTATTACGTCATTTCCCAATTTAGTGGGATTAGTTAATTAAAGTCTAATATTTTAAAAATGAATCTCCTTATAATGATGTTATTCCAATTTACTACTGATGATATTATCACAATAAAGTTAGAGTTTAAAATTTATTGTAAGAAATAGAAAGATATTAAATTGAAATTATGCAATGAATTCATTGATAAATCATTCACCACTCAATTATAGTATGATAAAGTACCAATAGGGATACTTATAGAGTAGTGGAATTTGTTTTTTGATATCTATATCTATGATAAGCACATGGTACTAAAAAATAAAATATGATATCAAAACATAATATATATATATGATTATAATAAGGAGATGAAATTTAAAAAAATACTATTAATTTATAGTTTATTTTTTAAGATTGTTTAATGAAAAAATTTATCAAGTAAAGATAAATCAATCATCCCCCACACTGTCAATTCAAATAGTTTTCCAAAAAATATATCAACTATGTTAATATTTTCAGTAGTTTAAATATTTTTAATATAAAATTATCTGTTTCGTGTATTAAATTGTTTTTTATATTTTTTTAATGTTGTTATGAATTTAGGGTACCTAATCTTCTGAACATAATTTTTGTTGGATGTTCATATGAAAGTTGATAGAAGATATGTGAATGATCTTACCAATGATGTTGGGATTTGGATTCCTTTTTCATTGTAATAAATTATTTCCATTTTTATTTTTTAAATATTTATTAGTTTAAATATGAAAATTATTTTATTTATAGGTAAAAATAAAATAACTATGGGATTCCAATCCTGCAAAGTCCTTGTAGACCTCCTAGGTTGATCCAGTTGGTCATGTTCTTCAGAAGGAGCATCTAGGTCGGATGCACGAGATGGGTTCAAGAACATAATCGTCTGAGGTCTTTGGAAGTTCATTGATATTGCAACAACATCTACTATAGGTTTCAGTTTATCCCTAAAATGATATGATCATATGTAGTTTATGGAAATTAAAATAACAATTCAGGAATTGAATAGCACAGTCTAGCAAGATGGGGATAATATACAAAGAGAGGATGTGATTGTTGAATCTCTACAAAGAGAATAATTTGATTTATTTTAGAAGTCAACTAGATGTGTCCCCTATTATATTGAATTTTTGGATTTTTTGAGTGAATAGTTAAATCACAAAACTTTATAATCATTTAACACACCATCTTTTATTTTTATATCTTTACATTTAAGAAAATAATGCTGCTTAATTTTTAAGAAAATTTCCATACAAGTTCCAGTAGCATGGAATAGAGATAAAGATAGAGGATGTGTCGATATTAGTTTATTGGTAAATTATTAGGGTTGAATTTGGAATCCGTGATGGTTATGTGTAATGATATTTTTATTGGTTTTATCTTCATTTTACTTCTCAATTTTTCTACTGTCTTTTTTCTCCATTCTCAACCCCTTGTGACCATGGTGGTTTAGCTGTTATCGAGGGTTCATTGAGTCTTTATATTTTTTATTTATTAGGTTTATAAATATTAATTCTCAAACTAATCTAGTGTTACTAATCATATAATTTTTTATTTCATCACTTTTATTTAGGTGTTTTTAAGAAACCATATTAATTTGAAATTCTATGGATGCTTTAGTTTTCAAAAACTAACCTTTTATTCAATATCAACTAATATATTCCAGTATTAATAAATTTAAATTTGTTTAAATTTTACAGATGTTGTACAATTATAACATAAATACATTTTCTATTGGTTTCTATTATTTAAACATCTACAATACTTTTATGTACAACCTATATGTTTGATAAAATTTCTAAGAGAATATTTATTAGGAATTTTTAATCAAAGCGATGTTTTTTTAATTTTATTTCAAAATGATTAAAAATAATATATTTTGTGTATTTAAGTGTTTTTCAATGATTGAAGGGATTTTTGGTTGGAATTTCATTATTATCAAACCCCAATGTATTTCTTTGTTATGTTCCCATTTTATAAAAATATTGATTTTTGTGTCATTTGGTATGTTTTTCTGATTTCTTATTCATATATAAGATATATTGGTCAAGCAAATGTTTATTATTTTTATTATTTAAAATATATTTCAAATTAATTTTTTATTTGAAAATAGGTTTTTGAAGAATGGTAACAAAATTTTCAAAATATTTTTTAAAGCTAAAGTCTTGTTCGACCACATGTACCTATGGATTTCAGATTATATGCTACACTTATAGACTGATCCCCATTGTATTATTATTTTATGAGTTGTACATACTGTGAAATGAAATTTATTACAATTTTACAATTATGTAAAATTAAATGGGGATTACTATCAAATGGTCAATGGAGGTGGATTGGAGAATATGATATAATGTTTTTATGTGTATTATGATATGAATTATGATACATTTACTCACATCCATTATCTAGTTTCATAGGAACCCTATGTATCTAGGTGGATGATCAATAAACAATTGTTATGGTATTCATGAAGAGTCTATGACTAGTATCCTATTGTGAATGACAAGATTAAGATATGGGGAGTGCTACCCAGTGAGGCTTGGTTAATGATTTATTAGAGTTTATTGGTTAGAAACATCATCTATATGTCATAAGATACTTCAATATGAGTATTTATATGATTGTCTCACAAGAACCTATGGTATTACCAATGATATATAAAATTTTGATATCTTTATTATTGTTGAATGTTGATTACTTCTTTGATTACATAAAATATATTATTATATTACTTGACAATGATTCTATTTATATTTAATATACTCTAACATTGATCAATTAAATTCCTTTATCAATGATATTTCTTCATTCACATTTGAAATTCAATATTCTATTTGTATCTTTTAACATTATTTCTTTACATATGTCATGTTTTCCTTAGTTTCTTACTTTTTTATATTTTGATGTCTTTTTTCATTTTGTATGGTTATTTTTCTCCAAATTTTTTTTCAATGGATTTTCATTTAAAATAAAAAAAATATTTGAAAAAAATTTATCTTTTTCTTTGGTTTCTCTTATTTATATACCCTTTGTGAATGTCTCTTAATATTTACTTTTTTGAAAGTTAGATATACAGAGATTTTAGTATGCCTATTTTCATTTCATCATATATATGAAATTTTTTTTGATATAGATATAATTCAAATATGTGGATTCACCATACATTGATTTTATCATAAAATTAATGATTTTACTTAAATATTGTTTTCTTTTCATTTTTGGGTCTGTAGTTTTTTTAGCATTAATTTTTTTAACACCACTATATAGAATAACTTTAAACTGACATTATATATATTCAATATTTTTTGTAACAGTTTATAAAACCACTATATTATTAAATATAGTGATGGATTAAACCACCACTAACTCCTAGAGAGTTTTTGATGGGAAAAAACACCTCTAAAATGACAGAACCACTGAATAAATTCTCAATGACAGATCTCGTAAGCCGTCACTAAATGGGTGAAACCAATAAAAGTTGGATACTAATTCAAAAATTAGTGGTGGTTTTAAAGAACCATTAGGGAAAAATTAATATGAAATTGAAACCACCACAAAATGAAAAAGTAACCCCTATTATTCCCATTTCTTGATGTAGTGTTTGAGGCATCAAAAGAAATTAAAAAACCCAATCTGATATACCCATGAATAGATAAATGAAAAATATTGAAATGTAAATTTTAAAATCCAAAAAATTGCATACCTATACACTGAATATATAAATTCATTATCTTCTTCCATCACCTAATGAGTTTGACGAATATCACACAAGTGGTATCCAAATAACTCACTCTGTCAGAGGTATCTAATGATTGAAAAGATTTAATCATAACATGAGTGATATGTTTCCTTGCCTATGATATGCTAGTAACTCACTTGAAAAAATAAAAAGGATGAAGAGAGCTTTAGGATGATGGAAATTTGGCTAAGGCACACACATTTTCATTGTATGGTAGTGGGATTTATAAATCCATTAAGGATTATCCTAGAGTAATGTATCTTTTAATCATATGTTATAATTCACGAGTAAAATATTCATACAAATCATGAATATAATACATGAATATATCAAATTCCCCATCTATTTGGAATTATAGAATAGATATTTAGTGATAGAAAAAATGTAGGTATACTTTGAATGGTAACAATTATCATTATGAAACCCAAATAATTGAAAAAAGTGGTATTTAACTTATTATATAGAAACTATTACACTATAATTTTCATTGGAACTCGAATCAAAAGACCATTACGATATATTTCATCCATAATTTATGATTGAGAATGAAATTTCAGGTTTATCATGCTTTATGGAATCCCATTATATCAAATAGGATATATTCATTTGTAAAATATGCATAAATGGATTTAAGGAATATTTCCTTAATAAAAAACCCTATAAAAACAATAATTTATTCCAATTCTGATACAACCTCACACTTGATGCCTTGATTCATAAAATAAAATTTTCAGGGAAGTATAAACTCACATTGAGAACCTACCATTGAGGGAGTTTAGGATAGAGTTTGAGATCTTATATTTAGTTTAGAAAAATAGAGGTTGGTTTCTTGTCACAAAATTCTTGATTTTATTGAGATTATTTATTTCATGAGTCTAGCCTTTACATAAAATGGTATTTAATAACTTATTACATAGATGTAGTTGGATATGTATAAAAATATTTGGATTATATTTCCTAGCGAAAAACACACACATTGAGTTGTGTAAAGAGTTGAAAATTTATATGATTTGAACATCTTTATTTGTGGAATAGAATATTAATTCATAAACTAAATTATAAGAGTCATACACACGTATTAAAATATTCCATTTGATAATAAATATTTCATGAGATGATATCATTGTAAAATCAACAAATTAACCAAGTATAACGTGGAAGCATGAAAATTAGGAAATTTAAATTTTCAACATCGAATCTATCTTAAGATAATTGATTCAGTTTGGAAATACCTGATTTTTGATAATTATTTCATTATATTCCTTTTGTGTATGAAAATGAAATAAAAAGAGTAACTAAGTGGAATTAATCAATCTAGGCGGTGTCATATCATCTCAAGATCACTATATGATAAAATAATCAAACTAGATTCCCTATAGATTATAAATATGTGTACCAAAAACCCTTAGACAACATAATTTTATTCATGAATGCTATCTTGAATGATAAAGATGATTCTTGTGTGATCGCTGAATGATCGATCAACTGATTCCCAAAATTGGTTGGTATATTATTTAGCATTACATTAGATTCTCTCTCTATAAGCTACAAAGAATAAATAAGAGGAGAAAAATTATAAAAATACATAAACATGGGTGGACTCACTATTTTTGGTTCAAAATGAGATGAAATAGTTAAGTTTAACCATCCAGAATTGCACTTAATCCTTTTGATAAGTTAAAACTCTTAAATTCACCATATAGGTCATGAATGAAAAAGTAAATGTGTGATGCATGTCAATAATATTTCACCACTGAATTGTGAAATTTTTAAGTCCCACATGATGAACTATGAGCCATTAAATCAACTTATTGCCCTAAAAATTATTTAATAAACCTTAAATGTGCAACTTTACATTGAAAGTTAATATTTTCAAAATTTCAATTTTATAATTAAATAAATTGTAAATACCTTGAGAAAGAAATTAAATTATCATTGTTCTAAATTGTTAGAATATAATTTATTTAATTTACTTGCGATTGATCACTAAAATAT
Organism: Viscum album; assembly: GCA_963277665.1. Lineage (NCBI taxonomy): Eukaryota > Viridiplantae > Streptophyta > Magnoliopsida > Santalales > Viscaceae > Viscum > Viscum album. Next base: position 334,035,983 of record OY728122.1, read on the forward strand.
TGAATAGTACACACATGAGGAGCACTTCATCCTAAACTCCAATTCATCTAAATTGGTGGAAATTTTGAATAAAAATTGTGTGTGGGCCTCTAATACTGTATCTCAATACCTGTTATTCATAATCACAAGCATAGTGCTATATCTAGAAACACATCATGAAATCTAAAGAGACAGGTACATGTCATTGGTATGACAACCTACATTGAATGCATATTGTGTAATATAATATCTTTTTCTGGACATGTCACTAAGAAAGATGCCTACTTTGGGTCATTACCCATTATGATTTACTGATCCTTTTTTGATTCTATGAAATGAACTAGTCGATTAACTACCACAACCATGAATTTAATAATATAGTTCCATTCTAATCCAAGGGTCCAATATATCTATTTCCATTCACAATGAAGGGAAAAATAATTTATTTTCTTATTCAATTAATTTCATATCACTTATGAGGTACCCAATATATGATACCAAGCTGAGAGCATATGTAATCACAATTTTCATCCATGAATAAAAGTATTTTATTCATGATATTCACAAATAATTATCTCTATTATAAGGACTAATGAACACATCCATAAATAGGAATATCCATTGACATATATAACATCTTGCATAAAATGAAGTCATCAAGACCACATGATATGCATTTAATAATATATTTATGCAATTTTCAGTTTCACATTAAAGTAAGGAACTACTATAACTATTTTATGTGATAAATTCTATATTAATATCATGAAAGTAATGTTATGTATAAGAATAATCATCTTGTAATAAGATATAAATATTTATGGATTTGAATATTTTGGTAAGAAAAAGTTAATATTCAGTTGGTTTTAGGGAACCGATTCCAAAATTTAATATACTTAGGATGTATATAAACATAGAGAGGCTAAGAAAACCATTCAAATAATAAGTATAATATTCCATCCAAAGTGAACACATTTCAAAACCTCGATATTAAAAGAACTTATACTATTCCAAATAAGGGTTCCCATGGATTCACTGTAAGGGAAAAAGGGTTTCCTGATTGTTTAAACCACCACTAAATGATGAATGATGTTTTTTAAAAGGGCCTCTTATTTTCATTTTGGGAATCCTTTCACGATTACTTTTTCTATAATGGTGAAATATTATTGACATGCATCGGGATAATATATATAAATATATAAAAATATAGATATGTATACATAAGTATACATAAATGAACAAAAAACAATTATAAATATCTATAAATATATATAATTATAAATAAATTTACACACAAACACAATCATATATATAAATACAAAAACACACATGCATATATATATATATAGGTATAATTGTATATAATAAAATATAAATATAAATACAAATAAATAAATAAATAAATATGTTGATATATGTATATAAACACATATAAATATACATAATTAGAAATATATATATATATATACTTATAAATATATATACCCACATAATATATATATATATATAAATATTGGAAATATATATATATATATATGTATAATAATTAATAATTGGTAAATTAATAATAAATATTCATTTATTACTAACCATTTTTAATAATTCATATATCTATATAATAAATAAAAATTAGAAATAAAAAATCAAACATAATAATAAATAATTACTAATAAATAATTATATATCATAAAATTAAAAAACATTATTAATTTAAAAAAAATAAAAAATAAAAACTACTGCTAAATATTTTACGGGGGATTAAACCACTATGAAATTAACTATAGCTAAATGATGATGTTTTTTTAATAAAACCTCGTAAATTTATAGTATTCTTCTAAAACCACTACAAAATAAATAAAAAATAGGCATTTAACAGCAGTTTTGAGGACTACTGATAAAAAATCGATGCTAACAACCATTTTTTTAGTGGTTATCTTTTGATAGACTTGGTGCAAATTAATGTGACTAAGAATTAACAAAGTCATATTGTGTAATTTTGGATACATTTAGCTGGGAAATTCTATGAGATTAGATTCCCGAGGAACAATTCAGTGTTTCTATATGATTAATTGTGATAAAATGATTTTCACTCAATTATTTAAGAGTAATATGTTATATGATTGAAACAATGACCAATCTAAAAACTAACTCATGAGATTAAAACCAAAGTGAACTCATTACATTGTGAAATATGGATATTTTCCTATTAAAGGTAATGATTTATTCAACCATCATAATTGTGGGAGTATATTAATTGAAACTTTTTAAAGAAAAGACATAAAACATGATACTCACCCATAGACATCTCATTGTTGTCGATCATAACATGAATCATCATATTCATTTCAGATTATTTATAGGTAATAAATATTATTAAATTCATAATAGGAATTTAAGGATGAGATGTTCTCCCAATGAGAAGCATTTTGTTCATTTTGATGTGAATATTATGTTAATAATTATTTAATTTCGAGTCATGGGTATTTGATATTGGGTGTGAATCAAATATTTGGGGAGAAAAAAATAGGAACAAAGAAGGAGATAAATATTCTATCTGTATGTATATTTTTATATTGGGAATGTATTGAAGGTCAAAACATATGATATTAGTCTCTCTTGTATATTTGTTTTGTAATTGGAAAAATATTATAATATTATATCCATAAATAAAAAAATTATTTCAATATATATATATATATATATATTTAAAAATAATGGATTTTAATCCATTATTAAAAACATAAGTTTTTTTTACTATATATATGAATTAAATGTTCTAGAGTATTTAATATATAGTGTATGTTTTATATATTTTAGGCATGGATAATCATGTCTATAACATTCAAGATAAGAAGTCCAATACTGATTACAATACCAATTAGCATTGGAATTGTCAATTATCATTAGTATTGTCACCTTAGGAAATTAAATGAGGAACATATCAAAAGAATTTATAGAGATGGATTTTTGGACTCATTTTATTATGAGTAATTTGAGAATTGAATTTATTATTTATTAAAAACATTAAATAATTAGCATTTTTAATGGAAATGGTGAGAGGGACAGTGGAATATTGGATCCTATACATAATTATGCATGTTGACCAATGCATATTCAAGGATGTGGTGGGAATAAGTACCTCATAAGATATACAAATGATTTAAATTATTATTTTTATGTATTTCATAATATTTGAAACCATTGAAAAGTTCATTGTGTTATGAGATTAGGTGCACAGTAAACTAAGAAAAGGTTTTATGATTCTCTTTTTAGACTAGGACTATGAATAATTGATCTAGGTTTGTATAAATCTTTTATGATATTGTTTATTTTTTTCACAGCTAACTACTCATAGAAAGATGTAGTGGAATAGTGTGTTTGATAGGATAAATCATACCTTATTAGACATGGTTCATTTTATAATAAATTCGTTTGACCTTCCAATATCATTTTTGGAACATGTTATACAAATTGATGTATTCATGCATAACCGTTTACCATCTAGAATACTAATAAAAGAACCATATGTGACATGGACTGTGAAAAATCATAATTTTTTATATATGAGGATTCAGGGTGGTAATGAATTCATAAGCCATTTGAATTTTGATAAAATTGACACTACATCAGAATAATGTTTATTTATTGGTTATTCTATAAAAACAAAGGGATATTATTTCTATAATCCTATCATGTACAAATTTTGTGTACCTTGATTTTCTACATTTCTTGAGAATGAATATAGAAATTATTATTAAAATGAGAAGGATATTTAACTTAGAGGAGTTCAATATAAAAAATATTTTTTTTCTTCTGTAGGAAAATTATTTGGTTTTATATGGGTTTATGTAAATACAATTGACTCAAGAAATTCAAGAACCTTAAGAGTCTGACATGATTTATCAAGAACCCAAGAGATACCAATTTGTTATATGGAAAATAATGATTATTTAATTTTTATATATGATGAACCTAATACATAATAGGAGATTATTTATAGTAAGGATTATTAGTCATTGTTAAATATTAAAGAATCTAAAAGGGACCCTATGTACACGAACAATATTTGAAACTTCAGGGATTCACCTAAAGGGGTGGGACCCTTGAGGTACATGTTGGTTTTTGAAATGAAAAATAAAATGTATTATTGAGTGTATCCCTATAATTCATTATTTGTGAAAAAATGATTATGAAAATATTCATGGTATTGACTATGAAGAAACCTTCTCATCGTTCAATGATAAAGTCTATTCATATAATGTTATTAATTGAAGGTCACTATGATTGTGGGATATATCAAATGAATGTAATTATTTTAATTTATGGTAATTTTGGTAGGATATGCACATTATATATCCCAAAGGTTTACCAAATGAATTGGATAAGGTTTGAATATTACAAAATTCCATTTTGCGATTAAACCAATATTCTCGAATTTGAAACATTGAGTTTGAAAATTCAATAAAAGTGTTATATTTCATTAATAAAATATATGGTTGTTTTTAGGAAATTGTGATGTCGAGAGTGATGTTTCTTTGTTTTATATGTGGATTAAATAAAAATTATTTGGAAATATTATCCTGATTAGACATTCTTTAACGATTTGGTTGGGAAATTTCTTTTTTATGAAAACATAGTTGATGAAGCCTAAATATTTGGTATGGATATATATAGAGATATATTTAAGAATTTTCTTGGACTGGGTCTGGAAATATATATTGGGAAACTTTTAAATCGTTTTAGTAAGGAGAACTCCAAGAAGGGGTCTCTATTGTTGGTGTATTACATGAATATTGTGATGATTCAATGTCCTTCTAAAGAGTTATAATTGATGGATAGAATTCCTTAAACATCTATTATATGATCTATCAAGTATTCCATATGTTTCACTGAACCTGATATCACTTATTATTTATTCTTAAAAAGTAGGTAATATTAGAATCTTTATAAAATACATTGGATTTCTACAAATAAAATCCTTATATAAAAATAAATAATTAAGGATACAATATTTATTTATACATAACAAGTAGATACATGTCCAATCCTGATTCAATATTAATATAAATATTTATAAAGGATTGATAATATATTTATACATCAACTGTTGGATATATTATGTATTCTATGTTATGTACTCAACTTGATGTCACTAATTATTTGATCATAATAAGTAAATACCAATATAATAAAAATTAAATTCCTTAGATTTGTATTGATAAAATACCTAAATAATTAATATGAAGGATATGTTCTTATAAATTGGAGGTAGTATATGATCATTTCAAGGGGTTACATCAATGATAATTAACAAACCAATAAAGATGATAAATGGTATCAATATCGATTCATATTTTTCCTCAACAATGGATCTTTTAGGGGGAAGTGTCTAAAAAAGTAACCATGGATGTCTTGTAAATAGTGGTTGTGTACATCAATACATCATATGCCATAAAAGAAGATATTTTAATCATGAATTTTATTATTAAATTTGGGCTGTTCTGAGAAATGGAATAGACATTGAGATTTACTATATCAATGATGGTTCTATTTCTCAATCCAAGGAACCTAAAAACACATCCTTTGAAAATATCATATCATTCAATAAATATTTGATAGGGGTGATGCAGAGATATGTTTGGGTGATATAAAATAAAATTTAGTATATATTTTAATGACCATTATTATAAGAAACGAATTTGGGTAATGTTGAATATCTTGGAATTTGATATATCATATATTTGATGTAATTTTTTTAAAATGCATCATGGTTTTATGATAAAGAAAATATTTTATGTAGAATGATCCAATAAGGAAACAACTATATTTTTGATACAGTGATCATGCCACCTCATGCCCATATACAATGGTCGAGGGGATAGTGAATATCATTAAGTTAGAATATATCAAAATATGATAGGGTTTATCTAAACAAATAGTGCCAATATCTACCAAAATATAGAGGGAAAATATAATAGAATGGGATCCCAAGGTTATTGGGAACAATTTAACTTTTATGGGGATTATATGGATAAGTAAAAGGAAAGAGTCTAGTTAGAGGAATTTAATCAGAAGAAAGAAGGCTCAATGGTGGTGAATCTATCCTACCGTGTGGCCACCACATATTGGGATGAGGCTACAAAAAACCTCGGATAAGATAGGCGTAATGGATGAAATAAACGAGAATACAATGGAGCTATGTATCCATTCGGAGGATGAAATGGTTAAGGATATTCTTTTGATTAATTTCTCACAAGACTAGGATGATAGGATGATGTAATTGTTGACACTTGTGGATAGTAATCATGATTCGAGTGCATGGATTAATGAGAAATATCTCATAATAATAATAGGCTTTAGTAAAGGGAAGATTAAAATAGAAAAGTACATTAAGTCCTGGGACATGATGTCATATCACTTTGATGACCTATAATGGATGATTTAGAAACATAGGTAACTGATATCGCATGGAAATTGTTTAGGGAGAATTTTTCTAATAGGCTTAATTTATTTTTCAATGATTTTGGGTTTTCTTATGCTGTTTTTCTTTTTGGGGGAACCTATGTGGTTTCTCATTTTTTTCCTATTTGTTTTATATTAAAAAATAAAATTACTTGCCAATAATAAATCAGTACCTAATAAATAACCAACAAGAATATGAATAAATACATTTAACTCATACTAAGATCCATAATGAAATGAAAAATGGATATGCCAATAAACATAGAGGAAAATATAAGTGTCTAAAAAAACCAAACAAAAAATCTAAAAGAATATGAGGGGAATTGGATCTCTATAATTAATTATCATCAGACATGAATTTCTCTCACTAAAATTACCTTTGAGTTCCATTAAGCTCTTACACCACTTACAATATGTCCACTAAGGATACCACTGAACTGTTCGTTGTTTGTGTAAGACAGAAAATGTGCTAGTTAAATGCTCATACATGGTTGAGTGTATACATACCTAGTATGACACCTCAAAAATGAAAAATTAGTAAACAAATTCACTTTCAACATTGAACCACCAACATAATGAGTATCCCACTAAATGTATAATAATGAACAAATAATACCAAAAATTCATTTAGAGAACCCATGACAGTGAGTCCCACTCATCAACAACCCAAATTATCAAATAAATCTATCACCCTAAGAAACCCATGAATATAAACTACCTATATAATAAAATCTGATGTTATTTCACTAACTGAATTAGGGGACCAATTCCTTTCCATGGAATATATCAATTGATGGATTTTCAAACCCCAGATGTATGACTTTCTCCTCACCAAAAAAGGCATTTAAACAAGGGAGTACCTTATTACATAAATTGAGGACCTGTTCCCTAATGATTCATGGAACATTGATTGGGGGATTATCTAACTCTATTGAACTTATGGATGACCCTTACATGGTTGGGTGAAAGGGAGTACTAAATGAAACCCCAAAATATAGAGGAATGAGAACCTATAAAAACTGGATAGTTCAATCTATAAAACCATATATGGGCCCCAATATTTGTAATTTACGTGAATCCAGGGGATTATTGTACCTCGATGCACTCTATACTCAACACACTTGATCCTGATCATCATATCTACGAATATAATCATACCAAACTACTTTAAAATCCTTATATATCACCTTTAATGTTGAAAATAATTTAACATCGTAATCTATGTGGTAAAAAATTAAGACTGGATATATCATTACCATTATATATTACATGGATGAAAACATATGTAAAACACTTCAAAAGGATTTCATTTGGTTATTTCTCTATATGATTTACATAGTCATGATGTGATACATACTGTAACTCGGACATACTTGGGTCATTGGTTTTGGGGAACAAAGAAACTCCAAACACTGAAAAAGGTGTCTACATTTTCCATATCAATTAAATAATCATAAAATTTATTGGACATACATCACCTCAATGTTTCATCTAAAATAACATCTCCATAGTACACCATATATGATATTAACTCAGAACTGAAGTATTCTATGTAAGGCCAACTCCAAAACCATCAAAATATCCCTACAAAAACCCAAAATTTTATCAATGAAATTTTCATCCTTATAAATATGATAAATAATATAAATCACATAAAAATCAAATAAAGAAAATAACAAAAAAAATTAAATTGAACAATGAATGAAATAAGTTGTATTTATAGATATTAAGGAACCAAAACTGATGAAATAATAACACGACCTTCACAATAGTAATATGAACATTAAGAATAGTAACCCTCCTAATAGAATTGTGACCCCACCTATGAAAGTATAAATAAAATTTACCAATCTTATAATGTAAAATATGATATATATTTCATGGAATAAGAAAATAAATTTATAAAAAATGATAAATTAATTCTTCAATTTTTTTTGAAACAAAAATGCTTTTTTATAATTTTATAATTAATATATTTATCTAATATAAAATCAATTTTCATTAAATATATTATTAAATTAATATCTTTATTTCATATTATTATAATATAAACTACGATCCCATAATTAATTTTTCAAAGTGTCATAAAATATGTTATAATTTTTAAAATTGGTATTTTACAAACAAATGATGAATTTAATTAAAAAATAAATTTCTAATATTTAGTAAAATAGATTCATAAAATAGAGTCAATTTTTCAACTATCCACATTGAAAAATGGTTTGGGTAAATTTTTGTTGTTTTTTTAAAATAGTTGGATTGTTGGTGAATAGGGAAATATAGTAATTTTTAGTATAAGTTAAAAACATGATTTATTGAGTCACAGATGTTGTATAGTTGAAGTAAGAAACATTGGTTGAATTAATATGAAATATTTACTTTATTTATTTCAAAAATTCAACACTATTTATAGTCTTGAGTGAATATAATAAACAAATAAATAAAATAATAAAAAATGCATCTCTTCCCCTATAAATACCACCCCACACCACCCATTATCCTTACACCTCCAATACCTTGAGTCCTATAAAAATTATTGCCAATAATATCACAAGACCCTATCTTCTTTTCTAAGAGCCATTGGTCTCAAAAAAATACCAAACCAAATTTTCCTAAGGAAGTCCTCAAGGAGAATAATTTCAACAGGTAAAATCCTCTTCATTTTTCTTTTAATTTATTTTCAATTTATTTTATTTTCTTATCCTATACTCACAAACCTATCCAAAATTTAAATTTAAAGTAAAATATATTTAATATACTACAATTATATTATATTATTGGTATATCCATCATAAATTCTCTTTTATTCCTTTTTTTTTTCTAAAAATGAATACATCGTTTGTGATATGTGGATTTTTTACCTTTAAAGACAATGAGTTTTCATTTCACATTACTGCCTTCATGGATGGACATAAAACTATTATTTTGGTTTAAATAGATTATATAATTTAGTATATAACCTATTTTATGTTCTATAAATAACATATATACGTAATATAAAATAATGGAACATAACTAGTTCGTGATGATCTAAAAACTGTCAAAATAATCCAAATGGATTTCATTAACATTTTATCTAATGAATCATCTTTATATATGGGAAAAAAATTTAAGACAATTTAATATTATTTTAGTTCATTAATAACATATAATTTCAATTCCGTATAACTTTTTCCATTTTACATGATCTTTCATACATGTATACACGTAAACCAATCATGAAAAACAGGGAAACAAACACTTTCAAACGACAAAATTGGATCTTATAACTCATAATAAAGGCCATAAATGAACATGATATAATTATACAAAATGAAATAAATTTATACAAGGTTTTGAATTAAATTATTAATTAATCAAATTACATTATCCCAGACATTATGTTCAAGTGAAGAACAGTTTCTGACATAAGGTAAGAAATTTTCTCGAAACCTTCATTTTTTTGAGTTATTATTTGTCTCTATTTACCAAAATTTTATAATTAATTAATTATTATTTACTAATTATAAATTTTTTATTTATGTTCCAATCATATGTTCCTATCCCAATTATTCTTTCTTTGATGGTAAATACATGTTTTATAAGGTCCCTTTCCTAATTCCTCTCGATAAGCAACCCTGATTAAAGTGAAATTTCTGATTTCAAACCCATTTTCATGTAAAATACATAACCTATTTTAATCCACCAATATTTTTATAATAAGGAAATTTTTATCATGAAAAACTATATATGTTAATATCTGATTTTATGCAAACAATTGTTCCTTTTCCCTACTAAAGACTATTTCATATTTTCTTTCAAACTACACTAATGTGGATCATTTATAAAGATTATTTAATAATATTTTTATATGTTTTCAATACAGTTGAAAAAATTTATCATCATATATGCCTAATTTCCATTGTTAATGTCCAGGTATGTTTTAAATTAATTATTTTATTGACATATTTTTGATATGTCCATTGTTTATGCTTTATGAGGTGGTTATGACAACCATTTATTTCCATGGGTAACCCTTATGTTTATCCCATACATTTGATTCTTCATGTGTCACACATTTGAATGAACATGTTATGATGTGTGGACCCAGATAGTTCTCTAATTCATTGGGTAATGATTATTCCCATGATATGTCAATTTAGTATAAAGAGTAGACATGATTCTTTTATGGGACTTCATCCTCCATGTGATGTGGTCTTAGAAGTTGGCATTGAATAATGATCCACCATGTGAAATGGTCTTCGTAGTTATCTATGACACATGATTATGTCATATTGTATGTTTTTTCCACATTCCTATGGTTCCATGACTACATGATTCCATTTTAAACATGTTATCCTTCCTTATGTTTATTCATGTTTGATTCCATTTTTTCATCATGTTATTACTTCTAACCCATGTACTATGATTTCTCTATATCTATTCTCTTACTATGATTTTTAGATCATAATTTTTTCATGTATTCACTAGGTTATCCAATGTAGATTTAAGAGCTAAATCAAAGTTAGGATCTATTTTTAATGATTATATTAAATATATTTTTATTTTGGTGCCATGTTTTCTTAATATGTATCTAATATTCTAAAGACACTAGAATTTATGATCCTTGGTTTGTATTTGATAGTTAATTTTTCGTAAATTCATGCAATAATATGTGTAAAGGGCTAAGAACATTATAGTTGGTATCAAAGCACAATCTAATTATTTTAGAAGATTAGGACTAGAATTTTTTTAATAACCCTAGAGATAATTATATGACTATGGATAAACTAGATTGAATCATAAGGAATAAAATTTTAGGATATACTTTTAATTTATAATGTTTCTCCTTCTATGATCAATTTACATTTTTATATGATTAATATCTAAGTGTTCAATCCCTAATAATTTTAATTTCTTTTATTATTTAATGGTGGGAAATAGAATATCCCACCAATGTATAATTTTTATTTTCTAACAATTTCAAGGGTTAAGTGATAACCTTAACAACATAACCAGACCAAACAACCAAATAAACACAAAACTTGTTAAAGAAGAGTTTATTCTAGTTGGAATGAAGGTCCCTAAGCAATTTACAAGGAAAGGAACTTACCTGGATATCTAGATCATCCTTTAAAATATATTTATATTTATTTTCTAGATTATCACATAATTTCATGTCTTCCTCTTTGTTAATATTTCCCATGTTGAAGCCTCAAATTAAAATGAGACCTTACTTATCAATCAACTCACTTTGCTCTAGGGTAGTGTCCACTATGAACAATCTTTCCATCATTTGTTTAGGCTCTTCCTTAGATTCCTTAATCATCGAAATTTACTCCAACATTTCTTCACTCGAGTGCGTAATCAGCACTATATTCAGATTCAGAACTTTAGTTTTCTCCTATTGAGGTCCATTGGTAGACCCAAACTCATGCTCCTAACCAGGGGGTGTGTAGCCTTCTTCTATAGACCCACATACTTTATTTGTATTATTATCAATCGATGATAATCTTCAGTCTTCTTGACTGCATCCCCTTGGGGAGTTGACACGACATCCAAGGTAAACTCATCCTGAGTAGCCTCCATGTGCTCTAGGGTCTCGATGTCTCCTACATGTTTATTCTCCTCACAACCTTTTACTATTTAGGGCTTCTGTTAATTGGACATTCAAAATTTTTTTGATGACCTACTCTCTATTTGAAAATTAGGTAATAGTAGTGTTTACAAACATTTAATTTCTTCTTCTTAGTGATAATGCAGCTCTTGGGGTCTCTATTTTCTTTATTACCATTTATCCTCCCTGGAATTTGCAAGACTTTCGTACATTCCTTTTACAATTTCATCTAAGGGTTATCCTTTATCACACTCTACTTATTAGGAACAATTTTTGTTGCATTCATCCCCTCCATCAGCACCCATCCTATAAAAATGGTTGTTCCAATTGAGACAGGCCAGAGTCTTTACTTGATTGAACCCATGTTCAATATTCATATGATTTCATGAAACATGACTTGGATCCTCCCACTATTGACCATCCTTGGAACTATCCCCTCCAAACAATTGAATCACCCCTTTATGAGTGTTACTACTACCTACATGCACAACCATAGAAAAGGAGTAGGAATTCAGTAACACTGCACACATAGCATATATTACATAATCTCCAACTATGTCCACTAGATACAGTTCATCAGCTTTGTGCATATCTATAGTAACATCCACCATTGTACTAGTATTTTCAACCTCTGTAACCCTAGTTTCACTAGTGGTACCTTCTTGATCTTGTCTAATCCTATTAAAAACTCTTGTTAAACATATATTATGAGGTAACACCTTAGCCTCCATTAGATTAAATACTTCCTCCAAACTCATAACACCAACAGACTTTCTGACACCATGAAAAAATCCTTCACAACTATAAAATGTCAATTAAAGACTACATCTAGGACCAATGATGACCCAAAATGAAACATAGTGTTGTTCCTAAGAACCAAATTAATCGATCTATTGATTCCACTCTCTCTACAGCCGTCTGAGAATGACTCTCTTATAGTATATTAGATAGAATGGTAGTCTGAGTCTCCATAATCACAACTTTCCTACAACTAGATACAACATAACCGAGGCTTCTATAAGACAAGCAGAAGAGAACCCATAATTCAATGGACAACTTCTAATTTCACCTCAACTCACCTTCAATATCAATGTCAGTGGTATCCATCAATTTCATGGAGATGTTTACTTCAACACATATCCTCATAGCAATTATATGACAAATATATAATGTAAGAATGTCCGAACATAGGAACTAGCAAACTAAATTTCCAATCATATGAAGAATCACCGGATTATGAAATGGTAGGGGGAGAGAAGAAATTGATATTCATATCTATGTTATTGGGGGTCTCACTTCAAGTAGAAATTGAACGACCACTGAACATGAGAGAAGTGCATACACAAAACAACCCTTCGAGTATTCTCCCAAGTAGAGATCATGTCTTCTTCCAATAAAAATCAAACCAAGAAATTCCTCACATATACAAGTACTATCGTTGCCCTGTCTTGTAGATTCCACATAAAAAAAATTAGATGATCAAATTCATTTATGTAGGGTTGTCTTTTGCTGAATTGGGCCACTAGTTCCTGATCCATCAAGGCAGAAACCGTTGTATGCTTCAGGGTGAAATCAGAATTGTAAGGACTCCATTAACATTGGATTTATGTTTAAGGAAAACAATAATATCCAAGATATAAATATAGAAGAAGGATCTATAAAAGGAGTGAAGATAAGAAGATTAAAATGTGAGGGAAGAGATGAAGAAAACTCCCCCTATGGCCGGGAAGGGATGAGGGGGGGGGGGGAGGCGGCAATGAATCCATCATCTATGTCCTCCAAAAAGGGAGAGGAAAATCACCAATCTTGTTTACCATACCCAAACTTGGGTGTAGAACAATAATTAAGACTATTAAAAAAGTTTGTAAGCACACTAAATAAATATCAATAATAGGATGTAAAATAGAATAACCCTTGCCAGCAATCAATGTGATAGGAAATATGATGATTTACCTAATGAAATACCAAATCTGATTGGAACAAGAGATCAATAATTCATGACAATAATTTCTCAACTATATCATGTTATGAATAATAATTTGAATCATGTGGATCACTATCCATCTATAAAGAAAGATAATGTTGCGGTAGAATTATTTATAAGATAAATTCCTCCCTTGTTTTTTGTATATTCTATCCCTCTCACTATAGATTATTATATTTACTTTATTGAGAAGATATTCTCTTTCCCATAGTGCTCATAAGAAGAGAATGTTGTGTTGTTAGTCTATCTTTTTTATGGGGAAGCTGATCAGTGGTGGACATTGATCGATAACATGATGTTAAAGAAAGAAATTAATTCCATGGAATGGGTTGATTACATGAAAATATTTTTCAATAAATATTTTCCCCAAACAATTCATCTTTATATGGAGAGGGAGTTCCTCTATGTGAAGAAAAATTAATATGAGTCTATTAGGGAAAATAAAGAATACATCACAAGACATGCATGATATGCCTCCTTATTTATCAAAAACACTAAAATCAAGGTGGATCATATATTTAGTAAGATAAATCTGAGTCTATGAAATTAATTGGTTATTTGAGACTTTTATTTCTGTAAGGGTATTTTCTCTTGTTCCTGTAAGGTTGAAATAGAGATCAAAGAATCCTATTTGCCTCATGGATCTGAAGATAAAATGTTGAAAATGGAGTTTAATATGAGAAGATCAATAAATAAATACCATGATGGAAAGAAAAAAAATATCCCACATGTTAGTGTTTAGGGAAGAATGATCCTATGAACTATCTAAAGGAACAGGAGAAGATTTAAATGCTGAATATAGGACCATCTAAAAAATAATTTCCAAAGGGATATAAAGAAGCTGAAAAATTTGGAAGAAGATAGGAAGGTTTTGATCAACAATCATTGTAACATCCCAGGAAAGTAATGAATAATAGATATTTTTATCTATGTCTATTAATGATTAAGATAGTGTTATAGAGGCTTAAAATGAAAATAAATACAATCTTATGCATGGAATACACTAATATTCTTAAAAGATTGTTTTACTGCCTTTTGATGGCAAACCATTTTTGAATCTATATTTTGACAATTTTATAAACTATGTTTGTCAAAATAAACTTATCCTTTATGATTGGGACATCAAAATTTACCTTATGTGAATTTTTGCTATTTTTCTGACAACGTTCATTTTTTAATGAATAGTGAAAAATACTGCATTTTACATCAAAACTGCATTTTAATCTAATTTATTTATATCATTAGATGATGTTTTGAGTTGGTTTTGAAGTGAAATTAGAATATATTTTTACCATTTTATCCAATGGTGGTCATTGGAATCAATTTCACTTTGAAATTAGACTTAAACTGGTGTCAATCTTTTGATACTTATTGTTTTGTAAAAACACGCTATTTGCTCTGGCAGTGGGAATTAATTATTAAATTAATTAATGTGACTTTTATGATTTGAATTTTGTAAAATAGACTTCATTTTTGAATTCGGAATATCAAATATAGCTTAGGGTGAATTTTTGGTAATTTTCTGAAAAACTTCAATTTTTGATGAATAGTGAAACCACTAAGTGGTAATCAAGCAAACTGATTTTTCAGTAAAATGAAAGTTTACCACTAATGTGTATCGAATTTTGAAAATCTGACATACATGGTTGTCATTAAGAAGTAAAATGTGGTTCAATGGAATTAAAATATTTTTTTGGTGAATAGTAACTTATTATGTTTTTAATCGCGATTAGTGGTAATTAGTGTAGTTTAAGGTATAAATAATGCTTTAATAATATGAAATGACCTAGAGACATGTACCAAACTTATTGGTTGTGTCATGGCCGACCAAGAAAATCCATGGGTCAACTTGGGGACCCCATGGAGACATTTTGGTTGGAAAATGACATAAATAACTTTTTATTTAATGTAAAAGTAAAAATGACACAAACATAATATGTTTTACGAAAACAATTTTTACAAGGGGTTATAAAGATCATATATTTTATTATAAATAGTCATTGGAAAGATAGAAAGATTTCATACATCATAGTATTTTTTTTTATGATTTTTAGAAATTATATAAATTAAATTATTTATGACATAATAATGATGCAGCGATGAAATCATTATTTGATGATTTAAATAAAATGGAAAGACAATGTAAAATCTATGAACTACACATGGCCAAAACCAATTGGATGAGTGGATATCGAACCCTTATCACCTTATCCACGAATTATATCAATATGGGACCTTTTAAAACCGAAACACATTTTCAAATAAAGTAATATTTCTTTACATTCCAAAAGTGCCCCTCCTCTCCTCTTATAAAAGGCCCCCACCTCTAACTCATTTCACACACTCCTCAAGCCTTTGGCTCGGCCAAACCCTACCTATTTACTCTCTCCACATCCCTATCCTCATCCTAGAGGATTCCCTTTGGACAGAATCCTTTCAAAGGAAGCCTTTAGGCTCAAATCAAAAGGAGTTACACTTTTAAAGGTAATTCATTCTCTCATGTTCATTTGTTTTATTTTGCTTCTCCAACCCCCTAAACTCTTTTTATTTACTTATTTTGTAACAACAACAGTATATTCAATATACAAGGATGTTGTTAAAATATTTATTTGAGCTACACTCTCACAAAACTACATCAAATGGTTAAAGAACATACGGTTTCCGTGGATGGCGAAATTCTGCCTCCCGAAACGATGATTGTTCAATACTCATTTAACACCTTCAAAGGTGGCCATTATGATGTCACTATTTTTATATATGATATATAATATGTTTATGTTTTCCTTAAGCTTCTGATTTTTCATTTTGGGCATACCTTTATGGTTTCCATTATGGGTAAACACGATATCTTCATTTTAGGAAGTGTGGACTACCGCCCCCTGAAAGTGATTTGATTCGTTAATACCACATGTGGGATGTGTAAAGGATAAATTTAATGATATTATATATGTTATTATACTGGAATTATAATATACTTTTATATCATTATGATTCCATTCCAGAAAATATGAAATAGAAATGGAAGTAGCGTTCATGCGTACATACAGCTTACCGTCTCCATGTACGGTGCATTTCATTTCTTACCTCTAAATGTGATGTCATATTATAAATACATGTATATGATGAATATATATGATATATATTTTATCCAAATCATTAATATCATTTGGGATATAATGAACCTATGACCAAATTAACAACATGTAAGTGTAAGAAGTCTATTTTTGACTTAAGAACCAAATACCGACAAAATGAACATTATTAACTTAACTGATTACATGATGTTCACAACATGGTATAAAAGGAATAATGAACTTGAAAAAGATTCATAAGAAAGTAGAGATTAACTCATGTTTATTATTCATGAGATTAATGAACAGTCGGGTCAAGTCGGATACGAGGTATGGTACTTCGTCTCAATCTCCTTTCGTTGAGGCATATTTTATTTTATACACAACTTTATTTTATACGGTGTATAACCCTCTTTGACTTTTACGTTTATTCAAAAGGAATCTTTTTATACGAAGCGTTTACTAAACAACAAAAGGGAATGTTTTTGTCGTATGTATGCGGCGACAACGACTTCTCCGCCGTCGTGACCGTTATTTGAGTTTCAGCTTCCTCTACAAGCCATACCTTTTTTTAAAAACGAAAAATAAATACCATGTTTTACATTGGTATTGAAAATGGGTTTCATAATGTTTTTATTATATCAATGTGTTGTATTGATATATCATGATTGAAATGTGGAAATTTTATGTTTCCTTTATGCATGTTTTATGTGATATGATTATGTTATGGTTCTTGGGCATTATTATGAAGACGGGTGGTTCCATGATAAACTAAGGGCGGGTGAGCCCGTTATAGCTCTCCAATGCATTGGGTAACGCGAAGGAGTGAAACGTTAAGGTTTCTCCGAAGATATTTTAGGGAATATACTTTGATGGGTATTCCAAACGTAACCAAGAGGGTTACTCCCTATGTAAGAATGTTATGAATGACTCAAGTTACCTTTATGTCTTATGATTTCTAAGATTTATTCATGATTTTATGAGGTATGTTAAAGTGCCTATGTTTTATGGGTAAAGTATGATTTCATTCTTATGTATATATGAACTCATGTTTCCTTTCCATGTTTTTTTATAACCTATACTGAGTTTTTATGCTCATCCCAAGTTTTTGAAATGTTTTTCACAGGTCAAGGGAAAGGTACATGATAAGATGATAGAGTCAAGGATGTGTCAAGAAATAATCCATGTTTTATTTTAAATGTGTTTCCATTGATGGGAATGAAGAATACTATCTTTATGTAACCACTTTGTTTATATGTGGAATTTAATGCAAGTTTTATGATCTAATTCTCTAAAACTCTAAACCCGAAAAGATCCTCAATGTGTAATCTTGTAATAACTCAAGATTAAGTAAGGTTTAAGGCTGGGGCCTTATAGTTGGTATCAAAGGTCGGTTTAGATAACTTTAGGAGTTATAATTCTATTAAATGATTATCCAAAAATATTTTTTTTCGAAATGATATAGCATTTAAAGATTACCATGTTTCTTCATCTAAGACATGTTTGTTCAGAATAGTTTTCCGTAGAGGAAACAGGGAAGCAGTGCTAGGAAGGCATACAGAAGGAAATAACCTTCCGAATCAGCATCCAGAAATGGTCGGAATTGGAACTGAACAGTTTGTTGCAGTAATGGCGCAGTTGACTCAAGCGATAAATGGTGGTGGTATCCATGAATGAGATCAGCCATATCAACCGCAGAGGAACATGTCAGTGGTGGAGCATTTCATGGGGCAACGTCCACCATCATTCAGAGGATCATCTGACCCTGTGATAGCTGATGGGTGGATTAAAGCACTGGAGAAGATTTTTGATGTCATGGGGTGTTCAGACAATCAAAAGGTTAGTCTTGCTATTTACCGTTTGAAGGGTGAAGTAGATCAGTGGTGGTCTATGGTTAAAAATATCAGGGACGCCGATGAGATTGATGCTCTTGACTGGGATGAATTCAAAGGTATGTTTCTTGAGAAGTATTTTCCTAAGGCTGTTCGACTTAGGATGGAAAAGCAATTCTTGGAATTGAGGCAAGAGGAAGACTCAGTGGCTGCCTATGAAGAAAGGTTCACTCGATTGGCAAGGTATGCTCCGAATTTTATCCGGGACCTTGATAGTAAAATCAATCATTTTTACTCAGGATTAAAGCCAAATTATCGAAGGTAATTAGCTTCTCGTGAGTTTAAAAGTTATGAAAAGCTTGTTAGATGTGCTGAGATGGTGGAAATGGAGTTTTCCGATGACCAAGTGTTCTATAACAACCAGCAGAAGAAGAGACCGAGGTGGTAGGAGAAAGGTAAGAATTCTTCAAAAAAGTCTGATGGTAAGAGAACTAAGTTTCTAGTTTGTGATAAATGTGGCAAAAGGCATGCTGGGGAATGTCTTCTGAATTCTGGAAAGTGCTACCGATGTGGTAAGGTGGGACATAAGGCTCGTGATTGCACTGAAAAGGATCAAGGTGAAGGTAAGACCAAATTTGATTTACAGTTAGTGAAATGTTATAAGTGCAATGAGATGGGTCACTATGCAAATGAGTGTCCGGCAAAGAGATTGAGTGATGGGAAGTAGTTAGACTACAAGCAGAAAGGGGTGGTGAAATCCTTTGCAACTACTTCAGCAGATGTCGGGCCATCAAATGAAGTTGTATCAGGTACTTTGTTTGTTTTTTCAGATTATGCCAGTGTGTTGTTTTATTCGGGGTCTACACATTCTTTCATCTCTGAAAACTTTTCTAGTAAAATGGGAATACCATCTCAAGAAATGACTCCTGAAATTTTGGTAAAAACACCTGGGGGAAATGTCGAGGCAAAAAGAATTTATAAGAATCTTCCTATCCTTATCTGTGGAATGAACCTACTTTCAAACCTTATTGTTCTACCTCTAGTAGAGTTTGATGTTATCCTGGGTATAGATTGGCTCTCTATTTACCATGCTATGATTGACTGTAGAGCTAAAGAAGTTTCTTTTCAGAAAGACTTTTTGTTTGTTTACAAGAATGAACCCTTACTTTTGATAACATATCAAGAGGCCGAGAAACTTGTAAAAGATGGAAATGAATGTTACCTTGCACACGTTGTTGAAAATAAAGGAACTGTTCAGATTAATGATGTGCCAGTGGTAAATGAGTATCCTGATGTTTTTCCTGATGAGTTGCCTGGAATAATACCAGATCGAGAAGTTGAGTTTACTGTTGACTTAGTTCCTGATGCTAATCCAATTTCAAAACCCCCTTATCGAATGGCACAAATTGAACTTTTAGAGTTGACGGATCAATTGTAAGATTTATTAGAGAAAGGTTTCATTAGACCTAGCACATCACCATGGGGTGCTCCTGTTTTATTTGTTAAAAAGAAAGATGGTTCTATGAGACTTTGCATTGATTATAGAGCCTTGAATAATATCACTGTTAAGAACAAATATCCTTTACCTCATATCGATGATTTTTTTGATCAGCTCCAGGGAGCTTAGTTTTTTTCAAAGATTGACCTGAGATCAGGGTACCATCAGCTGAAGGTAAATGAGGCAGATATTCCGAAGACCGCGTTCTGTATGAGATATAGCCATTATGAATTTGTAGTAATGCCTTTTGGGCTAACCAATGCACCTGCTGTATTCATGGACTTAATGAATAGAATTTTCCATGAGTTCTTGGATAAGTTTGTGGTGGTTTTCATTGATGATATTTTGGTGTTTTCTAAAAGTAAAGAGGAGCATGAAGAACATTTGAGGGTTATCTTGCAAACCTTAAAAGAAAAGAAATTGTATGGGAAATTCAGCAAGTGTGAGTTTTGGTTGCAACAAATTTTTTTCCTTGGTCACATTGTTTCTAAAGATGGAATAACTGTTGATCCTGCAAAAACAAAAGTTGTGGAAGAATGGCCAAGACCCACAAATATAACCGAGATTCGTAGATTCCTTGGTTTGGCGGGCTATTACCGAAGGTTTGTTAGAAATATTTCACGGTTATCTAGTCCAATGACTAAGCTAACTCGGAAGGGTGTTAAGTTTATCTGGGAAAAAGAATGTGATGATTGTTTTCAGGAATTGAAAAGAAGATTGGTGAATGCTCGAGTTTTGGCACTACCTTCCAGAAATGGTGAGTTTGTTATATACAGTGATGCTTCATTGAAAGGACCTGGTTGCGTCCTAATGCAGAATGATCAGGTAATTGCTTATGCTTCACGACAGTTGAAAACTCATGAGGTAAATTACCCTACACATGATTTGGAATTAGCTGCTGTTTTTTTTGCTTTAAAAATTTGGAGGCATCATTTGTATGGAGTAAAGTGTGAAATATATATCGATCACAAAAGTTTAAAGAATATATTCACTCAGAAAGAGTTAAACATAAAACAGAGGAGATGGAAAGAATTAATCAAGGATTGTGATTGTACAATTCATTACCATTCGGGAAAAGCAAATAAAGTGGCTGATGCTTTGAGTCGAAAAAGTAATGCTTCATTAACAATGTTGCGGTTGGAACGTGATCCTTTGGTTAACGATTTGATGAACTTCGGCATAGAAGTTGTTGGTGCAGGAAGTCCTTCTGTTTTGTTTTAGGTATCAGTGAGATCTTCTCTATCAGATAGAATCAAGCAAGCACAAAAGCAAGACAGTGAGTTGCAGAAAAAGGTAGAGCTAGTTCAGAAAGGTAAGTTGCCTGAATTCAACATTGATAATGATTGTGTTTTGAGATTTGGGAAGAGACTGTGTGTGCCTTGTGATTCACAGTTGAAGAGAGAGTTGTTATGTGAAGCTCATAGTTCTCCGTTTTCAGTTCATCCGGGCAGTACTAAGATGTATAGAGATCTGCGGGTGTATTTCTGGTGGGATGGAATGAAAAGAGACATTACTGATTTTACTGTGAAGTGTTTGACATGTCAACAGGTTAAAGCAGAGCGGAAGTTACCGAAAGGGATGCTTCAGCCTTTACCAGTGCCAGAGTGGAAATGGGAAAACATATCCATGGACTTTGTTGTGGGATTACCGAAGACATATCGAGGTAATAATGCAATCTGGGTTATTGTTGATCGCTTGACCAAATCTGCTCATTTCCTTGCTATACGAGATACTTTCTCTCTTGATCAAATTTCCCATTTGTATCTTAAAGAGATAGTCAGGTTACATGGAGTTCCCCTCTCCATTGTATCAGATCATGATCCCAGGTTTACTTCTAACTTTTGGAAAGTCCTTCAGAAGTCGTTTGGTACTGAATTAAATTTTCGTACAGCTTTTCATCCTCAATCAGATGGGCAGTCAGAATGAACAATCCAGAAATTGGAGGATATACTACGAGCTTGTTCTATGGATTATCAGGGAAGTTGGGATCAAAATCTTTCTTTGGTTGAATTTTCATATAATAACAGTTTTCATTCCAGTATACAGATGGCACCATTTCAGGCATTATATGGGAAGCGGTGTCGAACTCCAGCTTTCTGGGATGAAGTGGGTGAAAGGAAGTTGATGGGACCAGAATTGGTAGAAGAGATGGCAAAAAAAGTTCAGCTGATTCAGAAACACATGAGAACAGCTTAGAGCAGGCAGAAGAGTTATGCGGATAACCAGAGGAAGGATCTATCTTTTGAGGTAGGTGATCATGTTTTTCTCAAGGTTTCTCCTTGGAAAAGTGTGATGAGATTTGGTAAGAGATGAAAGTTGAGTCCAAGGTTCATTGGACCATAGGAAATTCTGGAGAGAGTTGGATCAGTTGCATACCGAGTGGCTTTACCTCCGAGTTTATCTCAGGTACACAATTTGTTTCACATTTCGATGTTGAGAATGTATATGCCAGATCCATCTCATGTTTTGAGTCCAGAGGTAGTTCAGCTGGAAGAGAACCTATCTTATGAGGAACAACCAGTCCAGATTCTTGACCACATGGAGAAAGTGTTACGGAATAAGGTGATTCACCAGGTAAAGGTTTTGTGAAAAAACCACATGATTGAAGAGGCAACATGGGAATCTGAAAATGCAATGAGGGATAAGTACCCCCATTTATTCGATAAGTAAATAAATTGCGGGGACGCAATTTTATAAAGGGGGGAAGGATGTAACATCCCAGGTAAGTAATGAATAATAGATATTTTTATCTATGTCTATTAATGATTAAGATAGTGTTATAGAGGCTTAAAATGAAAATAAATACAATCTTATGCATGGAATACACTAATATTCTTAAAAGATTGTTTTAGTGCATTTTGATGGCAAACCATTATTGAATCTATATTTTGACAATTTTATAAACTATGTTTGTCAAAATAAACTTATTCTTTAGGATTGGGACATCAAAATTTACCTTGTGTGAATTTTTGGTATTTTTCTGACAATGTTCATTTTTTAATGAATAGTGAAAAATACTGCATTTTACATCAAAACTGCTTTTTAATCTAATTTATTTATATGATTAGATTATGTTTTTAATTGGTTTTGAAGTTAAATTAGAATATATTTTTACCATTTTATCCAATGGTGGTCATTGGAATCAATTTCACTTTGAAATTAGACTTAAACTGGTGTCAATCTTTTGATACTTATTGTTTTGTAAAAACACGCTATTTGCTCTGGCAGCGGGAATTAATTATTAAATTAATTAATGTGACTTATATGATTTGAATTTTGTAAAATAGACTTCATTTTTGAATTCGGAATATCAAATATAGCTTAGGGTGAATTTTTG
This sequence comes from Viscum album, assembly GCA_963277665.1. Lineage (NCBI taxonomy): Eukaryota > Viridiplantae > Streptophyta > Magnoliopsida > Santalales > Viscaceae > Viscum > Viscum album. The sequence goes on from OY728122.1 coordinate 334,059,742, forward strand.
GTAATTTTTTGAAAAACTTCAATTTTTGATGAATAGTGAAACCACTAAGTGGTAATCAAGCAAACTGATTTTTCAGTTAAATGAAAGTTTACCACTAATGTGTATTGAATTTTAAAAATCCGACAAACATGGTTGTCATTAAGAATTAAAATGTGGTTCGATGGAATTAAAATATTTTTTTGGTGAATAGTAATTTATTAAGTTTTTAATCGTGATTAGTGGTAATTAGTGTAGTTTAAGGTATAAATAATGCTTTAATAATATGAAATGACCTAGAATCATGTCCCAAACTTATTGGTTGTGTCATGGCCGACCAAGACAAGCCATGGGTCAACTTGGGGACCCCATGGAGACATTTTGGTTGGGAAATGACATAAATAACTTTTTATTTAATGTAAAAGTAAAAATGACACAAACATAATATCTTTTACGAAAACAATTTTTACATGGGGTTATAAACATCATATATTTGATTATAAATAGTAATTGGAAAGATAAAAAGATTTTCTACATCATAGTATTTTTTTTTATGATTTTTAGACATTATATAAATTAAATTATTTATGACATAATAATGATGCAGCGATGACATCATTATTTGACGATTTAAATAAAATGGAAAGACAATGTAAAATATATGAACTACACATGGCCAAAACCAATTGGATGAGTGGATTTCGAACCCTTATCACCTTATCCACGAATTATAGCAATGTGGGACCTTTTAAAACCGAAACACATTTTCAAATAAAGTAATATTTCTTTACTTTCCAAAAGTGCCCCTCCTCTCCTCTTATAAAAGGCCCCCACCTCTACCTCATTTCACACACTCCTCAAGCCTTTGGCTCGGACAAACCCTGCCCATTTACTCTCTCCACATCCCTCTCCTCATCCTAGAGGATTCCCTTTGGGCAGAATCCTTTTAAATGAAGTCTTTAGGCTCAAATCAAAAGGAGTTACACTTTTAAAGGTAATTCATTCTCTCATGTTCATTTGTTTTATTTTGCTTCTCCAACCCCCTAAACTCTTTTTATTTACTTATTTTGTAACAACACCAGTATCTTCAATATAAAAGTATGTTGTTATAATATTTATTTGAGCTACACTCTCACACAACTACATCAAATGGTTAAAGAACATACGGTTTCCGTGGATGGCGAAATTCTGCCTCCCGAAACGATGATTGTTCAATACTCATTTAACACCTTAAATGGTGGCCATTATGATGTCACTATTTTTATATATGATTTATAATATGTTTATGTTTTCTTTAAGCTTCTGTGTTTTCATTTTGGGAATACCTTTATGGTTTCCATTATGGGTAAACACGATATCTTCATTTTAGGAAGTGCGGACTACCGCCCCCTGAAAGTGATTTGATTCGTTAATACCATATGTGGGATGTGTAAAGGATAAAGTTAATGATATTATATATGTTATTATACTGGAATTATAATATACTTTTATATCATTATGATTCCATTCCAGAAAATATGAAATAGAAATGGAAGTAGCGTTCATGCGTACGTACGGCTTACCGTCTCCATGAACGGTGCATTTCATTTCTTACCTCTAAATGTGATGTAATATTATAAATACATGTATATGATGAATATATATGATATATAAGTTATCCAAATCATTAATATCATTCTGGATATAACTAACATATGACCAAATTAACAACATGTAATTGTAAGAAGTCTATTTTTGACTTAAGAACCATATACCGACAAAATGAACATTATTAACTTAACTGATTACATGATGTTCATAACATGGTATAAAAGGAATAATGAACTTGAAAAAGATTCATAAGAAAGTTGAGATTAACTCAAGTTTATTATTCAGGAGATTAAAGAACGGTCGGGTCAAGTCGGATACGAGGTATGGGACTTCGTCTCAATCTCCTTTCGTTGAGGCATATTTTATTTTATACACAACTTTCTTTTATACGGTGTATAAAACCCTTTGACTTTTACGTTTATTCGAAAGGAATATTTTTATACGAAGCGTTTACTAAACGAAAAAAGGGAATGTTTTTGTCGTACGTATGCGGCGACAACGACTTCTCCGCCGTCGTGACTGTTATTTGAGTTTCGGCTTCCTCTACAAGCCATACCATTTTTTAAAACGAAAAATAAATAACATGTTTTACTTTGGTATTGAAAATGGTTTTCATAATGTTTTTATTATATCAATGTGTTGTATTGATATCTCGTGATTGAAATGTGGAAATTTTATGTTTCCTTTATGCATGTTTTATGTGATATGATTATGTTATGGTTCTTGGGCATTATTATGAAGACAGGTGGTTCCGTGATAAACTAAGGGAGGGTGAGCCCGTTATAGCTCTCCAATGCATTGGGTAATGCGAAGGAGTGAAATGTTAAGGTTTCTACGGAGAGATTTTAGGGAATATACTGTGATGGGTATTCCAAACGTAACCAAGAGGGTTACTCCCTACGTAAGAATGTTATGAATGCCTCCAGTTACCTTTATGTCTTATGATTTCTAAGATTTATTCATGATTTTATGAGGTATGTTAAAGTGCCTATGTTTTATGGGTAATGTATGATTTCATTCTTATGTATATATGAACTCATGTTTCCTTTCCATGTTTTTTTTATAACCCATACTGAGTTTTTATGCTCAACCCAAGTTTTTGAAATGTTTTTCACAGGTCAAGGGAAAGGTACATGATAAGATGATAGAGTCAAGGATGTGTCAAGAAATAATCCATGTTTTATTTTAAATGTGTTTCCATTGATGGGAATGAAGAATACTATCTTTATGTAACCACTTTGTTTATATGTGGAATGTAATGCAAGTTTTATGATCTAATTCTCTAAAACTCTAAACCCGAAAAGATCATCAATGTGTAATCTTGTAATAACTCAAGATTAAGTAAGGTTTAAGGCTGGGGCCTTATAATCATCATGTAGTGCAGTCTATTAAATATAAGTAAAATTGAAACTATGTTATCCATTAATCTAAGATAAGGGTTGTTTGGGGAAATCAACAACAATAACCCCCAAGGATGAAAGGAAGGCCATATGCTCTGATTACTGTTGAGGTGGTGCCTGATAATGATGTGGAGATAGGTATTATGATTATTCATTCAATAATATTGATCTTACTATTTGATTCTCATTCTAAAAATTCATTCATATCATTCATTTTTTGTATAAATATTTAAACACCACCTAAAAATATAGAGTATGGGTTATTTTTTAGAATAAAAAATGGGATAATTATTATATCAAAAGTTGTTAACTCTTCTATTGATATTTTTTGTGGACTAAACCTCCCATTAAATCTCAAATTACTTACATTGGGGGAGTTTGACTCTATTTTGGGCATGGATTGGAAATATTTATACCAATCTAATATAAACTTTCATGAAAGGGAGAACACTCTTCACATTCCCAATCATCCTCCAATTCCAGACAAGTATATGTAAGAAGATTAATCTCCTTCCGAATCATTATCTCTGTTGTGAAGATCGGAAGTTCCGGGAATAACGTGGTCATGTATAGAAGCTTGGGATCTCTTGCGCTCAAGTGTAGTCCCTTTGTGTTGAAGGAAGCCTTAGGGTTACAATACTTTAGGCCCCCCTGAATTCCTCGACTGGATTTGTTCCTTGTTGTTCCCTCTTCTTTATTATAATAAAAAAAGCATTAATACCTCCTAACCGATATGATCAGTTCTCAATTGATCTTATACCTGGATATCTTCCAATATCAAAGAAAACTTATATAATTTCCACTATCATGTTAGAGAAACTAATGAAAAAGTTAGAGGAGAACCTTGATAGGGTTTTTATACCCCTGAGTTATTCACTATGGGGTGCACCAGTCCTCTTAGTCAAGATGGAGGATAGATCAATAATCCTATGCATTGACTACCATGAGATCGAAAAAATCTCAATAAATAATAAGTATCACCAACCATAGAAAGATGAACTATTCGATCTACTATGCGTGGAAATGTATCTCTCTTGGGTGGAACTTAAGTTGGGTTATAACCCACTGAAGGTGATGAAGGATGAAATTCCTAAGATAACCATTCGAATGTGGTATGGACACTATGAGTTCACAGTTATTATCTTCAAACTCACTAATGATCCATAAATTTTCATATAAATAATGAATAGATACATTATATAATATTTCAACAACTTTATGGTAATATTTTTCGATGATATTTTGATATACTCCAAGAGAAAGGAAGAAAATGAGGAACATTTGAATACTCTGATAAAGACATTATGATGAGAGAAAAAATATGAAAAGTATCATAAATGTGAGTTATGGATCAAATAAGTATCAATATTTGGTCATATTTTCACTATAAAAGGAATATCTATCATCCCTTTGAAGAAAAAAGTCCATCGAAGAGTGGCCCATGAAAACATATGTAATAAAGATCTGTAGTTTCCATGGTCTATCTTGGCATTCTCCAATTTTTTTTCAAGAACTTATCATGATTGTTGGACTCACTAACAATGTTGACTCACAAGGGAGTAATATTTATGTGGACTAGTGAATGTGAAGAATGCTTCAAATAGTTGGAAATGAGGATTATCACAACAATAATAGTCACACTTTTGAAAAATTGGAAAGTCTTTGTGTTGTACAATTATTCTTTAAAGAAGGGCTTATGTTGTGTACTGATGAAAAATGATAAATTTACAGCCTACACCTTAGGCTAATTGAGAATTCATGAGAAAAAAATATCCCATGTGGTCTGGAGTTCGAATCTATAATCTTAACATTGAAAATATACCAACATTGTCTATATTGGGAGAAGTTTGGGATATATAATAATCATAAGATACTAAAATATATATTCACAAAGAAAGAACATAATATAATCCTGTGAATATTGTTAGAGCGTAACTTATAATATGACTTCTCGATCCACTACTATATTGGTAAGGCAAATAAGGTGGAGGATTCTCTAAGTAGAAAGGATCCTGCATCTTTATCAATGATGAGAATTGAGAAGGTTCCTATGAACTTATACCTATAAAGGATGGACATGGGAATTGAAAAGGAAGGAATGTACTGAATCCTTTATCATATGATTTCTTAACCATCTATTATAGAGAAAATAAAGGATTCTCAATGAAATGTTAAGGAAATTCATAAAAATGTGGAAGATATTAGAAATGTGACATCTTTATAGATTAAAATTGATGAGGAATGAGTTATAAGATTTGGGTCCGGATTACGTGTACCATCCAATCCAATGATAAAGAAAGATCTTCTGAATGATGCACATATTTCATGTTTTACTATTCACCCAAGAATCACTAAGATGCATCGAGATATTTGAGAGCACTATTGGTGGGACAATATGAAGAAGGATATTGATAAATATACATCAATGTTCTTGAAATTTCAGAAAGTGAAGGCTAAAAATATCTAAATGGATGATGAAACCATTACCCATACCAACATGGAAGTGGGAAAACAACACCATGGACATTGTCACTGGACTTCCAAAGAAATATTGAGAAAATAATTCTATATGAGTCATTGTGGATCATATTACAAAGACAACTCACATTATTGAAATTAGAGATAATTTGTCACTCGACTAGATTTCATGCATATACATCAAAGAAGTGGTGAGAATTTATAGTGTACCACAATCGATTGTATCCAATCAAGATCCATGATTTACCTCCACATTCATGAAAAGTCTCCAATATAATTTAAACATTGAGTTGAACATTAATATGACCTATTATCCTCAATCTACTGGTCAGTTTGAGAAGAATATTCATACACTGGAAGAAATATTTGGATCATGTTCTATGGACTTCAAGGGAGGATGTGAAAAACATATACCTTTGTTTGAGTTATCATAAAATAATAGTTTCCACTTTAGAATCCAAATGGATTCATATGAGGCCCTATATGAAAAAATATACAGAACAATAGCATGCTTGGATGAATTTGGTGAACATAAGTTTCTAGGACCAGAAATGGTCAATGAAATGGAGGAAAAGGTAAAAACCATTCAACAGAACATCAAGGTATCCAAAATTCAAGAGAAGAGCTATTCATACAATACATGAAGAGACATGGAGTTTAATGTTGGATACATGGTATTCCTACACATATCTATATGGAAGAGGATCATGATATTTGGGAAGAAAAGAAAAGTTATGTAGCGGGTACATTGACCCCATTGAGATTCTTGACTATGATAGAGATGTGGCCAATATTCTACCACTTCCACCAAGAATGTTTCAAGTAAATGATCAATTCCACGTGTCCATCTAGAGTAAGTACATAAATGTGTATTTAAAATTTTATAATTAATATAATAATTTAAAAGAAAATTAATTTAATAAAATAGATTCAAAAATTAATATTTTGTTGTCTTATGATTATAATATATATTTAAAATACCTAAATTAATTTTTCAAATTGTTACAGAATTATTTATAATTTTAAAATAATTTCTTCCAAATAAATGATGATTTAAACTAAAAATAAAATTTAGTATATTTATAATTTTTTGTTTATTAAATGGATCCCATTTTTTATACTTGCATGTTAAATAATTATTAGGGTGATTGTTTTGGGATTTTTCTAAAATAGTGGCATTTTTTGTGAATTGTGTGGTATAAGATAAATACATGAATTAGTGAGTCATGGATGATATATATATGATTTCAGAATCATTGGTTTTAACTCACATACACTTGTTACTATATTTATACCTAATAATCCAAACTATTGATAGTACTAATCAAAAATAATAAATAAATGAATAAAATAATAAAAAACATGCATCTTGTCCCTTATAAATACCACCCTTTATCCTCACACCAAAAATTACTTGCATATTTTAATGTTTCTACCCAATACCCTCCCAAAACAATATGCCCACATATATGATCCATTTTCCTCAATAAAAGACCTAACCTAATTTCCTTAAGGAGGTTCTCAAGGAGAATATGTTCAATAGGTAAAATCCTCTTTCATTATGTTTTAATTTGTTTTCAATTTACCTTTTTTTTATCCTATACTCACCTACCTATCCCAAAGTGTTAATATTAATGTAGTATATTTTATATACTATAATTTTATTATTTTAGTGTAATATAAACCATAAAATCTCTTTTATTCCCCTTTTTTCTAAAAAATGAATACATTTTCTATAATGTGTTGATTTATCGCCTTCAAGGATGATGAGTTTTAATTTTACATTACCACCTTAAAGGATGTTAATTAAACCATTATAATGGTTGAAAAATATTGTAAATTTTTTTTACAACCGTTTTTATGTTTTGGAACTAACATATATACATAATATTATGTAAAGGAACAAAACTGGTTCATGATGATCGAAAAACTGAAAAAATAATCTAAACAGTTATCATTAACATTTTATTTAATGAATCATCATAATAATTGAAAATTATAATAATATATAATACCATTTAATATTATTAGTTTTAATTGAAAAAATTTAATTTTAATTCTATATAACTATTCCCATTTTACATGTTCTTTCATTCATGTATATAAGTTATCCAATCATGGAAACCAAGGAAACAAGCACTCCCGAACGATGAAATTGAATTTTATAACTCATCAAAATGTACATAAATAACCTTAATAAAATTATAATAAATCGAATACATGTATAATAATTTATGAATTAAATTATTAATGAATATAATTTCGTTATCTTGTACATTAAGTGCATGTATAGAACACATTCAGATATAAGGTAAGAGATTCTCACTGAACCTTCAGTTTTCCATTGGGTTGTACTTTCTTTCTATTTACCCAATTTTGATTCTTAAATATTCATATTTAGTCCTCATAAGTTATATATATATGTTCCAAAAATATGGTCCTAGACCAATTCTTCTTTATTTGATTGGGAAATACATGATTTATAAGGTTCCCTTACCAATTACTCCCGATAAGCAAGCCTAGTTATAAGGAACATCCCAGTTTTTAAACCATTTTCAAGTACACTCCAAAACACATTTTAAGACAATTTTTTTTAAAAAAGAATTTTTTTTATAATGTTAAACTACCTATTTTCCTTTATGGTTTTATGAATACAACTATACCTTTACCAATTTAAGGGATCTTTAATATTTTACCTTAAACCTCACTAAGGAGGATCTTTTCTAATATTTATTTGACACCATTTTTACAGGTTATAACATAATTTGAACATACATTACCATGTTATATTCCTAATTACACTCATTAATGTCCATGAATGTTTTAATCTTACTCTTTCATTAATGTCATTATGATATGCCTATTCTTTTTTCGTTATGAAATTTTTATTATACCCATTTCTTTCCAGGTGTAACCGTTATTTTTATTCCTTATATTTTATTCTTCATGTGACACACATATGAATGAACATGATATTATGGGTTCACATAGATACGTCTCTAATTCATTGGGTAATGATTAGTCTCATGAGACCTCATGTTGGCACAAAGATTACACTATATTCATTTAGGGGACTTGGTCCGCCATGTGTAATGGTCTTGGATGTCAGCCTTGACTCATGCTCCAACATGTGAAAAGGCCTTATAAGTTAGCCTTGAATAACAATTATTTCATTTTTGATGTTGTTTCCACCTTCCTATGATTCCATGATTGAATTATCCCATGTTCTAAAAGTTATGCTTCTTTATGTTTATTCATATTCTATACCTTTTTATGTCACCGTGTTATGACTTATAAAACATTTTCTGTTTTTTATTTATATTTCTATTCCTTTACTTATATTTTTAGCTCATAACTTTATTCACGTATTCTCGAGGTTATCCCAGATATATATAAGAGATAATGATGTTAGTATCTATTTATGGAGTTTAAATAAAATATGTTTTTTATTTTGGTTTCATGTTTTATAATTATGTATCTAATCATATAAAGGCACAAGAATTGAAGATCCTTAGTTTTAATTTGATGGTTAATTATCCTTAAAATCATTAAATAACTTGTGTAAAAGGTTATGTCCATTATAGTGCCCATTTTAATTCTTACATACAACTATAGGGGGTGGGTGTTAATATTGAAACAAGATGTGTGATTTCATGATCTTCCCATGAAGGATAATGGAAAATCCATGAGACCCTTCATTTTAGTGTTAAATTTGTTTTCGTAGTGAAATGAAACCCGAGACAAGACATTCTCTCAACTATCATCATTTACATATGGTACCATCACATATGGGACACTCCTCCACTACCATACACCAACACTAAAATTCACCATAATAAGGGCCCATGAATATCTTTTAATAAATAAATGAGTATGAATAGAATATTCAAGAGAGAGATAGAGAGAGATCCAAAACACAATTCCAACAATATTATTATAATCAACAAGGTTTTCATTCAAAAAGTTGAAAGTATTCATATAGATTGATAAGTATAATAGTATATTGGACATAAGGAAATGAAAAACCAATGTTAGGTATATTTATAATAAAATCACGCGATAATGGAGCATGATATGAGAAATTATTCCTACTTCTATTATTGTTTGTCGATGTTGCATGAATATACACTCTGGGGCTGACAAAGGATAACTAGGAAATATTCTTCACTCAAAGGATTATCCATGGTGATAATGGATTTAAAAATTCACCTCCAAAAGTCCAAATGTCAATAAAAATGTGACAAAAACACTAGAGAATGAGTTCTACCAATATTTAAAATGATAATCTAAGTCATGCCAACCTCATTGAAATAATAATGGTTACATTTCAACTCCAAAAAGATAGACCAAAACCATTACACATCATATATAATCCCACTACACTATCCCTTGACCAATATAAGATATAGAAACCATGGTATGATAAATAACCCTCATAAATCAATTAAAAAATTAGTCAAGTATCATAAATTCACATGAATCTACCACCATTGTAGTGTAATATAAATTATAACTGTGAGAAACTCAAATATCTAAAAAAATAATGAAACTGTTACATTCTAACCAATTAGAAATTAGGGGTTTGGAAAATAATACCATTATCATTTAACACATATTATATAAGATAAATTTAAATGTAACACCACTCTTCATACCAAAAACTTTTTCACCAGTCGTAAGTGAACAATAATGATGGAAACTAAGACACAATAATGAAAGGGTACTGTCTAATCCAAAAACTGAGAAATGATTCAATAGAAAAATTCTATGACATTAGATCCTCCCAAAAATCACAAATTTTCGGCCCTAAAACTTCGAAGTACTCAAAATGGTATGTGTAACGCGATAATATTTAAGCCTCATATTCCTATAATAACTCTTGTAGGCACCAAATATTCCATAAAATAGACTCAAAAGGTATCTCATTCCTCTAAATGGTCTTATTATTTTGATCCCAAATAAACACTAGTTACTATTAGAAGATAAATTATTCCTTGATGTTTTGATCACCCCAATTGATTATTTGGGGTGGATCATGGATATATCTTCCTAGATATGACACAAGGAATACATTACACACATAGTCTAATTGTGGGGGGTAATTCTAAATGCTAAGAAACCTATCCCAACCAACAAATATTATTGAATTTTTTGATTAACCCCGGAGATAACTTTTTTCCCCTTCTAAAACTATATAAACCATGTCATAGAGAGGCCTTATGAATATATGATCTCCGTATTTAAAATAAAATGGATTACTTCTTCCATCCACATATGTCTTCTTATTGATTTAATCTATCATCATTCACTCCTAGATCACCTTCACCTCATATATTTTTACTCTCACTACTCCAACCCAATTAGTGATGACTCTAAAATATTTATCTAACACAAGGGTGAGTTATAGGGTCTCTCATAAATTAACTTAATAGGATATATTACAAAATTATAGTGGTGGTTGTTGTTGTATGTGAACACCACTAGTGGTGAGTGATCCTCTGATATTTAACCAAAATTTACCACACAATACCTTAATATATATTTGAGAACATGGATGATTATCTATGTTTACCCATCCATTTGAAGGTTGAATGTCATACTCAAATGAAACTATACCAAAAAATCCTCTTACAACCTCTACCATAATTGAGATGTCAGATGATCATCATAGTTAGATATTATCATCAATGGTATTATATGTAACCCCATGATTTCCTATAAATAAAACCACCCAAACACTATAATGAACTTTTCAATTTTATAGGAAGGAAGAGGGATGACTTAGTTATTATATGGATGATCAACCAAATCACACTGCAAAACTTCAATAAAAATTGAATCCCTCTCATTAATCCCATTAATATACCATCCCACATCTATTTTAGAGCCTTTAAGGTTTGATCCAAACCAGTTGGAACTTGGTGCTTGACCTTCTATTATTGACTAGTGAGGCGCTGTGAGATAAACTCAGTTATGATTCTCTTTATACCAGGTCACCAGTAATAACATTTTTTTCTTATTAAATAATTATCAAAACTAGATATACCGCTTAGGAGGAAGTGCTAAAATCCCTTAGAACCTCCTCAATTAGAATTAATGGAACTACCATCCACTCCAAAAAAAGTAATGACATGCTCCTTACATTTAGAAAATCCATATGGGTCATTTCATGAGGATAAAAAGTTATAAATGACATTGAAATTGATAAATCTCTAATATGAATCCATCATATACTATATAAATAGTGGGGAGAGCACCATCAATATAAGGTAGGTCACTTCTCCATTATTCTCAAAGGGAAATTTCATCACTATTAACTACTCAAACTCCACCGCTCTCAACCAAGATCAGAATCTCATACTGATGGAATCAATACCAAAATTTCTATTTGAATGTGTATATATATATCTTTTAAGTAATAAACCTATTGTAACTCTAGATAAAATATCTTCCTCAAATATAAAAATATCTAGATTAATAATTACCTGAGGCTATTATGGTTCTTGTATTCGGTAAACCAATCATTGAGAGTGTATTATCTCTAAGTCTTCAAGGAATCCCTATAATTTCCATATCTAAATAATGGGATACATAGTTATTTTAGGTTCTCATCTACCAAGAACCATAAAAAATAATTACAATCATTTCCATCAATACACATCCACACCCAACCCTAGAGAAATCACATAACACCATGTAGTTGACTCCTTACAATAACAACCTCAAAATAAGATTTCTATTTTTTCTTTATATTATATTATAGAAATATCTCTATCATCATATAGACCAATATAGGGATACCCATTTTTTTAAAGGGTTGTTATGGGATCCAAATTCCAAGAGAACCCTCAATTAATCTATAGATGTGTTATGATAATCCCAGGAAACATCATACCTCAAACATGATCTTAGGTTGATACTAGGAAAGAACAATTTTAATTGTTACGAGGTTTATAACTAATACACCATCTGCGATGACATTATTTATTTATTGGACCTTTTTAATCCAAAACTAATACATTGAGATACTTCCATACAAATTATTCTCTTATAATAAGTCTATAACAATGGTTAATTAATCATAATTTTTATCATATAATTCTGAGAAAAAGAGGATTTCATTGATGAATATCACTAAAAACTAGTATAAGAAAAGATGAATGTATTTTCCATAAGGCCCATGAAAATTATTCTGGAATTCATTACATTCAATGTAATCAATATAAAGTAATAATATTTGTAGTGGAACCCAAATCATTCCATTAGGATATAGTTCCCATGAAACCAATGATAGTGATAAATGGACCAAAGATCGACTTTTGAGAACCACGACACTACATGTAATTAATATTATAGGTTATCCATCCTAATAATAGTGTATTGTTTCTTCAATATCACCTAATGTAGGTAATAATAGAAAATATAGAGACTCAATATCCAAAAAAATGTATTTTTGGAAAAAAGACTTTCATAAAGGGATAGATTGGGCCTGATGAAACATTTCTCTATATGGTCCTCCAATCGCAAATTTATCTCCAAAAACTCATAAGTGGTCATATGATAAGCTATAAATGATATTATACTAGTTATATGGTACATATAAATTAAAAAATAAATCTCCTAAATATAGAAAAATTTATTTATATACCCTATGAAAATATCGATGTAATCTTACACAACTTTAAGAAGACTATTATTCAAAGTGTATACAATACAATGAGCCAAAAAAACTAACAAATATGTTATCAACTAATAATTTCTAGAAAATTTAATTTCCATTCATGATTGAAGGGACCAATCAACCAAAAATTAAATCCTATATCCATCCAATTGAAAAAAATCAGTCTATAATGATACAAGGCTATCTTGGTATGGACTTTAGAAAGATAGTCTATAATGATAATAATATCATAGGGTTTTGTCATAGAAACCATGAGGTCATACTAAAATAAATATATAATAAGGTCATGCTTATATCAATGGTATATGTGAGTATGAATGTGATCACTTATAGTTGGAGTCTCTAGTCACATAGGTTAGGATAATATATTTACAATGATCTTAACTCTCTATCTTGAAAGGAAATTACAATGAAAGTTATCACGTTAATAACTATGAGTATGGGTTATGGTATTTAGAAGACATATAACATACCTTAAATCATGGAAAGAAATACCTGGTCATAACTCTTCATTGCCTATATCTTGTTGTCTCCTCTGTCTCCAAATCCCTAAGGCATACATGGACTGCCTGGGGGTGGTAGTGGTAGAAGTATATTATAACATCAGCCATATTTATCTTCCCATATCAGTGTACAAATGAAATATATATCATAGAATCCTCCATGAATACCATCTTACTTACATTGGGGAGTCCCTTAATTGTGTCACTACCTATGATGTGTGGGTTCATATAAAAATATTATTCCCACAAGTATATATCAAATTATGTAGTCATGAGAAATGTAATATCATAATCTATAGGTGTCGAAATGTCTGTATCTATGCTAGATGGATACCCTATGAAACTCCTAAGTAGAATATATTTAGTTCAGAGAACACACATACATATCAATCATGCTTCATGGACATGATTCCTACTGATGAATGGTCATAGCTACTAACTCAAAACCTTAATAATAACCTCCACCAGCTCTAGAAACATATGACTCATCTATTAAAAATAACTCAATCACCAGGGCATGCTCTAACATGTTTCCAAAGTTAGGGTTGAAAATGGGAACAATTATTACATGGATATTTTTTTTGTGAATTCCATTGTCAAACCTACACCCTTGAAGGAAACTACCATGAATTATGTCCACAGAGTACCTTGTGAAGTCAATTAACCTTGTTTCATACTCCAAAATTTACATTCTACATGAATACTGATCCAACATCACTAGAATGACTACTGAACTCAATGTTGCTGGGACATATTCTTCATGAAACAATTTCTCAAACTCTATACCTTATAGAGTTTCCTTATCATGGTTTTGGAAGATCGTGGCTCCCCAATGACTATTTTTGTTATAGAGAGAGTTCAACTCTATCAACACCATCAGGTCAGAGAGAATCCTGATATATCGGTAGACCCAAATAATTTCCTCAATACAATCCTCTAATTCATAATGGCCAGTATCACCTTAGAGCTTTGGTGGTCACCGATACTAAATATAATGAAGTTTACTTAGCATATACACATCCGAAAACTATGCAATTAGAATGGTTCTGTAAAAACAAGAGGATTGACTTTTTCCAGGACTACAAGTGGTGGGTCCACTCTATACAATCAGCTTATGACTACTTCATGCTTACTCAGTGGGGACATCATCTGATCTGATACTAAGATAGATTCCTCAACACACAAATTGTTAGTGTGACGATTCTCAATAATTGGCATGGGCATTTCATGTGGATTATCCCTTGATTTTAGAATATATTTTCTTTTTAAATAAATTTTATGCATAAAATATCCTATAATTCATACAACAAAAAAATAAGTGAATAAATTTTTTATAATAATAATATAAAATTCACTACAATATAGTTAAATGATATTGATAAAAAATGAATTTTGAAAACAAAAGGGGTTAAATTTTCTTGGGAAAATACAAATGATTCAAAAGATACTATTTTGAAGTATTTAATTGAAATAAGAAATTTTGGTGTATTTAATGCTTCTGAGGAATGATATCAATAAATTTTAATTATAAAACTTATTTAATAAAATAAATTAAGGAAATCCATGAAATGGTTATTTAATGATAATTAATAATGGTTTATTAATTATTAACTAAATAAAATTCTATGTTTACAAACATTAGTTTATCATGTATGTTTTTATTTAAAAGTTAATTTATATTATTTAGAGTATTAGAATTATATAAAATCATTTTTTATACATATATACTAATGAATTATTATTCATTAATTGATTATGAAATGTTTACTAATGAATAAATCATTTGAATGTTAAAATAGTTATTTTTTGTAAACTATTTTTTTATGTGAAAATTGTATTTTTATATTAATAAATTAAATTAGTAACTATTGATGAAAGATTTTAAGGAAATATGAAGATAATATATCTATTTTAATAAATTAGTATTTGTGGAATGGTTATTACTATGAAATGAATAATTAATAAATCATTTTTTTCATTAAAAATATTTTTTTCTAAAAATTGGTATTACTCATTTTGTGTCCTATTATTAAAATTATTTTTTTGAACTATTTAAATTTAATAGGATAAAGTATATTTGATATTTTAATTCATAATTTCCAATTTTTTATAAGTTAATTTTTTAATTCATAATGAATATTTTACATGATGAAATTTATTTCCTCACAGTTAGGGTCAAAATGGGTTAAAAGGGTAAAACTAATGGATACAAATTTTAATATAAAATCATTTATTTTTATTTAATTTTTTGAGTGTATTTTTACATCCTATTATAATATCTCATAAATTTGGATAAATTTGTGTCACTCTCCTTGGGAATGACATTTATTATATTAATAATTTCTTAATATTTTTAAGGGTACCACTCCTCTCACTTAATGAAGAATTCCTCGTATGCAAATTTATTCACACTCGAAGAACCTTAACTCGAAAATGATATAATAAATTAACTTCTCAACTATCCTATATGTATCTTTGAGTTTTTCTCTTATAAAATAGAAAACCCTATAAGGTATAAGGTGAGATCCCAAAAAATACCAAAGGAAGTGCTATTTGACTTAATCAAGTTCTTTAAAGATTCATTATTCTTACACCTCCTATAAATCCATTATAAACACATAAAAATTATTTAATAAGAATAATTAGTATACATAAATTATATTATTTATATTTAATATTAATTATATTCCCCTTCACATATAATGGAAAATAAAAATACCAGTTATGCAGAAGCGCAGACTTCCACGTCTATGAAGTGATGCATTTATTTTTTCATCATTCTCACATGAATTGTTTTAAACATGGATTAAATTAATAAATATAATATCAATTAAATAAAAATTATTCTTTAATGATAAATCAATTTCTACCTTCCATTTTTTATATGTTGTAAAATGAAGACATCGTCTGTGTGCACATGCAGACTACTACATCCACAAAGTAATATATTTCATTTTTCATCACTGATTTATGTGGATGGTTATAAGATTTTATCTAAAAAAGTTTGAATTATATGAGATCAGTAAGACTATAGAAATATGAACAATGTGTAGGGGTTGGAATAGTCGAACAAAACATTCATGGAAAATAGATTTTTAATAACGAAATATTAAGATTTACAAATAATTTTTAATAAATAGGTGATCAAAAATTATAATTGAATGATATATAGTAATATATATGTAAATATAATTTTAATAATAATTTATATTTAATTTTAATTTAATATATATGAGGTTACAACATGGTTTATTAAGCATAAAGATGAGGTAATGTTTTTTCTTATAATCTCATCATTTATCAGGATTGTTTACATTTCTTGTTACATTGTGGAAAATTTTATATTATTTATCCCTTAAAACCCATATATTTTATTTTCCACTGGTTATTTATATTGTTTTAATTATTCACTCCATTTTCCCTCTTTTTTACTAAAAAATACTAAAGGAATATATTCAAGAAAAATCGACCTTATTCATCATTTTAGTTTGACAATACTTGTCTTATATATCCATAATCAATAAATTATTTCAATAATGTTCCTATAATACTAAAATTGTTATTTACAATAATTTTTTATTGTATTTTACTTTTTTTATTTTTTATTAAAATTTTATATTTTTAACGTTTCTTATTTGTGTCTATTTTGACATTATTTATAAATATGTGAAAAATTGTATTTAATTATTTAATGTTTGACTTCATTTTCTTTGAGTCATGATAATTATTTATTTTGAATCATAATTCAAAAGTTTAGATGGGTTTTTAAAGAAATTAATATTTCTATTGTTTGTAGATTTTTTAAAATTTACCAAAATAAAAGGGTATTTACACTTTTTTTAATGAATATTTATAATTATTTTATAAAAGTATTTTAACCTATGTAAACATAAACTATTGATTACTATGATTCACAAGGGATATGCCTTAATTATTCTATAGACATCCTTTATTTTAATGGTTTTTTATTATGATTTTAGGATGTCTTCATGAAATATTTTCTTTCCTTTGTGTTAATTGAGCTGTGATGAAATGTTGTCTGATTATTTGATCTTGTGGCACACAAATGATTGGTATTCATTATATTATGGGTGAATATAGAATTATTTATCCCTACAATTCATTTAATAATGATTTATTCTTGAAGAGATAATATTTAAGAAAAATGGGAGTAAACCCAATCCACTATAGGACTCTGTCTATCATGGTTTAAAAGGGACTGTGTAGTGAAACCAAGACACTCTGGGGTCTATACTATATGATGGTGGTCTAGACAGTGGGGCTTAATAATGTAAATGAATTTTTATTCTAATGTTTATGCCACACTCTTTTGTGAAATTATTATTCATATTATATTCTTTCATGAATCATGATTTATTACTGATGATTCCACTCTCATATGACTAAAGTCATTTTTATGACAAATCATTAGTCCATAACTCATGGCTTATAATCTATGAATTATTGGGTATTATTTTCAGAATATTTAACCATGTTTTAATACCATTATACGTATATTATGCTGACTACGATCATTGATTATTATCTCACATATTTTCTATTATTGAGAATCTAAGATCACCATTTCTTATGTTTCAATTTCTCTAGTTATGAATAATGGTATTAAGTATGATAAGTATAAATGAGCTGCATGTTTGAAGAATCATAGTAGGAGGTGTTGAATATTTTTCATAAATAATTTTCTTATATATCTCATCTACAATGAAACAAAATCATTATGGTTATCGGGTATGAATTTTTAGGTTATGTATTATGTTTTCATTTAAATTGACAGAATAGACAAGTATATTATTCTTGGGTTGACTCTATTGTTATCAAACAAGGGTTTAGTTATTTTTAGGGATTATTTTATGATGAATTATAGAGTAGAACCTAAAATAACCTATAGGTAAAGTGATAAATTATTAACTTAGAATACAATGGGTTTATAGAAGGTTGTATAATTTAGGACATCTTAGGATTGATTCTCATTACCATTTTATTACATTATCTTTTTTATGTTGATTGATAATCAAACAATTTTTTTTATTCACTCAACATATGGAACTAGAAGGAGTCATCCGAAAAATGAATGTGATGGATAACACATGGATCATCCTTATGTGAAACAAAACGAAATGGGAACTCAAAAAAATCATAATGTTATGTAGAATAAAAACTCTCAAGTGATGAATATTAACATGGATCATGTTAAGATTCCAAATGACCAATGGAATGAATATATCACAACTTTGTATTTTATTTGGAAACATCAAACTTCCTTTAGTGGGTCCTTCGATATTGTTATTATTGAGTAATTGATCAATGCTATTGAAAAAATATTTTCTATTCCCTGGTGATCAAACTATGAGAATGTTTTTTTAATAATTATTTTTCTCAAACTCATCTCACTAAATTAGAGAGGGTATTATAGGAACAAAAGCAATCATATAATGAATACATTAGTAACTATAAGTAATATACCATTAGACGTTCATGGTTAACTTCTAGTTTTATCATTGAACCTGAAATATAAATTGATCAATTATTTAGTGGATTAAAATATATTCTCAAAAAATCATTATCTATTGTAGACTTTTATTCCATAAAAGAAATCAATCAATACACCCTAAATGTATAAATGGATATTTGATACACTCGTAGTTCTCTCGGTTTTTGGGAAAAAAGTAAAAGATTGATTTTTAGGAAATTTTTATAATAAAAAAATGTAGGAATGAAAATGAATTTTCTATTATTATAAAAAGGAGATAATAAAAATTGATAAAAATTTAATTAAGTTAAAAAATAAATAATTTAACTATAGAAAATAAGGTTATATAGTAAATGAATGTTTAAGAGGCATTAATAAGCTGATCAATAATGAATAGAAATATTGATAAAATGCATCACCCGCAATCTAATGAAACAATTTCAAGGAGTATAGAAATTATTAAAATAAGTTCATTTATCCAAGGGTTAATGAAAACAATAGGTTTTAGAATCTATCTAATCAAACAGACCAATGAAAATCCTATACAATTGCAACAACAGAACTATTCATCAGAACAATGTGATGAAAGGTACACTTATCATTCACTCTAGATCTGAACATTTATTATTTAATTGAGGTTATTAATATTTTTTATATATGTATAATTATTAAGGGTATCACAACACAACCACAATGATTAGATATTTAACTATGTGTGAAAAATTCTAATGTTATGATGATTTTATCTTAAAAATATTACTACTCTTCAATAGCAATTTGTGGAAATGTGATTTGTATAAGTATTATAATTCTTCCTATAGTTTGGTTTTATGTGATTTTGGGCATGGATCAGCTCTTTATATATAGATCCCATAACAAGTACCAAGGAAGGAAAGTCACATTTCATATCCCAAATCAACCAATGATCATATATTACTATGAGAATGAATATGAACATCAAATGAAAGTTATAACCATTATATGTGTCTTAACACCAAATCCTAATCGGTATCCATCAGAAATGGTTGGGAGAAATTCAAAATTGAAGATATTCATATTTTGCGTGAATATCACAATGTATTTTTTGAATAGGTTTCTTTGTATTCTCCCAAATAACAAAGTTGATTTTTCCATAGAACACATACTTATTGCTATACCAATTTCAAAGAATCGATTTAGAATAATCCAATTTGAGTTACAAGAATTAATGAATTAACTCAAGGATAATCTAGAAAGTGGATTCATTTTACTTAGTACAACCACATGGGGTGAACCTATTCTTTTTAATAATAAGAATGATGGGTAAATGAATCTACAAATTTATTATTAATAACTTAATAAAATCATTTTCACAAAAAAGTATCATCAATCTCATATCAGTGATTTTTTTGATCAACTTCATGGATCTCAATAACTTTCCATGATTGACTATCAATCATGATATCATTAATTAAGGATAAAAATAGTGTATATAAAAAATAAATTATCTTCAATATGGTATGCACATTATGAATTTATAGTTATGTTATTCAATCTAACCAATTCTCCCACTATCATTTGATATCTAACTAATAGAGTATATAGAGATTACCTTGATCAGTTTGTGGTGGTAATTGTAGATTATAATCTATTATATTACATGAAAAAATAATGACATGGTGATCATTTGAGGATTGTGTTACGAACCATGAAAAAGGATAAGCTATATGAAAAGTTTAGGGAATCTGATTTTGATCCAAAGAAACTATCATTTTTGGGACATGTAATTACAAGAGCATGTATATTTGTTAATCATTTAAGGATGAAAGTTGTTGACCAATTTCCTAGACCGACCATTATTACTAAGATATATAGTTTTCTTGGATTGGATAGTCGTTATTTATTATTTTTGATAGATTTATGATGTATTTCAAATTCACTGACTATGTTGATTTAAATTGGATCACATTTCCACTAGATAGGTGGATGTGAAGAAAATTTCAAAGTGATGAATAGAAGGGTTGTTAGTTCACATGTGCATGAAACACCTTATATTGGGGAGGGGTTTGGGTTATTTAGTGATCCATAAAATAAGATATGAGGTTGTGTTCTCATTCAAAATGTTATTTTAGTAGCGTATGAATTACACTAGTTGAATTGTAATGATAAAAATTACCCAAATCAGGATTTGGAGTCGGAAACTATAATTTTTTGAACCGAAAATATGGATGACTTACTTTTATAGTTAAATATATGATATAAATTGTCATTAACTGACCATAGGGACTGAGGAATGATTACCCGAAGCCGGCCTCCCATAGGCTAGGGGTTGGCGAGTAGCACCATGTAGGCATATCCCACAAGTGGGAGGCATTTTCCCATGTACCAATACACATGCACCTATCTCCAAGAAAAATTACTAAAATCAAAGAAATGGGTAGATATGAATGTATACTAGTATGAAACGACAAACAGAGAAAACATTACAATATAAAAGTATACGGGGATAGTATACAAGCCCTAAAAAATAAAAGTAGAATCTCATGGAACCCATCAATCAAAAAACCTACCCGATGGGTAGGTACAGAAGTTTTTGGATGCCGCAGAAGTGAAAATCGTTCGTCGGTCCTCCCAATATGTACCACTTGTGTCTGGCCCACCAAGGCACTCTTCAAAGCTGTTGGTTGTCTTCACAAGATACAACATGTGTGGGCGAAGCCCGTGTAAGTTTGAGTAAAATAATACTCAGTTGGTACCCAAACCCATAAAGAAATACACAAATGGAGAATACCAAAGAGGTATATAATGTGTATCCTTTAAGAATTAAAATCAATATTCATTTTAGTCAGTTAAAGTATGGTACATGTCTATAGATTGAATATACTTATGAAAGTAAAGGAACATTCAAATATGATGAGACATGCAATCTATGTAAGAGACACACTATGTATTTTCACTGGAGACCTACTCCAAGTCTTTGTAGGATGCATAAATTGCCTATTCACAAGAGGCCTACTCCGAATCTTCACATGAGAACTACTTTGCATCATTATAGGATAACTACTCCACATCTTCACATGAGACCTACTCTGCCTCTTCATAGGAGTCCTACTCAACATATTTTCCAAAGTCTTACTCCATGTATGTCCCAGTTCACAAGATAATTACTCCGCATAGGTCTCTGCCATAAGATTCCGCTCATAACTCACTCATTTTGGGATCAAATACAGCTTGAGAAAATATGATGTATAAAAAAATCAATGAAAACACACAAAAATTATTTCAAAAGGACCGTATTATTTTGAGGGTCCCAACGTTGCAAACTACTCATCAAACAAATTCTCTATTTGAGAGTTACCTGCATTTTATTAAAATGGGGTTGGTTGGGTCTGGGCATGACACGATCCGGCTGGGCCAACCCAACCTGGCCTAGTTCGGCCGACCCAACCTAACCCGGTCAGTTTTGGGCTAGCCCAAAATGTACTGACCCAAAGTCCATGCCCATTGGTTTGTGTGGTCCAACTCACCCGGCCACCCGACGAACCAGTTTTCTTCTAGATCGTCCTGCCTGTGCGAGACTGTTTTCCCAGCTGAGTGCAATACATTGGTCGTGCACCTACCACCTTGTAGATGAGGTCTAGTGACCATATTGTATGGTCAACACAGTTGTCCACTCCTCCCACACGCGGTCCACACTTCCACAGATCACCCTGGCCACATATCACAGTCGATTCCCATGGTCGTACCACCACAGGACCCTTTACCATTGGTCGTTGAACTGGAAGCTACCTACTACTGGGTGGCTATTCCACCACACGCTGCGGCTAGAAGCTCCAGTTCTGTTAGCCACCACCATCACTATGGTGGTATGTTTCTTGAACCAAGAAATCCGTTGCGATCCAAGGGTTTCCACCATTACTATCATGGGATCTAATTCATTTTATCATTTCTCTGAGAGTCTGACCATATTCAGAACCACCTAACAAAACGCATCGTGACCACAAAGGTCCACCGTGGAAGAAAGAAGAATGGAGATAGATGCAAATGTACAAGAACCCCCACATAATGGACCTTATTCTTGTTCATATTGGCCTTGGTCCATTCATGTAAGTTAGAATATGAAAAATAATAATCATCAGAATATTCCCTTCAATTCTACAATTTATCCATCCCGCAAGAATGATTGAACCGTATATCAAACTTTTTGTGGGGTTGTCTTAATTCTTAATTGGAATAAATAATGGATAAATAAAATACAAATATTAATTAAACCCCCTACCTTGAGGTTTGGATCTATCATTGTTGAACAAGAAATCTATGCCACAGTTATTCGTTGATCCTCAATCCTTGATCCGCAATCAATCGGGGTTCATCGTTGTTTGTTGTTTTCCAATAGGTGGGAACCACCAATTCGTTTCTCCATAGTTTCCAGGGAATTCTAGGGTCATGAAGTAACCCTGAATTCTTATTTAATTAGGGAGAAAAGTAAACAAGTTGGCATGTTGCAGTGTTGTAGCATCGCCACACTATTTTATTTATTAAATGAAATGAGTTGACTCGTCGCTAATTCTCAATGTTGCTGCATCTGTAAAAAAATTTAAAAAGAAATAAAATGAACATCATTAAGATTATATTATTTTCTTTAAAACAACCAAAAATTAACTTTCCCAGTCATCCCTTGTTGGTCAATGTTAGGCCCCAACTATGGAGAAAACCACATTATGAATTCAATGGTGGTATCAGATTTCTAACCCAAGTCACTGTTCACGAGTAATTAATATTTTAAAATAAAATAATTTTATTTAATAATATTATTTACAGTTACGACCTTTTCGGTTTTTCTCAGTGGAGACCAATTCCAATTATCATTATGTCACACCTTGGGTAAACTCATTATCCTGAATGCAATGGTTCCATCAGATTTCTGATATGGGAACCCATTTGGAAGTTGAATCACTTATCTAGAAAACCACACACCTGTGCTATTTTAATTACTTAAAATAGTTCAAATATTTATTCCAGCCACCCCATGAAGAATAATCACATGCTTTCTTAGAGCCTATTCTCAAAATAATTCCTTATAATTTTTAAAAAATTTACATGGAAAATATGGAACATTTCATTCTCCCCACCTTAGTGGTTTACATCCATGAAAGACAAAATAAGAGACAGAGAAATGGGGACACTGTGCCCAAATATGAGCCTCCCGCTGCTGTGTTCTCTCATTAAGATTTCCATTCCACCAAAGAATTCACATTAGAGGAATCAACTGTCCACGAAGGTTTCTCTCCTATTGATCCTCAATCTCCACCACGTACTACGCGAAAGTTTCCCCCCGTTATCAATGTTTAGCTCACCCTATTTTATGATGTGTGATGGGTCGTGGACATATCTCTTCAGCTGGTATATGTGGAAGACGTCGCGCACCCACTCTAAATATAGAGGTTGGGCCAAGTGGTATGCCACATCTCCAACTCTACGTAGAATTAGAAAAGGTCTGATGAGCCTTAGTGATAACTTGCCTCCCTATTCAAATATCTCTATCCCACGTCGAGGAGAGACCCAATGTAACACATGGTATCCCTCCTTGAACTCCAAGTTCCTCCGTAGGCTATTAAGAATGGTCTTATGATTGATATATTCAGTCTTCATCTACTCCATGATGAACTTCACATTTTATGTAGTAGCCTACACCAAATATATACCCAAGAGTGCTGACTCTACGGTGTCCATCCCACAAAGTGGTGACCTGAAGGGCCACTCATAAAAGGACACTAACAGTGCCATACTAATGGTATAGTGGTAACTATTGTTCAATGAAAACTCCAACAGATGTAGGTGATCCTCCCAATAGTGGACAAAATCGAGGATGTAGGAATGTAGCATGTCCTCTAGGATCTAAATGGTTTACTTCTTCTGGACATCTATCTGTGGGAGGAAATCTATACTCAAGCGCATCTTAGTTCCAAACACCTTCTACAATCCCTTCCAAAACTAAGATGTGAAATGAGAAGCATGATCTGATACTATCAATGATGGGACTCCATGGAGTCAAACTATATAATATACATAGATTCATCCCAATCTCTATATTAAACCATGTTCCTAAATCACTAGGAGGTGGGATGAATTGGCGAGTCAGTCAACGATCACCCAGATGGTATCGATCCCCTTATATGTACATGGAAAACCCATAATTATGCCCATTAATAATTCATCCAACATCTACTATGGCTCTTCAAGGGGTTGAGCCAAACCCACTGGAACCTGGTGCTCGACCTTCACTTTCTGACAAGTGAGGCATATATAGACAAATTCTTCCACTACATTCATCATCCTCGGCCACCAAAACTGATGCTGGAGGTTAAATTATATCTTTTACACTTTTGGATGTACCACCAAAGGGTATGTATGGAACTCCCTCAACACATCATCTTTTAACAGTTCCGGTACAACTGTGTGTCCTCTAAAAAGAACGATGTGCTCCCCACCATTCGAATATCCATCAGGGGCATTCCCTTTGTATATGTGAGCATGTGTAGTCTTGCTACTGGTATCTTCGATATGTGCCTCCCTAAATCACTTTAAGAGTAGAGGGGTAACTACCATTCACTAGAGATAATATTCTCCATCTATATCCATGAAGGATATATTCAATGATTTGAACTACTCTAATGCCTCATTCAGTTGATGTGAACATGCTCTCCTGCTAAGAGTATCTTCCACCACATTCCCCATCCAATGAGTATATACTATCTCTAAGTCATAGGCTTGGAGGAACTCTATCAAAAACCTTTGTATCGTGTTTATAAAATTCTAATAAAAGATATACTTGGGACTTTTGGGGCTTGAGTAGATGATAAACTACTCATCTATGAGGTATTGTCCCCATATCTTCAATGTGAATACTACATCTAAAAACTCCGGATCTGGGGACTCGTAGTTTTTCTCATGTGGTCTCAACTACTATGAACCAAGAGAAATCAACAATTTCCCCTACATTAGGACACAAACAACTATGATTCCTAATGCATCACAGAAAACTACATACTCGACACCCTCCTCTAAAAATCTCAGGATTCAAGCACTTATTAAAATCTACTTCAGTTTCTAAAAACTCTCCTAGATTTTTTCCATGAACACAAATGGTAACCCCTTTAGAGTTACAACCATTAATGGTGATAGTACCCGAAAGAAATACGGGCACAAACCTATTATAGTACTTGTCCAAACCCAATAAACTTCTTATCTAGGTCACACTATTAGGTGGCACCCAAGAAAGGATTTCCTCTATCTTCAATGGATCCACTACAACTCTGGCCTTTGAATTGACGTGTCCTAAAAACTGGACCTCCTAAATCCAAATCTGACACTTCAGAAGCTTCCTATAATGATGGTGTTCTCATAGTAAGTCCAGGATAATCTTTATGTGTATTTCATGCTTCTCCTAGACGTCGAGTACACTAGGATTTCATCAATAAAGACCACTACAAGCCAGTCTATATAAGAGTGTAATATCCTCTTCATGAGTTCCATAAACTCTTATTAGGGGTTTATCACACTAAATATATGTAGTGGCCATAGTGACATCTTAATTTCATCTTCGGAATGCCCTCATCCAGTACATGAAGTTGGTGAGATCCCGATATGAGGTCTATCGTCGACAACAATCTTTCTCCCTTTAGTTGATTGAAGTGGCCATCAATTATCTATAGTGGATACATGTTCTTAAAAGTCACATAGTAATGGTGTTGGATGTACCCACATAGCCTCAGGATCCAATATTCCTTCATGGAAAACAAAAATTGTTCCACACATGGTGAAACACTAGGCCTCACGAAGCCATTTCTCTACAAGTCTTACGATTGTATCCTCATCTCACGATTCTCTACCGAAGCCATCAGATATACTTGTGTAGAAATTGGTGCCATCCCAGGGTACATGTCAATGTAGAAGTCTACCTCCCAACGAGGAGGCAGTCTTGAAACTTCTTCTAGAAAAACTTCCTCGTACTCTTCCACCACTACAGGTATATGAGGATCCATCTCATCCAGTACACCATGGGTCATGTTAGCCATCTGATGTGTGATATACTACACCCTCCTACATATGAGTCTATCCTATACATCTTGTGTATCACTTTCACATAAAAAGTAAAACCTGATCCCGTATCTATAGACACACCAAACGGTGTGCCTAAAACAGTAGATCTGAGCATGAACTGTGGATAACCAATCCATACCATGTATTTCATCATAAGGACTCAACGCTAACACCAAGAGATCCCAAAATAAATTCTCACCCCAATAATAGTGTGACACAATCAAAACTAGTGTGTGATAATAAAATCTCATCCCTTTGGTGTCTCTAAGTATAGGAATCGAGTAAACGGTTTGACAGAATATATGTGTCGTGAAAAACTGTCATGGTGAGAAAAGTTTCACTGGAAGATATTTATATCAAAACTGCATCTAGGGTGGAAAATACATAGATCGTACAACTGATCATCCTCGGACTATCAGGATCATGATCCTTCATCACTTGGAGCTTACCTCACCCCTATCCACCAGCTCCCTGAAGTCATTGTAGACCACCTGGGGTTGGTGGTGGTAGTGCCTCGAACCTACTTCCTCCTATTTCAAATCGTCCTGATCCACTTCCACATCTTTATCCTAGTGAAACAACTTGTTTCTGCCTCCACTACTACCTCAGCAGTCCATCGATCATCTCTTGTTCAGTTGAACGGATGGTCATACAAAATCTAACCTTATGTCCCTGACCACCACACATTTAGCACAACCCATATTTCATCCAATCTTTTCAACCCTGGAAGCCATGCTCCACTGATCCCATGTCTTGGTGTCATACCCTAGTATTTTTGTCCTTTTGGACCCTATGTCAGCTTTCAACAACCCTCTACTAAAGAATTAGCTACCTAACTCCTGGTTATAGATCCCACCAACATGGGCTTCATCGTAAGAAATCTATCAACCATTAGAACTCACTCCAGCATCCCAACATAGATAGGAATGATAAGAGATATCATTTATGACCTAATATTTTGGCATAGTCCCGACTAAAAGGTACATGCCCGGAATAACAGGCCCACATCATGTCTGTAGAGTAGCGTGCAAGGTATGTGAATCTCACAGAGTACTCTACTACCATCATGCAACCCTTATTTTGGGGAATTATCTCCAATATATGCACATATCATAACATCATCCGAAATAACTCCATCCTAAAGAGGATATCATTATCTGACCAATTGAGGGCTGCCTCATCAAGCATTTGGATTTTCAAGCTCCAGCATCTCCCCGCCGATCCCTATAGAAGAATCACAGTTCGGACCACCATCTGGTCGAGAGGCATCCTCACTTGGTGGAAAACTCATGTAACTACCTCTATCCATTCCCCAAATACCTAGGGATCTATGTCACCTTAGAACCTCAGAGGTTGCGGTCACTAAAAATGATGCAACTCACTGAGCCTGTGTGCATCCTCTACCAATAATGCCAATAGAATCAGCTCCTCTTCAGGTGGTGGTATCAGTGGTACACCACCAAGATGTTCTATCTCTTGAAACGGTCCCTACACTGATGCCTCATCACTTGACAAACCTTCCTCATTTTCATGCATAAAAATCCCGGCTAGATGCCTCTATAGAAGCATCCTAAAAAAGAACAAGATGTACCTCGGTCAATAGGTTATCCGTGATGAGCTAAATATGACTCAATAATGACACGATAACATACTCAATTCCTATATGATGCATGAAACCAGTTTTTTCATGCACTAAGTCAAAATGTTGAATTTATGGTCCTAGTGTATGTATAAATTGGCTGCCACAAAAACAGTGGACTCCCTGTCCTAACATTCAGAATCAAAACACTTAACACTGTATCCCTAAAAAAATAGAACTTATCACCCACTAATACCACTTGTTCAAGACCCATCACCAAGGCCCATGCTGTGACTACCTCAATACCACCTCTCATAGGCTAGGGGATGACAACTAGCACTGAGTAGGAATATCCCACAAGTTGGAGGGATTTTCCTAAGTACATGTACACATGAACCCATCTCTATGAAAAAGTATTTAAACTGGAAACATTGAGTATAGATTCATGTGTAGAACTAATAAAACCCACACCGTGTAAACAGTACAAATAGAATGTTCAGGGGTCTAGTTTACATGCCCAAAAAAAAGAAAAGTACAAGCTCTTGGAATCCATCTGTCGAAAACCCTACCTAAATTGTAGGCACAAAAGCTATCAGAATTCACTAATGTGAACCTCATATTTCATGAATCCCTATAAGAACCACTTTTTTCTGGCCATCCAAGGATTCTAGAAAGGATTTTGGTCATATTTAGAAGACATGACCTGATAAGGCGATGCCTGTACAGGGGTGATTAAAAAAATAATCAGTAGGGACCCAAAACCATAATGAAAAACACAATGGAATACTAAAAAAGAGGAACAAGAACTGTTGAATTTATAAATAACAGTCAAGAGAGTGATTAGAGTCATCTCACACTAGGTACATGTCTATATAATTAATACACTTAAGAAATTCTAGGAATATAAAAATATAATGATACACACAGTCTATGTAGAAGACTCACTCGATATCTTCTTAGGAGACCTACTCTGTATCTTTGTAAGTGTCCTACTCCATGTCATTTATGGAGACATACTTTGTATCTTTTATGGATAACTACTCTACATATCTCACAGTTCACAGAATACTTACTCTACGTAGGTCTCAGCCACATGATTCTACTCTTAATGAACTAATTCTGGGAGCACCTACTCCGTGAGACAATAGTTCGTACACCAACCTCCAAAAAATATTTGTAAATTCTATCAAATAGAACACCTCATTGTTAGGGACTAAACAATACAAATGGATTTTCAAATAGACACCTAGTTTGAGAGTTATGTGCATTTTAGTAAAAGGGGGTTGGTTGAGTCTTGGTCCGACCCGGTCGGGTCTGGGCCTGCTCAAAGCGGTTTGGCTAAAAGGCTAGGACCACATGGTCATGATGTCTAGCCTTCTGGGCCATGACCCCCCCATCTTGGAAGATACAATCGGGCGACCGTGGACCAGACGCTCCTCCCACACACGGTCCGCGGGACCCTGTGGCAACTAGCTGATGCGGCACCACACTACATCACTAGTCCGCACCGCCGCGACCCACAATGGCTGTGGATCTAGGTCACTAGCCATGAACGCACCATAGTGGGACCCTCTACCCTCGACTGCTGAGCCTTTGGCCACCACATTCTGGCGATGGTGGATCACCTTATTTTGGTCTCCTCCATTACCGTGGTGGTTTTTTTAAACCATGAATGCATGTTCAATCCTTGGGTCACTATAATAATTGTCATGGGTCATATTTGTTTTATCATCGCTCCGAGGGTCCATCCACATTCTAGACCACTAAGAAAAAAAACCCCAACCATGAGGCCCCGCCTAAGAAGAACTAAAAACGGGGATATATTAAAAGGAAAAAGAAAACCATTTAAATAGAACTTGTCCTTGTTCGTGTTAGCCTTGTCCTTGTTCGTATAATTATCAGTCTATTATTTTTAATACCACAGTTTTTCAATCCCGAAAGAATGATCAAATATTTTATCAACCTTTTCATGGGTTGGTCCCCTTTCATCATTAGAATCAATAATAGAGAAAGAAAAGAAAATAAACACCCTACATTGAGGTTTGGATCTGTCGTTGGTGAAGAATAGAGCAGCGCCGTTACCAATCCTTATTCCTTGATTCGTGATCCACAATCCTTGATCCGTGATCCAGCGACATTAGTTTTCATTTGTTGTTCTCGAATGGGAGGGAACCACCAATTCCATTTACCCATGTTTCAAGGGAATTAAAGGGTCATGCGCTCAGCCTAAATTCATATTTAATTAGGTAGAAAAGAAATAACATCGTCCTGTTCTAGTGTTGCAGCGTCACCACATCGTTTTATTTAAGAAACAAAATGGGCTGATTCATCACTACGTAATAATTAAAAATAAATATAATAAAATTATTTATGTTTATTTTATTATTCATTAAAACATCCAAAAATTAACTTTTGTAGTCGACCCACGTCGGTCGATGTTAGGACCCAACAAAGGAAACATCATATTACGAACTCAACAGTTGTCTCAGATTTCCTATTTGAGTCACCATTCATGAGTTATTAATATTTTAAAATAAAATAATTTTATTTAATAATTTTATTTATGGTTACAACCTTTTCAGGTTTTCTCATTATAGACCCATGATGACTAAAAATAAGTCACACCTAAGGTAAACCCCCCATCCATAACACAATGGTGCCCTCATATTTATGAGATGTGGGCCTGTTTTGAAGTTGACTCTGTTTTCTAGAAAATTGAACACATGCACTTTTTTAATTACTTAATATAGTTCAAACATTTATTCCTGGCACCCTGGGCCTCAGAATCACATGTTTTCTCAGTGCCTAGTCTCGAAATAATCCCATATAATTTTCAAAAAAATTACATGGAAAATCCAGGATATTAAAAAAAATATACAAATCATAATATCTTGGAGTGTATATTCACATTGAAATATTTCAATATCTCATAATGTAGATGGTTGGTTTTGACATATATTTATGTTCTCTCAATATATTACAACCTTGGTAAGGTAAACAATGGGGAAAATGCTCTGATATAGAAGGATCATGTTAGAATTTCCATGATAAGGATTTAAAGAGATCCAATAATTATGGATTTACAAAGGATCGTCCTCATAATCCTTAAGTAAGGGTATAAATCCTATATTTATATAATGAATGTTTAGTTATAAATATATGAGAAAATTAAGTAGGCATATAATAAATATTTTAAACTTCAAAAAAAGGTTAATATTGTTACAAAGTTCAACCTTGACCATAATGGAATGATAAATTCTAGGAACCAACTATATGTCCTTTATATTCCGCAATTGAATATGTAACTATTGGATGAAGCAAATATTTCAACATTATATGTCTATTCTAGAAGTATAATGTTGTATTAATATCTCATGGAGAATATCTAATGAGATAACATGAAATGGGACATTGTAGAGTATATATCTTGATTTCTAGTATATTAGAAAGATAAGGATAAATAAATGAACTATAAGGGGATTATAAAACCATTACCCATACCAATATGGAAATAATAAAATATCACCATGAATTATGTCTTAGGATTCCCCAAGACATATGAAGGCGACAAAATTAGTTGAGTTATAGAAAAATTCCTTACAAAATCATCACATTTCATTATAACAATATAATATTTCACACTTTATCCCATTTCTAGGATATATATTAATTAAGTGGTAAGTCTATATGGAGTACCACTATTAATTATTTATAATAAAAATTAATAGTTTAATTTTTTTTAGAGATGTATTAAGAAATCAATAAAAATAGAGTAAAATTTTAGAATTATATATCATCCTTGAATAGAAGGTCTATTTGAGCGGACCAGTACAACCCTAGAAGATATCATGAGTGGTTTCTCTAATAATTTCAAAGGATTTTGGGATTAACATCTTCCATTAGTTAAAGTTTATTAGAATAATATACTTAAATTTATTATTCAAACAATTCATTTTGAACACCTATATGGAAATAAGTAATGTACAAAAACCTGATAGGATAATGTTAGGGAATTAATGCTATTGGTACTTGATATAGGTAATGAAATTTTATGTAAGGTTATATATATTCATCATCACATCGGAGATTCCCATATTTTCCAAAACAATAATGACGATAGTCATCAATGGGATTTAGAGACTGATTTTTGTGATAAATAATTCTATAAAATATCTCTTTGGAAAAAATCTATTATATTTGGAAATAATAAGAAGATAGACACAAGATATATCAGTCCCTTGGAGATTGAGGATTGTATTGAGATGTTATTTTATTATTTTAGCACTTCCACCAAAACTCTACCATGTTCATGATGTGATCCATATATATCTTTCATGGAAGTACATACCTGATCCTTTATATACAATAAACATAGAGGTTATATAAGTAGAACATGATAATTCTAATGAGAAATAACCAATAAAGACATTGTATTGAATGGTTAATGTTCTATAGAAAAGGACCACCCACCTGGTCAATGTTTTATGGAAAATGAATGAATTTGAGGAATCTTTGAGGGAACCGAATTAGGTAATGATGTATAAATATCCTCATTTTTTTCCATCACAATGAGATAATTTTGATGGAAAAATTCTTATAATGGGGATAGAATATAACACCCCTGGTTCTAGAATATATTTTACATTAAAATAAATTTCATACATTTGATATCTTGTGATACACACAAAGAACATATATTTATAATAATTTAATACCACAAAAAATAAATACCTTACTAGATTGTTAAATGGTCTTGATATATAAATTAATTTTGAAAATAAAATTTTTCAAACTGACTTAATAACATATAATTAATTGTAAAGAGACTATTTTGAACTATCTGGATGAACAATTTCTCTTTTTTAGATTTAAATATTTTTAAGAATTATATGAATTAAATTTATTTATAAAATTAATACAATGAAATCAATTATGTATATCCGTGAAATTTTTAAGTAATGATAAGGAAAAGTATTCAAGTAATTATTTTCAAAAAAATGTTTTTTATAAACATATATTTATTATATATATTTATTTAAAAGTTACTTCATCTTATTTAGGTTATTAAACTTAAGTAAAATTTTTTCTTATACACTTATTAAAATTAATGATTAATCATAAATTTGGTTAGATTTAATGTTAAATAATTTAATGGTAAAAATAGATATTTTGTGGAGTGTTTTTTTTATAAAAATCTATTTTTATCTTAATAAATTTAATTAATAAATATTAGTGAATAATATTAATTAAATATATTTTAGACACTAAATTAAATAAATTAACATTCAATTAATGGTAATTTCTAGTTAAGGAATATGAATAACTTTGTTTTTTAGTGAAAAAATACATTTATCTAAAAATTTATTTAACAGATTTTGTTTGTAGATATTATAATTAACATAAACCACCATTAAAAATTGACTAAGATGAAATGGATTCCATATTTTGAATCATAATTTCTAAATGTTTTTAAAATGTCAATTTTTTTATTCATAAATGATAGTTACAATGGTAAAAGGTAATTAATCATGGTAAGTGTTAAAATGGGTTAAACTAAGATATAAAGATTTCAATATAACAAAAACCATATATTTAATAGATTTTTTGAGTATATATTTACCTACCAATATCCTATATTAGAAATTATTCTAATTAGAGTCACTATCTTTGTTAATGATTATTATTATATTAAAATGTTCTTAATATTTACAAGAAATGATGGAGAAGTATGGAGGGAAACCATATAATCCTATAGATCCTGTGAAAACCCTAAATCTAGACCCAAATCTGATATGGTCATGAATCAACTAGAATTTATCAGTAAAAAATTAATTTTGGAACTTCATGTCTCTCATAAATTAGAATTTTCTAGTCGATCGATGCCTCTTGATATTTCTAGTCTGAGAAGGAGATTCATAGAGGTTTTGAATTTAGTGCCATCCCTCTACTTTTTGGGATTTTAGTATCCCTTTTCCTAGATGACTGATCAAGAAGGGGTGGTTGGACCCTATTTCATTCATTTAGAAGGTTGTTGTTGAGAGGCTAAACCTTTTCATATTTTCCATTATCAAGAGGTTGTTGATCCCTAAAAGAGAAAAATTATTGCTGTTTTTTGACCTTACCAAAATAATTATGGATATATGGGGTTTTTATTAATGGGAGATGGAACCCATGTGGATGGGTACTTAAAATTTTTGTTCCATTGGGACAACTGGAAAATGATGGTGTGAAGATTTAGGTTGCTCTCCCCTAATCCTAGACTTCATTGGAAAAAATATTTGGGTCAGAACTTTTACCCTACCAATGTGAATAATTCCCTTACTCATGTATAGATATTAATCTGTAAGTTTTATTGTCTTTATTAGAACCCAATGATATTTTTGGATATTGAATCATTGATTATATTCCCCATCATAATTTATAGGTAGACTGATAATACAATATTTGGAAACTATGCGAGAGTGCCTATGGAAATTGACACAGCTACTACACTAGTGGAAGAGGTAGTCCTCAAAAGTTGGGTGGATAATATCACTCTCGAGATCCAGGTTGAAAAGTGCCCCAACTCTATCTGAATTGCAACTTCATAAGGAAATTACACCCTTAAAATAAAATATAAAAGGAATTAAATGATTATAAAATTCTTATTAATGTTGATACCAATAGTTGGAATCACACTAGGATGGGGAAGATTATGGTCCTTGATCCCTACATCTCTACTCGTCAACTAGATTACACACAACATAATAAGTCCCAACCTGTGCGACCTTTAAACATCGAGGATACTAAGGATTCCTCCCAAGAATTTATGTTTGATGGGGTGAGGAATTTGGTCTCGACTCCCAGGAAACCTGAGATGTCAGATGGGGCCAACATGCTCTCACCCAAAGCTATGTAAGCCAGTGTGGATAGTCATGATGATCTTAATTTTAAATTTTCCTCTCTTAAGGTCTCCCTTCAGAACACCATAACAATTGAATCATGTGAAGAATCCCAGAATTCTAGTTCATTTGAGGTTCATAATAAATAGAACATCATCAATATGGAACCATTTAACAAGAATCCATATGATACTGTGTAGGTTTTGGTAACACTAAACTCATTGGTTTTGTAACCCAATGCCTATATTCTAGACCCATCACCTATAGAGGTGAGGGATCCTACCCTATTTCCAAGTCCCATTGATACCCATAATAATATATGTTTTGACACCAATGATGCTATAAATGTAGTCTTGGATATAAATTCTCATTTTCATGGAATGTATGTAAAACCCAAACATATTTTTGGTTCCTCTGGACCACTAGTAGTTGACAATTCCTATGATCTTGATAGGATCCCTCAAATAATGAGAGTGGGTTATTCTCTAGTTAAAGAGTATATTACCCCAACATAAATGACCTACCTACATTACATGAGTGAGGATCCTTTTAAATTAGCATCCTTGGACAAGGATACCAAAATGAGGCCAGGTGGGGTGACTTTTAATGAATTGGTAACTTCTAGAAAAAAATTCACCGCACGTAGGGAAAAATAAATGGTTGAATATAATGATGATTCATAACCTATTGAAGGTGGTGCTATACTGGACGAATATAGAAGTTATCATCCTCATTGGAAATCTGTTACTATCCCCAAGAATAGGGGGAGGAAAAGAAAGGGTAATGTGATAAAATTTCCTACCTTTGAAACAAAGGAGGAACTTCCATATTCTAGGCACAAAGAAGCCTAAAAGAAATGAATGTTTTTTATTGGAACTATCAGGGGCTAGGAAACTCTCCAACAACCTCACCCCTTAAACAAGTTATTTTTTACAATAGAAAAACAGTTGTTGGAATTACTAAATCCAATATTATATTTGAAAATTTGAAGGCTTTTAACTCTACCACCCTTGGATACTCATTTTTCTCTCATAATATGATTAGAAATTATTTAAAAACATTCTATGTGCTAATGAATGATGAAATTAAATTCCAATCCTAAATAAAGATCCATTAAATCATTTATTTGGAAACCTACTGTCACATAACTAACCACACATTCTAATTTGATTATGATTATAATTTGTACACAATAAGAATAGATCTATGGATGGAGATGAATTTAATGGATGAAAAAAAAGAATGAAAGTAGGTTCATTACAGTAGACTTCAGCTCTGTTTTGAGACATGATAGGAAAATTGGGTGAAATTTATCATGAATTTCAACAAGATAATTATGTTTTTGTGTTGATAAATGAAATTTCTTAGAGTTTATAATTTTATGATATAAGTTTAAATTGGAAAGATTAACTATTAATTGAAGGAAGGAAAGGGAACTTGACACATTATTCTTCTAGGTCAACGGAAGGGGTGCTCCCATTGATTTATCTGGGTTCAATATTCCCAAATTTAATTCAGATAAAAACCCATTAATTGTTAAGATTTGGATGGGTACAATGAGGTTATACTCTCTTTATTTCAAGTTCAATAATTCTTATCCCATAATTCCTTGATGTGCCTAAGTGGTTCTCAAGGAATAAAATATTGATTATCACGGAATCCCTCTCTAATTTGTGTCCTATAAGATCAATGGAGTAAAATAATAACATAAGGAGTGGAGTAAAAATTATCTTTATAGGTTGGATGATAACATTAATTATAAAAAAAATTCAACTTGAATCCATTAAAAATAATAAAAAGTAACAAAATATTCCCTCGCATGAGGAACATCAAATCCACTACAAGTTAGATTATTTAGTTTTTCAAAAGGTAATGTTGACCTACAATCATGTCAATGTGAATTTTCATAAATATGGTGACATGAACTCTAGTAATTTCAATCATATATATATATGGATAAAATGGTTTAATGAGGAGTGTATTTCATATGAATTAATAACCTCTTATTAATCTTTGATAGTGAAATATCTAATGTTATGGTTGGATATTTTTAAAAACTATATAATGACCGTGAAAATGGGAGTAATCTTCAACTAATTAACCCCATTACACAATGTGTTGAATAACATCATTACGAGGACCATATGGTTACATCTCATCATGTTGAGGTCAAATTCATCCTTTTCACTTTGAATATGGAAAGTACAATAGGACTATATTGGATTAGAAAAAATTATTCATTTTCTACTAGGACATCTTACAAGGTGATATCAAAAATTCAATCAGGTATTTTTTCCTCATTGTGTCAATGCCTTATAGAATCAATTATAATTTCATCTCTCTAGTTCTAATGATCTAAAAATAATTGGATATAGTAGGAATATGTTCTATTTACATCAGAAAAATTTCCCCAATTTTCGTCAATAATATTTTGACCATGAGGAAGGGATGGTTCATAGGGAACCAAATTACTCCCAACAAGTTTTGGTTGGTCACTGGTAGAAGTATTTAGAATTTCCTATACACTACTTTATAAAGAATCATTATAAAGAGGAATAAATTTAAGTATGGTAATTTTATATCAATATTGATATCTCAAAGGCCTTTGATAATAATAAGTGGAGCTTCATTGTTAGTTTACTTACCATGTATGGGTTCTCCAATACATTTATCGAGATGATCACCACAATCTCAAAAAGTTCTTGGCTATCAGTACTTATCTGTGGATCTCATAGGGTGTTCTTCAAGTGATCCTAAGGTTTCCAAAATTTAGTACCTCTTCCAAGCCACCTCATTTCTATTATTGAAAATTATCTAAGTTGGTACAACAATGATCATTTCCAAGAGGGATTTTGAAAGAAGATAAGGCCTAGAAGAAACATACATGTTCCTAGATAAATCATTTATATGGATAAAATTATTGTTTATAATAAATTACCCTAGAGGACATTGAGATCAATTTAAATTATTTTCATCCCTTATGAAATGGATTTTTTCCAATACATAATATACAAATATGTATTCCATTATCTTCAATAATGGGATACTGAACTCTAAAAAAATAAAAATTTCCATACATCTTCGTTAAAAGAGGGGATCCTTACCCTTTGTGAAATTGAGTATCTCATTATTTTGGGGTAATTTTTGGATTTATTAATTAGAATGAATATCCACCGAGACCATTAATGAATTTTCGAAATAGATGGGAAAATGCATGTATTATGCTGGTAGTATATGATTTCTTAACTAGGTGATCCCATTCATGATTGTTCATGCCCTATCTCTATCTGGATGGCCTAGTAGATTTTTAAAAATAGCAAAGGAAAGATAATTAATTTTATTTGTATTGGATGTATCCATGAAAAAATTATGGTCTCTATGGTATGAAAATAGATTATCTAATACATTTATATGGGTGGAGTAGTTATCAATGATATTAATAATTTAAGTGATGAAATTGTTGAAAAATTCACATGGAATATGATTAGATGCCATGATAAGTCTTTAGTCTTTTTCAATGATAGGTTCTTCCCTAAGCTCTGTTATATATACCCTTGGTGTATTTCTTATTCTACATTGAATAGCATTTAATTATCTTATCAAAACATCAAATCATGTTAAAAGTGGTATATATCCAAGAATTATGAGTTGAATTGTGGGAACATACCATTGATTTATTATCCTCATAAAGAGATTGTGGTGCCTCTTTAGAACATGAAATATATGACAATTTCTGAGGTATACCAAAATGTTGTAGTGCTTAATGGATTATTCCCACTTCACATCAAATTTTTGATCCAGATATATGTCTTTTTGACATTGAAACTAAAATATAAACACCGTATCATTGGGATGCCATGACCAAGGGACTACTATAGGAACAAATGCATACATGATATTAATGATACCACCTAGATTATGATATTTAAGAGATTGTTTTTTCCTCCATAAACAACTCTCATGTTATAGAAAACGTGGACAGACAGGCTACCCATACATTCAAAGATGATGAATGTGAACATAAATTTGGCCTATACGTGTCTTTTATGTTTAAAAAATCTTGAGAAAATGAATTATATTTTTTTATCTTCTAGTTTGTATCAAGGATATAAGAATACGTCATGTACCTATTGGGTGTTTATATGTAGTGGGACAGAGCGATGATGGACTTTTCTAAATCATATCATAGAAATTTATATTAGTAAGCCTGTGCATAACCGCCTTATAACTAAAACAACCATGATCATGAATTACCCATGGTCTTCCAGAAATGTTGTTTCCTTTGATAATAGTATAAGAACATGGAATTTGGGTATAGTGGCCATTAAAAAATAGGTTTATATAGATTATGAGACTCAAAGGGGATTGATGATGAATGATTCATATTAACTTATTATATTGTGTATACTTGGTTTTTATGGAATGTGTAAATACTAATTGGAGATGAAATTTATTTAGCGTATTCCCCACTCTCTTCATTGATAATAGTCAACATCATTGGAGAGACCTTATGTGCTCCAAATCTAGTGGGACGGGGTAGTGTTTTTCACACTCACATGGTATTTTTGAAGTGGAGTTTCTTCTAATTTATTTGAATTTATTGTACATTTGTGGTAGATCTATGGGAAATGATTATGGAAACAAAATTCTTGGTTCATAATGGATGTAATCCTATATGGATTGAATCATAATAGAATCTTATAATATAGGATTTGAATAAATAATCTAGAACCATCCCAAGTAAGATACTTCCCTCATGTGTTGAATTATTAAAATCATCAAAAAATATCGTAAGGAATTTTAATCATGCCGATAGGTAGGTGGAAAAGGTGGCCTACAGACTCTTGAAAAAGGAAATTGTGGAAGTAATCTCAATGTCACACTTGGTGATCCCATACTTTTATGCACCCTTACTGGATTCATATTTTAGGATTTAAAACCAAACCCATATATTTAAATACTTTTTTATAATTACATACACATATTTTATATTTTATTTTGACAACCAAGCATGATTGTTCCTAAACCATTATAAATAATAATATTTATAGGGGTGTGACACGTATCACTTACAAAATGTAACCTCATATTCTAATTACTTCATAAACAATAATCTCTTTATCTCAACCAATATATAACAAAACCACTTCTCAAATATCTACCTGATGTCTTAGAGGTTCTGGTCTGACCCAAATACTAACCCATGATGGCTTAAGGAGATATCTAAAGGAGGATACCTAAGGAAGTGGTAGTCAAATTAACTTTGTTCTGTCTAGTTTCTTAATTGTTCCCACTCGTCTAAATATTCTATAACTATCTCAACGTAATTTATTTAGTGTTGTAAATATAATGAAACATTAATTTCTTTTATGTATCAACCATTACCAAAATATTTTCCATCTAATGGTAAACTAAAACATTGCTCATGCATATATGTAGACTATCGCCACCATGGGGTGATGTATTTAATTTTTCATTAATACCTCACATGGATGATTATAAATACATAAACAATGAATGTATATGATATATTTGAAAAAAATATTATTTTATAATGATAATTTATCTACATTATTTTCAATTTATCCAATGAAAATTGAAAACACCACCCTTGTGTACATCTAGAGTACCGCCTATATAAATAGATGGGTTTCATATTTCATAATTAAATTACATGGATTGTTAAAATAGTTTATATAATAAATAAATATGTTATTTATTAAATTATTAAGATTTTTGGAACCATGAACATAGCGAAGGTACTTAGACCATCGAACCAAAAAATGCATGGAAAACAGAACATTTTACAAACAACCATATATTTTAAGAAAACATTATTAATAAATAGTTTATTAAAATTATAATTGAATAAAATATAGTACTATATATGTATATATGACTATTGTATGGATTCATAATAAATTTAAATTTATTAATCAGGAGTTTAGATTGTGTTCAACTAAGTGTATTATCATGATATGAGTTTATGTTACAAGAACACTTTTTAATGAGATTGTT
The DNA here is from genome assembly GCA_963277665.1 of Viscum album. Lineage (NCBI taxonomy): Eukaryota > Viridiplantae > Streptophyta > Magnoliopsida > Santalales > Viscaceae > Viscum > Viscum album. The sequence goes on from OY728122.1 coordinate 334,101,421, forward strand.
TATGTTTCAATTTCAATTAGTAGAAGTTATATTATATTTTACATGTAAAGACTATATATTTTCTTCATATACTGTAATTTATCTTATTTTCATGTGTTATTTCTATTTCCACCCTTTTTAGTGAAAAAAATACTAAAATAATGCTTTAAACCAATGCTGACCTTATTTCTTCTTTTATGTACCGAATCATTTTCTTTCATATCCATATTATATAAATTATTTCATGAATTTTATTCTATAAACATTAATGGTTATATAATTTAATTTTAAAATATATTTCAATTTTTTATAATGGTTTCAAAAATTAATATTTTAATAATTTTCCATCGAGGTCAACTTCAACTTTCTTTATTAAGGAGTGTAAAAAATGTTTTATCACATTTTTTGATGGACCACCTTCTCCCACCATAATGGCAATTAATAATTATAAATTTCTCCATACAAGTGTCCATGATTTTGTTTTAAATAAATTATTTTTTCACAATATCATAGGATTTTTTGTTTTTTAAATCTATAAGAATAAAAGGTATTTTTTCTTTTTTTTCAAATCACATTTATAATGTGTTTACAAAATAATTTTTCATCTATATTGTAATGAAACATCACATGAACAATACATAAATACATAATTTATAATAATTGTGTAATTTTATTATATTTAAATGATATTTTTTGGTTTAGAGTTTTAGATAATTAAGAAAATGCTTACATATCATATCTATAAAAAACATAGTGGACACATCCACTCAATGTCCATTTATTCCAAAAAAATCCCGATTTAAAATTAAAAATCACATTTTATTAAACAGAAATCATATGATAAATTTATTATTTATTATATTATATCTTAGATATTATTCACATATTCATTATTGGTATCCTAGGAAAGGAAATATTAATAATGGGTGATCTCAGATGCTTAGTAAGAGAAAGTCTATAACAGAAGCTATCATAAAATTAATAAAACATGAATACAATTAATGAGATAAATAATAATAAATTATTCAACAAAATTAAAATAAAAAATAGGAATATATCCATGTATTATAGAAAAATATAAATAATATTGGAAAAACCCCCCTTGAGAATGTTTTTGGGTTGTTGTGCTTTTTGACAATGATTGAAGTGGTTAAAAAAAATTTATTTGTCAATGATGTGTAATGTTTGTTTTGAGTATTGGGAGAAATTAGAGAAGGTTATGTTTTAACAGATAAGTGACAATGGGTTACACAATCACAAGAAGAATAAGGGAAAACATTATTTTATAAACTATTAGAGAGCACACAATCACAAGAAGTAAAGTAGAGAACACGATCATTTGAATCAAAGGAGTTCACATTACTGTGAAATAAAAAATATGTCTTGGGAATCACATGATGGTTGTTTCATAATAAATGATAGAAAATTATTTTATTTTATTGAAATCAGGTGATCATGTGAAGTGATATGTATCTCGTGACTACGTAAAGTGAATTGTATGCAGGATGAAAGTATGTTGGTGTCATATAAAACATGAAATATCTTAAAATCACATAATTTCCTATGTTCAGAAGTATCTTGATATGAAATAACATTATGAAGTCAGGTGATGTTCATTAAGGTAGTGATACACTTTGAGGAAAATATGTTTATGATCTATGATGATGTCTGAGTGCATGATCTCAAATAGATCATGTGATCAATAGAAGCAAGAGGACTCATAAATAGAAGTCCTGTGATGGGATTAATGAAACTTTGTAAACTAGCTGATTTCACATGAAGTATGCAAGGACATGAACTATTTTTTTACTATGGAGGTGGAATGAACAACTAATAATTATTATAATATTTAATGTGGTAGTTTTATGACTATAAGTACCCCTTAACTCATTATTAATAGAGATGAAGTGTTTTTATGTGTTTTAATCTGAAGATAAAGGTAGAGAATGTATTTTACATTAGTTTAAGGTGGTTCTGTGATTAAATTTGAGAAATAAGAATCACCCAATCATTTTTTCTCAATGTTAATTAGATTATCTGATGTATAAAGAGAATTAAACGAAGAAACCTACATGATAACATATACATGAAATGGGTTTTCACTCATTTTTTCATAAAAATGAAGATCCATTTTGTATTACATAAAGCATTGTCCTAGAATGGGGTCTATTCTAGGGTATGATCTAGTGGTCTTATAATGGAGTTACATGATCAATTAATCTGATAAAGGTTATGCACTATAAGAGTAAAAAATTCATGAAAATGTGGGTTTTATCTCAGTGATGATATAGGAGAATAATTAGAGAATAATTAATTTGTCAACCAACTAAGATCTAATTTCTAGAAGATTATAATGGATCATTAGTGCATTCACTTCAAAAAAGAGAGCATGGATCATTCATATTTTGAATGGTTATAAATTTTGAGGGATAATGAGTCTACTCTGAACATTTTAACAATAATGTTTTATAATTGATTTGGTACTTGTTCACATTTCTATTGTGTTCTCCTTAGATATATCCCAGTGGGATTAAACCATGGAAAATTGTTTTATATTTTCATGTTTTAATTTTGAATGTTATTTTCTATGAGAAGTAGAGAGAACAGAGTTTTTTAATGATGAAATAACATCCAAAGGGGAAGTGAAATTAATCTATCATACCTAGAATCATTCCCTCATAGCACTTAACGTTTTAGGTATAATAGTTGGTATCATAGATAAGAGATAAATATAGTATTTATCTCATAATGGAATCATTGGAATTTGTTAATCTCAAAGCTATTTTAATCTTCAACGGGAAAAACATTCACCTATAGTATAATCAGATGCATTAATACATCTGATATTTTGGCATGGACATTTTAATGCTACGATACATGGTATTTATGACATTATAGTTAATGAATCATTATCAAAATAAAATAAAGGGAATTTTATAATGATTCTAAAGGAATCATTTCTTTAGTTCCATATTTATACAATAAAATCTACATAATTGTGATTTTATGAGATTCACAAAATTTCATGTATGAAAATATATTTAATATCTATAAAGGTGATTCAAAAGTCTAAGAAGCTAAATTGAAGGTTCTATGAAACAATTATCAGGACCTGAGGATTCACCATAATGATTATATCGCAGAATTATTCGATTGAATGAATATTGTGGTGGATGATATGAGAGGTATTGGAGAAATTATCAATGAAATAAATTTCATAACATGAATCCTAATAATATTAACATACTGATTAAATCAATAAGTCTCTATGGTTGAGGATAGAGATCCAAAGCAGCTAACATTAGATATTTTTCATAGTACTCTTGTAACATATGAGATGAAAAATAATGACATCAAGGCAATATAAAATGTTAAGTCCAAAATGTGTCATTAAAGGCCATAAAGAAGATTATCATAGAGAATGGTTTTGAATAAGATGAAGTGGATGTAGTCATGGCATTTTTATCCTAAAATATAAAAAGGGGAAGGTATAATTTAAAGGAAAACATCCACTAACATGTTTTGAATGTGGGAAATATGGTAAAATTATATAAAATGATCTTATGAAGTTTCTAAGATGATAAAAAGGATTATTAAATTCCAATTAATAAGTTTAATTACCATCTAAGATGAATAAAATTTTCTAAGTGTATTTTTTTCATAATGAAGATTTTGATTTCATAAGAAAATAATAGTTCAGAATATTCTAAGGTAATAGAGATCAAGGACGATAAGTAAACTAGATAAAATTATATGGTGTAAGTTTTTAGTAATTACCAGATAATAGAAGAGATCAATAATGATGAAGGATAATTAGAAGAAAGAGTTGATCTCTAGGCTTAATTATAAGAATATCTTAATGATATTCAAATTTAGAGAGTTGAAACAAGGAATTACAACCTAGTTGGTTATGATGGAAAATTATATATAATGTAGAGGGAAGAAGATAAGTTTGGGATAATTGAAGAAAATAAAAATATCAAATATGAAAAACACAAATTCTTTGAGATGTTCATTATGTGCATTTTCAATATTAAATAATATTCTAGGTTTTTCAATGGTTTGACTAACATAGTAAAAAATTAAGACAAAAATATCAAAGAAGTTGAGTTCGAAGGTTTTGGCCTATGAACTAAACATGAATATCTAGAGAGACTATTGAACCACAATAAGACATCAAGAAATAAATCTACACATGAGAAAAAATGGAATATAGAGTGAGAAGGTCCACTAAATAAAATAAAAAATTGTTAAGAGAATAAGACAAAAAATTAGAATGACATAGGTGTTATGAGGCTTCATAAAAAATATAATGTAGTTATGGTTACTACTACACCATAAGCCTCAAATATAACGTTTGAAATTTATTTGGATATAAATCAAAATGAAAATATTCAATGAACCCAATGGAAAATCTGTGTTTTGAAAATGACACACATAAATTCACATTGTATTAGGTTTTATTACCATGGAATTATGGGACATTATAAAAACACCTAATCCATAGAAAATAGGTACATAATGTAAAAAAAAATATAGAATGCCATAAAATTCAATATTCAAAAAAAAAATTATTTTATTTTTTTGTGTTTATTATTCAAACAAATCACGAGATATTTCTCATCGAAAATGTAGAGGAATGTGATGAATCACACCCAAAGTGGCTGTTTCGATTAGATCAAGGAATCATAGATCAAATTAATAAATGAAAATTGATTTCTAGATTTTAAATATTATTTTTTCTAGTATAATTTAAGAATGATCAAGAATATCAGTCAGTATCATGTAAGAAGTCAAAAACATGGTTAAAAAAGAAAAGATACCAGATTGAAGTAATTATAGAGATATCCTTCAAAGCAATAGATCAAACTAGAATATGGATCATTGACAGTGAATAAACCTCATATATGATAAGAAATAATTATTTTTTTACATGAATATGGTGTAACAAGGATAATCTTATCATATTTAGAAACGATGAATGCCGGATGTTTATCAGAGCAGAAAAAAATCCATGTTTTGGTGTAATGATATGTGACATAGTGATGTCTTTTTTGTTGAAGGTATCAGTAAAAAGTTTCTAAGTGGTAGTAAACTTTGTGTATTATGATATTCTATAATCATAACAAAGAATTTATGTATCAATAAGTGAAATGATTAATAATTAGTTTTGTAAGGGAAACAATTAAGGGAAATATTGGTCTTTTGAGTGGAGAATCAGATATGTTGTTTTTGTACACAGATGAAGTAGACCAGTTGTGGAATAAAAATAATGATCAATTGAGATAACTATCCAGATAAGATCTTGTGAAATGTGATGATTCTCAAGATCTTCCTATGATATCACATGATCATAATCATACATTCAATTATTTCCAACAATGGAAGATCACTCAAAATATGTATAAGGAAAAAGTGAATAGATCAACAAGAGTTCATGAAATGGTACATATTGATGTTTGTGGACATATCTTACCCAGATCTATTGATGTAATGAGATATTATTCAATTTTATTTTATTTTTGAATCAATATAACATGGATTGAGATAATTACCCACAAGTTTGATCTGTCCATTAACATATGAAATATCATCGCAAAGTTAAAAAGTTTATTGATAAAAAAATTCAAAAGTTATGAGCTAAATGGGGAAAATATTTCACAAATAGAAAAGTGTAGTATTATCTTGAAAGCCATGGGATAAGGAATAATTCTCAAAATTATTAACTCATATGAAAAAAGAGTGTTTTTTTTGAAAAAAATGGATTGTCAACAATATTTTTAAAATGATTCTTATTGAGAAATACATTCTATAATAGTTTTGAAAAAAGAATCATTGAGTTCAATCTATATCTATAATAGAGATTTATTATGTTAAATGGAAGATAAGACTCTATATGTGTGGTGTTAATTTAAAAAATATGACATTGAGGTACTATCGAGTCTTTTGAAGTAAATGATTCACTATAATTAAATAGAAACACAAGATGTTTGAATCACATGAAGACAAGTGAATATTAATTAGATAATTATAAAAATACATATTAATGAATAAAAAAAATAATGGGAATGGTTATAGGGGAAATGATATTTTTGTGGTGGAAAATGAGATGAATCTGTACTAAATCAATTAATAGATTCTGGAGGATTAGATGATGATATGAGAAGCTAGGGGGAGTTCATGTTATTAAGGAAGATTCAGATAAAGATTTAGATGATCAGTATGATCAAGTTAAACAACTATCTACATATAATCCATGTATATGAGTTGAAATTGATATGTAGAACATAATTAGTGATCAATTATAACAAATGAAAATAAGGATAATGAATAATCTACCTCCATCATCGTTTTTCTCATAAGAATAGTGAAATTGTTGTGAAAATGTTTCAAGAGATGAGAATTTGATTAGGAAATGAATTGATATATTCACTAAATAAAAAATAATCACACCTGGGAGATTGTTTCAACTCTAATAGTTAAAAATTTAATTGATACAAAATGGTTCTTCAATAACAAGGTGAATGAATATGGGACAATGTCTTGAAACAAAACACAACTCAGTTGTAAGGGAAAATTTAAAATAAAATGTATAAATGTTCACGAAAGATTTACAACTATTGCGACGGTGGATAAAATTCAATTATTCTAGGATATAATGGTGAAAATAATTTTCATGTTATTTCAATGGATTTTGAGTCATCATTTTTAAATACGGTTCTTGAAGAACAATTTTATATTGAACAAAAATTTCATTTTCTCAATCAAGAAGATGAAAAAAAGATTATCAATTAAATATAGAATTACATAGATTGAATTATTAAATAAGAGAAGGGTATTCATGATGCAATCAATATTCAAAGAATATTGGTTTCCAACATGGCGGAGCTGATTAAAATATCTATATCATTATTGAAATTAATCATTGGATTATAATGTTGGTTCATATTAAAGACATAATATTTTTTGGATATAACAAAGTGTGTTGTAATTTTTTTTTCAATTCATGAAATGTCGGCTCAAAATATGAATGATTGGTGAGATAATAATTTTCATTTGTTTATATGTAACATAGGGAAAGAATGAAAAATTTATCACCCAATCCAAATATTCTATGGAGGATATGAGAAAATATTTAATATATAATTCTAAATAGGTTAAAACTCTATATTCTATGTCGAGGCCCCAAACTTGAAATACATGGACATTAAATTACTTTTGCGGAATACTTAATACATAAAAAAACAAACACAGAAGTACCGTAATAGTTTAGTGTCTTTGGAAACTCGGAACATAATCTTCTAATCATGGTGAAAGATCTTCAACATCTCCCATTAAGATCTTCCTCTTTGGTTTTCTTACCTAAAACCTTTCTTTATATCCTAGGGAAAAGAAAACATATAATGTTTGAGATCAAATGCTCTGTAAGGGTATGCATGGAGACAATAAAACATACCATATACATTTGAACTTCAAAACATGAATATAAAGTTTACACGTCAAAATCTTGAGTTGTGAAATAAATATTGGCAGTACGTAAGGAATATGTCATAAAGGAACATTAATAATTATAAAATAGCATGGGAATAAAAACTTTAATTGTGGAAAACCATTAAGCACATGATATTAATTCCATAGTTGCCAAGGAATTTCTGCCAAGATGATCTTAGTGGACAAAGTCCCTTACTGAATTGAGTTCACTCCTCGTTCTAGTCCTATATCACTGAACCAGAATAACTTACCGTTCCAACCATGTCTATCTCATGAGATATAAATCATTAACCAATGCATTAGAGGGAGATTTAGGTCCCACCCATCTCATAATGAAATCATTCTTACGTGTGCCACAACATAAACATAATCATTCATTATAACCCAAAGAATAAAATGGGTTCAATAAACATCATCCCATCATAAAATAATCCATATAAAACAAATGGATATCATTTCATCAAAAGAGAAGTGAAACCATTTAAATCATAGAGAACTTATACTTGAACCATACACATATGAAATAATACCATCTTATATAGAAAATGGATTTTATAAAACACTTAAAATGAATTCTTGAGGAAAATATCCTTTCTTCTTCAAAATCAATTTCTTTTCACAAAATTCCATTAAATTTTAAAATAAACAGATTTTTTTTGGAAATAGTCATCAAATCTTGTAGATTAAGTGTCATGAAAATAAGGCATTATGAAAGTGTAAAAATATGTTCATGCCTTAAAAGTTAAAAAAACATTCTTATCGTACTTTTTCCGGAAAAGTCAAAAATTACCTCGTATGGTAAACAAAAGAAAGATTCCTTCAATACGATGTGGTAAAAGTATAATGGGTAAAAATTACATTAAACATACATGGAAGAAAAGTGAACATTTTATGAAAACGTTTTGAGAACATATGGACATGGATAATAAACATAACCCCAGTAAATACTTACGAATATACGATCTCGAATAAGAATGGGATTGGAATAATTTTCCCTTACCTTATGTACAATTTCATCCATATGTGTCCGGGAATCCTGTATAGTGGGTTTAAAAATATTATTAACTTTTAATAGAACCATAATAATATTTATGATATCATATATTCTTCACTTACGACTTTATTTTACCCGTTCTTTTGTAAATTCCATGTTAAAGCATCATTTTGGGTAAAATCATTTTATTTATTGGACATGTTTGGACTTCTAGTTCTTGATATTATAATTACTTATATCATGATTTAATTAATTCCAGAATTTAAATAATGATTTATATATCATATATATTCAGTATATATATATATAATAAATAGATAAATGAAATGAAATACACCATTCAGGGAGACGGTAGGCCGTGCGTATGCATGAACACTGTTTTCCTTTCCTTATTGACTTGAATGGAAGTAAGTAGATGACATATATATATATATATACATAAATCTAGTAGCTTTATCATGACATATATTTCATTATTATTCATTATATATACTTTGTAATCATTCTTGAATGGTTAACATGGAGAATGAATCTCATCGCGTCGTGGAGACGGTAGTCCGTACGTATGCAAGAGAGATGATATCATTCCCATAATTATTGAATAGAATTTAAGTGGATGATATAATATCTTAGAATCAGTATGATGTTATAATAATCATATATAGTTATTATTTACACAATTATACCCATCCAAGTAAGGTTGTGGTGGAAAAACTGATTACACCCCGGCGTGAAGACGGTATTCCGTACGTACACACATGCGGTGATTTCATTATCCGTAGGATGGATAGAAAGTGAAATAGGGTTGTTTCATATTTATAATAAAGTATCAGTATATAAGTAATACTTATGTTATTACTTTATAATGAAACAACTAAAGAAGAGGAAGTAGAAGAAGAAAGAAACTTGAAATAGTTGGTAGAAGAGATTACCTCTTCCTCGATGCACCTCCTTTAAAATTCTTCTTAGGGCACTGGAGATGGTCTTATGAGAAGAACAGAATCTCTATGATATCACTATAGAGGATGATAAGAGTAATTGGCATAGTTTGGCCAATCATCAAGGCTCAAATGGGTGTGAAGAGAAGAGGGAAGGGGTGCCCTTTTTATAAGGGAGGAGAGGGGCACCTTTGAAAAAACATAAAATATTATTTTATAATAAAGTCATATTTGGTTTATAATAGCTCCAAATTGATTTATTTCGAAGAAAAAGTGGTTATGGGTCTAAATAATCTCAACCAATAGGTTTTAGACTAGTTTAGGTTACTATTTTAACCTTATCATTTATATTTAACTCTAAGTTAAATAATTTAACTTTTACTGGGTCTTCTTGTTTTCTTACACTATATGGTTAATAAACTTACTATTACAAGCCAAAAGAACCCCAAGTGGTACATTATTAATATATATAACCTTATATAAGTCATTTGTACTAACCTTAGCTTTTTAAGAATATAATAACAATTAATAATATATTATTTGTTTTAAAAACTATTTTATGTAAATTTTGACACTATTTGGTAATTGATTTTTGTGAAAATCATAATAGCATGATTAGTTCGAAAATTTTTAATTAAATCAATACTAAAATGTCATATTAACCTATAAAATTTGTTTAATTCATAAAAAGTCTCAAATTACATTTATTTGGGCATTTATAATATCAATTATTTTAATATTTTATTATTTAGGTAATTACTGCATCACCATTGTGTCATAAATAAATTAAATTATGTAATGCCTAAAAATTGTAAATAAAATAACATTAGGTAGGAAATTTTTTTAGCTTTCTAATGAAAATTTATATTAGAATTTATCTTTTTTATTATTCTATATTAAAAATGTTTTAGTTATTAAACATTGATTTTAACTATTTGAACATTTTTTTATATAAAATAATAATAAATGTCCTAATCTAATCCAAGTGGACAGAAAGGGTAATATTTTATTCCTAATATTGTTTTTAGTCGAATTATAGTTGTCCAATAGAATTAGGACATGTTTTAGGGTAATAATAACATCATTTTTACCCTTAATTACCCTATTTATTTTGAACCGTTGTAAATAAAAGTAAAAAGTTACTATTCACCAAAAAAAATTTATCTTATTAAACCACATTTTACTCCCTGATATTAACTGTGTCACTCGGATTTTAGAAATTCTACTCACAGAAGTGGTAAAATTATGTTTTATGTAATTTTTCATATTCTTCTAAGAGGTGGGTAAAAGACGGTGAAAAGTTCAATAAAATTTTTATATATCTAAAATTATTAAAAAATGACTCAAATGAATTACATTGAACATATATAGGTATTATGCATCAATTTTGACCTCAAATAAATTTAAATAAAATAAATAATTATTTAAATAAAAAGTCGGGTTTTAAATAGTAACCATGTGTTTTCACTATTCATCAAAAATTGAATGTTTTCAGAAAAATACCAAAAATCCACCCTAGGATAATTTTGATATTCTGAATTCAAAAATTAATTCCATTTTGAAAGATAAAATTTATAAAATTTCAAAAAGTGGGTATTACTATACATAACGACTAGTTCATAATATTATTATAATAATATCTCGCTTAGTGAAACTTGGTATTACGTACTACACACGCTATCGAAGAAGGTCTTGATTGCATGTAATGAAAGCCAAGTCAGGGCTGCGTGTAGTGAAAGCTCCGTTTGGTGTTTTGTATAACATAATCAAAACTTACTTCATTTATACATTAAACAAAATCTATACTTAATGTTGCGTCAAATATTTCCCACAAAACGAACTTGAAATTGTGTGTAAGACGAGCCAAGAATAGTGTTGCGTATACTACAAGCTAATACGGTGTTGCGTATAGTACAAGATAATCTTGGTGTAGTGTATAATAGAAGACATGAAAGAAATTAAAAATAATATATCTCAAAAAATCTCGGGGTGTTACATTCTACCACCCTTAAAATGAATTTCCCCCTCAAGATTCGTCGGGGTTATAAATGGTTTACTACTTGAAAGTTTCTTTCACAGAAACCCACGTCGTAAAAAGGAATACTAAAACATGATTTTAAAAAGGGAAGTTAGAATCATTATAGTCACCCAAAGTATCTCAGCACGGGGTTTCCACATAGGACAACATGTGTGAAAATATGGATATGGAAGAGAAATATAACCATAAACTTCTGATGAAGAGTGGTAGAGGACATCACTATGAAAAAGACAAAAATCACAAAGTCATAAATTTGTGATGATCTAAGGTACCATCTAATTCAGAATATATAAGGGCACTAGGACAAAATCTTTTGTTTTCAAGATCATTTCCCTAAAGTTGAAGAAATTGGAATTAGAAGAAATACTTTCTTGATTTTGGGACAATCTCACCGTTGGTCATTCGATGGATAATTTCCACTTCATATCTTATATAAATGAAGTTGAATTTTTCATTCGTGAAGTGTAAGCAGATCATGTGATAGAATGATGGGTCATTCCATCTGTCTCAAACAAAAAGTTAGAAAACGTTATCAATAATACATAAGTCCATCTATAGGGAGATTAATCATATATGGTTCCTAAAATGGACTTATACGTCATACATCATACTGCTTAATATAATAAAACTAGTTTATACTAACCACAGACTTCTTGTAGGCCAGTGGTAGGTGATAAAGGCCTGTCTCACTTCAGTTGTGGGTTCGATTCCCACAGCCTTGTCTAACGCAACGTGTTGACGCCCGTCATGAAATATTTCCATTTTCTAAAACTACATTATTATAAAATCCCATCAATAATATTGAACAAAATTATATCCTTAAACAATAATAACTTATTTACAATATAACCCATTCCAATCTTTAGGCTAATCCAAAATACATATGTCCAATCACATAGTATAAAGAAAACGATTACTTGAAAGGTCACATAACAACCACGTGAATACTATCATTTATCCCCCATATATCATAAGATATATCTTTTTGGTCACAATACAAAAATGTTAATACCCTAATGATATATTCTTTTGAAACATGAATTACCCTAAAAACTTAGTAAAAACATGAATTCTGTCAAAATTTGACTCTTCCCACATACCAAAATCCCAATATTTCTATATACTCAAAACATGATATCACATTGTCCTTATATCAGTATTAATACTATCAAACATCTCATTATCTCCTTATCCCTTCATTATGCGCATATCATCTACTTTCCAAAAATACTTGAATATCCTTTCATTGTTACCGGTACCATTCAAAATATACCTTCAAATAATTTAGGAAAAACAATAGTGTAACAATCCTTAGATGTTTTTATTCCATAGTACCATTACATATACAACAATACTCTTGATAAAAATAAATTATTCCACTAACTTCTTAAAACATTTACCAAGCTTCAAAAGTTATTTCATCTCACATATAATTTCTAGTATCTTTATCATCATCAATATAAATACCACCCATACGACCATGATGATTCCCTTCATGAGACATTCCCTTAGGACATTGGTTTTCATAATGCCTGTACATTCCAAATTTAAAACATTTAACTGTTGTTGATGTCGTAGCAATACCATTATCTTTGTCCCTGGTGTTAACTGAACATTTTTATTTACAATTACTGGATTTAAGTCCTTATATTCCACACCCAAAGAATCTTTGAGTTCCATTGAAACATTTTCCTTGATGCCTCTTCCCCCATGATTTAAATGAGTGAAATTTAACTTTTTTTCCTCTATGATCATCATGAAACTCCATCATTCTCTTATTAGCTGAGTCAGGAAACTTATGAAAGTTGAGATTATTGATCATAATATGAGATTTATGGTTAGGAATAAAAACTATATGTATAATTCCAGATCCAATTTTATTTGGATTCTCATGAAGAATATCATTACATTATCCATCATATCCTCCATTTTCGTGAATCTTCCTGCTTCCAGCCATTTTCTAAAACCCAAAAAAACATTGTGAGAGGAAAAATCATAATCAAGGGGGAGTAACTTCAATATCTAACATCTTAGGTTTAATTTTAATATCGTTACTGTAATTCTAGGACTATAACCTATACTTATACTTAACCTTAGGGACATCCCTAGACATACCTTATAAATATCTCTTGGGATTTCACAAAAGTTTTCACATCCTAGTATCCAAAGGATAACAAAAACTTTCCTTTGATACCAACTTTAGAGACCCAAAACATGATGTACATGGACATTTAGATTACTTTTTCGGAATACTTAATACATAACAAAAACAAACACACACGGACCATAATAGTTTAGTGTCTTTAGAAACTCGGAACATAATCTTCTAATCGTGGTGAAAGGTCTTCATCATCTCCCATAAAGATCTTCACCTTTTTTTATTCTTACCTAAAACCTTTCTTTATATCCTGGAGAAAAGAAAACATATAAAGTGTGATCTCAAATTCTCAGTAAGGGTAAGCATGGAGAAAATAAAACAAACCATATAAATTTGAACTTCAAAACATGAACATAAAGTTTACACATCAAAATCTTGAGTTGTGAAATAAATCTTGGCAGTACATAAGGCATAGGTCCTAAAAAACATTAATCATGATAAAATATCATTTGAAAAAAACATTTAATTTTGGAAAACCATTAAGAACATGATATGATTTCCATAGTATCCAAGGCATTGCTTCCAAGACCATCTTAGTGGATAAAGTCCCTTACTGAATTGAGTTCACTCCTCGTTCCAGTCCTGTATCACTGAGACGGATTAACATAATGTTCTAGCCATGTATATCTCATGAGATATAAATCTTTACGTAATGCATTGGAGGGAGATATAGTTCCCACCCATCTCATAATGAACTCATTCTTACGTGTTCCACAACATAAACATAATCATTCATCATAACCCAATGAATAAAATGGGTTTCATAAACATCATCCCATCATAAAATAATCTAGATAAAACAAATGTATATCATTTCATCATAATAAAAGTGATACCATTTAAATCATAGATTAATTATACTTGAAACATACACATATGAAATAATTCCATCTTATATGGAAAACAGTTTTGATAAAACACTTTAAATGAATTCTTGAGGAGATTATCCTTTCTTCTTCAAAATCAATTTCTTTTCACAAAATCCCATTCTATTTTAAAAGAAAATGATTTTTTTGAAAATAGTAATTAAATCTTGTAGAGTAAGCATCATGAAAATAAGGTGTTATGAAACCGTGAAAATATGTTCAGGCCGTATAAGTTAAAAAAACATTCTTCTCGTACTTTTGCCGAAAAAACAAAAGAAAAATACTTTTAATTTTTTTTGAAAGTGAACATGGGTAAAAGTTAATTAAATTAATAATTATAGGGTATTATAAATAATTTTGGAATAATTTTTTAAAAAATATGGACATGGATGAAAAGATTCTCATTTGAATAGAAAAAAATTAAATTTTTCTAAAAAACAAATTTTCAGACCAATGAGTAATTATATACAGAAAAATTAAAGGGTAGTTTTTAATTTAAATAAATTACTATAAAAAATATGGGTGTTGAGATAAAAATATTATGTAATTCATAAAATGGAATAATAAACATAATCAATACTAAATAAGGATGATATTGTGATATAAAACCTTCACTCAAGTTCGACATGGATCAAAATTGATTTTAACCACATATCTAATGAATTTAAAATTATTATTATTTTATAATTTAGTAATATATATAATTATATTAAAATATATGATTCAATTATAACATATCAATTTTTTTTATTAATAATTATTAATCAAAATCATCATTTTTTACTGTTATGTATTTCATTTTTCATATAAGTTTCCTTCGGTTAGTTTTGTTACAAGAATCAGGATCATGGTGGTATCATCTCCAGTACATTAATATTATCAGAGTTACCATATTAAATCCTTATATACACTTTTTAATCATTTTTATAAATTATTTATTAAACATTAATTTGACTAATTTGTTGAGATGGTAGTCTATATGTATTCCGAAATAATTTTTCATATTTTTGATGGATGAAATAAAAAGAATTTAAAAAATAATTCACTTTCCTAGAATATTTATTATATCATAAATATCATATATATTCATTAAATATAACTTTATTAACACTTTTGTTAACATTTTTGCATTGATAACTTTTTTATTATATCTTTGACGGTCATCTAATCAGGGTATGGAAAGGAAAATTGTTCATTATTTTACCAGTTGGGTTTAAAAAAGATGAGATTTGTACACTTTTATAATAATAAAACACCTATAAGCCTTCAATTGAGTGATTTATTAAATATATGATCATTCTTAGTTAACATAAATTTAATAACCTTTTCAATTAGAATTTAGGACATTTGATGTGATCATTTGGTATGATAAACCTACTAGTAGAATGTAAAATATATAATATGGAATATACACTATATAAATGTTTTATTTTTAGTGGTTACTGAATGTCATGGAAAAAGGGATTTCATATGTATGTATATGATATATCTGGTACATCTTATAGAAGATATGTTCATAATTAAAAATTATTATATTTACTAAATATTATACAAGAATATTTTATTTATTTAGTGGTAATAACATTTTTTTAACTCAACATTGTTCATTAATTTTTTAATTTATGAATTAAAATTTGTTTTCAATGATGAAAAGGGAAACATGGTTAAAAATTTATTCCTTATAATAATGATTTAATTTTATAAAATTTGATTGTTCCAAAATATAAGAGTTTGATAAACTACATCCAAAAGAGTTTGGATGGATTCGGAAATAGTTGTGATGTTTTACATAAAGTATCTATGAGATTTTAGTGAAATTCAGAGATTAATGGTTATAAAATAAAATATAATTAAGATTATTTTAGATTATTTTATTCCATAACTAGTGATATGCATGTGATATATATCATAGGAAACAATGTGCTTCTAGATAACATGTTGTGATAGGCATGGGATACTTATATCATAGTATATGATAGAGCTAGGGTATGTGACAAGATATCTTATTGAATGAAATATTTCTTAATTGGATTTTTGTTTCTTATAAATAATTTTAATGATTCAGTTTTTAGCTTAATATATATTATATTATAATTTATATGTTCTACGATCATAAACATAAAATGGGTACATGTAATGTGTAATGCATGGTGGCTACCGAGAATTGGTGGTGGGTTTTGATCTCCTTTATCGATTGAAGTGAGGTTATATAAAAGGATGAAAGCATTTCAATTTTATTATAATTTAAACAAGCCATGATAATTCTCTATTGTTATCTATTATTCATTAATATTTTAGAATAGGTTGGTATCAACCCTTTTTGAATATTTACGGGCCCCCACATATCATACGTGGATTCTAGTAATCAATGTACAACATTAGGGGTGAAGGAGCCTGAGTTCGGTGGTTTAGTGATATATGTCAAGTGTACTCTATCTAGATAGAGCTTATTGAACATTAGTTATTAACCATTATTTTATATCCATTTTTCATGTTGATTATGAGATTATAGATTTGAATTAAAAAGGATTTCCCCTTTATTTATGACCATATGATTATATTTCAATCCCTATCACATCTATTATCTGGGTATTCCATTAACATGAATATTATTTAATAAAGGATACAAATAAACCATGGTTCACCTGAAAAAAATTATTAAAAATATTTCAAACAAACCATTAAAAGTTGGTGAAATAAATACGCTACTATAATTTTGGGTATTTAGAAAATAAAAAAAAAGTTAAAAAAATATACCACTAATTTGGGTTATTACCTAATAACCAGGACACCAAACCACCTGAAATATCTTATTTGGTCAGTGTTAGTGGAATTAGTCATTTTATACATGATATTTTTTAATATATACAATAAAAAAATATATCATACAATTCTATTTCTGCCATGTTTTTTTAATATCTTAATAATTGTAAAATCCTAACATATCTAATCCCCTAGAGAAGATAAATAAAAATCATGGGAAATGACTATCAGATAAATACCACGCATAAAAATGAATGGGAAAGAGAATCTAAAATATGAGGAAGTCTTAACATATGGAATCCCTTGAGAAGATAGTCAAACTGAAGAAAGATGAGTTTAATTCTTATTCCCCTATATCCATTATAACTGATAATTCATTTGAATAACGTGAAGAAACTAACATATCTCACCACTCATGAAGACAATCACAATAAAAAATAAGCTCCACATTTATATTCCCTTAAATAAACCATAATGATAAATTAATTCAAATAATGTAGAGATTTTAACATAACTCAGCTCTTGGGAACACATAAGCACATGAGATAATAAATCATACAGAATTACTAGCCTAAATAATTAAATCCCCCAACCATATCCCAAATCTAATATTGTTTCGCTAAAAGAAAACATTAATTTTCCTGGATAATAATCCAACATAGGGTGTGTAAGCCCCTATAATAGCATAACACATCATCAAGGTTTATGACTAAAAGTTTAATCCCATTGGATAATTCTTGCATCACCTTTTAATTCAAAAAATTCCATAAAAATGTTCTCTCCATATCTTCTTTCTTCACACAAGATAGAAAAAATTTTAAAAATCCAATTTTTAATGCAATCACCATTTTCACCATTTTAAACTCAAAAAATCAACCTAGATCCCAAAACCTAGTGGTAAAAAAACCCTTATACACAACACCCAGATCCATAAAATTTTTGTTCTAATAAGTGGAAGCAATATCAACCCATATCTCATGGATGGTTATCATTTCAAATTATTAGTCTAATGCATCTCCTAATTCATATACTCTCACCCCAAAAAGAAATAGAATCATATTTAAGGTATTAACATGATCACCCAAGAGATCATCACAACACAACACCTTAGGATAAAAAATTCCCCATTTTTACTATTTTATAACCCTAATACACTACATGATATATAACATCACATATAAAGGAAATTACAATACTCATCCCACCCTCCACAGACCGAGAGAATGATTATAACTTTCCTATTCCTGTTCAATGAAGCCACTAGTAATTAATGAATATCAATAATTATTCTAATAATAATTTTCAAATTAACAGCACTAACTTAAATACAACTACACACAAATAAGTCATTGTACACCTATATAAAAACTATAATCTGATGAGGACCACTTACCTTCTTCTTTAAAAAAAACATTCTCATCAATGGGAATTTCCAAATTTGATTAAGGTCCACTATAATCCAACAATATGATATAAAACCTCTAAAATGTTTTTTTTGACGATGTAGTAGCTAAAATGGTTAAAACTTAATATTTATGTATGGAATGAATTAGACTTACCTCAAGGGTTTTAACTCATTGAAAAAACATAAAACTAACTTTAAATATTCCCTTACATGCCATAAAAGCAAAAAAATCTAGAGAATGGAGACTTGTTTTAATACTATTGAAGTAGTGGAGGGTTATGGATTAATATATTAATCATTTATAATAATTTTAACAAAATATACCTTATTAAAATAGTGGTTCGGCTTTTCATTGATAATTTAGTGGGGCGACACCAAAATTTTATTAGGGAACTAGATTCCCAATAGACCCTTACCATAATACTAGAGGGGAACCTGATCAGTCAAACCCTCATTTATCCACGTGGAGTTATGGGGGGAGTTTTACAAACATTCACTACGATTATCTTTCCTCCCACCATTTTTGATGGTCCCTCTCTCTTATCATTTTTCAATCCATTTACCAATAACTTTTTTTCCTCATTCAAAACATGTGTAAATAATTTTAAAATAATTAATGATTAATATGATATCAAACCTAAAAATTCATGGTACTTTAAAACACACATACATGGGTTTTAAATCCTTGAAAAATGTCTCCATATTTCTATTCAAAATTATCTAACCACTCAGCTTTCATATTGTCCTCCCACTGTCATGAATACACATTGGTGGAACATTTCTATCCTATCTTATACAATTGAGGAACCATATTTCCTAAAGTACACTCTTGGTCTTAACACAATCAAAATCGAGTTTGATTAACAGAGCATATGCTATCCAATAATAACTATGATGATGTCTTGATATCAATACCTCTTTAAAAGACTAATTTTTTTAACAACCTCATTATAATCTTATTTTTTCACTGAATGTAACTAATAAAATACCTTGGCTCCAATGAACTAGATATGGTGGTCATTTAATTAAAATTTGTATAGAATAAATCGATCAAAATACCCATGATCTATTTTTTTCAATAGTCTCATAAAACAATATATATAAATGAATATTAAATTACATTAAAAACTATATATACACAATAGGAAAACATAAAAACGTTATTATTTGTCCTTGAAGTTTTATACATCATATATAGTAGGCTATATGGTTTTCTAGAGAAATTGGAAACAATAAAGAAAAAGGTTATATAGGAAGCTCTATAAGGCTGTAGTGTACAATGGAATATATTATTGCATAATAATGAAATAAATAATATAGCAGGATTAATTAAATTGAATGATTCCATAGACAATCTTAATATATCCATTGATAACATAATAATACATATAATAAAATAGAAAACAAGAACTGAATTTATAGTAATTTAATTCATAATTCAAAACATCTTAATATTAATATTAACGACTTATTCCAAAAAACATTAGATACTTTCAAGGATTCATTGAAATAAATTACACTTAAACGTGTAAATCATACCCCATATTACCAAAACATTGTTGTCTTGTGAGACATTTCTATGAATTGATGGGATCAAAAATTCCAAACCCACATTTCACATAATCAGTGAAATTATATCATTTTATGAGAGAAGTTAATTAGAATACAACCCAAATTCAATGTTACATAAAAATAAATTATATCCATTATGGAATAACAAATATATGGGATTATAATTATTTTATTAGTTAATAGATCAATGAGGAAATATAGGTGAATATGCCACAAATAACATAGAAACAATAGAATATACACAATTTAATGAAATGAATCAATATCAAAGGAATGAAAACAAGTACTTACTTAAGATTTGTTTTAGGGTGTTGGTATAAAAATAGGAAATAACCCATTATTGTTGTTTGTAAAGAGCTTATGAGTCATCTGCAGCATATACCATGGGAGTTTCAAACCAAAAATATAGTTTGGACATTGAAGGAAGGTTTATATAATACATAACAAAACTTTTTCAACGATATTATCTCTACAAACATTTTTTTCAGGGCCTACACACACTTTTTTTATACATATATTGATTTCATTTCTTGGAAACCACATAAACATTACTTTTCCAATATTTCTGGATGTTTTATCACTATGGGAATGTTTAAAAATTATATATCATTTTGATGGCTGTATAGTAAGATTTAATTGATATAATTAATTTAATATACAATAGATAATTTATATAAATGATGCATAAAAAATTTTATCATGGAAAAGAAAGGGAAATTGAAATATTGAAAAAAATTAGGGTTAAGAAGTAGTTAAAATCACTTAAAGCTGGATAATAACAAATTTAGAAGGTTTTAATGAATAAGAATAAGTTATATCAGATTTATAATATATCAAATCAATAAAAATTACATGTAATAAGAAGGATTTTAGTACCTTAATTTTTTTTAGATGACCAAATAATATATTTTCAATTGCAAATGAAAGAGGAGGATTGAAGACCCATACTTGCAAGGAAACTTCTTTATGATTGATTAAAAATCATTAAATCCTTAGAAAATCTTTTTAGAGACTCATTCGAGGTAAATTGATAGGTAATTAATGATTTATAGTTTTTTAGTAGAGATGGATGAGAAAATAGGAGGAGGTGATCTCCTTTTATTGGTTAAAATAGTGACATTTCACTGTAAATTTATGTTAGATGCCGGTTAAATGTAGAATCATGTGATATTTATCTAGATTATGTAAAAGGGTGTTATTGAGGCTTGTGGGTATGAATTTAAAACCTAAAAAATCTTTGATAGAGGATTTTGATCCCCTTAATTATTAATATTATTAATCCACACCACTTTACCTATTTTACCCCTATTGACCTTGATTAAATGTTTTCAATGTTAATCATTTTTAACATAAAATACAATATGACCCCTCTTATGAAATTTTCACATGATTATTCTTAATTTGGATTCAATTTAATATAAATAAAATTATAAATATTATAAAATAAAAAATTAAACCAAAACATTTAATACACAAAAAAATTAGTTTGTAGAAAAAATATATTTTCAAATATCATGTGTTATTAATATTATTTCATGTCAATAAACAGTAATGTTAATATATTGGTTTCTGAATTAAAAAATATACTATATTTATATCTTAAAAGATATAAATTTAATCTATTATGATCCAAATTTTTAATTTTTTTAAAAATAAAATTATTTTAAAAATTACGGTTTTACTATGGAAATTAATATTTATCTTGGAAACATATTTTTATAAAAATATATTATTACTTAATTTTCAAATTTTGATTCAAAATTTAAAATTAATTTCATTAAAATATTTCAATATCTTTTTGAAAATTAATGTATATTTAAATATAATTTTATATTTCAAAATCAGGCATTTGGCTCCTAAAATTCTAAAATTGTATTTTTAGTAAATCTAGTTTTCTTTGAAACTTGTGTGTAATTATATTGTTACTTTTTATTTAGTGTATATTTTTAATATTTTTTACTTATTAATCATATTATTATCATGTTTTTTATAAATTTTATTTGAAATATTAATGAATAATTGTTACATTACCTTAGTTGGTTCTCAATTTTTCTATTATCCCCATTAAATAATTTCCTCATCAAAATTTAGGGTGTAAACCAATACTTGAAAAAAATACTGAAATTATTCATTATTGCTTCCTCATGATCCATTGTTTCTTCCTCCATCTTTTGATCTGACCAACATTATTTCATAATCTAGGTTTCCTTATTTCATAACAAACTCCCTCTACTATTGAGAATTTGTACAAGGTCTTCATTATATAAAAATTTGGGTTTCAGATTGGTTTTACCAATTGTGATTAAATTCATTGGGGTTGAAATTTATTTCCTTAACATTGAAACATGAAAACAATAATTCAATTTAAATGAGTTTGGTGGTAATTCCTAATGATAATCTATAAATACAATTTTATCTAAAATCTAAAAATTCTAAATGTTCTTCAAACACAAATTTTTCTCATTATAAAAAATTATAACTTCCTTCCATGGTGATACTTTCAAAGAGACATGGTCCCCTTCATGTAATTACACTTAATTCATTTAATTATCAATATAACTTTCTGCCTACTCAAAAAAATCCTTTTTGGCCATCAATTTGTAGTTAGTAAATGGTTCTGTAGGGTTTCATTGTGTTTAAACTGATTTAAATACTCTACCTAAAATTTTATTTCACATTAGGGTCCTGATCAGATATAATTGATAATGGGGTAACATAGAGTCTCACAATTTCATTAATATAGATCTATACATGATCCTCAAGGGAAATATCCACTCTTATTTCTAATAAGTGTGTAGAGTTGGTGAGTTGATCCATAATGATCCAAATAACATCATTCATAGTATACAATTTATTAATTATAATAACAAATTCTAGTGTGATATTATACCATTTTTGTATCAGTATAAGGAGTAGTTTCATTAATCCCTTTTAGAGTTTTATATTAGCTTTTACTTATGGTAGTACCAATCATCTTGACATGTAATCAGAAATTTAATGCTTTTAATTTTTTTACCAGATGTTATATCTTAGATACCTGTACAACATAGTGATACAATGGTGTATAGAGAAAGTAAATATATAAGATTCATCCTAAAATTCACTCTTTTACTCAGGTACCTTGGTTACAAAAATGTTATCTGCAGAAATAAAAAAATCTTTATAAATGTTTTCTATCAAAAATCCATCTCTGATTGATTTATTCTTATTCTTAAAACCCATTTGATAATTTTAAGACGTCTTTATCATCTCTTTTAAATTTTGTTGGTAAATCACTTGGAAAATTAATGATGTTTCCACTTACCTAATAACTTATCTATCAAAATATAGTAAATATAAAAAATATTAAATATTTTTCTATCCAAATAATTTTTTGGACTCCTTGTTCCACAATAAAAAATGCACCCACCTCATTTTTTCCTTTAAAGGGTGGTAGTATATTGCATAGTAATTATTCTTAAGTTGTTACATCGATCTCATTTGTATCATTTTGAGCTCATTCTATATGAATATATAATTAAAAGGTTTTTCATCCTTATATATATAATATATTTCACCATAAAGATATTATATCTATATCTTCAATGAAAATGTTTCTAATTCCATATCAAGATCATGATTTTGATAGTTTTTCTCATGTGTATTTAATTTCTATAATGTGTAAGAAAAAATTATATCATTATATATAAGACAAATCAAAGTCCATTATTTTATGCATCATATATATAATAAATACTTCCTTTTATGAGGGTAAGGTTGATACCAGATCATTGATCAATCTCTTCTTCTATTTATAAAAATATTTTTCACATTCCATTGACAAGGGGAATTTGACCTTTCATGACCCCTTCCCCAGAAAGATAACACAATGAATGGAGAGAGATAGTGACTACCAAATTACGACCTCTAATATCCCTCTATTTGGGGACTATCATCGAGGGTATAATAAACATGCATATAGGAGGCATTACCATCTAAAAGAAACATGTGAAAAAGAGAGATAAGAAGGGTACACCAAACAACACATTCTCATATATATATATATATATATATGTATAAATAAATCCAAGTGTAGAAATGAAATTTTATACAGTACTATAACGACAAAAAGATGACCTGAAATTACTAAAACCATATGAATGACAATGATCATGAAGTTCAAACAACTCATACAAAACCATCATATGGTAATATCCAACCCGATCTCTGTCCTACTATGACTTACCTGAAAAATACTTAATTTATACATATAGTGAGAATAAAAGTATTCCTACTAGGATCCTACCAGGAGGCCGTCAAAAAAAATATCAATAAACCATGCTAAAGCACAATGAAAATTAATGAAACTAACTCATCACCCAAAAAGGAATAACATATTCCTTTCCACACTATAAAAAACTTTCACCAAATATCATATACATGAATGCATATAATACAGTAATAAAACATCAATGTAGCCCACTCCCACTTCATCACTACTTTGGGTCTCTTCCCCAATGTCCCACATCCTAAACCTTCTCTCTTAGAAATAGTTCAACCCAAAGACAGCTAGGGAAGGAATCACAACATTCACCATGTGCATCAAATAATCCCATCATCCCATCCACATATCTATATATGTAGAAAACAAGTAGTTTTTCAGTTCCACCACAACCCATATGACATATTTCAATCATCAAGTATTATACCTCTATCCATTACCACCCCTGAATTGAGTAAGAACCTTATTCCATCATATCATATACACGTCATACATATAAAAAATATTTTGATACTATATCTAGTAATACAACAGTATGTAAAACCACAAACAATATAGTGCTATAAACCCATATATGGGAAAACAAACTTCAATGCTTAACAGTTCATTTAACAACCATGAGAAAAAGTAAGGCTAAATGGGGTAGTCATCAACACATCCTCTGATTGAGATGCTGGGGAAAAATCCCTCCCAGAGTCCATTAGGTGTCAGTCTCCTTAACCGACATGGGTCTGGTTTCATATAAAATCTAAAAATATAGAAGATATAATATATCTAAAAACCACACTATGGTCATAATGTTAGGTCCACTAGGTTTGATACGCTGAGGGGGGGGGGGGGGGTGAATCAAGGTGTGATAGATTAAAACAACTGCCCCTATTGGTCTTGTCTCACAGTAAAGAAATACTCTCTTCTCTATCTTTTCTACAGCAATGTATAAACATAATCTAAATCATGAACAATACACAACAATTTTTACTTGGTTCACCATCACTGGGTTACATCTAAGGAGCAAACACTGGTGATGTGCTGATGTACCAAATCCAATAAAATCTCACTGCTGTTTACAATGTTTGGGATAGATAACTTATATTACTAAGCTCAGTGCCTTTACAAAGATTAGGGTCATCTCACTACTTTCCCAAGGGTCACTCTCTATTTCTCTCTCTCTGGATCACTGTCGATGGAGAGGATCAACTTCTTCCTCTTCTTTTTATCACTGCCCTATAAAGGATCCACTCATAGTTTATATACCTGTAGGTCTCTTCATTATCACAAATGAATACATCCTATGTTGTATGTAGATGCTCTATTGAATTCCATCTTTCAACCATAGATGAATATCACTTTGCACTGAAGGTATCGGGGAATCTTCCATCTTTGACGCAGCCCTGAATCACTACCTTGCTTCAACAATATCTGGAACCCTTCTCCAAGATGATGCAAAAGTCTTGGAGCGCAAGTTAAAACTAGCATGCACGTCCACCTCAACCACTTGCGCTACACTAGATTCTGCAACTCCAAACTTGCGCGACCCACACCCTTTTACACCCAAACCAATTTTGGTGCACAACCATCAACTGTTGCACTTCTTCAAAACCGATCCTGAAAGTCTCACCAAAACACTTGCGCGACACCCCCATCTTCAACTCAAAACATGGGTGACTACCTTCCTTTCTCACCCAAACCACTCTGGACGTGCAACAATCAACTGGCGCGCAACTTCTACTTGGGAGACCACACCACCACTTGCGCAACCACCACACCAACGCGACAGGAGCTCTGATTTTTTCTATGTTTTGAACTCACACTGAATGAGGAGGGGTTGACCTATATTTATAGGCATTTGGCCACCCTACATGACGGCGCGCAAGTCTCCTCTCGATGCACAGGTTTCGGCACGCAAGTCACTTGCGTGACCATCCCTAAAACATGGTCCCCCATTTTCCCTTTGCCATATTTTGATGTTCAGATCATGCAAAACATATGGCGCGCATGTTTCGTCTCTTTCAAGACAATGGTGCACAAGTCCACTTTTCCCTTTATCTCTGCTCGTTTTGTACCGCCTCCAGATCAACCATTCCTTTGTCGACGTTCTTGAATCAAACATGGATCATTAACCGTATCCCTTGAACTCGACATGACACCATGAAATCCCCTTTGTTAACAAACATGTATGTAATGGTTTCTCTTTTTCAACCATCACAAAACAAATGTCTACTTTTTAAACAAACACAATCACCTCAAAAATGCTTCAATGACACCTTGAGGGATTTTTTCCCAACACATAACGTAGTCTTAGACTCAACTATAACTAATGTTGTGAAAAATAACGAATTCCACTCCCAAGACTAGATATCCTATATGAAATCAAGAATTTATATATCAATATTAATTAATTATTTTATTTTTTATCATTTCAATTAATTAATTAATCAATTAATCATCCATTAATTAACCATTAACATTATTCCACATTACATTACATTAATCATCAGATTAAATTCCATACCCTAAAGGAATAATAATTTTCGAGTTCATGGTTTAACAAGACTATTATATTTTATGCATTTTCATTCCCTCATCACCAACCCTATGATTTAAGAATTATTTATTCATTATTATAATTATTATATAAATTAGATAAAATAGGAGAACCATACTAGGATACCACCTATAGAAAACCTGAAACCAAATATCCCCAAGCATATGATAAAGTAAAGAAAACAAAACAAGCACCATGACCAAAAACCATTAAATAGATTGAAAAGAGAGTATCCATGCTCTCAGGACCACATCAATGGGTAAGCCCAACCCTTAAAACACATATAGTTACATCCCTGACAACCATTTTTATATCACAATGAATCTTATAATCACTATAATCAACTGCTGCCACATCATAAGGGACACCCCTCCAATATCACACCAGTCATCTCAGTCCCATCCATACCAAGATCACATCACATATAGGCCTCCCCACCACATATGACTTCATCCATAATAAGATAATCCATTATAGGGTCATAACCTAAGTCCCCTATCCAGATAATATCAAAAAAAGGAAACAAACAAGAATAAATGATTGAGAAATATAGGATTTAAAACAAGGAATCCATGATTCACACATAAACAAGATCTCATAGATCCAATACAAGGAACTCAACCTTCTAAAGAAAATATGAAACTCATGCCCAAAAAATTTATCATTATTAAAAAACTGGTTATTAGTCCATCTTTAGTCAATCGATTTATTATTTATATGGTCTATATATGGTTAACCTATGTCATCATGCAATATTAAGCTATTAACATAATTAAAAAATTAATTTAAGCATGCTTCAAATTATCCAAACATTCTCATTTATTACATTTTTTTCAATTATTATCAACAAAAAACACAAACATGAGTCTCATTATTTATCAACTCCATTAATAACATGGAATATCTATTTTTCAATTAAACATGTTGATTACAAAAATTTTATTACCATCTAATTCCATAAACCATCATATTACGAAAAACTATTTTTTAATAATTCATAATATAATTAATTATCCATTAATTCTATTTTTACATTATTTAACAAATTCACCATGATAAGAAATGAATGATAAAATTATAATAATAATAAAATATATATCACATTGTCTAGTAAATCAATAACTAACCGATATCATTGTATAAAGTAATAACATCGTCAACATTCCATCACAACCAATTTGTTCAATCCAGGAAAATATTATTTGGTAAATCGATTTATAACCAATGGGATAAACCTTCCTTAATTTATAATTTCGTGTAAATAGAGGAGAAGAAACAAATCACTTACCTCAAAGGTTTCAAATTTCATCACATGATAACCGACCAACATTACACATCTATGATCACCTCTCCATCTAGAAGTTTCATCATTCCAAGTAAACCATGGAATGAATACAAAAAAACCAAGAAAACTCCATTATATATGTGGATATGATTCTCTATTTAATAAAAATAAGAAACATAAGTAATTTAATTGAAGAACCACATGAAAATAGATATAACATTCCTTGGATCACTATGAATCTAAGATGGGAATCCAATGATGAATCACCATGAAGGAATATATAAATATTGAAGGGAGGGAATCAAGATCGCCTATAATTAGAGACAATCCATAGGGTTTTAAAAAATAATGAGGACTCCTACTTTTTATAATCCAAACTAAACATGAAATTTACATGGAGTGTAAATATTACAGAATTTCTAAATTTCAGGTTTCAGATATCACTGAAAAACACATAAACTCAATCATTTTGATACCGAATAAATAATTATCATGTAACCCCCTGTGAATGATCATTAAAATTTTTTGATATTAAAATACACAATATAAAAAATTTATAGGCCACATATTCTCAATACTTCATGAATTTAGAAGCTAACCCGTGCAGACTTACTTTACCAGGAACTAAGACCCTCAAAAACACAAATGGTTGGACTACAATAATATATTCTCTTAAATTAGATACCTATCAACAATTTATCATCCTAGATAATTAAAAAACAAACAAGAGAGAAATAAGGGCTATCTAAACATCAACCTTGTGAGATACATCACAAGGTTCTATCCATATATAGATTTCCATCACCTCACATAGAGGAAAACATCGCAAAACCACACAATAACAAATAGATCCTAAAAATATCCTGATAGAGATACCACAAAAATGTGACTAAATCCTCAATAATAATCAAGGGGAAACCATATCATAAACTATAAAGGTCAACATCCATATGGGAAAACATGTTACGATAGAATATTTAAACATCAAATAGCTTGGGGTACTAAGTGCACATTTTTTAATCATGTTTCCAACTACTCTCCCCAATGACACTGTTCCTACAGTAAAAAAACCAAAAAATATTTTTGCAATGAAATAACTTCTCTCAGCAATCCTGGATATCCATAGGCTACTCCTCGAAGATCACATCATCATTGACATTAATATCTCCCCAATCGACGACATGAGAGTCATCATGAATATATCAATGGAGCTACGACACATGAAAACCATTATGTATTCAAATCATCTATGGGCGAAGTTCTTTACTCTATGAAGCAACTCCAACATGATACAATACTATGAAAAGACCAAAAAACATGGGATATAAATTACTTCCATATCAAACCCTTAATGTCCCATGATGAGGAGTCTCTTTAAAGAATACATTTTCTCCATATTTGAACTCTATAGCTATCCTCCTATGATAGAAATTGGATTTATGATCTTCCTTCACAGGTATCATCCTTTCATGAATTACATGAACCTTATATATCATGTTATAAACGTTTTCTAACATGATAATTTCTACCTCTCTAACCCCATTCGAGCACAATGGAGAGAATAAAGGTTGGCCATAAAATTATTCAAACGTTCCCATACTAATAGTGGAGTGGAATTTATTATTATAATAGAAGTCAACCATGGAAAGATACTTAATCTGTGAACCTATGAAATAAATGACAGAAGATCACAATATGTCTTCGAGAGTCTGGATGATCGCTATCATTGAAAATCCATATGTAGATTAAAATAAGTGAAAATGAAATAACTAAGAACCAAAAACATGATTTAGAACAATTAAAAACATGGAGGTAAAAGGGGGATCTTGATAAGATATGATGATACTCAAGAATCTGTGGATTCGCACCACTAGCTCTAGATATCGCATCAACAAAACCGAAATTGAGCTTGACTCCCTGATCAGTATAAAGTAGGACGACATTATAAAATGATCCATTATCTCCATATAAAATCATATATTCAATGATAATGTGGTAAAATGGTAATGAAGTCCATCAATATATCCTCCCACTTATATAAGGGAACATCTAATGGTTGGGAAAACCACTGAGAACAATGTTCTAAGCCTTTACCTTCTAGATAACCAAACATCAAGAAACAAACTCCAGAACTGCACACTTCATCCTAGGCCACCAAAACCGACATGTCAAATCTCATCTCATATTTTTCATATTATGAGGTACCTCTACAAGATACATATGGAACTCATGAAGAACCATATCATACAACACAAACTGAGTGAAATTATTTCCCTAGAACAACACTCAGTTCTATCTATCCTTTGGGAATCCTTATAGGTCGTTGATAAAAATAACCCAATCCTTCTGAACCTACACCTTAGAATACCCCAATTGAGACTCCTCCACCCACCACACCAATGATAATTTCACTATCTCCTAGAAAATACAACATCTACCTCAAAACTCTACCATATAAAGATATATCTCAAAGAGTTATTCCTTTAAAATATAGAAATCCTCAAATTCACTCAGAACATCACTATGAGACTTCTTATTCAACACATTAGTTAGAAAATTTCTTTTTCATGGAGTATATAAAATCCTAAAGTTATAATACTATAATAATTCCACCAACCATTACTAATTCAAGTTCAAGTCATGCTGGTAGAAGACATTCCTTAGGATCTTATGGTTTATAAAAACCCATAAACTCTCTCCAATGAGGCAAGGAATAACTAATCATGGATGCATTAGAAAAACAAACAAGATATGACACGAAGCAACAAAGAAATACTCCAACTAAACTCCATCCACTAGAAAATAATGGACTGGATTGTTGAACAACTTCACTTTTAGGTACTAAAAAAATTTTAGACACTAGAAAATATATAATTACTCTTGGTACTTTCTCATCAAGGAAGTTATAGGAATCAAAAATCTAGAAAAATATAACAAAAAGTGTGTTTTAATAGCCATAAATACAATGAAAAGACTACGAAATTACCACTAACATGGGGGTTGACTGATAAAAAACCACCTCTAAATTCAATAAATCAATAATAACTCTCTGATGGGACACAACATGACCCATGAAATAGAATTCATGAGCCCAGAACTCACACTAAAAAAATTTCCCGAATAGCTAATCACGATTAAGAACACCCAAAAACATCATTAATATTATCTATATGATCATCCTCATAAGTGGAGTACACAAGGATGACATCAGTTCATAATACCCTAAACATATCCAAGAATTATATAAACACTTAATTCATTAACCTGATGAATAGAACTAGAGTATTATTCACACTGAAAAGCTTCAAAACAAACTCATAATGACTATGGTGATAAATGAAGGTAGTTTTCTGAATATCCTTATCCTTCACCCACATTTGATGATATCAATATAATAAATTGATATTCAAAAACTAGATTTTTCATTCTTCATGATGAAATAAAACATCAATCCATAGAAGTGGATAAAGGTTCCTTAGTGTCACATGCTTCAAGTGATGATAATCGATACAAATCAGCTATCATTCTGTGTCCTTTTTTCATGAAGAAATGGTTTGCAATAGTTTCCACACTCGACCAAACAAAACCTCACTACAACAGATAATAGAGAAATACTCACAGCTCTTGAAACTCATAATCCCCAATCTTATATAGTATAATTGAGATAAGGTAAATTATTGGACATAGCTTGATCAAAAACTTAATATCCTAACCTCCTCTAGAAATATATCACGGTAGTATTCTATATCCCTATGAAACAATGACTACTGAAAATTTTATGAGCTCAACATCATCTCAACCATCAAAAAATATAAGGATGAAACATTCCTATGACTTGTCTTATGGTCTAAATTTCCAGAAAACACCCCCTGTACTCCACCAACATAATAAAATACAACTTAACTATTAAATAAATCCATCATAGCCTTCATTGAATACAAAAATACCATTACAAGTATGATGTCATATAGTTGTATCCAAAAACAAAATAAATATTTCCAAAATAGATTCATCCCCAGCACTAGCTCACAATATTTAATATTTTAATACATGTCCTCTTGAACTCCAACTATCATTGTCAACGCCAATGGATCTAGATGACTCTATACCTCATGTCCCAAATAATGACAAGGGTAGGTGATATAAATGTGTGAATCTCTACTGAATTAATAAATTCCTACATCCATGTTGAAAACAACAAAGGTATCCTGAAACGATGTTTGGATCAGATGACGTTGGAAATTCTAAATAATGAATCTTAACATGACCTACTCTGTGGAATCTCTGGCCCTAATGATGACCACATCCATGGAATCATTTTTTTCTATGTGGATTAAGGGAATCTGGGTGATATACTTTGCAGTCCCATCTCTTCTATATTGATCCCAATCATGATCACCATATTACAACTACCTCTACTGAAACTACCTTAATAGATAAACCTGAAGAGGAAAAACTAAAACATACTAACTACTCATAAAGGTCAGGAATTATCATTACAAAAAATGCGACAATTTACATAAGTTTATTCACAATGGTTCTATTAACCACCAAAATAAGTGTGCTTATAAGTATATATAATATAGAATTAGTTTCATAAACCTATCATGATATTTTTTATGTTTTTAATTACATGTAGTTTAAATTAAACCACCACTAATTATTTTAGAAAAACCATAATCCCTCCCCATACCTCTCTCCCTCTATGAAACCCTAACCCTAACCCCTTCCCACCACACCTCCATAAACTCCTCATCCCATATTCCCAGGGGTGACCTCTAGCCCTTGACCCCCTTCCCCCCACCCGTCATCCTCTAATATTCCCAACAGTTACCCCTACCTACGACCGCATTCTTGTAACCCCTGACACTCACAAACCCCTCCGATCCTAACCCCTAAAACCCTACCTCCACTCTAACCTCCACTTTAGCTGGAACACCAGTGATGCGACCCCCACCTCTGTAATACCTCACCCCAAATAGTTTCCTCTAATCGGTAGTGACACTGAACCCCCTCTAAGCTCCTTATACCTAGCTTGAATCCACTCCTCAGTGGAAACATAGACCCCAAAAAGATCACATCATACTCACCCTAATTTTATTATTTACTATCATTATATAGAAGATCATGATGGATAAAAATAGCATAAAATTTATTTTTTATTCATTTATCTATAGTTACATATGTAATTTTGGTTTAAATGTTTTATTTTTATTTTGCGGTTTGTTTTTTTGTGCTATAATAATCATTAATTTGGGTTATTTTTTATCTAATCATAAAAATAAATTCTTTTCTGATATATTTCAGTTTTGGAATCTAGATAATTAATAATTTCATGTTTTTTACTTGATATTAATTAATTAATCTTTGTTCTATAAATATTAATGCCTCCCCTTTTTTAAAGACACATAATTGAGGCTATATTCCAACTCATGATCTATTGTTGGTTGGGTTTGGGGTTAAACATGGGTTCATCACCAATCCTAGAATGTTCTCTAATGATTAAGGCTTTTTGTGTCAGATGAATAATTTTATTTCATTTTATTTTAAAATCTCAATATACATTATTAAAATTTATGTTAACATCATGTTTGTTAGGTTTAGATCAAATTTTAGAAACATCTTAATAGATGTTATGTGAACAGAGTTGATTTATATATTTCCTGGATCAATAATAAGTCACAATAAACTAGTTCAATAGAATATAAACATAAAGAGGTGAATATTTTGGGTATGCATGACATATAATTATATCCAAATAAATTATACTTTTCATTAATATTTTTGAAGGGGTTCTCTCGGTCTTAGTTAGATAATTGAAAATTGTTCATTAATTGATCAATGTAGATAATTTTTAAATCGAATAGACCCTCATTATTTACAAAACTAGGGTAGAATAAAACATTATCTTTTATTTTATTTATCCAATTATTCTATGTTTGTGAGAAATAATAATTTATTAGATTCATGTTTTTATATTCTATGTTTAGTATGGAAATTTTTATTATTTGATCATCAAATTTTCCTTTATAGTTGATTTGAAAATATCTATGAAAATGTTGGGTGATATTTAATTTTTATTTTACGTGTTTGATTAAATATTTATATATTTTTATCTAAATTTATATTTTGAATACAATCCAATAAATATTGATAAATGTTGGATTAATTTACCTTGAAACATTCCTCGATATTCCAAGGGTTTGAAAAAAGTTTTAGATTATGAAACTGAAAACTGATCAATGGATGGAAGAATAAAATGTTTTTGTCCTGATTTTATTTTTATGGGATAGTTGAATAAATGAAAATTATATGATAATTTAACATTGAAGTAGTTTCCTACTCCATATGTATATTTTACTTGGAATGGTGAATCAATTTTTATGGAAAGTGAAAATAATGACAATACTATTAATAAAAAATAAAGTGGCATGATAGAGGAGAATTTTGTTTAAAATTTGTTAATTGATCGATGTGGTTTTGTAGAATTCAATATCAATGATTTAAAAAGATCAACAGAACCTCCCATAAACCCATAAGCAGTTTAATCTTTCATATAAGTTTAGTGAACAAAAAAATTGATTTTTATGAATTAGTTTACGATATACTAAAAGAACTATTTGAAGGGTGTGCCAAGTATTCAAAGTTGACAGTCCTACTTAAATTGTATCATATATAGTGTCTATGTAAAATTATTATTAAATAAATACAAGGATTTTATAATCAGTTTGTGATGAATTTAATGAATCTTGTATCCCTGCATAATTCTATTAGATAAAGAAAGTTAGAAAAAAACTTTGACATGATTATACAAAGATACAATCATGCTGCAATGATTGCATGATTTACTAGGTAGAAGAGTATGATAATGAATAATGCGCATGATTTTATAAAATAAGATGGAATTAAATAAAGAGTAGTGAGAATATAAATCTACTCAATCCCATTAAGAAACAAATGAAAAAAATCATGAAAAGGTATTGGGTTACATTCCTTTGAAACCATGCTTGGAAATAGTATTCATGTCCTCTATGATTGAAGATGACATGAAGTTTCAGGCTTAGGATAGTAACTATGCCTTGATGATACTTCCAAAATAATCAATTTCATGGATGATGTTTGTCTTCTGTATCAGGATTTTTCTTCAGATCCTAGAAATGTACTTTTGGGATTGGATTCTAATGGTTTTAACCATTCTGGTACATTTAGTAATAATTATAATATTTGGATAATAATTTTGATCCTATATAATATACCTCCATGGAAGTGTATGGATAATAATTCATTCATTATTTTGATTATTATTCATAGAAAGAAAAAAAATTGGAAATTCATTGATGTATATGTTCAACATCTAATCAAAAAATTGTGAGAAATATGGGATGATGGCGTGGAATCATATGATTATTCATTGTGACGAATATTCAAAATGTAAGATGATTTAATGTGTATAATTAGTGACATTTCAGGACTATAAACATTGTCTAATTTTAACACTCACATAGGTTTGTATTGTCTAGTTTGTAATTTTGATTTTGAACATAAATGATAACCTCATAGTAGAAAATTGTGTTTTATGTGTCATCATCAGTTTCTTGATGTTTATTATACATTATATTCTAACAAGACACAAATAAATGGATATATTGAAATGAAAAAGTCATCGAAGGTGTTATCTGGTTCCAAAATCATGAAAAAATTAATGTATTTCACTGAAGAATTTGGAAAATGTCATTAGTTTAAAGAAGGTGAAAGGGTATGAGGTACATTATCCAATGATGTTTGAACAAAATAATGGAAGAAAAATAGTATATTTTTCAAACATCATTTTTTGGAGTTTAGTTTGACACATCATAATCTTCAGGTAATAAATTTTGAGAAGAATTTATTTGGAAATTTTGTTTTTATTGTTCTTAATGAGCAGGGTAAATCAAAGGATCACCTTAATTATATCAAGAATTTATAGAAAACGAATATAAATCATGGTTTGTGGGATAATGATAATGGTAATTTCCATTCAACTATTTTTATAATGAAAATAATGAGAATGTCAAATTCCTTATAACATTAGAGAATATAAAGGAGCTAGATGGATGTTCAAGTAACATATGAATTCATGTTGACATAAAACATCATATGTTTCATGAATAAAAAATTCATGAATCGCATATTTGAATGCAGAACATGATACATAAGAGAGATTTTCGAAAAAAACTATAAATTCTACTGATCATGATAAAATTCAAGAAATAATTTTTTAAATAGTAAGTAATTTGGAGATGTTATTTCCTCACTTCATTCTTAATAGTCATGATTCCTTTGATTGTTAATTTTATTGAAGAAGCTAAACTTGGTGGACCGGTAGGCTATAAATGGTTTTATCCAATTGAATGTTACATTTATTTTTTTATAATATTCATTGAGGAATTTCATTTCATCAAATCATGGAATATTTTTTTAATACGATTCTTATTTTTTCATCAGGTATATAGGTCATTTGAAAACATATGTGTGGAATAAAGCTCATCCTGAAGAATCTATTACTTAATGTTACATAACTAAAGAAATATCGACCATTTTTCCAGGTATTTGGATGGTATTGAGACTAGATTCAATCTTGTTAGACGTTCTGCTGACATCTCCAGTACTTCTAGTTCTGAAAATCAGTCATGGGTATTTCCAATAATTGGACGACCAATGGGAAAGGGTTAAAAGTTTACACTGACTCAATTGGAGTTTCTACAAGCATATAGATATGTGCTACTCAATAATGTTATTACATTTCCATTTATTGAAGAATTGTGAATGAAAAAAAAAAGATATGATTATGGGGTCGATTTCAGAATGATCATGAATTAAAAAATCTGTTAATAAAGAGCATGTAAAATGGTATTCCAATCGTGTAAGTATATATACATATTCATATTATTGATGTGTAGTTATATTATATATTTTAATTGTAATAGATGATATATTTTTTCTAGATAATGAATAATGAAAATCAAAAAAATATATCAAATGATTCAATGTTTTTGGCTTAAGTTCCCATAAGGATGGATAAGAGATTTTATACATACAAAATTCATGGCTATAGGTTTCATACAATTTATCATGAATAATACATTAAATATAATGCCTTGACCCTACTTTCTCAAAGTTAGTGTATCATTTTATTATATTATCATGATTAAAATATATTCATATCCTAGAGAACCAAACAGCTTAGTAGTTTTGGAAGACTAGGTATATATATATGATCAACATTACAACTTGATATTAAATACAATATAGAGGATCCATTAGTTACTCCCATAAATCCATGATTATCCATGAAAATCATTCCTAATACACTTTTATATCATCCTGGGGAAATATAAAAAATAATAAAGGGGTTATATCATATTCTCAATAAGGGTAGATAATATAGTGAAAGTAATCATATTCATATACTCTAGGCTTGATGAATAACTAAAAAACATTCCTTAAAAAATAAACTTCAGCATAATAAGTACATAATATAAACTGATTATAAAATTTTGAAAAAAATAACCATGGATATTCTACTAGTCTAATAATAACATGGAATATCAATATATAGTTTCATAATTAGAAAATTCGTAATTTCTAATGTCATAATCTTACCTTCATGGCCCCGACCAAGACACCCAACATAATGGTTAAAAACCCAAAATAGTTTGTCTCGTGAGACCTTCTGATGCATAGAAGGGATATAGAGGGACTTAACCATCACATAATAAGTCCAATACCTTATTAATAAAAATTTATACAACCATAAACAAGATATATACACTCAAATTGATTGTAACATATGAAATGTAATCAACTTCCCACAATCATTAAACAAAAAAACTAGCCATTTAGATTAATATAGAGAATGTTATCAAGATAGCACATACAAAGTCAAAATAATCCTAAAAAATCAATATAATATGGTAGATTATATCATAAAATATTAATCCCGGTTATACATAAGAAGAAACAAGAGTGTTGAAATAGATTAAAATACACATATAAAATAATCAAGTAATTCTTGAGATAAATAATATTTTACGTTGAAAACAAGAGTTCTTTTGAAAAAATATTTGCATAAAACTAGAGGAAATTTAATGTAGTTTTTTTAAAATAAAATGAGATATTTTATAAAATATATTATGGCTAAAAATATATTATATGATTTCTTTGAAAAGAGAAAATAATTCTAGTATTTTCTTTGAAACGAGCTTGTTTATCGTGAATAAATTTTGAAAGATCTTTTTGAAACATGTAACTCACCATAAAATAAATATATATTATGTTTTATATACATACATATAACATTAATACACAATTAATGAGGATTATATAATAATATTTAATAAATTCATTGAGGTATGTAGAGAATAAGAGTAACTCGAATGAAAATGGAGGATCGAGTAGAAATCCCTTACCTTATGTCTGAAGGTGTTCGATAATTGACCATAATGTCCTGGATAATAAAATTATTTCAATTTATTGATTATTTAAGAAAATTATCTACATATACTTGATTCATTTTAGTTTTAATATGTTCATTTATGGCCTTATTGTTATGTTTTATTATTGAATTCTGCTATTCTGGAGTGTTCATTTCCTTGATTTCATGACCAGTTTTCTTGATTATAAAAAATGGAGGTCATTTTAAGTTGGTATAATTCTATAAAATTGAAATTGAATGTTTATAATGAGAATATAGATGTTTAAATTTTTATATATATCATTTTTTATATATTATTATGATGAATTATTAGATATCACATTCAGTGATAATCGTATAAATTATTATGGCGGTTATTGATCATAACAATCTCATTATGTATTATATCATTATATTATGTAAATATGTTTCATTCAGAACATAAAAAAGATGTAATATTAATTTTAAAATTCATTTGATCCATTAAAATGGATTAATGAAGATCCTTGAAGGATAAATTATAGAACAAAACTTCATCATCCATGAAGGTTGTAAATCAGCACTTCCCGAACAATGATTCCGATTTTAAAATAAGAGAGAGAGCGAGAGAGATTAAGGTGATTGATGGTGGTTCATCCATTAACATTATATAATTAAATTATATAAATGATACATGATTTATCATGATCTTATTTATAATTTGGGAGAGGATAGAATAATAAAATGAAATAAAATAAATGAAATTAAATGAAAAAGGAAGAGGGTCTACCTATTAAAATATCCTCCCTAAGTACCTCCTTAAGGGAATGGATTTTGGTCATTTGGAAAGACCAATATCTCCTGGACATGGGGTGAAGCTCGTAAAGATTATTTGGGTAGAACATTATGAACCATGAAGTATAAGGGGAGTTATTTGAAGAGGGGTGGGGTGAGGGGTGGCTTTTATAGTGGAGGAGAGGGGTGATTTTTGAATACCTTATTCATTATTTTATTATTTTGATCAAGACAAATAATAGTATAGATTTTTGGGACTAAAAATAGTAATAATTTCATTTTAGTTCTATGAATGTGTTCTTACATCATCTATACATCATCTATGACTCAATAAATCATGTATTTAGCATTTATTATTAATTATAGTATTTTACTATTAACAAAAAATTCATGTATTTTTGAAACATCTCAAAAATTCATCATACATGTTTTTTGACATGTAGAATTCAATAATTGAATCCATTTTATCATAATAATTTTCTAAATATGTGAAAATTAATTTTTAAATAAAATAAATATTTCCATGAGAAATAAACATTGTAAATTTAAAACTAATTTTATAATACTTTAAAAAATTAACGAGGTCCCATAAAATTATCCTCAAATCATAAAAAAATGTTTTATTTAGGAAAAAAATATATGAAAATGTTTTTTATTTTAAATAAATTTATTAATTTAAAATTGTAAATAAATACTTATTCCGCAAAAAAATATCATCACTTAGTTATTAATTTTTAAAATATTCACTACCATTTATATGGTGCCAAAAATTTATTTCGACTTACATGGGTGAGGTTACACTTTATAAGGGTCATATAGCTATTTATATGGGAAC
The DNA here is from genome assembly GCA_963277665.1 of Viscum album. NCBI lineage: Eukaryota > Viridiplantae > Streptophyta > Magnoliopsida > Santalales > Viscaceae > Viscum > Viscum album. Next base: position 334,141,778 of record OY728122.1, read on the forward strand.
ATTACTATTCAAATTGTTAGATTACAATTCTTAAGGGTAATTACTATTCAAATGGCTCAAGTTACTATTCACCAAAAAATAAAATTTGATCTTATCAGACTCTGAATATCTTACTGATCACAACTGTGTGTGTCCATTTTTCAAAATTCAAATCAAAGAAGTGGGAAACTTATGTCCAAAGGCTAGGTTATAACTATATTCTATATTAAAAATTTCTTTGTTTCGTAGAGACTATATGTCACATGCATTCTATATTATATTTATTTGTAATTATTTGGGGTTCTATATTCTCCCCCTGTACAAATATGTTTTCCTAGAAATTACAAGAGTTTTACCCTATAAAATGATTTGGGATGATCTTCATCAAATGCACCTCAGGCTCGCATGTCGCCTCCTCAATTTAATGATTTTTCCATAGTACCATTACCAACTAAGTCATATGATTACTCAAAACCTCTTTTTTAGTTTCTAGAATATAGAAAGGATATTCACAATAAGATAATTTTGGTTCCAATTATATACCTTTAGAATTGAGTACATTTTTTTGGAATGGAATTCTCTTACTTAGTAGTGTGATGTGGAAGACATTGTTTACTTTAGAAATTCTAGGTGTAATTTCCAAATGATAAGGCACAAATCCGATTCTCTCCATAATTTCAAGAGTTCTAATGTACCTAGGGTTCAATTCCCCTTTCTTACCAAATCTTATAACACCCTTCCATGGAGATACATTCATGAAAACATGACCTCCCACTTGAAATTTCAAATCCTTACTTTGATTTTTAGAATAGCTATATTTATTTTTATGAGATTCTTTAATATGGATTTTAATAGACTTTACCATTGCAATTGTTTTCTCCAAAATCTTTTCCCCACAAACTTCCTTTCACCAACATCATCCCAACATGTCGGTTTATGACATCTCTTTCCCTAAAATGCTTGATACATTTTTATTTTAATACTTGAATGTAATCTATTATTGTAGGAAAAATCCACCAAGGGTTAATACTGATCCCACAACCCAAGAAAATCAAGTGAGAAAGATATCAACATGTCTTCAAATGATTGGATTGTCCTTTCAAATTTCTTGTTAGTTTGTGGGTGATAAATAGAATTCAATAGAAACATAATATCAAAATATTGATGAATAATTTTCTTTAATTTTGATGTAAATGGTAGAACATAATCAGAAACAATTGAGATAAGTTCTCCATGAATTCATAAAAATTCATTAATATAGAGTCGTGCAAGGGGTTCCAGTGGAAAATCCTCCCTTATAGTGAGGAAATGTAAATATTTGGTAAGTAGATAAAAAATCACCTATATTTCATCATTCATCCTTGGAGTTTTCATTTTCTAGTGAAATAATATATAATAATTTCATCCCATTTCCACATTGTAATAGGAAAAGGTATCATGACTCTTCTAGGATTTGGTCTTTTATCATTCACTTGTTGGGATACTAAAACATTTTGATACATAATAAAAAATTTACAAATTTATGTTATCCCACCAGAAATGTTCCTTAAAATCACTATACATCTTAGGGATAATTGGGCGTATAATGAAATTCGAACTATGAGAATCATCCAATAACTCCATTTTCAGCCAGTTGATAGAGGGAACACATAACCTCCTCCCAAATTTCAGAATTCCGTCTTCACACATAAAGTTAACCAACTTCCCATCTTTCACATCTTTAATTTTCTTTTGAATATTCACATCATTAGAATGTGAACTTTTAATTCTTAGTAATAAAGATGGTCAGGCATCCAATTAAAATGGTAGTGATTTTTCACCTTATTTAAATATTCTCATATCCATCCTCACTAGAACCTTTTACATATGATACTTGTCAATTCTTATATTTTTTAAAACTCCATGATCTTTTCTATTTAATGCATCAACAAAATTATTTTCCCTTATTTGGGGGTATTATATAGATTAGTATTACTCCTTGAGTAGATCAATCATTGACCTTGTCCTCATTTTGTGTTCTTTTTGTGAGAAGATATATTTTTTGACTCTGTGATCCATATATATATAACATATTTCTCTATATAGATAGTTTTGTCAATATCTTCCAAGTAAAGATCATTGCTTCTTACTCAAGGTCATGAGTTAGATAGTTTTTGTAATCAACTTTTAACTACATTAATGCATATAAAATAGCTCTATAATTATGTATAGGGAAACACCCAAGTCATTTCATTGATGCATCACTATAGATCACAAATCAACTATTAAATGATTGTAGATTTAGGATCAGATCATTAACTAATCTCATATTCAATTATTCAAAACATTCTTAACAGTATTTTGTTCATATGAAGTTAAAACCATTATGAGTAAGATTGGTTAATGAGTAGGATAATAGGGTGACATTTTGAACAAAACACAGATAATAACCATCTAAAAAAATTAAACTATGTACATCAGTAATGTCCATCGGTGTAGGACATTATTGAACTGCCTTTTTCTTTACAAGATCCACTTAAATTCCATCCTTATAAACAATATTCCCTAGAAAAGAAACCGTATGAAGCTAGAATTAACATTTACTAAACATCCCGTATAATTAGTTTCATCTAAGAGTCTTTTGATTAATGTTCATGTGATTCTCATGATCTTTGTATCGTTTGGAGTATAATAAGATATCATCAATAAATACCAAAACAATTTCATCAATATACTTTTAGAATGTTCTATTCTTTAGATGCATGGAAACATAAGGTGCATCAGTCACTCCTAAAGGAATTACTATAAACCTGTAATGCCCATACCAAGTTTGAAATGATATTTTGGAATATATTCCTTACTCACACACAACATATAATATCTTGATCGAAGGAAAATCGTCAAAAAATATTGGGCTTCATGACATTGATCAAATAAATCATCAATGAAAGGAAGAAGATACTTGTTCTTTATCATAATAGTATTGATCTCCCAATAGTCAATGCACATCCTCATAGATCCATCCTTATTCGTGACAAAATGAATAAGGGATCCCCATTGAGAAACACTAGGGTGGATAAATACTTTATTACAAAAGTTATCTATTTATTTATTTAGTTCTACTAACTCCACAATGGTTATTCTGTATGGATCCATTGATAGAGTTCTTGAACCAAGAATTAAATCCACAGTGAACTCAACATTTTGTTCTGGAGGATGTCCTACTAAATTCTTTGTAAAGGAATCAATGTATTATTTCATAATAGGTAAATAATATATTTGAATATTTCATTCCTCACCCTTATATATAGCATTATCATCCTCTCTAATAATTTCATTCAGCAGAGCTACTGGGTGTGGATCTAGATAAGAATCATATGACGAGGTTTCTACTCTAAATATAAGAGATTCTAAAACATTCTCAAAAATTGAACCTCATTCTTGTGAAATAGATTCCCACATCTTAGTTTAAAATCCAATTCATACAAAGATATATATCAAATTAAATCAATGGTATGATGATTATTTTAGAAACCAAAGTACACTTGTGTGCTAAAAGGGGGACGGATTGACAGATCTTTGTTGCAGTGATACACCCATTAGAATTTTTTAATTAAAACTTATTTATTAAATAAAATTGGAAATATATAATTTTCTTGGAAAATCGGGAAGATATAAATGAATTCAATAATCCAGAATAAAAAAATCATTAGCTATGTTTGAGGAAATGATTAAAGCACCAACCATCACATCATTGGGAACTTCAACCTCAGTAGTTGTGATCACATAAGATTGGCCTTTCTCCCTTCTCCTTATATGGGGAATTTTTCATTGATGCTTTGGAAACCATTTTTTATAATTTCCCATATCTTTTAAATTATTTCATTGAAAATTGGTGGATTATTTATTTCCCATACAATCATGGGGTTGGTGGCCTTTTCTTTCAGACTTGTAACACAGATCCATACCCTTCAGGTAAGTATCATGGTGTTTTTACCCACAATTATCCTAGGATAGAAGATCAATACATCCTCTCTTACTCATATAATTATTTAATTTTCAAGATTTTTTAGAAACCCTCTTCTTCTATTTCCTTCATTTAAAATCATAATACAAATATAATTCTTTTTCTATCTTGGTAGCACATAAGACTATATCTTTGTATGATGAGAAACTTTGGGAGTCTAGTGGCCTTCAATAGAATGGTTTAAATGCATCAAATAATTGAACAATCTTTATCTGTGGATTATATATGTAGTTCGTGGCATGAATTTATATCCTTTTGATATTAGCTTCATACTTTTCAATATTCTCATCCTCTTTTACAACAAATTTAGAAACATCCTTTCCATATCCTCTTGCTGTTTATGGGGAAAGTATTTTACTAAGAATATTTCATTAAAATCCATCCATTCCATATTTTTAATATCTTCCTCCTCCTTTTTTAATCAATGAATACCATTGATAAGAATATCCTGATAGACAATAAACTTCTATGACAACCTTCTCCCTTTCGTTACTTCCCAAAGGGAGAAATATATTTTTCAACGAACGTATCCACTTCTCTACTACGAATGTGTTTATAGTCCCATTAAATGATGGGTGATGTTGTCTCGAAATGAATTATAATTGCTCTCTTCCACATTTTGGATCAAGATACTCCATATGGTTATGGTTATTGTTCATTACTCGTGTCAGTTGTCCCAGTATAGTTATAAGTTTCTCAGCACCAATCACAACATCATTGTCCTGCATAGGAGGGAAATACTTATATGGGATAAACTCATTCATACACTATCCATTCCATCCACTAGGAACCATTTCTAAATAATTTCTTACACTATATTAGGTTTTCAATCATAATGAATAATCTTAACTAGGAAAATACATAACATAAATTGATATCCTATGAATAACTAATCTAATAATCATAAAAATGGTTTCATTAAAGAAAAAATTACTTTTAAATCCTTTATAATAAATTGTAAAGAAAATATGAATTACACTAATCATATCACATATGAGTGTCAAACTAGGTGCATATTAAGGTTGTTGTTGAATGCCAATTTACCTCGAGATAAACCTGAACACCTTGTCGGTGTTGTTACACCAAGGTACATTTTTGATAGAACCACATCAACCTATAGTATATAAAAAATGGATTTATTTATTTGAATATCCGCATAATATATTACTTGCAAAAATCATTGGATTTTATTGTATAGAAATCCTAAATTTATCCCTCAAGTATTTGTTCCCAAATCTACATTTTCTATATCTAGTTTCAATTTTTTCTACTATAATTTCTCTGATACCATCAATAACACCTCGAACCCAGTTATACGAAGCCAGTGCATTACTTTATTAAATTTTTAGTATTAGAAGAAAGTCATATCCTAAAGGACTGAAAATTTTAGTAGGTTTGTAAGACTAGATACATACAAAATATCACCATTACAACTTAAAATTAAATACAATATAGAATATCCATTAGTAACTCCCAAAATTCATAGATTTTCCATGAAAGTCAGCCATAATACACTTCTTCACATCCTGGTGAAATTTAAAACATACGAAAGGTGTGATCTCAGATGCTCCATAAGGGTAATTAATATAGTAGAAGTAATCGTAAAAATTAACACCAGACATGATGAATAACTAAAAACCATGCCTTAAAAAATGATCATAATATGAAAGGAATAAAATATAATTAAATAATTCCATAAAACAAAACCAAGGATTTTATACTAGTAAAGTAATTACATTGACTATAAATATCTTGTTTCATAATAAGGGAATGCATGATGCAGACATCATAATAATACCATCATGGCCTTAGCCAAGACACCATATATAAAAGGTAATGACCCAAACTACTTTATATCATTAGTCCTACCGATGAATCGAGAAGCTATAGTGGGCCCCATAAATCGAATAATAATTCAAATTCATTACTCATATGAATGGGGATAAACTTAAACCACAAATACTTGCATATTTAATCCAACTTCTGAAATGTAATTAACTTTCCCCATTCATTAAACATATACACTGAACATTCAGAGTAATACGGTGAATGGTATCATGATAGAAAATTCAAAATAAATCTAATTATAAACCATTATATAAAATATTTTAGATGATATAACATAATATTGGTAACAATTATAAATAATAATCAACAAGAGTGTTGAAATAGATGAAAATACTCATAGTAAATCATTGAGTAATTCTTGAGATAAATAATCTTTTACTTTAAAAAGAAGTGTTCTTTTGAAAAAACCATTACATAAAACCCGAGGTGATTTAATGTAATTTTCTAATAAGAAAATGATAGATTTAATAAAAAAATGGTTCATAAAAAAAGATTATAATTTAAATTTTAAATATGTTAGAATTATTGTAGTTTCTTTTAAATGAGCATGTTTATTAGGAAGAATTTTTTGAAAAATCCTTTTAAAACATGTTACTCCCCATAAAATAAAGAAGGATTATATTAGGGACCCATAAATTGAACATTAAAAAATAATTTTTGAGGATTAAATAATAATAATTAATAATTTCATTAGAGTATTTATATAATAAGAGTAACTCGAAAGAAAATGCAGGTTCGGGTTGAAAACCATTACTTTATGCTCGAACGTGTTCGAGACTTGACCATAACCTCCTGAATAATCAAATTATATACATTAATTGATTAAATATTAAACTTATATAACTATATTTGATTTATTATATTTATATTATGTTCATTTATGTCCTTATTTATTTGTTATGTGATTGAATTCTTTTTTCTCCATAGTGTTCATTTCCTTGATTTCGTGAATGTGTGTTTGATTATAAGTAATGTAGATCATTTAAAATAGGTATAATTATCCTGAATTTGAATTTCATGTTTTTAATGATAATAAATAAGTTTTAATTTTTATATATATAAATTTTTTATATATTTTGTGGATGAATCATTAAATAATATATTAAGTGATAAGCAATTAAATTATTACGATGATTATTGTTCAAAATGAACTCATTTTGTATTGTCGCTTTGTATTATGTAAATATTTTACATTCAAAACATAAGAGGTAATAATATTTTTAAAACCTATTTAAACCATTTAAATGGTTTAATTAACATATTTTGAGGATAAATTTTAGAATGAAACATTCCTATCCACGATGGTTGTAAACCTGTACTTCCCGGATGATGATTTCATTTCTAAAATAAAAAGAGGGAGAGAGTAAGGATATTGATGATGGTTCTTTGATTAACATGATTTAATTATAGTATAAAAATTATATTGGATTTAACATGGTAATTTTTATAGATGATGTGAGGATAATATAATAAAATAAAATAAAATGAAGTGAAAGTAAAAGAAAATGGATGAGGGATTACCTGTTGAAATATCCTCCTTGAGAACCTTTTTTAGGGAAGGTATTTTGGAAATTTAGAAAGAAAAATAGCTCAATGATGCGGGGAGATGATTGGGAAGAGTCTTTTTTCAGACCATTTAGAAGCTTCATTGCATATAGGAGTGAGTATAATTGGGGTGAGGGGTGGCATTTACATTGGAGGAGAGGGGTGGCGTTTGAATATCATCTTCATTATTTTATTATTTTTCCCAAGACCAGTAATTGTTTTGATTATTATGACAAAAAATAGTAATATTTTTTTGTGATTTCAAACCATGTGTTATTACATCATCCATTCATCACTTGTTACTCAAGAAATCATGTATTTATTATTTATTGTTAATTATCATATTTTACTATTTAATAAAATTTTATGTATTTCAGAAAAATATGAAAAATTCACCATAATTTATTTTTGACATATAGAATTAAAAAATTGTCTCCCTTGTATAAAAATAATTTTCTAAATATGATAAATTTATTTTTTATATAAAATCATTTTTTAGTTGAAAAATAATGATTTAATAATTAAAACTGATTTTATAATACTTTCAAAAAGTAATCATGGCCTCATAATTTATCCTAAAATCATTGGACAATAAAATATTTATTTATGAATAAATTTTATGAAAATAAATTTTATTTTAAATACATCTATTAATTTAAAATTTTAATTAAATATTTATAACCCACAAGAATATCCACACTTTATAATTAGTTTTTAGAACATTCACTCTCATTTATAAGGTGCCTAAATTTTATTTTTTCTTAAATAGGTTATGTTACTCTTAATAAGGGTAATACTAGTATTCGTAATGGTAAATTAATATTTATAAGGGTACATTACTATTTATAAGGGTTATTTTACTCATCACCAAAAATGTAAGTTGATCCTATCAAACTCTAAATATCATACTGATCTTATCTGAGTATGACCATTTTTTTAAATTCAATACACATAAGCTAAAAAATTATGTCTAACGACAAGGTTGTAACTAAATAATATAATAAAAAAGTTTTTGTTTTGTAGACACTTAGTGTTTCGTACATTCTATATTAAATTTATTTGTAATTTTATGGTGTGCTGCTTGAAAAATCAAAATAGTTGTGTATTCACATTCGTAGAGGCAATATACTGTAGGAAGATGATAGATATAATTGAAGAAAACTATCATGTCAATTTCTTAGTTAACTTATTCAATTTCAAGTGGTTCAACATTTATAGGGGTATAATGAATGATTCATTACATTTTACTTCTTTAAATGTCTCTCGCTTGACTGGTTCCTAGGACCATCCAGAGCATGGTCCATTTTTCTTGTCTTCACAAGTAAAGATGTTTTATTATGTAGATGATGAAATATATATAGGTTGTAGTGTTATTTTAAACTAAAATTGGAAAGAGTTAAATAATATGGGTGATGAAAATCAATTGGTGCATTGTGCTAGTGAACTATATCAACCAAAAAATATTGAATAATTGTTTCCTTATAATATAAAAACTATAGAACTTGAATAAGAGGGTTAAAATGAAGGACTCATCATAATAGAGGTTCACAAAAATAATGATAACTAAGATGAAGAAAATTGAATGTAAAAAATCAGTAATGAAATTATATTATATTTTCCCATTGATAAGTGTTTTATACATATATACATTGTTCTAGTTATTAATTTCTTTTTTTTTGGTAAAACGTATTTTTGTTTTTCATTTTATATATATTTAATATAACTTAATCATTTTAAAAGCATGAATTATGAGAACAATTTTTTTTTGATTCTATCCAATCAGCATCTTAGAGCACTCCACCAATATCTTTATCTTATGTGGATCCTAGTGATTCTATTGTACTCGATACTACTAGAGAGACAACTATTACCCTAGATGATATTGGTATACCATCGCCCGATTCACCACCAATGATAGAGCAGTTCATCACCCCTCCATATAAGGGATATTGTTGGGTTATCATTACTAGTATGTGTTTTATTTTTCAAAAAAAACTTCATATATTATTAATTGTTTAATATACTTGTCAAACTGATAATGATAATCATAAAATGGATACAAAAATGAACACAAATAATGTATGGGACTTGAATGAATTCAATATTATTTATCTATTTAATGAGTTTGGAGAGCCTACTGATGACGCTACCAGAATATATTGGCAGATTCATGGGGAGCTTATTTGTGAGACAACGAGTTTCCCATTTATTATAATGATTGGATGCATAATTATATAACTTGAAAAAATGAGGTATTTGATAATCAAGTAAAGGTAACACTAACGGAAAAATACCCTACACCAATGGTTTAGAACCGTTGGTATCGACCTCCAAACCGTTGGTACAGCCTATACCAACGGTTTGGAGAACTGTAGCCAAGTAAGCCATGGGGATAGGTCTATACCCATGGTTTTTGGAAAACCATTGGTATATACCTATACCAACGATTGTGAAGACTCTTGGTATATATAATATGAAAATCTATACCAATGGTTCCATAAAACTGTTGGTATATGTAATTCAAAAAACAATCATTTGGTTGGTTTTGATCCCAGTACCTCCCGTTTATGACTGAATGACCTAACCACTAACCTAACTTACTTTTGTGAACATAATTTCACAAATATATATATGTATTATCATAAGTATTTTAAATTTTTACTTATTTAATGTCCTCTGTATGAAGATTCCATTAAAAATATATGTACCTATACCAACGGTTTTGAGAACCGTTGGTATAGGTTCTTTGATTTTGGGTTATATAACCTATTGTTTTGGACAAAACTTTGGTATAGGGAGGACCAATACCAACGGTTTGGCCAAAACAGTTGGTATAAGGTCTCTATGATGGACCTATACGAACGGTTTTGGCCAAACCGTCAGTATATGGGAAAATTAGTGAACTATACCAAAGGTTTAGCGAAAACCGTTGGTATAGCTCCAAATTAGTGACCTATACCAATGGTTTTGGCCAAACCATTAGTATAGGACCAAATTAGTGAACTATACCAACATTTTTCCAAAAACTATTGGTATAGATCATATTTCCAATAGTGTAATAATAATTCAATATTAGATGATAACTAATTTAAAAGACATAAGTAAATTTTTTAATATTCCTATAAAGTATTATTATTTTTATTTCTAGATGTTTTTTAATTTTTATTTCCTTACCTCCATTTCATGCCATTAGTCATTGAAATGAACACATAAAACATCCATAAAAAAATTAAAATAAATCTTTTATATAGAAAACACACATTTTGAGATATACCAACCAGATATTGTAGAGGATTGATGTGTGTTTGATTCATACATGTAATTAATAAATTATATATCATTATCCATATGTTAAAAAATAATCCTATCTTGTTTCCTCAGCTTTGACCCAGTAAACACTTACGAAAGTAATAAATAAATTCAAAAACAAGTGTTGGGAGGTAAAAACTAGGAAAAATGCCATATATACCTAAAATCATGGGGAAAATGTATATTTAATTGTGATATGTAAGAACAGATGACATTTAATTTTCCACGAATATTAGTACATTATTGTCATAACCACATTTTTAGTGTTTATAAAAACTAAAACATGCATATAATGGTCAAAACTAGAAAACAATATTAGATTATCTAGAAATCATGGGACACCGGCCATAGATTATACTGTGAAATATATGAATGGATGACAGGTAATTTCGAATGAATTTTTTCATATTATTGATATAATTGTGTTTTTAACTTTTTTAATCACTGAAATGGGTGTGAAATGGTGAAAACTAAAAAATGGTGTCAAATTTTCCTGAAATCAAGGGATAACCACCACATAGTTTTTTGTAACATCAATTGGATATGTAGTGTGATCGTTATTACTTGATAATTTTTTTTGAAAGGTACAAAAGCCATTTTATTTCAGAAGGCCTAAACCAAGAAAATGATGTCATATTTCCCTGAATTTAATGGAAAATTACGATAGATTTAATTGTAAAATGTAGTAACCAAGGAACCATCATCCATAACAACTGTTTTTCTGTTATGGCACTAAATGGACTTTTATTATTTTAAAATACTATACCATTATTTGATTGGTCAAATGAGGGAAATGGCCAAGTATTTCCTTGAAATTAGGGGTAAAAGTACTTAGATTTAGTTGTTAAAAGTGAAAACTTACAAAACAAAATTATAAATGCCAATTTTTCCATTATGACAACAAACACATTTTTAATGTTTTAAAACACTAAAATGTGTGTGGAACAATCAAAAATAGGAAAAAATATTATATTATCAAAAAATCATGGTACAATCACCATATATTTTGTTGTGAAACATAGTAAATAATGACACATCATTCCATGTGATGTTTTTCCTATTATGGTTGTAAACAAATTTTTAGTGTTTCAAAACACTAATACGTGTGTGGAACGATGAAAAATACGAAAATTGTGTCTGATTATCATGAATTTAGGGGGGAAAGACCACATATTTAATTGTAAAATATCGGAATCAATGGAATTCATTTATAAATGAAAATTTCCTATTATGGCCATACAAAGGTTTTTAGTGTTTTAAAACACTAATAAATGTGTCGAATAGTCAAAAAAATAACATGACATCAGTTTTTAGTTAAATTATTGAAAACATTTTCTAGACTTAATTGAGAAATGTAAGAACTGACAGAATATCATTCTAAATAATGGTTTCCCATTCAGGCCATAAACACGTTCTAGTGTTTTAAAAAACAAAAATGTGTTTGGAACGGTCAAAACCACACAAAAAACTTGGATTTTCCTGAAATTAGGGGGAAACCACCATAAATTAAATTTCAAAATGTAAGAATTGACAACCTATCATTCCGAATTACAGTCTTCCCATTATGATGAAAATGAATTTTTAGTGTTTAAAAAACTAAAACATTCATAGAATGGTGAAAACTAGGAAAACGATAGTAATGTTTTATAAAATAATGGGAAAATGACTGTATATTTAATTTTGAAATGTAGAAACTGATGACATGTCATTATATAGGATAGTTTTCCCATTATTGATATAAACACATTTAATTGATTTTAAACAGTAAAACATGCATGAAACAGTCAAAAAAAGGAAAATGACCTCAAATTGATGTTCAATCACGGGACAACACTAATAGATTTATTTATGAAATTTTGGGATTGATTAAATGTAATTCTGAATTATTATTTTCCTATTGTTGCTGTAAACAAATTTATAGTATTTTAAATAATTAAAACGTGCATTAAATGGTAAAAATGATTAAACTAATGTCTTATTGTCTTCAACTCTGGTGAAAACCACCATTGATTTAATTTTTAGTTGTAGGAATCGACGAAACATCATTATTTGTGATGGTTTTTACGTTATAGCCGTAAACACATTTTTATTGCTTTAAAATACTAAAATGTTTATGGAATGGTCAAAACCAGAAAAATAATTTAATCTAGTCCTAAAATTTGTTGAAAATGACTGAAAATTTTATTTTGAATTGTATTAACTGATTGAACATCATTCCAAATGATGGGTTTCCTATTAGGGTTTTAAAATAGTTTTTTAGTGTTTTAAAACACAAAAACATGCGTAGAATGGTCAAAACCATTGAATATGACATCATATTATTTTGATATTAGGGGAAAACCTCCAATTTGTTGTTTTCTTATTATAGAACAATCTATTATATCAATATCTTTAAAATTTTTGTTAAATAAATTTCACTCACACCACCTGTCGATTTAAAAATAAATCAGAATATTTTCCAATCCCCTATAATTTTCAAGTGTTGAATCTTATCCTAAATAGGTGTGTTTCTATTATCAATGTTTCTTCGTTCTATATTATATTTTATGATAAAATATATTCAATTTTATTATCAAAATAAAAAATTTTATGTGTATCATTTGGAATATATTTTGTGTATTTTATATGTCGCATTTCTTTTCCTAAATGTTCTGGTTTTCATTGTTGTGGCAGATTATGAAAGTAGTAATTAAGGTTGACCTTTCCGATCCAGGAATTTTTCAAAAACAAATCATGATGGTAATTAGTTTCCATGTAAAGTTAAAAAATTATCAATTATTTTAATGTAATTCTGATTTATTGTGTTTAGTTTTAATATTTATTTGGTTTTTTTTCTAGAGCTGATGAGATGACATGGTTGATTTCAATTGATGAGATGATATTGAGGAAGATAGTTGTAGTGGAGGTCGTGAGATAGATTTATTTTGGGAGTGGGCCTTTGGTGGACATATTTTATATGTATATATTTATGAATGAGGTAATGGTTGAAGTATGGGTGACTAAAACTTAGTTATGACGACTGTGGCAATTTGTATGATTGTGGATGTATGATTTTTGAATGATAGTTTTATCATATATTTATATTTTAGTTTATAGCATGTCGAATTTTTTATATTTAATGTTTTTATTAAATATATTTTTAATAAATAAAATACCCTTTTAGTGAAGGTTTGTTATAACTTCGTTAAACATATATTATTGACTGCATTTAGAAGCAGTTCAGATTTACCACCGCTAAAAATACAACCTCAAAATAAATTTTAGTGGTTAATTTTATTTTATTTATATTACAGAATAATATTTTTTTAATAAATAACCACTAATAATTAAACAATAAACTTATACTAGTTTTTCCTAAAACAAATTCTAAAAACCACCATAGAATAAAATAAACTGCTGAAAATTTACTAGCCACAGTGAAATATGCGGCAGTTGTATTAACTTCTACTTTAAAATTAAGCTTCGCTTTAAAATTAATATTAACCACCAACTAAATGTGACTAACCATCAATTTTTTTGTAGTGTATTTCCACTAATGACCTAGGCATCTATTATAAAAACAAATTTTTTATCGCTTGGCATATGTGTGATACCCAACACCCCTAAAAGAATAAGATGATGAGGAATGATAACTAACCCCATTTGATCAAAAATTATTCTGTCCTGACAACTGGGAACCCCAGACCCCAATTATTAATTATAAGGAATCATAACAACTCCACTCTTAGGGATATCTAGTTATGGATAACATCCTCCAAATAATCTCTGACTTGGACCACACCTTGAGATACATCTTCAACATAAATAGGTTGAACTGGTGTGAGGTTTTTGGATGCAAAGACTTTTAAAAATTCCTTTTCCAAGCTTTATCATTTGGAAATAGGTCTGAAGCATATCATAGAAGGGTCTTGAAATAGATCCCAAAATATCTGACAATAGAGATTTGAAATCAAAGGTTAAGAAGATCTAGGAGATCAATCTTCATAACTATCGAAGGAATAAACCTTTCTATGAAGAATTCTCATAAATTATTCCACATGATTTCTAACTCCTTACAATCCCCATGGAATAAAAACCACCAAATCCTCATCTCTCCACGTAGTACCATCACAAATAACAAAAAAAAAGTGCTTCTTGAGATAATAAATTAATGAAAATTCTATATCAACCTCCTAAATCTAGTCTTATGTTATGAAATTTGAAATGGATACCTCATACATCTATGGATCCTAGAACTGAAACTCTTTGACATTCTTCCTCCATGTTTCATCATCATCAACCTCTACTCTGCAGTGATCTTCTCAAACATCCTGTTGAACATCGTTGATGTTGACACAAAGTGGAAATAGAACTAGGGCTGTACCTGATAGAATTTAAAACATTAAGAGATATTAAAAATGAAACATGGAACAACTAATATTAATTAATTAATTATCTTATTTTATTGATTTTTTTTAAATATCCCTTGTTATACACATTTTAAACATAAGATTAAAGATGAATTATGCGTTATCGATTCCTAGGTCTCTACCCTAAGAGAAGTATCACTTCATTTAGTAAGTTAAAAAAATTTAAATGTTCATGAATCAGATCATTGGGGCCCTTAAATACCCCTATCCCAAAGGGTATCCCAAGATTACATCGATTACTAAACATAACTGACATAATTTCCATACCAACACATGAAACATCAATGGTGTCTAACTCCAAACTATGACATATATCTCAAACCTAAACATTTGATACTACTCTCTCATGACCCATCCACATAAATATACCAAAATGAAGTTATTGATATAGTGACTACCAGAGTCCAACCTCTAGTTGGACCAGGGCTAGTGACTAGCAAGCAGGGTATGACAAACATCCATATGGGGAAAATTACCCTCAAGGAGAAACATTTGGATGACATAGATACAAATGATGAACTAAAAAACATACTAAATTATATATTTAATGAAATCCTATGTGTAAACGATAATTTCACAGAGTATTATAATTACTGAATTGAAAACTACTCATTCTAGACAGGTATACATGACAGTGACCACGAAGATCAAATAGATCATAAAAAACCATGAGATAGAAATATGGAGCATAATATCCATACTGATCTAGATAACCATAAAAGAATCATATATATATAGGGTGATCATAATAGTATCATCAGTAGGATCCTCCCTAAATCCTCTTGTGAAAAAGATAAAGAAAGCATGCTAAAGAATAATGAACAATAGTGAATCTAGCTCATCACCAAAATCAGCATACTACATTCCCAACCTCACATTGGAAAAGTATAACCAAGTATCACATAAAATATATAATATTATATAGTAAGGAAACAAAAAGGTACCCAACCCCCATTTCCACACTAGTTTTCTACTCATACCCAACGTCGCACATAATCATCCTCCTCTATCAAAAATTAGGCCAACCCGAAGACACATAGTAAATGTAGCACAACATACACCAGACACATAACATAATCACATAATCTCATCTACATGTCTACATATATAGTAACCAAGTAGTTTCAAGGATCCACCACATCCCGTATGACGTATATAAAACATCATGCATTATACCTCAAGACATTACTGCTCATAGACTGAGTAAGTACTTCAATCCATCATATCCAATACCCATCATACCTATAAAATCCTATTTGATACTATATAGTGTAATATATGTGTCTAAAATAATAGGAATCCATCACAACCCTCGACACACATATATGAGAAGAAAACCACGATACATAAATGAATAATTAACTACATGAGAAGAGAAGAAAGATAGATTGGGTTGTTAGCTATCCGTCCTCCCTTTGGGATATTGGGGAAAACACTATACCAGATTTCACTGGGTTTCGGTCAAGCTAACTGAAATGGTTGAGAAACATATGAAATAAAAAGATATAATTGATATAATATAGTTCAGAACCACACTATAGTCATATCATATTCATAAAATCAATTTTTTCTAACAACGGTCGGACACCCAACTGCCAATGGTAACACTTGATATAGTATAATAAATCAATCGTTTAAAGAGATACATTAAGCTATTATTTTATTTTTAATCATTTCCTTTCTTTATATAATTCATCATCCATTAATTAACCATTAATTCTATTCCACATTACATTACATTAACCATAAGAGTATATTACATGCCCTCAATGTATAATCTCAATGGAGTACACAATTTAATAAGATTGACATCTTTTAATCATTTTCATTCCATTATCACAAACACCATGGATTAAAAATTATTAATTAAATATTAGAATCATTCCATAAACCTAGATAATCTTGGATGTATATCCAGAGCTACGACCAAGAGAAAACATTTAACCGAGAATTTTTATCTTCCCCAAGAAGTGGGGAAATGAATGAAGATAAAACAAGAAACCCACCCATTATCTATTAAACAGATTCAAAATAGACCATTCTACATACCAACATATAATAAACAAGAAATACAATCATCAAACCGTTACATCATCTCCAGTGAAATCACTAACATCCACATGTATATCATAAAACATATCACCATCACAGGCTTTAACTGCTACCACATCATCTGCGCCTCCCCACCCACATCACATCAACCTTCCCAAGATCATCCATACGAGGATCACATCACATCAGGGAATCCCCACCCCATATCACATTAGTCATCCCAGTACATGATATAACATTATTATAACACAATGATCATATCCATATAAAACCAGTAAAGTATAAATAAACAATCATGCACAACCAAGAGGGAAATCTAAGCCAAAAAATAAGGCATCTATCATTCACACATAAATGAGCTCTCATGTCTCAAATACAATTCACATTGAATTCTAATGAAAATAGTGAACTTAGGCACCCAATAAATATCTTTATCACACAATTTATTTTGATTCTATCTTGAATTAATTGATTCATTATTTATAGGTTCCATCTACAGGAAACCTAAGGTATCATGTTATATCAAGATAATAATTTAATTAAACAATTAATTTAAACAGGATTCCAAGAATCCAACCACTCACAATAATAATTAACATTTTAAATATTATGATTAACAAGAAGTAACAAGCATCACATTTTTTATAATTTCAATTAATCAAATCAAATATTACATTTTCAATTAATCATTTTCATTGTATCTATTTGATTATATAAAATTACATAAACTAGTAGATTATTTACATCCCTATAATTTAATTATTTTTAATCCCTATCAATTAATTTCAGCTTAATGTTCTTTACAAAATTCAACATGCATCTCCAAGTATCAGAAAATTATAGTTAACATAACATATATATCACACACTCTGAAAAATCAAGAGGCAAAGTTGTATCATGGTATAAATGAACACCATCATCAACATGTGATTACAAAAAATTCTTTTATCTAGATAAATATTATTAGGTTAATGCCATAATCATATAAAGGGGTAAACCATTCTATATTTATTATTTCAAATAAACTGATGAGAACCATTAAATCCCCATCCTCAAAGGCATCGATGTTCGTTGTATGATAATATACTAATGTTACAGATCTATGATCACATCTCCTGCAAGATGCTTTATGCATCCAATTACTTAATGGAATGACCACAAAAAATAGGTAAAATCTCTTGAAAATGTGGATTTTATATTCCATAACATGGAAAAAAATTATGATGTACTCGAATGATGAATCTCTAGAAAAAATGTTGAGCGTGCCTATGATCATCTGAAATCTTAGATGAAAATACATGGATCAATCCCCATTGGATGAATCTCAAAATGCTGAAGAGAGGGATTTTGGATTTCCTATAATTTGGGATAATCTATAGGGAATTGAAAAAAATCAAGTCCTCATATTATTTATAAGCCATACCACATTGAGAATTTACATAGAGCGTAAAGAACACACATATTTTAAATGATGGGTTTTTGATCTCGTTAAAAACCATATATCCCCAAACCTTTTATTCCCGGATAAATAATCCTCATGTACCACAATATGAACCATATATAACAAGACATGATCATAGAATACTTGATGTAAAAAAATTACACATCATATATCCTCCCTAATTCCATCTCATAGTAGTTGAACCCCTCTAGGCACACTCTAAGTGTCCACTGAGCACCAAGAACCCTAGAAACAAAAAAAGGCCAGACTATAGAGAACCAGGAACATACACAACCCATTTATTTTTCAATTTGGTTAATAGAAAATCAAATCAAATATTTTTTTCAAAAAATCAATGGAATCAACACTCTATGATAAGGAATCTAAATATATTAGTTGTATTTTATGGTATGAGATTCTCATTAACAACATTTTTCTCTTTTGGGAAAGCAAATATTTTATTTTTTTATAAAATATTTTCATCAAAAATGATTTTTTGAAGCCAAAATTCGAACTTAATTTAAAATATATTATATTATACCTTATAATGTCAACTATTATTCTTAAATGGTATAAATTGTCTTTATAAAACTTATAGCATATCATAAATCCATTAAAAAAGAACAAAAAAATTATCAATATAATTCTTGACTACTCTATTCATTAATTTCATGAACATTGGGAGTATTATTTACCAAATAGAATAAATTTGATATAATAATTCACATACATACTGTGAAATTTCATCGGTATATCAGGTTTATTGATATTAAACTACTGATAACCAGAATAAAGATCAATCATTAGGAATTAATGAGTCCCTTGTAGTTGATCAGACGAATCATCAATAAGAGGAAACAGATACTAATTCTTTATAATAAAGGAATTTATTTTTCTATAAGTAATGAAAATCCTCGAAAATGAATCCTACATTTTTATTGAAAATTATTTTCTACCATGGGTGAAAAAATAGGTTTCATAACCCCATTTCACAAAAAGAATTCAATTTTTTATTAAATTCAAGTAAATACACAAGGGTTATTTTATAATGAGGCTTAAATATTGGATTTCCATCCATGATGAGATCAATAGATGAGTCAGCATCATGATCTTATGTATAAAGTGGTAGTTAATTATGAAATACATTAATATAACCCATCATAATGGGTATATCCTAAATTTTATGGATATCTTTTTCATTCATTTATTTATCTTCTATATGAATTTGATTATGATTATCCATAGTATGTGGTTACAAATGAAAACTTAGGAGATAAAGTCACTCCATTAAAAAAGGTGATTCTATTCCATCCATGGAGACATTAATATACTATTCTAAAAAAAACTGTTGAATTACACTTTGCGATCTGATCCATATGAAGTATTATGTCATAGTGAAACATTGGTATAACAACATATATTGCAACCAAATATCTTCTATGCATTCTAATTGAAAAAAATAGAGTACAATTTTTGTATTATATTTTCTCAATGAGTTTTGACTAAATAATCTTTCCTCAGTGTATCATGGGATGATTCAATGTTGTTTGTAAACATTCCTGTTATTAATGAATGAGTAGATATGAAATCAAATAATGTATTAGATAAGGTTGAGTTTATTATCAAAGTACCATATATGACATTATTTCTGACCTCAACATCTGTTATAGGGATATCATTGGCTAAGAATTAATCCTTTCTATTATTCTCAGGTGGATTTCTCTAATTATTGGGTAATTGATTTGAATAGAGATATAACTATTTAAAATTAAAACAACTGAAATTATGGATTCTTTATTCCCCATTCACCCATGTCCTTGATAGACATTATCCTCACACTTCAAAAAAATCTCATTAATTTTAAGAAATCCTGGAGGTTTATATTCCCACCATTGTTGTGTGATAAAAAATCACACTTACCTTCTTTTACAATTCCAATATCTTTTCAACATAGAGTTCAATTACAAACTTTTCAGTTGATTCCACTATGATATCTACTTCTCAGTCATTATAATACTTTTCACAATCTTATCATAAGATGAATATTATTGAATGACTAATTCCCTTCTAATACTTTCTTTTAATCTATTAAAAAAGAGATTGATCTTACTTTAAAGGCTATATATATAATTTAATCCATTTCATTATGACATTATAAAGCTATCAACATATTCAGAAATAAATTCCTCTTCCATTTTTCATTGATTGAGAAACTAATTTTTCATTCCATCTCTTTAATCATGAGGAAATAATTTCTCCCAAATATCACCTTAAAGGATTTACACTCATTGTTTTCTACCAGTTATTTCAAAGTGTTTTGAATTACAGGCAAGAATTTATCAACATACCCCCTTAGATAATATTATTCCATGATAACCTTATCTCATTCAGTTCATCCCAAATAGTAATGTATCCTCTCTAAATAAGTACTCTATTTCTATTTTACTAATAGTTTAGAGGCCCTATTTAAAGTTGTAGTTTTCTACTTCATGACATGTTAATTTTTTATACCATGATAAGGTGTCGTAGTTTTTCCATTTTTGCAAGGTTATTTGTCACATCATGAGTTAAATGCCATAACATATTCATAACATTCTATGTTTCATCACCAGATTCATTTATTTGATGCGTAGGGAAACATGCACACTCATTATGGGTGTTGATACAATTTATATTCCCTAAATAAGGAACCATTTATAAACAATATCACAAATAGAATAAGTTCATGAATATATAATGAATTATAAATCATAGTATATAATTTCATTGAATTTAATATAAAGGCATGAAATTTTATATAAAAATATCTATATAATAAATTGAGGGGATTTTCATTGGGTTATTCTCTCTAACTATGTTATTAAAAATCTATTTTCTATTGTTTCTTATAAATTTACCCCAATACAATTGATAACCTCTAAAATCTTGTAAATCAGATATGGTTGTTATTTTATTATAATGGTTGAAAATATATAGATCACATTACACAAGATCCAATAGTTTAGTATTCCAAAAAATATATATAGAAAAAGATGTTACATTACATTTAAAATTAAAGATACATCATATGAAAATATGAAAATATTAATATTTTCCAGTGAAAATAAATACAAATTATGTAGTAGTCTTCATGGTTTCCTCAGAAAATGGGAAACAATAAAAAAAGGGTGACACAAATGCTAAATATGGGGGTATCATATAAAAGAATTTATCCTAACATAATATTTTAATAAATCTTTAGGTACTAATAAATAAATTTAATTATTACACAAACTCATTAAATACATGCATAACATACAAATATAAAGAATCACATGGACAAAAAAAAAACAGATTTCATAGTGATGGAATACATAATACAAGACACATTAATCCTATCATTAATGAATTTGAGGAAGATATTTCACATACCTTTATATACTTGTTTCAAGACATTATATTTAAATGGGTAAATCGTACACCAAATTAGACAAACTAGTTTTTTTGCATGAAATTATAAAACGCATCATGGGGTTATAAAATTTTAGTCCCCAAAAATAACTTAATTATTCAAACATATTCATCATTTTATTAGAATAAATAAAAATACATTATAATTAACATTATTTTATAATAAATATACTCTGTATTAGAATAAAAAAATGGCTATCAATACATTCCCCAGTCAATGAAAAAATGCAGCTATATATCTTAATATACCACAATCAACATAGAATATATAATATATTCACAATATAATGAAAAAAATATTATCAATTTAATGAAAAAATATAATTAGTTTAGGAATTTTTTTTGGTGTTTGGATATCAATAAGAAATAATCTCTTTTATGGATATTAAGATATCGCGAGTAATCAAAAAAATATCCCATACTAGTGTCAAACCATGTGTGCAGTTAAGAACACTTGTTGTGAAAAGGGTGATGGTCATGTTAATAAAAAACTAAATTTTTTAGGGTTATTGCCCATATTTTATTTTTTCTAGAGATTGTATCCACATTTTTTTATCTGGATAGAGAATTAATTTCTAGGAAACCAAATACTCTACCATTTTGTTTATGATTTTGTGACAAGAGAGTGTTCAACAAATATAACTATTTATGGTGGTTATATAATTATAGGGAATGTTTTTCTATCATTAATGATATGATTATAAATTTATATCATTTCATTATATTAACATTTCCCCATAAAATGATATAGAAATGGAAATGTTATAATAATTAGGGTAGTGAATAGGTTTATAAAATTAATTTCAACATAATAACAACTTAAGAAAAGGATAAAATGAGAGGGAATAATTAATAAGTCATTAAAAATATATCAAATAGATGTTAATAAAATATAATAAATATCCTTGAAATATATTAATTTAATTTTAAATGAAAATATAACAAAATTAATGCAACTGAATAGGAAAGAGGAGGATTGTAGACCCTCCCTTGTAAGTTGGCTTATTAAAGCATGATAAAAAATTATTAGAACATTAGAAACTCCTTAGAGAGAATATTGAGAGTGGAACTGAGTGGTAACATTTTATCAATATATTTTATGTAAATAGGGATGAGATAATTGGTGGAGGTGATCTTATTTTATAAGTGAAAAAGTGGAAAAATTCTCTAGAAACCTAAGTTAGATGGGGGGGGGGGGTTAAGGTTGAATCGTATTGAATTTATTAGGTTTTGTAAGGTGATATTGGTGATAAATGTAAGGATGAATTTAAAACATAAAATATTCCTTATAAAATGATATTTTATCTCTTAAATCATCCAAATTTGAGCCACTTTAAGTTATATAATTTACCCCATTTAGCTTGATTAAATATATATCATGGTAATTATTATAGTACTAAAAAATAATATGACCATTATTCCCAAATTATAATGTGGTGTTTATGAATTTGGATTCCATTTAATATAAATAAATATTAAAAAATAATAAAACTAACATTTAATTGAAAACAAATAGTATATAGAGAAACAATTTTTGCTGAAAAAATATATTTTTTAAAATTAAATGTTGTAAATCAAATTTCACCTAAATAAAAAAATGTTAATATATTTATTTATGAATTTAAAGATTAAACTATATTCATATTTTAATATTTACCAATTTAACTTATTATGATAAAAATACATAATGTTTAGAAACAATGCAATTCATTGAAATTTTTTTATTTTACAGTATAAATTATTATTCACCTTTGCAAATTATTATTATAAAAATAAAATCATTAATTAATTTGTATAAACTTATAACAAATTTAATTTCCTCTTTATTAAAATAATTTTACCTTAATTCGAAATTCAATAGTTAAATATAAGTACATATATATTTCAAAATCTGGAATTTGGAAGCTAAAATTTGAAAAATCTTATTCTAGTAAATCTAATTTAATTTTGTGATATATATATATATATGTATACTTATATTATTATTTATTAATTTATTTTCATTTTAAATAATTATTATCTATTATTCATATTATTATTATTATTTATATATTTTATATGGAGCGTGATTGAATAATGTATACATTACCATAATCTCTTCTCAGGTCGTAAAACAAATATAATCATGAAACAAGTTGGGGTTTGACTACTAATGTTGTGTCCTCAATAGATAACCACATGGAATATTTCACTTACCCATAACTATATTTCTCTCTAAAACCACTCATACAAATTCTTCTCACAAAACAATAATTCCTACAATAGATTATTGAATATAATGTCTAATATATGATTCTTAATTATGTGAAAAAATTCACCCGCTCACATCCCATTATAGTAAATACCTTTATAAATCTAATATAATTCATTCCACTATACTGACTAGAATCATCAACACCAAGATGATTCCCCTATCATAGAGACAGTTTTTTCCTTACCGAATAACATTATTATAATCTATTAGTTGAAATAGTTAGTTGGGAAAAACTACTTCCCACTATTTAAAACCCTTCAGAACCTCTCGATCTTATATATTTGTTTTATATAACTTTTTATAACACTATTATATTTACTTCACTCTCTCCCTGAGTATCATTTTTCTAAAAACACATGAGTAACATTTTGACCATTTTTCAAAAAACAAACTTGGTCTGTTCCCTGTGTACTAACATTGTACTAATACCTAATATTCATTTAATATATATTATTTCCATTGTAACCAAATATAATTTACTAGGTTAACATATGGTATCTTAATAAGTGACTTAGTCATCCACAATTGAAATTACAATACACATAAACCTTGGTATTCATCATAAATATATCATCCCAAGGTTCATAATACCTAGAAATTGATACAAAACATTCCACCATTGTTATACCCATATCATAATATCATTGATATTTAAATTACCTGCCTTTTAGGGACTATTGATCTAGATTATATATTGTTGTAAATAACCCAATCGAACCCAAGATTATTTATCTTGATCCCTATAAAAAATTTTCCCTTAACCACCCCTCAATCCTCATATGACCTCTAGTACATGTTTAAATAAATTGAAAAACATCCACTGGTGAAAATAGTACTACTATCTTGGTCTTCATTCAAAACTATTGTAGTCTTGTGAAATCGATGCCTCTTGTTCAACCCAACACAAATTTCAACTTTTTTCATGAAATTAATTAAAAAAATAGTTTTAAATCTATGTCATAATGGCTTATCATCATATCATTTAGCTTAGTTTTTCAATGTTTAATCATCACATGGAAGTCCCATATACTAAATAATGGATCCTATGTAACTTTAATTTCCTATACTAAAATAACACATTTTTTAACCTAATTTATATTCTAATTACAATTTATTATATCCTAAAACCCCTTAAAAATTTAATATAACAACCCAATGATTCATGAACAAATCCTACCAAAATCACTATTCCCACTACTAAAACACATTTCCTACTTCCAAATATCAATGAAATCTTAACTATAAAGGGTTTGACTTATGGGAACTACTTCTTAGAAATATTTCATTATTCCGTTTAAGAGAGGATATCATTTAAACAATACTCTCTACAATATGAACACTCACTCAATAGTGTCTTTTTAATTAATATATCAAGAAACTTCACCCAAAAATCACACCTCTATACCCATGTCGAATCTCTTTAAATCACCTTTCCTATCCAGTGATAATTTCACACAATACACACTTAGGAAAAATTCTCATTATATTTCATAAATTGAATTTTATTTTTCTCTTATAACTTAAAACTATATGGACATGAAATCCAAATCTCATCACAATTAAACAACCTTACATCCATATAATTAATAGGTATTTTTATATACAATTCATTGTAAAAATATTCATAATACATCTGAAACTAAATTCTTATTCGTAATAAATACTCACATCCCCCTCAATTAATATCAAATAACTCTACCAATAAATCCATTAATTAGTAGAATTTATTATTTAAATTACTTCATATGATGTATGATACTTAAAAACTCACTCTCGTATACCCTAGAAAGGTAAAATTATAAAATCCTCACCTTATAACCATTTCGAAACCCATTTTCATAATTTGTGGAACATTTTAATATCATCACTTCCACGATATATGATTATGTAAACCATAAACCGTCTTGAATATAATTCTTATGAATAATAACCACATAAATTTCATGATAATACCATCACTGGTCACAAGGGAAAGTAGGATCTTATTTCACATTAAAACCCTAATAACTTCACACTCACATTAGTCCCATACTAAGAATATTTTACATCATTCTCCATAAATACCATTTTCTAAGGAGATGTGTCATATAGTCTCATGTGGGCTCCCCAATAACCTCATTTTGGAGAATAACATAGTGGGTTTGGGGATATAACTTGAATATCTATTTACCCAAAAATGTTCTATTTTATCAATATTAAAAATCAAAAAATAAAGAAATATTCAATGAAAAGAATATAAATATTTCAATATATCATGAATTTTTTTCCAAAATTATCCCCTGAGGAAAATAAAAAATAATTGTAAATGGTTTTGGGGGTTTGTAGTGGGTTATATTAAGGATTTATTCTTATCATTTCATGAACACAACTTGTGTGCATATAGATTTTATACATAATATTATAGGTAAAGTAAACAGTCATCTGTAACAAGAGAGTGATAATAGGAGACATCATGGACCAGTTAGTGGTTTAATTTAGAGTTTAATAGAGGTTAGGTCATGGTGTATTTAATTTTCAATTTATATTTATTGATTATATTTTTTTACTTGAGTATTTCACTTTAATTTTTCATAGATGTTTGACTCATGAAGAAATTATATGCATATTGTTATGTAATATTGGACTTTTTTATATTTTTTTCCAAATTATTGTTTATATACTATATTTATTTTGATATAATAATTAAAAGAACCATTATAGGGCAAATAAATCCCTAAGTGACATACTTAAACGATTGACGCTAATCTCTTGGATATGGTGATTGTAGATTACACTTGAGTACACATGGAAAATTTCATCGATGCGAACATATTTTTTGGGGGAAGTGTTATAAAATGATTTTAGAGGGTTTCTTTTTTGAGGTTTTGATATGTAGTATTTCGGTAGGTTGATGATTTAGAGTTTAAAATTAGTATGGATATTTTGTGTATTTCTGCATTAATATTACATCCATAATATAGTCCATGTTACCTAGGGAGTGTGGTATTATATTTTTGAAGTGTATAAATGAATTTTTTGGATATGATGCTCAATAATTTTAAGGTTACTAGTGGATTTTTTCTTGTATAATATTATTATACATGGACATTACATATTTAATTAAGAATGTTTTTGTGATTGATTAGTTATTTAAATTTTAGTTAAATAATTTTATGAATTACAAAATATTTTATATTTTTCTGAATAGGATATTAATAATGGATTAATTATATAATATTTATCGAATTTGATTCATTTAATTTTTGTAATACAATAAATATTTTTTATATTAAATGATTCATGATTATTTTTTTATAAACATATTTGCGATGGTTTCTAAATGGTTTGTTTATTATTTTTAGACCATGACACCGAGGAAGTGAGTGAAGGATCCTTAGAAGAAGAAAGTTGAGTTGGATCATTCTAATAGGGGAAAATAAATGTGGAATCATTGAATTTTTCAGTATATAGATAGCGTTATAGACATGTGGAGGATAAAATCACTTAGATTATTATAAAAGTGATTAATAATATGTAGGGGAGAAAGCTGTTGAGGATGCATTATTGCCTGATGAAGTTTGAGTTTTTTTGAGTAAAAAAACCTCTTATATTTAGATGAGATGTTAAGAATTGACAAGATGAAGAGTGGATATATATACTAAAAATGATATTTTAGTCTATAAACTATTTTAATGGGATGAAATTTAATATTTATATCTTTATTCTTAAGAGACCGACATGATGTTGATTGATATATTGGGTTAAAAAAATGTGACTAAGGGGTTTTCATGGGAAGATTTTTAGGATCTCTATTTTTAGATATTATAATCTTATAGTTATAGGATTTATTTAAGTTATGTTTTCATGGATTTAAATTGATAATGTATGCATGTTCTTTATTATTCATTAAAATTTATGGATTCTGTATGATTTTATTCGAACATGGGAGGCAGTGGGGTTTTTAATTCTTAAAGATTTGAGTATGAGTTGAATTTGGAGATCTAATTGAAGGTTTATTTATTTTTAACCAAATTGTATTAATTTTGGGAATGAGGAACTCATGGAATAAAGGGATCATAAGGTTGTAAAGAGGGATTTAGTGGGATATGTGGATCTGGTAGTTGTTAGAAGAGAAGGGATTTGATATTACTGATGATAGTGAGTGGTTAGGTAATCAGGGCTTGATTTTTTTTCCTCACTCCTATAGAGGAATGATACCATTAATGATTTGGTGCTGTGGAATACATTGTATATTTCTTCCAATGATCAATAAGAGTTCTATTACTGTGGTCAAATAGACCATATATTGATGTTTTTGTTTGAAAAGATCACTATGGGGTTTGGGTTGTGATTCATCTTGCATAAAATAATCCCATATATAGGATAGTGTAATGCATTAAATAAATAGTTTTATGTCATCATGTAGTTATGGTCACAATGGTGGTGGGTGTTCTTAATAGTAGGTTTAGTGTGGGGATCAAGGTAGGGGAATCAAGTTTCCAAATACAAGGGTCAAGGTGCGGGGTTTGGGTAGTTATTTACTATTGAGTAGGCGAAAATAGGCATTGGAAGGGGTGTCTGATAGATAATGGTATAGTTTTGGTTACCTTTAACTTTTTTAGTGTTTTCTTTGATTATGATGCTTCCCATTGTTTTATGTTTTATAATTTAGTGAGTAACTGAAGTTTGAATATTAATTTTTTATCTAGATTTATTTTTAATGAATACATAATTTTAAAGAAGAGAGTAACTTATTAGATTATTTTTCACCTTATTATGTAGACATATTAGGTTATAAACATCTTTGGGAATTATATATTTTAGATATGAAAGGCTTTCAGATAAATATTGGAAAGATTTGGTTGTCATATAATTGGTTCATATTAATTACTAATATATATGGTTGACCTTTATTTCTTATTTTCATAAATCATTTATTTTTCAAGGAGGAAAAGATTATCATGTTAACAAATATAAAATTGATTTGAAAAAACTAAGGAGAATAACATCTCTATTAGTAGGTATGGTTATTGGATAATTTTAATTTGAATATAGTGTTATTTTTAGTCATGTGGTTGATAAATATGAGGATGTATTTGTGAATATTTTATAGGACTACTTCTAGTGGGGAAGGAGGAGTTTGCAATTAACATAGTACCTAGTATTGAGAAAATATATATATCTCATAATAATATAGATCCAAATGATCTCATAGAGTTAAATATTCAATTGTAACATCATGAATCCATAGGATTCATTAGGTAGTGTGTATCTATATGAAGTGATTCTATGTATTTTTCTTCCAAAAAGGTAGATTGGTGTTTTTGATTATATGTTGGCTATCATAGTTTTAATTAGGTAACATTTAAGTTGTAATATTATTTTCCATATATTAATTATTTATTAAATAAATTAATATGATCTTAGTAGTTTTCAATAATTTATCAGCGATAATGTTTTCGTTAGCTATAAGAATGAGACGAATATGTTCTTGAGATATAATTTTAAAGATGATATGTCAATTTGGAATTTTTAAGGATTCCAGTTTGGGTAATGAAGACACTATATATCATTTTGGAAATGAAAAAAAATTCATCATTATTTGTATTCCTTAGTGATTTCTTATCGATGATATATTGATATACTCACAGTCCAATGATTATGGTGTCTAGTATTTGGAAATT
This sequence comes from Viscum album, assembly GCA_963277665.1. Taxonomy (NCBI): domain Eukaryota; kingdom Viridiplantae; phylum Streptophyta; class Magnoliopsida; order Santalales; family Viscaceae; genus Viscum; species Viscum album. Next base: position 334,171,734 of record OY728122.1, read on the forward strand.
ATCCTATACACATTTATAGCACATATCTTTTATTATAAGGTTTTCAAATGTTAGTTATGGATCATATATGTGATGGTTATTGTACATCATTTTTCCAAATCTGGGATAACAGTTGATCTAAAAAAGGTAGTATTTTTGAAGTCATAGGAAATTATGAAGAATATTTTTGATTTTTTGGAGTTATATATTATAACTTGTTATCATCAATTTATTTAATATTTATATTACATAGTTGCACTGATGATGGTAATGACTAGAATATGGGTGCTATTTTTGTGGGATGGAAATTGAAAAGCTACATTTCATGTGTTTAAGATGAAGTTGATATAATCACCTATTCTAAAATCATGATAACGAGGTAATCATAATGAATCATATTATGATTTTTTTAGTATAAGATTAAGGTTTTTGTTGATTAAAGAATTAATAGAGGTAGAAAATGGTTCTTTATGGATTTTGATGCATGAGAATAATTACTCCAATCTAGATCTTTAATTGTATACTTTTGTGTATGTGTTTAGAATTCAGTGACATTATTATTTGGTGAGATATTTATGGTGTTCACATACTATATAATATTTATGAATATATATATATATATATATATATTTAAATTTATCACATTTTATATGGGTCGAATATATTAAATAATTCAATTTTGGGAAGATGTGTACTTAGAAATTGACTGAAGAGATACCCAATCTACAATGGGTGTGGAACCTCTACCCATGCTAGTGACCTACCCTATTCTCCAAACAATGGTGGGTGTGTCACTAGCTTTATCCTCCCATAATGGGTCGTCTTAGTGTGGATTTATTGTTATACTGATGATCCCAGCGATGTCATTCATTTGGAAGGTTCATAGGGTTACCTCTGTTAATTGTTACCTTTTTGTGGAGATACCATCAATCATGAAAATACAAATAGGTCTGATTTCTAATTTTTTTTATTTTGTGGGATCATAGACATTAGGGATGTTGATAGTAGAGTCTCTTGATATGATCTACATTCTTATTAACACCCTCATCACCATATGTTTTTATAATTTTCTATCATCATAGGTATTCAATAGTATGTCATATCAATCTGGATTTTGGGTTTTTCAGGTACTATTAGGGTACTTGATACCCCTAATTTCCATGTTCATATTTGCTCCGACAATGATTTTTTTTCAATATTGGGGATCTAAATCCCAAAATTTTTACAAGAGGATATTTTTTCCCCTTTGATGTACTATGTGTTTTGAAAACAGATGGGATTGCAGAATGGTGGAAGTTTGCATGTGTCTTCCAGGGTGACTTCTACCATTCTAGCTATTCTCAACGGAATTGGGAATCACATTGGCTTCATCCTTCTTACAGATGATTTGACCCTACTCCCCTGCCTTTTTAGCTGGTAATTCACGAGCTTTGAGTTCTATGTCTTGAAGCCACTACTGATGAGGATTCATTTCACATTTGGTGATAATTAATGATTCTAGCAGTTAATTTAGTATAAGGTTATGTTTGGCCACTTCCCTTCCTTCCATCATCAAGGAAACTGGGATCATCCCTATAGGTGTCGCAATCATTAAGTGAATCAACATCCCAAATAGAATATAGACCCAAGGTATTCAAACTAGAGATTCCACTAAGAATTATTTGAGGACAGTAAATATGACTTGTAGACTTGACTTTTAGACACGTAAAATTATACTTGAATCAGATCAAGCACCATCATCAGAAACTACCATGTAGAATAGAGGTTATCAATGTAGTAGCACCAATCTATACCATTAGGATTGATCAAATTTCAAGATCATATTCCACCAACATTAATGAAACCCATTAATAGTATAAAAATTAGATACCATTACTATCCAGTGGGTTCAACATTTACCCAATAAAAAAAGGGAAAAATCACACCAATTCACATCACACAAATAAGAAATAAAATAAAAAAATCAAATGGTTTAGAACAACAATTCACATAGATCATCCATAGAACATCAATTCAAATTAGTGAAATCATTAGAAAATTATAAATTCGTTCATAAAATAAAAATATAGAAAATAAAAAATTCATACCATAGATAAAAAATTGAGACTTCCAGAAATGAAAATAAAAAATTCATACATCAAATAAGATTCCTATATGAGATAAATATCTATGTAAAAAATAAAATTTGATAAAGTCATATAGAAGATCACATTAAATAAAATAGAAAAAAAATTATAAATTAAGAATTCCAGCCAAACTCATCTTGAGGTGAAGAAATAGTGAATCAGAAATGATGCAATAAAGCAGGTGAAGCACAGGTGAAGCAGAACATAGCGTTGAAGGAGGGTAGTTGATGTTTTGTATGGGTTGATGATGTTTTTTCTTTATGTGAGATTTATATCCATGATCATCGCTCCCTGGTGCGATGCTAGCACGAGAAAGAGGATGTAGATTTGTTTTTGGTTGGTTTGTACCATGTGAGGTACTTCTAGAGGAGTTGAAGAGAAGACCAGATTTGGGTACGAGGTAAGCACCACAGAGAGGGTAAAAATGGAAATTTGAAACCCTAGGCAGTGAGGTGTGTCGTGTGTCTATTTGTATTAAATAATCCCTGAATTTTATATTAAAAAATAGTTGTTGGTTCACTAATTGGACGAAACAATTATGTGTTCATCAATGAGTTTATTTTGAGTTTACTATATTGCATACAATTTTCCCCAAATTGAATCGACATGTGAGTTGAAATGGAGGGGGTGATTGAATCCAGGAACTTGTACAGTTATACGAGTTAGATTGTGGTTTTATGAACCTTATCTAGACACAACTCCTCCCATAAATGTTTCTTCATACCCATAGGTCCAAGCAATGAGATTTATGGTTCTTATTAATGGAGTGATTCAACAGGTTATGGTTCTATATTCACAATATAATTTCTGATTCAGGGTCCCTCCAATCAAAGTGGTGGTGCCCACGATCTCTTCTTTCATTTCTTCTATGTGGATGTATTTGATTCAAAAAGATTGAGGGGTGTTTTGTTGTTATTGTCAGGGGTTGAATTTCTTCTCCTGATAGTCATTAAATTTCTTTAGAGTTCAAAAGTAATTCTTTATAATAATATAATGGTAAAAATACCATTTTAAATGTATAAGGATTCACTATCTATCAGAAGGGAAATAATAAATATCATATGCTCAATAGTAATAGCCTTCATGGGGATGCCTTGGATCAACGAGCATCTTATAATTTCACTCCATCTAATTTGGATATGGAAGGAGGAATCAACATGAAAAAGAATAAATCTAAAGTTAACATTAAGAACCTATCTATTATGTTGGCAGTTCAAGAAATCACTATGAATGTTGGGAATGAGGACTAAAAAGTGACAAGTCAATATAATGGAATTACAGTAGCATCAAAATCTCCATTATGTAATGTGAATATTTTGATCTCTCTTACATGGGTTGAATCCAATTTTTACTATATCTTTGAGTATCTAACCATTGTATGGTTTTTAGTGTTGAAATTATTTGAATTTTGGAAGGTTTGATTCTGTGGGTTCACACTTAACCTGGAAAAGTGTTTTCATGAAAATACCAAAAAAAATGTTTTTAGAGGAAGATGAAAAATTTTGTAAAATGGAATTCTATTGTTTATTGATTGAGTATAAAGTCCCATGTCATTGTTTTTTATTAAAAGTAGGATTTTACACATATATTACAATTATAAATGTTCCATCTTCATGTATCTAAGGAAGAATAACAGGTTTTTATCAACATTGATCATATATTTATCCTTGATAGATACTGTAACACATATAGACTCTATGATTTATTTAAATTTAAATAAACTCAATCTTTTTTATAGCTTATGATGCATAAAATAGAGGGTTTAAGCAAAACACAATACATTATTAAAATACAATGTAAATAGTTCAATTATAACCTTGCTGTTAAGTTGGAAGATATGAATAGGAATAAATGAATTTGAAAATTATTGTATTTACACATTTTTAAAATAAAAGACGTGGTTATAAAGTTTTTATAAATAATATTTGAATTATTTGGACAAAAAATACATGTTTTTGGAAAACCCATATTTTTCTAAAATACTGTTTAGTTCCGTTTTGTGCATATAATTATAAATTAATTTTTTAGACTTTTTTTAAAAATATTTGATGAAATTAAATTCATTTTTGAAATAAACCACTAAAAATTATCTTTAGGATATTTTTTGTTACTGTTCTGAAAAATTATTTTTTTGATGACTAGGGAAAAATATTTTTTTTATTGAAAATCGCCTTTTTGTTTAAATAATCTACAATGTTAAAATATTTATTAATTTTTTAAAGTAAAATTATATCAATTATATTAATATCAATCTAGTTTATTTCATTTTTTTCAATTTTATATTTAATTTCAATATAAAAACATTCCATACATTTGAGAATGTTTCTTTATAAAATTTCTTTTTTGTTGCATCTGCAGGTTTTATATTAAATTGAATTTTTCCACTTATATGAACTAAAATTGGTACAATGGAGTCTATATTTTAAATTAGAATAATTTATAATATATAATATGGTTAACATAATTTTTTACCATTATGAAATTAAAAAACATTAAAAATCAATTATCACTGTTTAGGTAAAGATTGATTCATCATGCGGTGGGGGTTAGGGTTAAACTAAAACGATAAAGGTTATAATGACATACCAACATGTTCAAACCCAATAATAATAAAATATATTGACCTGATCACCTATAAGGGCTAATAATTTTCCATATTTTATCATTATAGGCATGATAAAAATGTTGGTGTAATTAATTATTTTCAGAAATTCCATGTTTCTACTCTCCCCCACATAAAATAGGTCACCACATATCGTCCATTTTTCAAACTTATAAATCCATTCGTTTCATAAAATACCTGAATAAATAACTTCTTGACTCCCCTACCAATATTTTGGATCATTTTTTGATCATCAAGCCATCCTAGGAAGGCTTTTTGTGTAAACCATAAGAGGTTGTCTGTAGAAGATGTAACAGTCGAAATTTTTTTATTTATTTTTACACCTCATTAAAATTTTATTCCATAATGAAAATATAATTATTAAACCATCTACGATATAATAATATTTTATTTAGGTAATGGTATAACTTATAAGAATATACTCTATAAAATTGGAAATGATATCATTGATTGTGTGTGTGGAAAACCATCAACTCATGAATTGATGTAAATAATTTTCCATCAACATGTCTAATAGTTGGAAATAATGATGTATTTAATAATTCAATATAATATTTATTATATAATTATACCCTTTTTATTAAAATATAACATATAACTTATTACATTCAATTCTATTTAAAATAAGATAACATCGGTCGTTTGTACAGGGGAATATCATCTTTTGAAGCGATGTGATTCATTTTTCACCTGCACGTTACATGTAAGGTAATAAGGATAAATTTAATGAATATATGTTATATAAATGAAATAATATAAATGATATAAAATTAATATATCATAAAATTCTTTTCCCTTTGACCCATTAAAGAAATGATATCGTCTCTTGTGCATATGCATGATCTGTCGTCTCCAAGATGCGATGTGATTCATTTTCCATACCCAACATTTAAGAATAGTTTTTTTAAAATATTTAATTATTAAATATAATATTTATAAAATTATTATCATTATGGAAATTATGGATTTATAGCTTGTGTACTATAACTATAACTTTCATTACAAACACACATGAGAAAACATGGCAACTAACACCCCAAACAATGAAAATAATAAAATATTTTTAACAAACTGATGATAAAATGATATAAGAGGATAATATAGGTATTATAAATTTTATTATGGTTCTAATATAATTTTATATAATTCTTAAAACTATTATATTTGCGTTAAAAGTTTGTTCAAATAATGGAAAGTATAAGGTAAGGGATTTCCTCTGAATATCAATTTCATTGAGACATATTTTATAATTTACACATATTAAATTTTAAGTTCTTCATATACTTATCCATTGATGTATAAAACATGAATACATATTTATTATTTATGATTTATGTTTATATTCATTTTTATTCTCTTATGGGTTAGAAATTCAATTTTACCAAAGAGGTAAATATTATTGTACAATCTCACTTTCTTTTGTGATTGTTTAATTTCACTTGAAACAATCTATTTCTTGTGATCATTTTCCATGGAAATTAAATTTATATTATGTATAAATATTATTATGTGATGTATTTTATTAATTCATAAATTGTATAACATTTTTTTATATGGTGTTTACTTGAAAGTAATTTTATTAACTAGGGAAATTTGGATAAATCCATATCCTTTACATTATACAGATACTTGATGATAATAAATATTTAGTGATGAATTAAATCAATTATTTACTATTTTAGGCATTTGTTTTTCATGTATTTATGGGTATGAAATAGTTATAGATATCCCCTCAATGAATTTATAGTATTAATTACTGAGACAAATTAATTTCCCAAATTTTATGGCCTCTTACACACAGTTTTAAACTCTCTTTTGAATAGTCTGGAAATTTGAGGTATCATTATTCCTGATACCATTATATTTAGAAATTAATCCATTATTTCATTTAGAATTCTATAATTATTATTATAAATGATATTTTCTCTGTTATAGTATCTCTTGTTGAATTCTATTCTCATTTTATTAATAAAATGGAATGTGTGTTTAGTTATTAAAATTTATATATTTATCAAAATAGATTGATTCATGATATATTCCATTGCATGTTATCCTAAGTAATCATTATATATCAAAATTATTTTATATCATATCCCTAGGATATAAAGAATAAATCTCCAAATTTGTTTCAAGGATACATACCATTTTCTTTTATTATATATTATGTTTAATTTCTTATTCCCACTATAAAATAGGTATGAAGAATATTTCTAGTTTATTGAGACTAAAAAAATATTCGTATTTGGGATGTGATGAATTTAATCAAGAGACAATTAAATTATTTTTAAATCAGATCTCAGTTACTAGGTTTGGGGTCATTATTGTAGGTATAATAATTTTAGTACAATTTTTGGGAACTAGATTAAGGAAAACATAGATTGGTGAATATAAAACTATTATTTTGTTTTCGGATAAGTTTATAAGAATATCCTATATTTTTGGTATGTTAGATAATATTTGGTTTTACAGAGTAATATATCCCCATCTAGATAGTACATGCCGATATGGTTTTGGGACATAGGTATCTAGGGGTACTAAATTGGAAAAAGGTGTGTCAGGATTGACTTTAGTGTTACCTAGTATATGAAAATGGGTTGTAATGGTCAACTTTTTCAACACCTCTAGGAAAAATGATTATTATAATTTACATTTTCATTACTAATGTTATTAATGATTTGAGAACAAAGATATCCCCATAGAAAAAAATCTTAATATTATTATATTAAAGATGAAGGAACTTTCAATTTATGTTTACTGATTTAATTGATTTTGAATTATTCACTATGATTTAATATTCATAGTTTTTTAGCTAATCCAATATATGTTGTTGTGTAGACTTTCAACTTCACAGAAAGAAGGGTATCAAAACTCATATCCAATGTAGAGATTGTCTTACTATGTAAGCCAAAACATCTCGTTTTTGGAACTGAGAAGATCATTACTATATTATGGTTTCTTAATCAGGTTATAAAAAATAATCTTATCTGAATTTAGTAACCTACTATTCCTTGACATGAATCTCACATGTTAGATCAGGTTATAAAATATAAGATACAATCATATTGTGGGAATACTAATCCAATGGTAGCTGAGCAATGTATTAATTGCCTTGAGAAGATATTTATGGCCCTATGATGAAAAAATGAATAATGTTGCAATTTTAGTGTATTTTATAAAATATAACGTTCATCAATTGGTGCCATTCATCTAGAATAATTGGGAGGAAATGAAAATAGAAAACAATGAATGAAAAACATTCTAGGATGTATTCTTTGACAATTATTTTCATCATGATTAATAAATTTAAATTAATATAAGGCTATATGTCTTAAATATAAATGAAGATTAATTTATTGTATATTATGAGATTACTTTTACATGGCTTTGCAAGATTTCCACAGATTACACACCCAACATATAATTTAAGGTTGAAAATTTATTTGAAGGCGTTCAGCAAAGTCTCTAAAAAGTGATGGTCTTTTAAATAGTTTCTTCATACTAATAAATAGTAATATGTACCATAAAAATAGAGAAGGAATTATCTAGATCATATATGTTAAGGGAGAATAAAGATAGAAAGAGTTTGACTGAGCCCAATGAAAAATGGAATTTGTAAATTAAGAATAATATAATGAATAAATTTCTATATTATCAAAAATATAGAAATAATTATGCTGGGAAATTTTTGGAGGGCATGTGAGTTAGTTAAAAGTATAGAGATAAGGTTCATGAGGATAAATAATGAAAAGGGATGAAGTGAAAAAGATCTATTTAGTGTCTCAATTATTGTGAGATGGGGAACTATGAAACAAAATTCATAAGCATCATGGGAATTTACCATAAAAAATTCTAGGTGTAGAATGCCAATCCTATACTATTACTACAGCTAATGACGAAGTACCCAATTATGTGGGGGTGGGAAGTTTAATCATAGTATTAAATTTAACCAATTATTTATTTTATTATTGATCATTTCACTATTTTATATATTCCTTGTTTACAAGGAAAATTATATACATAATTAGAACATTAAAAAGTGGTTTTTTAGTCAAACCACATATTGAAGTCTCACTAGAATATAGATGTGTCAATCTATGTCAATTATGATAGATAATCATTCATCATTTTTGACCATTATATCATACCTAATTTTGACTTCAATATAATCATGGTAATGGACTAGCATTCAAAATACGATGAAAAATTTGTTTGAAGGAGTAGGAAATTATGACTAATGATAAAGATAAAGAATTTCTTATCTGTAGAGTAGAAACATCATCATCTTAATCATGTTGAGATCCACCACCATTAGCTCTCCTATATGAGATTATTGGGGAATAAGAGAAAACAATGTATATTGTAACATCCCCGACCTGGAAGCCACTAAACCGGTGCTCTGAGCCGGGTGGTTACATGAACTTAAGAGCACCTCCCCGTACACCAAAGGCTACCGACTAGCACCGGGGGTCTATGTAGTCTGGTTTGGAGACTATACCCCCTTTTTATCAGAGTAATCCATAAAAGAATAAACAAATAGCGAAAAAAAACAAACAACAAGGAACATGTATAACAACCAATTCCAAATAACAATAAAAATGCCATGTCATTCTACAAGTGCATGAGTGAACTAAATCCCAAAAATAAAGACACGACCAAAATCCCCAAAATGGTCCCGACTCCAAGTCCAGATTCTCCACCAAGTGCTACCCATGTCCACTCATTATCTAGAAAAAACCTTTTCCCTTCTCCTGAACTACAAACATAAAGTCTGGTCGGGTACCGAATGGCGGCCCGAGAATGGTGTGAGTACAACTCAGTAGGCCACCACCAACAGTGTCTACAAAATATCCAGTATAAACAGGTAGTGCATGAAAAAGTTATATGAATGAATAGATTCCAAGTAATTAATTAAGTTTCCATTAACTAGTTCAATTTCAAGATAGTACCACATTCATTACCATTCATTTCATAACAATTATCATCACTTATTATTTCATCACATTCCATGGGTTAATCACATTCATCATGTTACATGGGTCTATGACCAACAATCACATGCAAGAGGGTAAAAACATCATTATCCTGTCTCACTAGGACTAACTCCCTTATAGAAACCATATCCTCACCTCGAATCCTCAGTCCGGGTGGATGCAACCGTTAGGAGAATAGACCATCAGTACCCCTTCCTAACCCGTGCATTTAGGGAGGAGTTTAGAGCCACTGTCTTTACTCGACCCGTGGGCATAGATCCTCAAGTCATACCCCACTCTACCAAGCCATGTGCACATGCTTATATATTTGTAACCATCAACCTTCCAACCATTTCCCATCGGTAAACATCATTCACAACAACCTACATGGGAAACCACATCATTCCTTAACCAATTAACACATTACCATTTCCCATCATTAACCATTCACCCAATTCCCATGTGTTATGCCTATCTAACTAAGCATCTCATCCTAGAACCATAATCTATCCTCTTGTAGTCTTCAATCAATTTACACATTAACCCATTTAACCCATTCATCATTTCCATGAATTGACCATTCATTCCATTTCAAATAACCCTTTTATTATTACCAATTCTAGGTTCATCACCTAACTTCCATTCCACGTTCAACCATTCATGCCAACATATTCATCAAGGGTGCTACCATTTACCACAACAAGATCACTTGTTTAATAAAAATCCCTAAACCCAGGAGAAGCCGACACATCCCATGGATGACCATAATTTGGGTCATGTCAATCCCAACACATCCCATGGGGATCGTGAGGGTTCCTATTTACCATTTTAAACATCATTGTAACCAAACATTCCAAGGTTATTCACAACATAACCAAGAGAAACAGGAAAACAAGTGAGCATGCACATAAACCCTAAATGACCATGGGATATAACTTGTAGACCCCCTACCTCGAAACCGCGGTTGAACGCACCCTCAATCAAGTCCTTAGTCCTTGATTCGACCAACCCTTAGAGCTTAAACCTAGAACTCACCCAAAAGATAGGGTTCTTGGGTTTCAGAACAAGAGGGAGAGAAGACACAAACCCAAAACTAAGAAAAGAACCAAGGTGGAGATTAGCCTTACCCGGAGCTTCAATCCGCAACCAACGACACCAAAAATGCCTTATAATCGAAGGAGTTTGTTCTCTTGGAGCCCTTAGGTGTTTTGGTTTGTTCTAAGGGAGAAAAAGGAGGAATGGGAGGAAAATCCCGAGTTGGGGTTATAAAGAATAGAGTGGAAATTCTGTAAATTTTCCAACATTAAGTGGCCGCACAGTTTAGCCGCATGGTTTAGAAAACCGTGCACAAACGTAGCGCATGCCACTGCACGAAAGATGGAGAGTCGCATGATTTAGCCGCACAGTTTTCCAAACCATGCACACACCATGCACTCGCTTATGTCCATAGGAGGGAGGGTCACACGACTTAGTTTGGGTAGGCTGCATGGCTAACCGTGCGCAGACCGTGAAACAAGGTCTGCTTTGCCCAGACTTCCCTTCTTCCGTGCCCTGAGCCCCCCAGAACACCCCCAAGGCCTCTCACACTTTCAAGAAAAAACCTTTTAATGTCCCAAAAGAAATGTGTTCAACCCAAAACACAATATGAACAAACCTTTCCAAAAACCAGGATCGTAAAACTCCCCCCCTTATAATGGCTCGTCCTCGAGCCAAGCTTCCAAGCCTCATTACTCCATCGAAGAGAAGAGTTCGGGCCACTGTGCCCGCATATCCGATTCCCACTCCCAAGATTCTTCTTGAACTTTCCCATGCTTCCATAGTACTAGCACTAATGGCATAACCTTTCCTCGCATGACCTTTTCACTACGATCCACCAAACAAACCAGATGCTCCTCAATGGACGCATCAACCTCAAGCTCCACATCCTCAACATCAACAACATGAGATGGGTCAGGGTGATACCATCGAAGCCGCGACACATGAAACACATCATGCATCCTCCCATACCTCTATGGAAGATCCAATCAGTGAGCCACTAGTCCGATCTTCTCCACAATCTCAAAAGGTCCCACATACGTGGGCACCAACTTACCCTACTTCTGAATCCGACGGTGACCCAACCTTGGCGACACCCAATGGAATAATTTATCACCCACCCCAAATTCATGAGGTCTATGCCTCTGATATGCATACAAATTCTGCCAACTCTGAGCTGTAGCCATCCGATTCTGGATCAACTTAACTCTCTCCGAAGTCTCACGCCCGAGACTTGTCCCCAACAACTCAGATTCACATGCCTCTAGCCAACACAATGGAGATATACATAGCCTCCCATAAAGCGTCTAAAATGGTGCCATATGAATTGTAGCCTAAAAATTGTTGCTGTAGGAAAACTCCACCAACGATAGCTGCCTTTCCCATGAATGTCTTTCAACACATGGACTGTACGCTCCGACTGCACATCCGTCTGCTGGTGGAAAGCCATACTCAAAAACACTTGTGTACCAAACACCTTCTGCAACCCTTGCCAGAAGCACAATGTGAAGTGCAGATCTCAATCTGAAACTATGGCCCTCGATACCCCATGCAACCTCACTACTTCCCGAACATACAGCTTACCCAACTGGTCAACTGTAAAGGTATCCTGAATCGGTAAGAAATGATCCACTTCCATTAACCGATCCATGACCACCCAGATTGCATTGTTCTTTCGTGGAATCCTTGGAAGACCTACGAAAAAATAAATCATTACATCATCCCACTTCCATTACGTAATGGGTAATGGATTCAACAAACCTCCTAGGTGTTGATGCTCGACATTCACCTACAGACAGGTAAGACACCATGCCACAAAGCTTTCTACTTCCTTCTTCATTCCCGGCCACCAAAACTGCGTTCGTAGATCACGGTTCATCTTGGTCAAACCAGGATGCACTACCAACTTCGATGCATGAAACTTGCACATCAACTCTTCCCACACACACTTTGGCACAACCACATGATCACGAACGCATACAACACCTTCCGCCTCGACGGCCCAAGCGGAAGGTAGATCCCCACATTTATTCTTTTATCTTATGTACAAACACTCAGGATCATCAAGATTACCTTCCTTAACTTGATCCAAAAGCGTCGACTCAATCGTTAAGTAAGCAAGAGTGACCTGACCACATTCCTCTTACACCTCCAGGTGCATCTCTGTAAACAAAACCATCAACCTCCACTCAGTGCTGGACTCTTGAACTGCCTGATTCTGAATCTTCCTGATCAGAGAATCAACAACACTATTTCCCTTTCCCAGAGGGTACACCAACTCAAAGTCGAAATACTTCGATGCTGAAGATTCAGATCTTGCTGCAAGAAGATGTAATTTAAACTCTTATGGTTGGTAAACATGGTAAACCGTTCTACCAATAGATTGTTCCTCCAACACTTCAAGGCGTACACCACTGAAGCCAACTCAAGATCATGAGTGGGATAGTTCCACTCATGGGGTCTCAACTACCTCGACCCATAAGCCACAACCCTCTCATCCTGCATCAACACAGCCCCAAGTCTGACTCGAGACGCATCACAAAACACGATGTACTTCTTACCCGGGTCAGGTAAGATTAAGATAGGTGCGGTTGTCAACCGCTTCTTCAACTCATGGAAGGTATCCTCAGAAGCCCTCGACCACTCAAACATGATTCCCATCTTGGTAAAGCCTAAGAGTGGTGCTGCCAAGTGTGAGAAATCCTAAATGAACCATCGGTAATACCCATCCAAACCCAGAAAACTCCAAACATCAGAAACACTCTTGGGCTGCTCCCAAGATACCAATGCCTGAACATTCTCTATATACAATGAAACACCTACCTCCAAGATGATGTGACCCAGAAAATGTACCTCAACTATCCAGAATTGACACTTTGTTAGCTTCACGTATAGTTGATTCTCTCTTAGTGTACCTAAGATGATGTCAAGAAGTCGGGCATGATCGTCGTGAGTTTTCGAGTACTCTAAGATATCATCAAGAAAGATAGCCACAAACTGATCTATATAGGGATGAATGATTCGGTTCATCAAAGCCATAAACACTACTGGTGCAATGGTCAAGCCGAAAGGCATTACCACAAACTCAAACAACTCGTACCGACTTCGGAAAGCAGTCCGAGGTACGTTAGAAGACCTCACCCTCAGCTGGTGATAACCCGACCTCAGATCAATCTTAGAGGGCACTAACGCACCCCGAAACAGATCAAATAGGTCATCAATTCTAGGAAGAGGGTATTGATTCTTTACTGTCATCTGATTCAACATTCGATAGTTAACACACAGCTTTAACGACCCTTCAACCTTCTTTGAAAAAAGAACGGGAGATCCCCATAGAGACGTACTAGGAATGATAAATCCCTTACACTCCAAATCCTCAAGCTGAACCTTTAGATCCTGGTGTTCTGCCGGTGCCATTCGGTATGGCAGGATAGAAACTGGATCTGCTATCGACATCAACTCGATTGTGAACTCAACATCCCTCTCGGGTTGTAACCCCGAGAAATCCTCAGGAAACACATCCTGAAACCGATCCACCACAGGAGGGAAATTAGTTTGTTCCCCTTCCATATCATCATCAAGCATGATACATGCCACTTGGGTTGTGATTCCACTCAACATCTGACCAAACGGTCCTGAATGACCTACTCGAACATCCCATTCGCCAAGGTGGACATAAGCGTCACCCTCAAGTGACCTGAACGTTACTCTGCGATGATAACATTCTATGCGCGCCTGATACAACACCAACCAATCCATTCCCAATATTCGGTCAAAACCTGACACCTCGATAATGAACAAGTCTCACATAAAAAAAATACCCACCATCTTCTATGGTGTGTTCCTTGTACTTATTGATATCCTCAACCGGAACCCGGTATCGGTTTTTCATCATCATGATCACCCATCTGCCGAGGGTTCTTGTGGAACCTCCAAACGTGTCCCATCCTACCACACGAACAAAACTCAACTGGAGGTCGAGGACATTGACCACGCACATGCCCCGACCAACCACACTGATAGAAGAATACATAATTCCGACTCTGAGAGGATGACCCTCTATTCCAGCCACTTTTCACACTACCACCATTCTGTGAGCTCTTATGGCGTCGCTTCCGACCCTCGGTAGATACACTGCTTGTCTGCCCCACCGGAACCACAAGCCCACTACCTGAAGCTCCCTTCAGGTTACATTCTGAGATCAGTGCCTAGTCTACTACCTCTGCAAACCACTTCAGGTGGAAGATATTTACTTGAGACCTGATCTCATGTCTTAACCCATCCTGGAAGCGCCTTGCCACCGCTGCCTCATCCCCTGCTAACACTGGAATGAAGCGTCTCAAATCCGTGAATTGACTAGCATAGTCCATCACCGACAGTGATACCTGAGTCAGGCTTATAAACTCTACAGCCCGCTCCTGCCTCAAAGTCTCTGGGTAGAAATGCTCCAGAAACTTTTCCTGAAAAACCTTCCAGGACATTCCCTCATCCTTATCTATTTGAGCCTGATTTTCCCACCACCGCCTAGCCTGGCCTTGCAACATATAAGTTTCCCGCATTACCCGCTTCTCGACAGGGGTATCCAGATGATCAAGTATTGTCTGGACAGACTCTAAACAGAACTCTGCTACCTCGGGCCCACCCCCTTCAGTGAAAGGTGGTGGGTGTTGCAGTTGGAATTCCCTGGTGATCTCAAACATACTCGGTGCAACCCACCCTGGGTCCCGATCCATCATCTGCATAAGGTGAGCCAAGTTCCCTCGGAACTGGTCTTCTCTACCTTCATTGATTACCGTATTTTATTGCCCCTTTACTGGAGGAGTATTCTCAGCATCATCTTCTCATTTCCCAACTGGTAATCGACAACACAGTGGCATCCCTCTACAATTCCATGCACGAGATTTGGAACGCATACCATAAAACATCACAATTGCAGTAAAAGATCTTCACTGGCTACAACCACCCCAACCATCCCTACCGCGGCCATTGTCCATATGCGGAAAACAACCATGCACTACAACCAACTCACACAACATTTTACAAGACATTCTCCACATCATTTCAAACCCTTAGGTTTCATTAAACATCCCTTACCCACTTGTTTTATTTCAATTTTCTCCTTATTTCTTGGTTTCATGAAATGCATAATGCACCCTACTTTCCTGCCTCACACACCCAACCCGTGCGTCTGTCTCAAAAAATGCATGTCACCTATCTCCCAATGTTCCTATAATGATGCATGAATTTCAATCCTCATGCCATTAAGGCCATGATCCAAATATCATTAAATAATCACATCAAAACACATGTGCATCACCCATTGGGGAAATATCATCAACTGTAACAACACACAACGAAGATCAACATTTCCCACCCAGGGTGACTTGGGTTTTCCCCCGTACCTGGGTTAGCTACTCCCATCAACAAGCTCATTACCATGGCCCGACACATCTTAACCCTTGGCTACCAATCTCAAATTTCAAGACCCCAGAGAAGGAGAAGAAATACCTCCTATGATACCACTTTGTAACATCCCCGACCTGGAATCCACTAAACCAGTGCTCTGAGCCGGGTGGTTACATGACATTAAGTGTGCCTCCCTGTACGCCAAAGGCTTCTGACTAGCAGTGGGGTTCTATTTAGTCAAGTGGGGAGACTATATTCTCTTTTTATCAGAGTAATCCACAACAGAATAACCAAATAGAGGAAATAAAAACCAACAACAAGGAACATGTATAAAAACCAATTCCAACTAACAATAAATATGCCATGTCATACTACAAGTTCATGAGTGAACAAAAGCCCAAAAATAATGACACGAACAAAATCCCCATAATGGCTCCGACTCCAAGTCCAGATCCTCCACCAAGTGATACCCATTTCCACTCACTATCTAGCAAGGACCTTTGCCCTTCTCCGGACCTGCAAACATGAAGTCTGCTCGGGTACCCAATGGGGGCCCATGCAGGGTGTGAGTACAACTCAGTAGGCCACCACCAATGGTGTCTACAAATGATCTAGTATAAATAGTTAGTGGATGAAAAGGTATATGAATGAATAAATTCCAAGTAATTAATTAAGGTGCCATTAACTAGTTCAAATTCAAGCTAGTACCACATTCATTACCACTCATTTCAAACTAATTATCATCACTCACTATTTCATCACTTTCCATGGGTTAATCACATTCATCATGTTATGCGGGTCTAAGTCCAATAATCACATGTAAGAAGGTAAACACATCATTATCCTATCTCACTAGGACTAAGTCCCTCATAGCAACTATATCCTCACCTCGAAGCCTCAGTCCGGGTGGATACAACCGTTAGGAGAATAGACCCTCAGTCCCATGTCCTAACCCGTGAATTTAGGGTGGAGTTTAGAGCCTCAGTCCTCACTCAACCTGGGGGTATAAATCCCCAAGTCATACCCCACTCTACCAATCCTTGTTCACATGCTTATATATAAGTAACCATCAACCTTCCCACCATTTCCCATCGGCAAACATCATTCACAACAACCCACATGGGAAACCACATGATGCCTTAACCCATTAAAACATTACTGTTTAACATCATTAACTATTCACACAATTCCCATGTGTTATTCCTATCTCACTAAGCATTTCATCCTAGACCCATAATCTATCCCATTATGGTCTAAAATAAATTTACACATTAACCCATTTAACCCATTCATCTTTTCCATGAATCGAACATTCATTCCATTTCAAATAACCCTTTGATTTTTACCAATTCTAGGTGCATCACCTATCTTCTATTCCACGTTCAACCAATCATGCCAACATATTCATCAAGGGCTCTACCATTTACCACAAAAGATCACTTGTTTAATAACAATCCCTAAACCCAGGAAAAGCCGGCACATCCCATGGAAGGCCATAATTTGGGTCAAGTCCATCCCAACACATCCCATGGTGATCGTGAGGGTTCCCATTTACCATTTTAAACATCATGGTAACCAAACATGCCAAGCATTTTTCACAACATGACCAAGAGAAACAAGAACACAAGTGAGCATGCACATAAACCCTAAATGACCATGGGATATAAATTGTAGACCACCTACCTCGAAACTGTGGTTGAACACACCCTCAATCGAGTCGTTATACCTCGATTAGAACAAACCTTGGATCTTCAAACTAGAACTCTCCCAAAAGATAGTGTTTTAGGGTTTCAGAACAAGAGGGAGAGAAGAAACAAAACCTAAACCAAGAAAGGATCCAAGGAGGAGATTTGCCTTACCCAGAGCTTCAATCTGCAACCAACAGAACCAAAAACGCCTTAGAATCAATGGAGATTGATCTCTTGGATCCCTTAGGTGTTTTGGATCGTTCTGAGGGAGAAGGAGGAGGAATGTGAGGAAAATCCCGAGTTGGGGTTATAAAGTCCGGAGTGGCAAATCTGTAAATTTTCTGACTTTAAGGGGCCACATGGTTTAGCCACACAGTTTGGCAAACCATGCGCAAACCGTGCGCACGCCTTTTCCCGGAGGAGGGGGAGTCTCACGATTTAGCCACAGGTTTGGAAAACCGTGCGCAAACCGTGTGCTCGCTTCTGTCCAGAGGAGGGAGGGTCACATGGCTTAGTCTTGGCAGGCCGCACGGTTTGGCTGACCGTGCACATGCCGTGCGCCTTGGTCTTCTTTGCCCAGAATTCCCTTCTTCCATGCCCCGAGCCCCCGGAACACCCCCAAGGCCTCTCACACTATCAAGAAACCTTTTAAAGTCCCAAAAGAAAAGGGTTCAACACAAAACACAACAAAAACATACCTTTCCAATAACTGAGATCTTACATATATGGATAGATATGGTAATAATTATATTGAGTTTGCACCTATTATAGAGGAATACAATAATATATTTCTTGAGAAATTACTCAAAAATACACTAGATTGTGATGTTTAGTTTTTGTTCATTTAATCACGTATTTAATGCCAATATCGAAATACTCCCTATTGAATGAAAACTCTATAATTAGTTGAAATGAATAAAAAAAAGAAGAGGTATGAGATAAAAGATTTATTCACCATCATCTTTCTCCATGGGAATCCCATGTTCTTCTTGTTATAAAGAATGATAGATCCAAGAGGCTATGCATTCATTTAAGGTAAATTAGTTATCTTACAATAAATAAAAAGTTTCATCCACCTCATATAGAAGACTTATTTGATCAACATCATATAGCTAAATATTTTTCAAAGATATAACTTCATTATGGGTACCATCTATTGATAGTAAAGAAGGATTAAATAACAAATACATCAATTCGAATGAGGTATGGACATCAAGGCACTATAGTCATGCCATTTTGAATGAGTAATGGAGCCTCTATTTTATTTACATAAAAAAATTAGTATTCAAGGAATATCTTTATTATTTTATTTTATTAATCATTGATAATATATTGGTTTATTATAGAAGATATTAAGACCATAATAATCAATCATAGATCAATCTTGAGAATCCTGGAAGGAAATAACTATATGGTAAATTTAGTAAGTGTGATTTAGGCCGTCAATATTTTATTTTATTGACCATATTGTCCCTATTTATGGAATCTTAGTAGATCTCGTGAAGGAAAACACATTCATAGAATGACCTAATGCGATGAACACAACGGAGGATTATAGTTTTATTGGGATGGCATGTCATTATCAATTTTTTTTTGAATTTTTCTTAATTGGATAACCTGTTGAACAAACTTACACATAAAGGTGTTTAGTTTTTTGGAAAATGGATTGTGGGGAATGTTCTTAAGAACTAGAATGAATTTCTGTCAATGCTCCGATTTTTTCTCTATAATTATAAAATAATGGATTCTTTGATTTATAATGTTTCATTAAATAAAGGAATGGGTTGTGTTGTTATAAAAAAAGATTATGTTAATGCATATGAATCAAGGAAATTAATGACTCGGAAACATGACTATCCATCCAAGGATCTTGAGTTTGTAGCCATAATTATTTCATTAACAATATTAAAGAATTTTCTCTATGGTAAAAGTTATATGATATAAATGAATCATAATATCCAAAAAAACATCTTTTCATAGATATCTCTCAACACGATTCAAAGATGATGGGTTTCACTACTTAAGGATTATGATTTCTTAATGCAATTCTACCCAGGGAAAGAAAATAAGGTATGAAATGCTTTGAGAAAAAATGGTCATGGAGTTAGGACCCAAATCACAAATTTGAGGGATCCTATCTTTATGGATCTTATTAATACATACATGGAAATTATTAATGAAGTGGAGACATCACTCATTTTTAAAATATTCTTTAATCCTTCATAATTGAAAAAGATATAATGTTCTCAATCTAGTGATAATAACTTTCAGAAGAATATATATGTTTTAAAAAATTGAAATTAGTAGACATTGTATATGAATATGGTGTTCTAAAAATTGGAAATATATTATCTATTACATCTATTTCTATGATAAAAAAGGAATTTTTGGATGATTCTCATTTCTCTAATTTACCTATACACCATGAAATTACAAATATGTATTGATATTTGAGGTAACATTTGTGGTGGGATAACATGATATAGGATATTAATGATTATATGTTTGGATGTATTAGTTTTCAAAAAGTGGAATATGCGAGAAAAAATCCAAGAGGATTCATGAACCCTCTTGGTCTTCCTGTATGGAAATAAGATGAAATTAATATGGAATTCTTCCATAGACTACCAAATATTCCTAGGAAGAATGAATAAATATAGTTTATAATTGACTACCTAATAAAATATACACATTTTATAACTATATTAGTTGATTTAACTCTTTATCTCATCACAAGGATCCTTATTAATTAAGTTACATGTCTTCGTGACACACCTATTTCAACAGTGTTTGATCATGATCCCCCTTTTACATCAAAATTCTAGAATGGTCTTCTGAATTCTCTTCATACTAAGATTCATTTGAGAACTTTCTACAATTATCAATCTTATAGAAATCCTAAATGGAATATCCAATTAATGAATGAAAATTTGGGTTCGTGATCACATGAGTTTTACTAGTTTTTGGATCTGTATTTACCTTTGGTAGAGTTTTCTTATAACAATAGTTTTCATTCATGTATTTAATTGGTGCTATATAAAGATCTATAATTCTAGACGCATTATAATATAACATGTTGGGATGTGGTTAGATATAGGAAACTTATAGGATGATAACTTTTTTTAAGAGAGAACAACAATGGTGAAGACTATTCATGCTCAAATTAAAGTAGTACAATGTAGGAAAAAGTGTTTCATTGATAATTAAAGGAATTATTTGTAATTCCATGTGGGAGATCAGGTTTTCTTCAGATAATATACACGGAAGTGTTTCATAAGGTTATGTAAGAAATTTAAACATTTCATAATGTACATTTAAAACATTGGAAATCCTTGAAATAATTGGATCTATTGATTACCATTTGGAAATTCCACCAAGTCTCTCAAAATCACATTATGTGTTACATATATCACTGTTAAAGAAGTACATATCAGACCGAATGCTTGTGACCACCTCTGATGAAATATAACTCTAAATTATTATATCTTAATTTTAGGAAACCATCTAGCTTGTTGATACTAGAGATAAATTATTGTGTAATTAGATGAGTCAACTTGTAATGTTACTTTGTAGAATTTACAAAACTGTGGAAGAAACCTGGGAAGTAAAGGATGTTTTGAATAAAACATTCTCTTATCTGTATAAATGGTAATATACAAAAAATGTAGAGGATGTTTTTTTATATAGGAATAAAATAACACCCTAAGATTTTATGATTTATTACTAATAAAAATTCATCCTTTTAGATATTTTTCATTCTTGCAACACTTGGTTTAAGAAAAACATGATAATCTATTAAAATATTATTTAAAAAATCATATTATAACATAGATTTTAATACCATGTGTATGAATAGGAAAAAATAAATAATTTATATTATATGGTTTAAACTTTTATATGAAAAATTAAATGGTAATCTATTCATTATAAATAAAATAATAATTATTTGAAAGAAAATGAAAAATTTTCTGAAAAACATTATTTTTCGAAAATAATGTTTATGCGTTCATTCAAAACATAAGTTAAGATTATTATTTTTACCACTTTTGAAAAAAAATATTTTATTATATTAACATATTTTTCGAATGATTTACAATAATTAACATTAGGTGAATTTTTTGGATTTCTCTAAAAAAGTTAATTTTTTGATGAGTAGTAAAGATTATGATTTTGTATTGAAAAATATCATTCCATTTAGAATGTTTAAAAAGATAAATTTTATTTAAATTTGTATTAAGGTAAAACTAGAATAATAATAAAACAATTTAAATAATTTACTCATTCAGATCAATTTCAATTTCAATTTCAAAATGAAAACATTCCATACTCATGTGAACATTTTCATAGAAAACCTATATTTAATCATGTATATAGTTTTTATTTTAAGATAAATTATACACCCATTGGGAATTGAATTTGTTAATACGAATTATATATTTTTAATTATATTAATGTACTGCCAACTAATATTATAATTGTTAAAATGAACTACCAACTTGTTCAAAATCCATTTTATGTCCATTTTAAAACCTTATATACTTTAATGGTTGATAAAGATCTATTTTTTTTTTGTTTTTTATGATAACATTGTAATTCTAATAAATGCGTTTAAAAAATTCCATGTGTCCCATCTGACCACTAATAAAGGGCCACCGTCTGCCCTGCCATATTAACACATCCAAATCCATTTGGTTCAGAAAATACCTAAAAAATAAAATATTTAATACAATAGCAAAATACAATATAATTTTTTTGATCATAAATCTATCCTTGGAGGAATTTTAGTGAAAACCTAAAGAGGTCACCTGAAAAAGACGTGACATTCTTAAACAATCATTATTAATTTCTTTATTCATCCACCACATTCATATTTTATTAAATCATGTTAATATAATAACACTATTATATCAAATATACTGGGGTTTTATAATGTTAATTGTATAAATATTATCTATCTGATCTTCCATCAAATGGCAAATCAAATTGTGGATCTTGAGTACAAAAGACTACGACCTTGTCAACCTATGTATGTGGTTTTCCATTAACACCTATCATAGTTGGATATAGTGAAGTATTTAAAATTTATATATAATATTTATGATATTATTATAAATTTTTCAATTTTTACACTACATATACCATATTAATCATAATTCTTTTTAGAATATGATAATGTCACTCGTGTGTACGACAGACTACCACCTCTTGATGCGATGCACTTCATTTTTATCATACAATTTACATGAAAGGTAATAAGGATAAATTTAATGAATATTATATATATATATATTACATGTCATAAATTATTTAAAATTAATATATCATACACATAACCTTTAACCGTTGAGGGAAGGATATCAACGCTCGTGCATTTGCACAACCTACCATCTCTACCAAGAAATACGATTCATTTTCCATAACCAACATATAAGAATGGTTATATAATTATATATAATGAGTTAAAACTATATTATTAACATCATATCATTCTATATATGATTAATTTATATCATATATTCAATTACCTCATCTTTCATGAAAAAACATGAATCCGAAAACAAGGCAATTAACATTTTAAATAATGAAAATAATGAAATATTATTAACAAACACATGGTAAAATTTTATAAACGGATAATATATGATATTATTAATATGTGTTTTCTCATAAATAAATAAATTAAATTCATAAAACCATTTTAAATGTGGGTAAATCATGTTTAAATAAAAGAAATTTTGGGGAAAATAATTCCATCCCAATATCAATTTCACTGAGACATATTTCTTAATATACACCTATTCATTTTCATGTGGTGTATAAAATTACCCTTTCATTTATATAACATTATTATTATTTATTAATTATTATTAATTTTTTTCGTCATGTTCATTATTCATGGGGTTACAATTTAATAGTTATAAAATAGGTAATGATTATTGTACACTATCACTTCCTTTTGGGATTGTTTACATTCTCTTGAAATACTCACATTCTTGAGGAATGTTTTGATTGGAAATTAAAAATATATTAAATATAGAAATTATTTTCTGATATATATGATTATTTCAAAAAAATTATAACATCTCTATATTTGGTATTTACTTTGAATGTTGGTTTATTAACTGGGGAAATATTGATAAATCAGCATCCTTTACTTAATAAAAATATTTGACGACAAGGAAGATTGATTCATGAACTAAATAATTTTTTTGATATATGGGATATTATATGGACATAATGTTTTTGGTGGATCCTATTTTTATATAGACTATATATGCATCGACTGGCCACATAAGAAAAATTATTTGGACAAATATAATGGGTTTTTAACCATAGTTTTAAACTTTCTTATGAAATGACTTGAAAATATTGGTATCTTAATTATTACGATCATAGAATCCAATAATTAATAAATACCAAAAATTATAAATCAATAATTATTATTAACAATGATATTTCTGCTTTGATATCATCTTTGGGTGCCTTTTATTATGCATTTTTTTGATTAAATGGAATGTGTGTTCAGTTATTTACCTTTCCATATTGATTTTGACATATTGATTCATGGTGGATTATACAATATGTAAAACTTATTGGGAAATTTTTCTCACAATTATTTTTTTCCACTATCAAGTACTTGAATAATAGATCATTAAAGAAGTTTACAGGATTCATATCACTTTCTTTTGTTATGTATTATATTTAATTTTATATTCCAAATGTAAAATTTGTATCATGTATTGATTTGGTTCTTCAAGACTAATAAAATATTTAGTTCATTGGGATGATATCACTTTTATCTAGTTCTAATGTAATAATGTAGACACATACTTTTGTTTAAGGGATTCAGGGTCATTATAGAGCATGTGAATGATGGCTAATGATCATATTTTTAGGTTTTTTTTCCGAAAATATTATATGGTGGGGAATAGATACCCTTATATACATATTATGAATATTCAATTTTTTACTAACAATAGTGGATTTATATTCTGATGGGTCAATGATTAGTGGTGATGAGATATAGTCAGGATTCTTGAAGATAATTTTATCCAAATTTGATCAATATTAAGCATGAGTTAAGTGTAATTTTTTGTGGCAAGGTATGAAATAGAACACAAATAGTTTGGTTTCAAGGTGTTTAAACAATAAAAATAATTGAAATGTTATAATGTAAACATGTACTTTGGGATGTTATTATAAATATATTATAAGGTAAAGGATGATGTTTAGTCATTGTTGATAGGTTGACAAAATTTTGCACATTTTTGTCTCATTATTGAGACTAATTTTATTAAGGATACTTGAAAGATTTATGTTATAGATGTTGAGAGACTCCATGGGAGACCCAATAATTTTTTTATCATGATCTAGGGTTCATATTCTAATTCCAGTAGGGATTTTAGATCCTTTGTGTTTTCATGTGAAGTCGAGCACAAATGATCATCCATAGATGGGTGGCCAGTTAGAGCCAAATATTTTGTGGCTTGGGTATATTCATTTTGCACGAATTCTTGATTTAGGATGTGTGTGGGATGAAAAAATTATTTTAGAGAGGTTTATTTATAATAATAAGTATTAATAATATATTTAGATGACTATTTTTGTTACATTATTTGATTGTTATTTTCATTCACCTTTTATTTGGATAAAATTAGGTGGCACATATTTTTTTGGTCACATACTTGTGAAAGTTACATTTGAAGACAAGTGAATGGTCATTCAGTTGTTAGCTATGAAACATAGTAGGTATAAGTCATAAACCAATCAATGATATCAACCTCTTGAATTTGAGTTTTTGGATCATGTATTAATTGATGAGTTTCCACAATTGATATATCAAAGAATTAGTGAGAAAAAGATGCTGGCTTCACAATTTATTATTTTAGTGGATATTTTAGAAAATATCAATGATGTTTCTTATCAAATGGAATTTCTTGTATGGTTTAGTGTTATGAATGTAGTTTTTCATGTATCCTTACAAAGGAAATATGAACTAGATTTTTTAAATTTTATTTAGTGTTATGTTATATAGCTTGAGTGGGAAGAATATTTTATTCAAAAAAGGCTGTGTATTATTGATCGTAGTGTGAAGAAATAATGGGTAAAGGATGGGAAACCTATACATGTTAAATTTAATCATGTATATGTAAAAATATAGCCCTAAGAATGATAATTTGAGAAGACTTAACGATGTAAATACATGTTTATTAGTGATATATGATGAAATTTTTCATTAATGGGATGCCCTATGGTGAGGGGATTGTATCATCATAACATTTTGAGAAATGTTTTTAAAATTTTGATTTTTTTGGGGAAATTATTTGGGCTTAATTTAATTTATGAATTAAAATATACGATGAAAGAAGTATTTTTTTGTTTTTTTGAGATAAAAGGATCCTGATAGGAACCACTAAGTACTTGATGTGGGGTATCGGGTAACCGATGGAGTTAATAGGGAGAGGGTTGCTCTGGGGAATTTATAAAGACCCCAATGTCCATAGAATGAGTACATAATTTTTTAAATGTGGTTTTTAATAGGTTCTTTTTTATTATCCCATCATAGTATTTTCACTTATATTCAATTTTTATATATTTTATGGGACTATTTTATGGAATTTTCTCACATGAATATCATTATTTCTTCCCATTATTTAAAGTGATTGTTTATCCGTAATTTCAAGTTGGAATCATAATATATCACTGAAATTGTATTTTCCTTGCAATGAGTTTAATGTACCTTATAGTTTTAAGAGAAGTTAGAAATGGTTCTTGAATTATTATCTATTACATTATAACTCAATCTATTTATCTCTTAGTGATGTTTAGTCTCTTGGTGAAGATATATTGTTATGTGTGAGGTAGGTGACCTCTTGCATCCCCTATTTTAAATTGCAATTTTATAATATTTTTTCATTATTTTGTGATTGAAAATTTCCGGTGGATTAATTGTCATGTAAAATAAAATTTAATAATGTTGCATATTTTTTAATGATTCTTTATACAATTATAAACTTTAATAATCATTTTTAATGTAAATATCCTGAAATAACATGTGTAATGTGATGATACAATGAGGGGTATGATTATGTAAATTTTTAATTTTGTGTGAACATTAATGGTGGATTTAATATTAAGAATATAGGGCCATGAATTTATGTTTTAGAGTTTGTTTTATGTGTTTAAGTATAGTTAATTATTGTAAGATTTTTTATATTAAGTATATGAATTTACGGTTACCCTTTTCCATACATACTTCCCTATAGCTTCATTAAATGATCCTATTATTCCCATCCCTTTTGGAGAAATTTACCTTTTGACCCCCTTTTATTGTCTCATGTTTTGGAAGACTTCCATTATTTTATGTTTTCATACCCCCTTTTTTATGTTTACAATTAGATAGCCTATTTTATTTATATTTTATTCATAAACCATCTTATGATACCCCATTATTGGTATGATGTTATGGTGTTTTTGGGGGTTGGGATTGTGACAATGGAGTTGTTTAAATATGGATCCCTTTTAAGAGACTTGGATGCTTTCATATTTTGGGATTCATGGTCCAATAACTTAATGAAGTTATTCATCCTTGAATAGCGGTGGTTGTTTTATGTTGTTGTTTCTTATTAATAGATTTAAATCCCATCATCTACTATATTCACCACTACCATATTTCATGAATCTATAAAGTTAAGACTCAATGTTTTGTTATGAATTATTAGGACTATGATGATGAATGTGTTGGGTGGAAGTGTCTTCCAATATTGTTGTATAGTTTTTATTTTTGGGGATTTAGGGTTCATATTTCATTAGTGGGACCGGTTAGGTGGGTTTTATCATGAAATTATGGTTATGAGATTTTCCCACAATGTCCACTAGTGTTTTATATTGTTTTGAACTAGGAAGAGGCCCTATGTTTTAAATTTATTAGTGTTAAATGTTTTCACTACATTCATGTCCACTATTTCAATGCTTTTTGAGTGGATGGTATTGTTTTTATCTAGGGAAAGTTCATCAGTGGTTCTATGTTTTTGTTGAAATAGGATTTAAAGTGGATTCATTAATTTGATTATGTCAGTTATATGATGGCGAGATGTGGTGGAGTATAGGGGTACCCAAATCGACATAGTAAAAGTCCAAGGATTTTATGGTTCCTCGCCTATGAATCTATGTCTTGTTACAATTATATATGCGGTGGGTCATATCTAGTTTGAGCCAACCAAATTTCATTGGATTATGTTGTTTTGTGGTAGTTTGTGATTGATTTGGTCAAACTATAGTTAGAAGATAGTTTTTGGTGTTGTGTGGATATATCTGGTTCTCACTACAAATCAAAGTGGGTTTTTGAATATGTACAAAATGGATTATATGGAGTATATTTCTATTATAAAATATTATTTTTAAATTAGAAAAATAATAAAAAAACCAAAAGAAATAGAATAGTTTTTGTGAGATATTTTCTACGATTTTTAAAGTATACTAGTGTATAATTTTTTGGATATTGTATTTTAATAACTAAAGTGATGAGTAAAATATGGAATGGATTATTAATAATGATATGAAGAAAAATTTTGTTTATGGAATTTAAATAGGTATTTTATAGTGAAATATGATCACTATAAATAATGTATTGTTATTTTAATGTGTAAAATAAATGTAGAGTTATTCCAAGTAATTTTTTTAATAAATAGGTTGTTTATGTTTGGTAACATTGATATGATCTTATGATATGTTATGAGAAAAATAAATTGGTTTTTGGGATGATTTTATTTAACTATTATGATATTTAAATTTACATGAAGTGGACTCTTACACGGATGCTTGTGATATTCTTTGAAGTGAGAAATTTGGATATATAATCCAAGTGTTTTATTAATCCTCGAGTTAGGATAAAAATTACATGACATTTTATCAGTTTTGAATATGATATGATTTAAGACATGTGATTGGATAAATTTTTTCACTTTACAATAGAGGTATATCCACATTAACCAAAATAAGCATGAGATAATTATGATGCCTTATTTAACACAAAATAATAAATTTATTACTAAAAATGAGGCTATTAAATTATATAAATATTTACTATAGTAATATATTTTCATATTTATCTATCAAGGGTTTCTTGGTGTTATATTCATATCTACTAGGTATTTAATCTCATTCCTTGTCTGTATTGAGCTTTTTGTGTACATATGATATGTATGATATTGAAGTTTTATAAAGGAAATAATCCATAATATCTCGAGGGAGATATTAAGAAATATTATGGAGTAATTAGTGGTTGTATTAATAGTTTTATGGTAAATTTTATTCACTTTTAATTATTTAAAATTTTTGATGTATTGTTCATACCTTTATACTTGAGTTTCACTTTAGAGTTTTTTATTTATGAATAATTAGAGAATTTATGGGTGTTTATATGGAATATTCTATATATATATATATATTCAACCTAATTTTTTAATGTTTGTTTTGGAATTAGGATGTAATGGTACATTAGAGAGTAAATCATTCTCTAAGATATATCCTTAAACCCTCAATGTTAATCACCTACCTCTGGTGATAGCGAATCACACATCTGAATATCATACACCACACCTCAGAGGCACAATTAAGAAAGGGTTGGATGTTTCACAATAAAAGGTTCCCAAACTAAATAACCTGGATATACATTTAAACGATCATGTACATTATACCATAGACACTCTATGTGAACCCTTACCCATGATTTCATTCATATACACACCCAAGAAATACACAAGCCTTTCCTACCCCTCTCAAGTGTATTGACCTCCCACGACTCGGTAAAATCTCACACACAAACTAGGGTCATCATCACACGGGATCATCTATAGAGTTGAAAAAATATTCTCTTGGTCACATATCGCATAAATTTATGTTCTCACTCATAGTAAAATCATCCATAATAACATTATAACACCCGCAAATGAACTCTAACCAAAGAACTTTTAAACAAGTATTTTTTATTTCACTATATATACATGCTTATATTATAATTATATCAAAGTTTTAAAAATTGATTAAAATCATTATTGTCCATTCAAATTAATAATAATGACACCATTAAATTGTTTGAGTAAAAAATAAAACAAAATATTAGTATAATTTTATTAATTAAAAACCATTTTGAAATTATTTTCCAAGAACATGTTATCATTCACATTTCATGTGAATTGAGACACCACATATAATTCATATAATTATTCCCTTTGGAATTTCATACCCATAGTAAGTTAATAAAACATAAAATAAATATTCTTTTGGATTAAAATAATTAAACTATAACAATTATAACTGAAAAAATTATTCCGAAAACCATTGTAACATGGGAGTATTATATACAGGTTCTGAAGAAACAAATTTAGTACTTTCAATAGAAGCTTAAATGAACCTATCATTATAATGATGATCCCTATAGTCATAAGAAAATAATATAAGGGAATATATTTTTAGTTTTTAACACCAATTTTTGAGTTTCCTATTATAATAATCAGCCCCATAGATTCTCAAGCACCCCTCCTCACATGCCAATGGTTTTTTCCTAGTGGTTATATAGGGACCCTGAAAATGCTTCATATATGACACAAAAATCATAGTTTTTTTGACCTAAAGAGAACTTATTGTTCTTCATTGGATGGAAATTACTATCGTGGATTTAGGTGCACGATTTGGGTGGAAATATAAATTTTTTTAAAGAATATGGAGATTTTTAGTTAATGGATGAAATATATTATTATACATATTTATCTGAATAAACACATGAAATAAAAAGGAATATTACATAAATAAGTAGTTTCAAAAAGGTCACAACCAAACATATCCTTAAAATTAGCCACACATATAAAAAACGGATACCAAAACTCAAAATAAATAAAAGTCACAACAATGACTAATTGATAATATGGTTTCCTGATATCCAGCTCCAATTCTAATTAGAACATGAATAGAACTGACCACATAGTGAAAAAAAGGAAAATCAACCAATAACTATGTAAACTACAATATTGACCATACAATTGAATTTACACCAGGGTAAGAATGTAGGGGTGGAGAATAAAAATACATAGTAGGAAACCACCTAAATTTCAAAAAATATGAAAGTAACTCTTGTGAAGGAATTAAATTAATCTAAGAATTTATGAAAACATACAAAATGAAATATACCACAAAAAATATCGAAGAATAACTTTAGGAAAAGCACAACATAACACTATAGTAGTTCTATAACATAACCCCTTATACTGGGGGGATCCATACCAGTAATACTTTCATCATGTAAATCAATTTGAGTGTAAGATATGTCAATCTGGAAACAATGATTAATATTCTTGAAATATATATATTTCATGCTAGTACATGTGGTGGAATACATATGTACTAATTTCAACTCACACATATTGGTAGATTTGTACAATTAAGTTAGGATCCCGGTGACTTATCTAATTTTAAATGAGGAGGCTATTCTAGTCAAGGGAATTCCACACCCATACCAGGGAATGATGTAATGTGTATAAATAGTTGGGGTATCTCATCCTAGTATGATATATGAATAGTCATGGAATAATTCCAAACCCATGTGTCAAAATTGTATCCCATCAACAGATGGATTAATTTCTCCACTATATACACATGGGATCTATGCCTTAGAGACATATATGTTCTATGTGGGTTAAGAACCCCATGGTTGTTCAATTCATCATCACACACATGTCATAATCTTTAGGAATCCCAAAATAAATAATTATCATAAATATAAACCTAACATGATGTGGATATATATAACATCTGATTTTTCATATAAATAACATACAATATAAAACAAATATGTCAAAAAATTCATTTTGAATTCAAAAAAATGAAGAATTCCACATAATTCTTAGTACATAGAGTGTCTAGTTGGGTACAGTACATGTTGTTATACTCAAGTAGGCTAACCATGTACTATCATCACCCAATTCATATGAAGTATACATACATGGTGCATCTATAAGGTCACATGGAATGTATAGATATTATGTACAATATTTAATACAATGTATATAGTATGAACTCAAATTTAGTCTTACAAGGGATACCTGACACAAGACATGGAAATTTTACAACATATACTAAAAGATACTCATGGGGTAATACTAAATGATTGAGTTAGCATGTTTTAAATACATAATGAGTCATGGGGTCTTACAAACAATTATTATTGAAGGATACACATGATATGAGTATACATCTGATTAGATAGATTAAATAGCCAGTACATAGTTAATTCATGTATCCCAGAACACATCGAATGTTACATGTAGACACATGATGTGTTAAATTTAACTCAGTTTGAAAACCCAATCCATTAAAAAATAAAATATATATAGTGTTATTTCCTAAGCATAAAAGCCATGTAGTCGAGGAAATCACAAAATTCCACATTCATCTCTTATGCACCACAGACTATCAAATCCATTTATTCCATACCTTATTATTGTTATCATGTGATAGACCACACCCAAAATTAGTAATTGCCATTTCCCATACCTAAGAAATCCATAAATAAAAATTTCCCCTCAATAAAGTGATTTATATCCCCCCTTCATCATTATTTAGTTACTGACAATTAATTTGTTAAATAATAAAAAAAATCATTATTCCTCCACTGTTACCACATGTTTGAATCAGAGTTGTCGGGCATCCAATATTTTGGAATAAAAAAAATCCATAATGAGTCTAATCATGAGGAATGGGAATGGGGAATCATAGAATTTTGGTCGTAGGGAAATATTTGAAGAACCAATACTAGAATTTTAATCAGGTTTGTTATGGAATTTTAGAGGATGTAAAATAAATATTGTTAAATAATTATTTATCTTGTATCCATATTCCCTTTTCCTGACTATTCATCATTCAGTATTAGTTCATTTATGAGAAAAAATATTTATGAATGTTAAAAATAATATTATAATATTAGTTTTACTACTATTACTAGTATAAAAATTTAAATTAAATATAATATTCATCAATTAAAATACCATTAACATCAAATATTAATCAATTAATTTATAGAAAAAATATTGCACAATTTGTAATAAAGATAATTAAAGAAAAAAATTTCAGTTTTTAAACATTAGTCTTGTTATTAAGTTAATAAAATAATTTATATTCTATATAAACTATATATTAATCCATGTTTAAATACATAATCACCTGGGGAATAATTCATTAGATAAAATAATAACAATAATAATTTTTTTTTCTGTCCATTTATTCCATGAGGATAATAAAATTTTAAATTAAGTGATAAGCCTTTATGATACATGTTTATTTTCTCTAATTATTCAAAATTATTATGAAATTAAATTCCATATTAAATTTTCTATATGGTAATCAATATTGATGGTCATTTCATGTAATTGATAAAAACTATCATTTGAAATATATTTAACTAGATTTTTAACTATTTAATTCAATTTATATTTCAATTTTTATTGTATTGGAACCAAAATTATTTTAGATTCTTTGACATTTGAAAGTTAGGGGTTGAACACAAAACAATGTTGGGAATGAAATAAATTCTAATTCAATATTTTTAGCGGATAACTGATGATTCAATAATTTAATCATAATTGATATGCATGTTTTGATATTCATCTCTTTTGGTTTTATTATCACCCTTCGTAGATTGGTTTTCTATTTTATTGAACATGGAGATTTTTATGGGTTCCAATTTTCCATCAAGGTAAGGAATAGAAATGGTAGAGAATATATTCTCCAATGGTTAAAAAATACACCTAGAAGAGGAATTGATTTTCAAAAAAAATCCCATTAATTATATGCATTACTTCATATAAAAGATCTTGTTACCCTTTAATTATATTATATAATCAAATTACTATATTATATAATGTTAACAACGATAAATATCCAATCCACCAATAATCTTACATTCCATGTCATCTCCATCTAACTCAACCCTTAACTACCACTGGCCTCACCAATTACATGTTACAATTTGTTAAATAAAAAAATAGCTAGTTTATTTGGTGATTTAATCGATGACCTAGAAATACCTAGATGGTGGCTCAAATCCTAGGAATATAACTTATATATTTCCTAGAAAAAAAAACTCATTCAATACACAATAATGTTACATTAATTTTCATTGGATATTCAATTAATATACTATTAATTTTGTTATGTGTGAAGTATATATATATATATATTAATAAATATGGAATATTTCAAAAAAGTTAAAACTAACACCTAAAATTAATAAAATTCAATGGTAGTTTAAACACCGCATTTTGATACCCATTAAAATCATGAAAATTTATTCCTATGGTTGTTTACTATGCAGAAGTTACTATTTTACCCTTTTTGTAATAGGAAGTTCAAAACATGAAAATGAACTAATTTTTAATCAAAAAAAATATAGGTTGGTATGTTATCCCCACATTCATATATTTTCATCCATGAAAGGTAATAAACTCAATAGGTTAATCGGGAATCTCATAGAACAACATCTTATGGAAAATTAAGTCAACCTCAAACATGCTTATTCCGTGTCTGGTGGCTCGAGCTATAAGAAAACTAAAATACAATGATATAGAGAAGGAACATACTCGTATACCTAAAAATAGGGGAGCTTTCCAACCTCAAATTTTATAGAATGAAAATTATATTGGGCCCACTCCCATCTCATGACATCAATATTTGAAAAATAATTGGATTCATTCATGAAATTATTGGTAAACCTCAACACCCATACCTTTTCCTCAAAAATGACTTGAAACATAAAGATATAGGAAAAAACATGAAACACTAGCACCAAATACAAATGGTTTGTTTCTTAGAGTTCCTTCCAAATGATAATTACACTCCACACCTTTATGTTTATTCTATAAATCTATTACATGAAAATTGTATATCCATGTAAAATTCTGTTACCAAACATATTAATTATGTTCCTACACTTATTGTGGAATAACAACATAGTAACATGTTATTCATAGTATTATTTAATAAAAATTAATACTTATTTCAATAAAGGCATATACAGTAATGTACCTAGATATATGAATAAAGAAAATAAATCCACTCTTGCTGAACATATATGAAAAAACCACACCCAAACTTTTAAACACAAACCTTGTTGCATCTATTTCCAAAAAGGCCATTGTTGGGACATCCTTATTTATTAGACTAAATTAAATTAAATTCACAAAATAACACTAACCACATAATGATACCATGTAATATAGTAATAATTATTGATTACAACTTTCCCCACAATCCACTATGGATTTTCAAGATTGCTCATATAACATTTCCACATCAACTATATACCTTAGACAATGCCTTCCAATCAATAGTAATCAAAACTACAACCATTTAGAAATATCCTCCATTACATATTTAAATATATACACAATGGGATTTAATGAGCTATTACATACATAATTAATAGTGTTCCATGTTTCATTTGGATTATCCTTACTCCAGAACCCATCAATATAGATAAAATTGACACCAAGATAGAAACACTATCCTTTTGGGGAATTGGATGATTTTATGAACATAATTAGGTAGAAATATTCACACAAAGAATACATACTACAATATTTGTTTTCAAATAAAAATTACTTATTCATACATTTTCTCACAATAGTTGGAGTTCCCTTTCACTTCTCGGGTAGAAAGCACTTCATATTATCAATTTCACATCATCATGAAATGATAGAAATGTGTATTCATTCATTACGTAGGGTGATTCCATTATGTATTTTCTTTATGAACATGTAATATAATTGAAAATAAACTCCTTCATCAAGGTATAAATCATGAAATCAAATGGGTTAATTTATGTATGGTTTCCCTCAATAGAGATTATCTTTCTCACAATGATCTTAATCAGGGATCCATGGGAATATTTATCTCTAGAATGAAATGTCAATTTTGAATTGGTATCATATATTTTTTTTAAAAAAAATGGATCATGAATCAAACAACATATTCCACCATATACATTCTATTCATATACAACCATTCCATGCATTATCCCACATCCCTAACTATCATCGCATAAAAGTGGAATGGAATTCTTTATGTGTGATGTTGGAAAAAGCATATTAAACGAACATCCAACACTAATTTATCATGAACTGACATCACCTAACTAATACTACATTCCCTATTACAACATTATTTCTATAACATTAGGGAAATTAGTCTAATTTCATTATTTAACATGAAATTATTACCATTGTAAAAATATTGAGGATACTAGATTATATTTATTCTAGAGAATTATTAGATACCAATGCTAGATCAAGAAGTGTAGTAGGGGTGGGGATACAATGAAGCACAAACCAAACCTAAATTGTCTCTTCAAAACATTCAATAAAACTACAGATCTCAAATTAATCAACTATAAATACAATCTAAATATTACATCATGAGGCGTGTAATCTCATCATGAACTTAGACATGGTTGTTACACCCTTTAGAGGGTCTAAAACTTTCTAAACACATTCATTCATCATGACACCATTCATAACCATGTTCTGAACATGGGATCAAACTATAATAATAGAAGATTAGTCACATCATGAGATTAATAAAAAGATCACCCACCAATGGAACATTGTTCCATGCATGATAATCAAGTTGTAATAATCATAAATCTAATGGGTATTCAAGCAAGATAGATAATATGAGTCACCGACTCCAAATAACCCACTAAATTATGATGGTCAGGGTCATATTAGTGTTTAATAAACCCATTCTCATTGAAATCCTAAAACATATCCGGATTACAGTTAATGTAATTTGGTTTAATAGGGAATTCTATCCACCCTATTATAATTCTTATACTAATCATTAAATTAAAAAAGATTTCCCTTTTATCATGGGGAAGGATATATCCAAACCAATATAATATATTAATTCCTACCCGTTCTACTGATAAGTGGTATGAGTCTCAAAAAACATAATAGGATCACACAACCATTTATATAAATAAAATATAGCTATACATGGTTGGAATCCATTATTTTATAGGTTGAACTGAAAATGATAAATCCTTACATTGTGAGTTTCCACTAGAAGGATTTGGGGATTCACAATTGGAAACTACATTATTCCGATATTTGATTAATTATTCCATGAATATAATAATTTAATGATTGGATTCAAAAAATAAAATTAATGTATTTATGAATGGATACATCATTCACTTTATAATATATTGTCCCAGCTCACTCTATGAATGGTTTCTAGATAGATCATCCAATAGACATAAGTGTGACTCCTCATAATCAATAGGATTCCGAATAACATTAGGGGTCTAATATAGGTTAATTAGGGAGACTATACCATTCATATAAATATAAAACATATAGGAAACATAATAAATAATGAAGGAGTTGAGGAAAATAATAACTGATAAAAGAGAGAATGCTAAGTAAATAAACATACATGTCCATTTTGAATCTATATGGAACAAGAAAGAGACGACCCAAAGGAAATACATCAACAAAACATAATGAATATAATAAAACACCAGAAGTATAAATCCAAGAGTTTCATGAGCTTTGGATCAGTACTGGGCTACTGTGATCCCATATCAAATTACAATAACATGAATTCAAAAGTAGTAAGAAATCTCCATCCAAAACGTAATCATGGAACCATGAGGTCTATCCGGGTACCCAATGGCTGCCCAAATAGGTTGTAAGATAATCTATGTAGGAAAACACTAATGGTTTCTAACACTATCTAGTTTTTGTTTATAAAATACCACATTGATTAGTTATATCAGTAAGGTAGTAAAAAAATAAATGTAAATGAGTTAGCTTGGGATCATCAAAGGACCCCCGACTGACCATACATTTTTCCAGAAAAGCTGAAATATCTCTAAATTTACATCAATTATATATAAAAATATATTTATTTTTAGATATACATGAACTAGTGAGTACCTAGGGAAGAAGGCCAATGAATCCACATTATAGTAGCACAATGGTCACTATTTTAATTAATGAAATAAACCAAAAATCCTTACAAAGAAACATATACAATGTAAAAAACTATAATAGTTGTATAGGACCAATGGTAAAACCATGGAATCCATATATAATGGTGATAAAAAATGAAATGAATTTTATGTTTAGAATGAACTGTGAATAGACTTCCAACTTGGGAACCCATACATTTCTCATGGTGTAATGTAAATTATTTTACCAATGAGCCTGCAAAATGTTGTCCGTATAAGGAACACAAGTATCATTCCATGGTATATTACAATCAAATAACCCATGATCACATCCAATACATTTCCTATATGGAAAACTATTAATACCAATGGATTAACAAAATTCATGTAACCTCTGAGCCCATCCAAGGAATTCCAATGAAGACAAATAAGTATCACTCATGTCACATATAATATCAATAATTCAATGAGACTATATAATGTATTCCATGTAATTACACCATGTGTCACTCAATTCATACATAAACTATTCAACATATATTCCATAAAAGTAATTCTATTAAAGGAAGTGATGTATCTCTCAAGGATTAATGTAATTCATCTCACCATTTCAAATTTATGTTATAAATAAGAAAATACTAGTTATCATTCCATAACCAATTTCATGAATGAATAATAAAGAGTATATGTATATAACCATGACCCATCATAATTCCAGTATAAATTTTGGCACAATATTTTTACAAGTAATTAAGTGATCCAAAAATTTTCCATGAGACTCGTTATTTGATCCAAAACGAAAAAAATCAATTAATTCTATTTCTCACTTCACTTATGAGTAAAGGAGTCAAGAATTACATTTAATAATTTTTTCATTGACAAGAGTAAATCATTTCCTTATACATATTAGTCATTTCTATGTAGAAATTTATTCTATGAAGGATAGTTATAGAATTATATATATATTTATCATAAGAAAATTTAATCACACGGGACCCTTACAGTTCATCTAATTTCATTTAAAAATTTAATATCATGAAAAGTACATTAAAATGTGAAAAGTGTGATTTTAATTATGTATCTAATGAATATGATAATTTCATATAATAAACACACCCCAAGTGGGTGGATCATGTTAAGGTAAACAACCCCTAACTAGTCATTTATAAGCATAATGGTTATTCAATTTAATGCATTATGTTCCACGTAATTATTTTCACATTTTACAAGTGATACACGGAACATTTGGTGAAAAGTAGTCATCATGTTTTATAAATCAAGAAAAAATTAATGTAAAGTCCATAGACAACCTAACACATTCATAGGATGCTATAATCATATAAAATAGTGCTTCAATTCAAGCAAGAATAAGTGAAAATGGATGTATAAAAATACATATTGAAAATAGGACATATAATATATAATTTTAATAACATTCAATACCAAATGATAAACTAACAAAAGAAAGAAGAGGACTCTTAGAATCACTAATAAGTTTCTAATATACTCAACAGTGATTGAATCAGACCATGAACATGGAGATCCCCCTTGGGAAGAGGGAGGAAAATGGGAGTGCATGTAGAGGGACACTGGTCATTTCTTCCCATTTAATGAGCCACATGGATTTTATAATGATGTACCAAATATAATGTGTTACCATCGAAGGTGTCCCCACCTCGCATGGCTAGAGCACAATCAGAAAAATAGTGTACAAACCATGCATCCATGTCAGCTACATTTTTTAGACCCCACACAAGGTCATGCGACCACATTTGCCCGATTTTCAAAACTATGATACACCCTCCAAGACCCTACCCTAGTATGTAAGGGTTCACGTAGATATATACATAGTTCCTTCAAATATATCCCTATATAAAAAAAGCCACATGGTCCAGTCCATAGGTTTTGTACTAACCATGTTAAAACCATTCACCATTATCTTTTTCTCTAAAAATAGAGTTTTACCAGCTCAATGGTCTCAAAACTCATCCAAACTCTCGAGGCATAGCTCAATCCTTAAACCCTAATTAATAAATAACACTTTTAAGTGTTATAATTCTTAGATTTATATTCCAATCCTTTGTATAACCTTTTTCCAATCCAACAATCCAAAAATTAAAATTTCTTTGGAAATTCCATCTTATTCAAAACACGAGATCTGAAAATCGCCCCACATTAAAACTTATCATCAATAACAATCCTTGGGTAATAATGAACAAAAAAATATCGACATGGGTTTCAAAAAATTCAACTAAAATTCATGTGAATCATTTTAAACAACCAACACACCTACAAGAATCTAATCCATTCCATGGTACTTAATCCATGAAATTGTATACAATTATCATATCCAAAAATAAAACATATAGATGGTTCTTTCTAGATCCCATCTAATAAAAAACATAATCATATAACTATTTATTTCAACACTTGGCCAATAGAACTTCCAACCATTTGTGCTATATTAAATGGTTAATATCAAGTCTTTGTTCTCCCCATGAAATGACTGGAGAAAACATTAAATCCATTATAATTTTAACAATGATACTAGAATGATTCTAGACCCGATTTAATTTTCATTTCCCAATGAACCATATATATCTTGGCCAGATTGGTTTTTTTTAGAAAAATAACTGGCTAACCACTTCACTACACTTGTATCATCTTGATGACATGCCTAAAGTGGTTCCTCACTGACTGTATTAAACCAGGATGGAGAAAGTAAATTTTATCCACTATAAGATGACTATTTCCTAAAATGATTGAATTTGGATACCGATTAATCTAAATGAATATCATAATTCCTTTATTCCAAGGAATATTCGTTTTTTTCCGAGCATACTTACTGAAGCATGTAACTATATTCTGGTGAAGTCTCTTACCAAACTAGTTTTTTCTATTATCACTCCCCATCCAGAACATAGGTTTATACCAATCCATCATTTTTTTATTTCACCCAAATCATTTAATTTAACCATGAATACAAGTCCAGTGTAACCTCATAATACACTACTAGAGTCTAAGGAGCTCAACTGAGGAATTCCATAATCTAGAGTTTACAAGAGGGATTTTAGTGCAAAGTTAAAATGTATATATATCATGAAAACTATCTAATCCCAATAGTAGTACATTGACTGATGATCAATCCAGAGAGTCATCTAGAATCCATTAGTTTGTATAGTCCTTTTGAAAAGGGAATCCTAGTGTCACTCAAGAAAAACCATTCCTCTATGACTAACCACGCTTCCCCAAAAAGACAATGATATTTTATATGAATTGAGCCAATATGGAATTTTAATTTGATTTTTAGATCGATGTGTAACCAATGATCTCTCAGTATACCCAAGATAATGAAATTATTACGGAATGATCTTCACTACACTATGAGTACACTAATTTGATATCAAATATTACTAATAAGTCTCGAGATACTTCGATCATTTACAAGATGAATTACCCTACTTGTTCTTCATCCAATTGTGTCAAACTACAAATAATAAGAACAATAAAACCACCCGTAGGTGACTTAATTTGAAGATATTGGCCACACCTACCAATGTGTCGTCATTAAATTATGATGATACCCTCACTATTGGGCATCATGTGGTTATTCAATCATAACCAGTGTAGTTCAACCATACTAACACTGTCAAAAAAGGTTGTATAATTTTTTGACCATTTCATCTTTGTTATACCTTACCAGTAATAAAATTCATATGAATTATTATTTCTTATGGGGTTTTCAAGCACAATAATATTTAATCTTGCCTATGGACTTGGTCCATACCACAACCGAGTTTTATGGTAAACAACATTGTAGGGAATTGAAAGATAAAAATTTTCATCCTTATGACTTTCATTAAAAATGTCTATCTACAAATAGTATTATATAGTTTCATTACATTTACATGGAAGGAAACACTAAAAATCCATTGATGTGATGCACCCTTCCTTAGAAGTTTCTTCCTCATAATTTGTTGATAACAGGACCCCAACCCATGGAACATAGTCCATCCATGACTAAACTTAGATAATGAATGTGGCTGACTCACTTTAACAAAAATAAAAAAATAAGGGAAAATAACTGCTTAAAACCATGCTAGATCAAATTTAAAATAAATGTACTCATGATGATTTTTTGATTTGTGCTCACACCTGTCATTAATATCTAGCATATAAGCTAAAACTAAACCAATCAATAGTGTTACAAACCTTGATCCTATTGTAGCATCATCTAATATAATTAAGATAACTCAAACTTCTTTATAGGTACATGTCATTATACTCCAGAAATGAACCATGAAAATATCATTATTTTTCACAGCATTTACAATTCCACTAAACTCATATGGTTTGTAATAGAATTTTAACAACTTGATAGGAATCACATGAATCAACATGTATTAACTATATATTTTATCAACACTAAAACAAATTATTTGATATTATTCATTGGACTATCATCTATATTCATCCTAATGTCTAATGGTCTATAAATTTCTTTCCCTAGAGTCGTATTATCTTATAAAACTATTAATCCCAGTGAAGAAAAATGGATTTTTCATATATATGAAAAATAAAATGGGGCACATGGACTACTAATTGTCCTACCATTTCCTAGGTATGTTTAAGCCTATGAATATGAGAATTACCTGATAATACCACCTTTAATAAGGTTCAATTTACCCATACATACATCATGGGGGTGTGGTCTCATCAATAAGATTCATTCAATGGAAAGATGACACCTCTCACATAATAAACTCCTAACAACATTTAAAAATCTATTAGGTTCTGAAGGGGGTACTATAACTAGGCTAGCCTAGTAAGCATGTCACTAGAATATAATACATATTCATTATACACAATCTAAATATGAAGAAGCAATCTAGAAATTCCAATATTCTCATTTCAAGGAAACTATCAAAGAAACATTTAAACTACCCTTACACAAGGATCATAACTAAAAAAACTACATTAAGGTTTCATTTAATCCATTATTCCAATTCACATTATATATTTAAACATATAGAATCTTATTTTAAAGATAAACTAGTACTAATCCTGAATGACCACTATACAAGGAACTTTATTTAGCTAGATCCACTAGAAAAAGACGAATGTAATAAAAAACTGCCTCTCGGACATTACTAATTTGACTAACATCCTATCTCAAATATTGAAATTTATATTATAAATTCTTTTTATAAATTTTATTCATCAACAAGGTCCTAAAACATGGGAATGGTTAAATAAAATTTCTATTTCAATCCATGGATGAAAACACTCATTCGGTTGTGATTGGTTTTTTAATTAAATAACACCTCATATAAGTACATTTAAAAAATATATAAAATGACATTATTATTTAAATGGGATCTATTAAGAATTTTTCCACCATATATTTATACATAACATGTATAATTTATAATTTAATCATTAATAACCATCATTATGTAGCCTAAGTTTACCCCATGGGTTTAAGAACCAAAGAGCATCAAAAAAAAGGTGACAAATGAGTGTCCATTTTTTAATAATGGGTACACCTAAATGAAACAAAATTAAATCATATATATTAATGATAGGAAACCCTTAATGGTTTTATTATAATGAAATAGTATTCTTAATCTCACCTACAAGGGACACATAGAGTATATAAATATTTACTA
The DNA here is from genome assembly GCA_963277665.1 of Viscum album. Lineage (NCBI taxonomy): Eukaryota > Viridiplantae > Streptophyta > Magnoliopsida > Santalales > Viscaceae > Viscum > Viscum album. Next base: position 334,215,232 of record OY728122.1, read on the forward strand.
ATATGGGTCATCATGAAGAGGTTATATAGGTACTAGCATCCATAAGGGAAACAATATCCTTCAAGGGTTTCAATTTAACCCAAAACATGGTTCATTTTGATGAATTACCATTCCCTTTTTACAAAGGTACAAACCTCAATAAGTTTTAATTGTAATTCAACTATCTACAACTAGGTTTTTAAATTTTATTTTAGAATATTAGAAGTTTATTTTTATTGGTTTGATTAAATTTGTCACCCTTCATAATTTATGAAGGCGAATACACTTTATATATTGTTACTAAAATCCATTTAATCATAACCATAAATGTTTCATCCCATGATACTAATGGCCAATGGTTCAAACATTACATTTTTGGTCAGTTAAGATGAAACTATAATTCTATATATAAATAACCATTTAAGTTGATGAAAACACTTTAATAAACAATAATATATCAATATTAAAGGTAAGAATGCTATCACATAGAAGCAAGGAATAAAAAAATTCAAAAAAAAAACCAAAAAAGAATTTTATATAGATAATGATACTAAAAAAATTGCACAAGCATGTTATAATATCAAGAAACATTTCAAAAACATCAGAATGTATTGGAAATCAACTTAAAAGGCGTGAAATTTTAATGTCATGTGAATATATATGTCTTTATAATTATGAATGTAATAATACATGTATTCCATACTGATATTAGGTTAAAATATCAAAATACCATAAATTAGTGAGTAGTGGATAGTAATTCATTCAATCAAGGTGAAATAATAATCAAATATAACAACAACTGACCTAAACAACATTCCCATATGTGGCCACTTTTTCCCCCGTTCGTGGGTCAATCTAACCCAAACATAACTATTTAAAAATCAGAATAAAATTTATATTCTACTGTTTAAAATCCAAAAATAGTAATACAATTGAAAATAACGCTATGATAACACTTATAACTTACCAACCTGGATTATTCGATAAATAGTTACCTAATTATTCACCACATATCCTTAAGAATTCCTCCATGTCTTCTATAGGCTTTCAACTACATGTAAGGTCTAATGGAGGTTTATTTGGGAGACTATACCCCTAGATACATATCAAAACAGATGGTATAAATAATAATTAATAATGAAGTAGAAGAAAATAATAATGTTAAAAAAAGAAATATCTCTAAAATTAAATCATGTATATATATGCATATATGTAAACATATATATTTTGATATATAAATGCACCCATGAGGACCCAAGGCAGATGAACATGGCATCCAAATAGTAGTATCACAAGGGTCTCTTATTTAATTAAGGAAATCAGGAAAAAAATCTTAACCAGGGAACATATCCAAATTCATAACAGTCTAATGGTTGTATATAAACCTTGGAAAACACATTTAATATATGTATAATGGTGACCAAGCCTGAAATTAATTTCATTTTTTACTCTGATCCTGTCTATTTCATTCTTACATGGGAACCCATCTATAAATGAAGACTTATTATAAATCAATTAACTAATGAGCGTATCCATGGTGTTCTAAATAAGAAACCCCAGTATCCCTAAATAGTTTATTACCATTGATTATTCAATGATCCCATCCATGGTATTCAATATAAGAAACCTAGAAATCACCCAAATATTAACATAATTCATGTAAACTATGCTCCTGTACAAGGCATTCCATGTACGAAACCCAAGTTTCATTCATGGTATGTATAATATCAATTATCCTACAAGGCTATACATGTTATTACACATAAAGAACCAAAGTTTCTCTCCAAGAATACATAAATCATTCAACATGTGAGACCTTCCATGAAATTTCAAATAGGGAACCCGAGTATATCTCATGTCTTAATATAATTCATTTATGCATTTGAAATTTTTGTAATAATGAATACGATGATTCTAAGCATTCCACAACACATTTCAAGTATGAATAATAAATATTCTTTTTCAATAATCATTCCATATCATAATTCAATTATACAATTTGTTCAATTCCAATGACACGTAATTATGTAGGCAAGGGAAAATTTATCCCATTAATTATTTGATCAAAAACAAAACTAAATCAATTTATTTTATTTGGAACGTCTCTTGTAAGCGATAGATTGAGGCACTCCATTTAATAATTTGGTCATGTCCCAGGGTATATAATTTCATTAAATATCTCAGTAAATTATAATTATCCATTTCATTTATGCTGTGTATTTATATCATTTTATAGTTATCGATCATAAGTTAAAATAATCCCACACCAATTATCGTTTATCTAATTCAATTTAACCATTTTATTTGAAGAAAATAAATTTAAAATGAACAAAGAGTGATTCTAATTCCAAAGGTTAATAATAAGTTCCTGGAATATAAGTAAAAAACTATAATAAGGGTAGTTAAATTTGAGCTAAAAAACCTCTAATAGGTTAGTTGAATGAACAATGACTATTCAATTTAAGAAATTAGTTTTTACGTAATTATTTTTACATTTTAAGGGTGAATCGTGGGACATCTAGTTTGTGGTACAATGGTGTATTTCATAAACTGAAAAAACCTTAAGGTATATTCCATTGACCATATACACATACCTTGGACGATCTACTCATTAAATATCAAGAATTTATTTGATCCATAATGAGTGAAATCCTATGTGTAGGAAACCCTTTGAAAATAGGACATATGAGATTACATTGTTATAGAATTGAATATGAAAAGATAAAACAAGAAAAAGGGATTCTAACACACCAAATAGTGATTGAATAAAACAAATATTAAGATATATATAGCATGGGAATAAAGAGGAATGAGGGAGAAAATGTGGATGGATTCTGGGTGAAATAGATGTGGAAAATGGTGTGAAATTTATTTAAGGGTTAAGTGAAAAATGTAATATTTTCCCTTTTAACTATCCAGAGAGTTTGGATGCAAGGTTTGGATAACCATGAACTAAATCTATTGTGCTACATTAAATGGTTTTAACAACCTTTTATGGCTAGTTCTAGGTTAGACAAACCATTTATAACCCATGCATTTACCTTTTCACCTTTCTGGAGACCCCTCACACGATTGAGCAACTGTGGGTGGATGGTTTTCCAAAAGGTGCAACACCCTATACACCCATGCACTAGGCTTCCTGGTTTTCCCTATAGGGATACATGTTTCCTTAAAACTACACCCTTATAGAAAATATGATCCACAGTTTGGGTTGCATGTTTTTTAATCTATATTCTAACTATCCGCCTCTTTCAACTTCTCCTTAAATGAAGTTTTTAGTGCACAATGATATTATAACTAATCTTAACATCCAATACACCTTTATATCCTTAAAGAATGATTAAAAATTAAAACTTTTATGTGTTTTAGATATCATATTTACATTATGAATCATGATTTTAAATTTTAACCATCCACAAAATGAAAATTTCAAAATCCCTTGGAAATCCAATTTTGTTCCAGACATATGATCTCACACAAAAAACAAAAATTGAGTTATCTAGTCAGTTATTTGAACTAAAACTCTTTACCACTATTGTTTAAGTTTCCAATATAGGATTAACTAGACTAACAATAATATATTATTTCCCTTGGTGTCGAATTTCTCTAAAACCATTTTGACACTACTCGACCCACCAAGACACCTATTGTGTTATAAATGTGTTGAGCGTTCCATTTTAAAACACTAAATCTCGAGAAGGGACTATAAATATCGTATTCTAGCATCATATATAACATTTTCCCCTAATAAATTGCTCCCAATATATAGATATGGCTTCCCATTACCTATTTATATATTTAAATTATACATCATCCCCATAGGCACAACCTGTATGATAACAAGGACAAGATGGATTAACTATCAATATTTCCAGTAGGAAACCTTAAAAAACATGAATCAATTTTTCATCATAAAATGAAAATTATTAGAGTGTAACTGGATAAGGGAAAACTGAGATATGATTTATAAAATTGAAACAATAGAACATTTGGTAGTCTATTGTCGCCACAGATTAACTCACCTTAGTGAAAAATAATAGCACAAAAAGAATATATATTCACATAGGTCAATGAATGATATATACCATCCAAATTCCAAAACCCATTTGTAAGCCACATAATGGCTGTGATCCAAGAAAATTAGGATGATTATAAAATAAATTTTAATTTAGTACATCCTTTCTCAGGTATGGATTAAACCCTATAATATCATAAAATACTTGTTAATCAAATATCTAGTGCTCTATAATCTTGACATCACCACCTGGGAATCAAAGAGTGTAACTATACTTCGTGAGGAAATGTTTATTTAATGTCCCTATAACACCCTAAGTTTCTGTGATTTTTTTTCAAATTAATTAAATATTTTGATATATATAATTAAAAAACACTAAATATATATTTATTTTATTATATAATAGCAATATGTTTTGGATTATGTTATATAATACACCAAGGTAATCTTGTACTACACGCAACATTGACTTGTCTTGCGTTACACGCAACACCGAGTTTTTGGGAAACAAAAATTTACTATTATAATCATTTAAATAAGATATTTATATCCTATCCATTAAAATTGTGATATGAGTCGTAATAACTAAATTTTTAAATATTAGTTATAATGGTTTTGATAATGAAAAATATAATTTTTGGTTATGTCTTTATTTTTTTAAAACTACTAGTTTTTAAAAGGATCTACTTTTTATGTATTTTTGAGGAAAATAATAAAATTATTTTTATACACTCATTTAAATTGAATATGTATAAATGGACATCATTTTTTATTTCATAATATCAAAATTAGAATAGGGTAATTCTTTTTGTATTTTTCTGAAAATTATCAATATTTGATGAATAATGAAAAATACTACACAGTAGTTAAAAACCATCATTTTCAATTATATAAATATTTTTTAAATTTAATTTATTTTCAAGTCAAAATATATAAATAATACATTTGTTAATCCAATTTAGGTTATTTGTATCATTTTTATAATAAAATAAAAAAATTCATTGAACCTTTTTAACGTCTTTTTACATGCCCTCTAGCCCCATTTACCGGATTAATAGTAAATGTAATTTTACCACTTCTATGAATTGATATTCAAAAAATAGACATAAAATGCTGTAATAATTCTGAAAAATTTGGTCAAATATGATCAAAATAATTTTTGGTGAATAGTAACTTTTGAATTTTATTTACTGTGGTTAAAGTTAAATAGGGTAATGAAAGGTAAAAATAATATTATAATAATATGAAATTACCATAATAGTTTTCCTAATTTCATTGTATATTTTTATTTATTCCAAATCAACCTTATATCAAAAATATTATCCTCTTTAAGACATTTGTGTATGATTAAAACATTTATTAAATTTTATTTAATGGAGAGTTAAAAATGACATATTCAATATTTAGTAACTAAATAATTTTTAATACTGGGTTATACATAATATATAATCAATTATAAGTATTCATTAGAAATATACTAAATTTATCTACATCATGATATCTTATTTATAAATTTTATACATTAAATAAATAAATTTAATTGTGACACAATGATAACATAGTAATAGATTTATTAAAGGAAGAATCAATTATTTGACATTAATAGTATTAAAATAAATATCAATTGAGATGTTCGTTTGAAAAAAATAATTTTTTGGAATAATATTACATTCTATGGATGATTTAATGTATTTTTCTTTAAAAGAATAAAGTATTTTGGATTTTTAAAAAATTCACGTAATAAGTTGTTTCAAAATTGACATAAATGTTATTTTAAAAAAAATAATAATTTATTAGATGATTAAAAATTCATCATAACCTATATTTAGACTAAATAAATTTTATAGTGTAAAATATGTCATTATTGATCCAATTAGGGTTCTTTTGTTATTTTATAGTTACTATAGTAACCATATAGTATAAAATACATGTTGTGAAGATAAGAGTTAAATTGTTTAACCAACGGTTAAAGAAAAATGATATGGTTCATTTTTTGACCTAAATTTGTCCCAAATTAATTTTTTTATAGGATATAGAGCCATAATTATATAAAATTCTATATAACTCACTTTGTAGCTATTTAAAATCGAAAATAAATTTATAATAATTTAATAGTTTTGGAGTTTCCTAAAGTTCTCCTCCTGCCTCTTATAAAAGGGAACCTCTCCTTTTATTTTATTCACACATTTGAATCCTTTTGTATCAGTCAAAACCATCCCATTTATTCTCCCGAAATCCCTCCATTACTCCTAGAATCCTTTCCTTGGGAATAATAAAATCAATTATGTATTTTGGCACAAACTAAAAGGAGTTACCCTATTAAGAGGTAACGTCTTCTCTCAAGTTCATTTTCAGTTTTCATTCAATACTCTTACTCTCTATTAATTCAATTATTTTATGAAAAAACAAGTATCCAAAATATTATACTATGTTTTATAATAATTATTTAGACCTACACATACACACACCACCATCTAATAGATATCGACCACACTATTTTTGTATATGACGAACTATTTCCCCACGAAACGATGATTGTTTGTTTTTTTCCATTACCTCCTATCACAGAGGAAATTATTATAGAAACTCTCTATATAAAAATGTTATATATAATATTTATTATGTTTTTAATATTTTAATATTTTTTATTCATTTTTACAACACATACCTTTTTACTTTCCATTTGGTGTTAATATGATTATCTCATTTGAGGAAGTGTGGACTACCGCCCCCTCTTCAAGATGATATTCATTCAGTCACCATGTGGAATGTATTAAGGATGGGTTTAGTGAACCTATATGATATATATGATATAATAATTCTTATATAAAAATGTTATATATATATTCATACAGACATACATATATACATATATCATTTACATACTTTCTTTCAATAAAACAATTAAAACGGACACAATGTTCATGAGTACGTACAACTTACAATCTCCATAAATGATGTAATCCATTTTATAATTATTGATGATATATAATATCTTAATATATATATATAATGGATATAAATTATATTAATATCATTCTTTTTTAATCATGATATAACTATAAGGACCAATGACATGACAAATTAAGACACATGCGATGTACAATGAGAATATTACCCGAAGTGAAACCTTAACAAAATATTGTTAACAAGTGGGTAACAAAAAGTCATAATAAAACCATATATGGTATTATATATAATAATATTCTTAAATAAAATATATATATAATAAAAAGATATTTATTATACAAGAATATTTTTTTAGTACGAAGAGAGTCAGGACATGATATAAGATATTATTTTTTTCTCACCTTTATTTTTGTGAGACACATGCCTCATACACTACTTGTTTCTTATATGTGGTGTATGTATTAACCATGAATTTATTTTATGTGTCTTATCAAATATATTATTATATTTCCATATTCATATAATTTTCTTTTTTATATGGGTCATACAATTCTATTGACTATTAAGTGATGAGTGTTAATTTCACAATATCATCCATATTTGGGATTATTTCGTATAAAGTATTTATTGAGTAATATTTATAATCAACATCAATGTTTACTAAAAATGTATTCTTAAAATATTTTTTTGTTCTTATATGGATGTTTAAATTCATTTTTTCCCATTTTGACATTTTTCTACACAGTTTGAAGGGAATCATTCTATGATTTTCCAAATGAAGTACTTTTTGAATTTACTGGAAAAAGTATGAGAAGAATGTTTTTTTAACATATAAGTCATGAACATGTTTTTTTTCTTTAATGATTCCTTATTAAATTGAATCTTTCCTTACAACATTATAAGGTTTTTTTCAAATAAAATAATTTCTTTTTAAATTTTGCAACAATTTAAGAAAAGAAAACTATTTCAACAATGAAATGATGTTTTCATCAAGAACCATTTTAAATGATTTTCATGATTGTTTTTTATGTTTTAAATGTGCGGTACTGTATAAGTGCCAATATTTTATGAGTACAAATCACATAGGTGTTGTTATATTTTTTGGGTAAAACCCTTTGTTATATTATGTGTTTTTGGTTTTTTGAATTTATATGTATACATGTAGACATGGATCCTAAATTTTATCTAATGTTTTTCCAATTATTTCAAATAAAGAGTAAAACTATTTGTATTTGAAATATAAATGTTCTATTTTTAACCAATACACTTTATATATACCCTAGTGTATAAATAAATTTACATAACACTAAACCCTAAGTGTGGATATTCCAAATATTAAACTTTTTTTTTCATTTAGTTCAGGAGTATTAGATTTGGCGTTAGAAAATTCTATATTCATATGTGTGAGTTAGTTATTTTCTCACATATTAAATGGTATTGGTTAGGGTTTAGTTTCATGCATTCTATTTTTGACATTATGATGAGTTATAAAAAATCATATTAGCAAAAAATGATTGATCATACTCAATATTATAACCCCACATGAAATTTTTTGTTTTTCTTTAATTAATAATGCATCCAGAAAAAATTCCAATATGAATTTTAATTAATAAAGATTTAGAATGTTAAGGTTAAAATTTCATGTGATAAGATTTGTATTTCTTTTAGTACCTTCGTTATCATCACATATTCCATAATTTTCTTACTATATTAACCATTAAATGACAATGTCTTGTAAGTTTTTAACTACTTAATGAATGACTCACATTATATATATGTAAATGTTAAATGATGAAATACAACTACTATGTCCAAATAAGGATTAGACATTAAATTATTCAAAGTGGTATGGGACACTATCAATAATATAAAATGTTAAATTAAAATTTTCCATGTGTTATGGGACACATTGAATAATATGAAATGTTAAATTAAATTATTCAAGATGGTATGAGACACTTTGAATAAAGTGAAATAAGGAAACAAGAAATATGTGACACTTGAAATGATAAGTAATTAATAACTTACTAAATCAAAGTGGTATTTACACATTGATTTAGAGAGATGAGTAATGAATTGGACTTAGTATGTGATGGGTGTGCCCCACTATAGCCCCTTGTTTAATCGATAGGTCTCATGAGAAAAACTATTGCCTTGGCACAAGGCCCTGACTAAATTATTATTTATGGTATTGGCACGAGGTCTAGAAGGTATGGTTATGATGTCAGACATATGAACATTCCTCATTATGACAATTAAATTTATTTAAGCAGAGGAATATTCAACTAATATAATATTCTTGGATAATTATCTTACATTTATAAGAAATAGAAGAAGTAAAAGTTATAGCTTATTTATAAATTAGCTAGGTAGAGTATGTCTCCAAGTAGTAAAGGATGAAATTGATGTTATTAATATGTGAAATCCTGATCATGTATTATTCTGTACTTTCATTTTCACATGTCATACCTATTTAATCTAGATTTTCCATTACGTCTTACTCTAAATGTGGATTCCTATAATTGAATCATGATTTTTTGTAACTCTTTTAGTATTCTTTAAATTGTTCATTTTTAATTCTTAGACATTTTTTATGATATATTACATGTGTTACAACTTTTCTTATGGAGAATATTTTGTGGAATGTTTTATTGATCGTTTTAAAAAATTATAATTAATATATTATGACATTTTAAAACCACTTACTGGGAATTAATATGCTCACCCTACGTTTTTAAACAAAGAATTTTAGGTATCAGTTTTTAACATTGAAGAAGCTTGACAGAAGAGGCTGGATTCCAAGAAACTGAACTGAATCGATCCTCTGTATGAGACATGATGTGTAATCTATCAGGGCTTGTTTTTGTTAAAAATTACACATCATGATTGAAGGCACCTTCTCTGGGTGTTCTGGGGTTGGGTCCTCATAAATTCAATATTGTAAAAACTTTTAATAGACTTCCCATATCTTTAAAACTAGATTTCATTGGGAAATAAAGGAGGAATATTTCATACCACCCTATAAATAATGTGTTTATTATATCACAAAATCTATAGGTACACATGATATATCTAGAAAAGATCTATTATCATCCCCTCATGTCAAGTCCATATAGACAATGTGTCAAATAGGGTACGTGATGTGAATGGCTAATAGGTACAAAATTTAATATATTGTACATGTGAGTAACTCAATGAAATTATTATACATGATAAATGATATGTGATATAGAATGTACATGACGTGTAAAAAAATATTTATTATGGGTGATTCTATGTGGTCATATCAGCATCTGTTGAATACACACCAAGCTAAAGGGACAAATTTAACTAGTATACAAGATGCTTCACATGAAATGTGTGTCTAGCGTATTACTCATCTTGTATAACCAGTACATGATTAATTAACAAAACCTATAATACATAATGTGTAACTACGGTTCACATGTCATGTGAAATATAACTCCCTTAATAATCCCAACCCATTAAAAAATTCAATATATAGAGAATGCATTACTGATTCGACATACCGTGTAGTCATGAAAATCAATGAAAGAAAAAATTCATCTCTTACATATGTTCAGCTACCTCCTCCATCAGTTATGACTCCTTATTTGATCATCACACAATCCAAATTCATTCCTGCACCCATAACCACTAAAGAAGACCAAAGGAAACTTCCATAAATATTACATCATTTTAAATGAATATCTAATGATCCACACAATAATACATGAACAATAAAGGAGAATATTTTTTGTATTTTGGGTCTTGATACATAATCAAATTATCTCCTTAAATATGTTCAATGTATCCTCAAATTTATTCTCACATAGAAACATTATTATACATATCATAATTAAAATATCCACATATAATTGGGGAAATAGAAACAAAAGAATTGGTGAGCATAGATGCTCTGTAAAGGTAAAAATGTGAGATATCAATTATTGATCATATGTGAGAATAAATGAAGAATATGAGTATTAAAAAATAATAATAACTTATAAAAACCATCCCAAGAAGTGATAGATGATAAATCAAGAGTCAAGGAATATTTTTTTCCCTTAAAAAATAAACGATTCATAAGTGTATAAAATAATCACCAATTAATAACGAACCCTAAAATCATTTAATAAGAATTAGAAATATGTTTTTGTTAAAAAAATATTCATATAAAATCATTTCCTTTGTTAAATATCAATAATAGTATTATCATAGTGGAAAGTGTCCCAATGTGCATTTGGTTCACTACTCATTCCCATACTCATAGTGGACATAGTTTCATAGGGGATTGGGTTCACTCCCCATTCCATTTTATTTTATCTAATGATATATCAAGATTTATCCAATTCATTAGTGGGATATATAATTTTGGTCCCACACATAACATAATGAAAATCATAAATTTTTATACCAAGATATCATCAAAACATTCATCGTTTCATTATATCATAATTAACTGGTGGGAAAGAAACACCTTTCATGAGAACATCCTTAGAACAACTATGTCATAGGAATTTTATTAAAAAATGTGGATGTTATCATTAGATTATATCCCTAGTGAAGTCAAATATTAATTAATGTGAAGGGTTTTTTGTCTCTAATAATTATTATATATGAATCCAAATAAATTAAATCTATATTATGAGGATCTCCATTCTTGATTATATTAAACTATATAAAATTATAAAATTAAATAATAAAATAAATTTGGAAGACTATACACCGAAGAGATACTACATCAATGTTGATATCCGTCAATTGTGTTTGAGAGAGATCACAAACTAAAATAATAATAATCCCACTTTCATAGGTATACAAGGGTCTAATGAATCACATGTCATACTTATAGGATTCTATTTTACCCTATATTTTCCTCAAATATTGACATGAAATAGAATAAGAAGATGAAGAGAGCTACGAGTTCAAGAGTGGTTCATCTATAAATTGTATAGAACATACGCAACCACATGCCATCATATGGTAGTGAGTTATATATAGCATATTTAAGATACTCTTTTAATACTATTGTAGTTACTCATGCATTTATAATGAATTATTAAATTCCACAGTATGTGTATTAATTTCATGACTTGAAAATCTACACCTATATTAAATTTCAAGTAACATATTAATAAATGAAATATTTAATGGAGTTCAACCATTTTAATATTAATATTAATATTATTTAATTACACATTTGATTAAAGGAAGTATAATGCATGAAATCTCATTTCATTCACTCATATCAATATAACATACCCTCAATATATCCATGTATCTTATTATGGATGAATATTTAGGGAATAACCAATTTAATATCACACATTAACTAATTCCAAATGGGATTTGTGTTATTTAACCTTATATAGTATCATATAAATTTAATTGGGAATCTATTTCCAAATATCCTTTTGTATGTCTTCAAAAACACTTTTAGAAAGCTATCATTAACTTAAACTTGTATTAAAACATATGAAATAAGTTTTGAAAGACCATCCAAAACACTTTTGGATTAACTCTACAAAATGTTTTGTGTATCTGTTAGAGTAAAACTAAATCCCAATTCATTCATCCACAAAGTAAAACCCCATAGTAGTTTAAAAATATTATAATAGATATGTATCACTAGATCCATTTATGTAATAAAATATTGTCCTCTAGAAAAGATTAAATGATAATAATGATATAAATGTTTCTATAATGAACTAAATTAAACAGATGTATCTCAATATCTTTTACCATATGTCCACATCATATAAAAATGTGAATTCTCATATTTTTCCTTTTTTCAATTCATCAAGTGAGGATGATACACTGAACATGTGAATCTCTTATAGACAACTCATTTGTTCTTGATTTTCAAACTATAGATTGAAATAATCGATTAATACATATCATGTTATTTATATTTCTAGATATGCAGATCACATGTGACTTTTTCAAATAAATGTATAATATTAAGGTGTAGTATGACACTCCCCCAATCTATCTCAATTGTGGAATTGAATATCATAATCATCATATGAGAGGAGAAATCCAATCTGGGTAATGCTCCAATAGATGAAATGATCCACAACATTCCAAACCAACACCATAATATTTAATTCAATATGTTTAATTTCATATATTGGGTATCAATGTATTTAGGTTCTCAGGCTAGGTATCTCCACATCCATTTGTAGTGTGGACTAAAATATAATCCATGCACCCTTATTATACCAAACACATATCCATAAAAATCCATGTGGTATAGTTAGTGGGTAATCTAAAAACCTAATGCATATTATTATCTATTCTACACCACTAAATAATATTTTTAATCTCTTTAATAGAATCCTACCTACTCATAATGTTTTTTCAAAACCTATAATTCTCCATTATGTTCATCAATCTTGTATAAACTCAAATTTATACTTTGAGAGGTCAATTATTATTTTACATCATTACATGTATATATTTATATAAATTCATGTAGCCAATGTGAATGAATTATAAAAAATATGTTGAAATTAATATGATATATATTAATATTCTTCAAATCTTTAAGAATGTTTATGAAAAACAATACAAGCACCAATTTATCATTTAAAATATAGTAAATTTCCAATCCTGTGTTATGTTTTCTATACTTTATATATTTTTTAACACATTAAATTATTTTTAATTTGTATCACATCTCAATGTGTCCATATTATGTAACCTAAACAGTAGAAATATTTAATGATATACATCTATGAAGTAAGTTTGTTTGTATAATGGAATGTCATAGGAATTGTAATCCTAACAATTAAACTTCTGGAAAATATCTAGGCTTTATAACTTCTAAACATCATTGGTTAGGACGTCAACTTTTATTTATCCGCATAGAAGACTTTTTATGTTCATTTTCATCATCTTTGGGACACTATTCCATAACTCTTTTATTTGAAATAGTGTAACTACTTACATTATGTTTTACAATCACATCCTAACCCTATTAAGATATTAAATAAATATAACTTTAAAAATAGAATACTAAAATCTTTTATTTTTTTCATCAAACATGTCTATGCCAAAATATAATACCACTAGAATTTTAGAAAACATATTCTCTTCTGAATATATTAATATGATACAACCACCATTTGTGTTAAGAAATAAAATTTATTTACTTTATGTAGAAATATTAAAAAATTGATGTATTAATTCCATATCATATATGGTATTCTATTTGTTTGGAACCATTATTTTTTGAAAAGAAAATTTTATTATTCATTTAGTATGGCATAACACTAAAAATTAAATAATTAATTTCTATAACATCCATAACTAACATAGATATTCCTTGTAGCTTTATAAAATCCATCAGATATATGTCTCTCAGAATCCAATAATATTTATTTATTACTCTTCTTTTTTATAACATTAGGCTTTAATTGCATTGATTGTATTTTTGAAGAAACACTTATTATTATTATTTTCATAGAACCCTACTTTTATAATATTGTACTTTAGAATAGAGACATCATATTCCTAGTTTATATGTATTCTCACCACATTGACAATTTTGGGTAAAAAAGTTTTAATTTAATCAGATTGTCATAAAATTTCCATAGATGAACAAAAGAATATTCCCTAACACAAATAAGCTAGTTTTAGTCTCTTTTAAAATTATATTATTGAATAGAAAAAATTATAATTATGTATAAGAAAATACATTATCTCATTTTATGTAAAAATAATTTTTTCATTCGCCTCACAATGCAAAACAAGATAAAATAAAAATCTTGAGATTTTTTTATCCCATATCAAAGAATCCAAGTTATCAATGCAGTAACTTCGTTAAACCATTACATGAAAGAATTCACCAAGCTCCAAAATTTATTTCTTTTCTCTTTCTAAAAATATTTATATATAAAATTCATTTTAAAACTTATAATTGATAACATATTTTATTAACAATAATAGAATTCACATATATAACCAATAATGCTTTAAGAGAACATTTACTCTCACGACATCCTTTGGAATATTAAATCATAATAAATATCATTTTATGTGTCCAATAATAATTATTTTATGATAATAAAATCATTGATGTACCTAATCATATTGAGTACATGTGTAGAGATAAGATTACATTGGTAATATTGAATCAAATTACATTCAAAGAATCACTATATTAATCGATAAGCATCATGATTCACATGTCAAACAACATCAATACTTGGATACTAAGGAAGGAACTATTCTGACACAATGAATCTTTCCTTAATAAAATATGTTATTTTACTAATCTTTATTAATAATTTGTCTTACGTTTCCAGTATTAAGAGCTATTTACATTAATATTATCATTTTCATGGAATAATTAAAATTTTAGCTTGATGATGATATTTATGATATTGATGATATTATCTACTATAAAATATTTTATTATATGATTATAATGTATTACAAATCATTTAATAAGTTATTTTATTAAATGTGATCCCACTAAAATGGTGAACCCCTTTAATATCCAACATATCCATAAGTCAGAAAGGATCTATATTTCAATGACAAATAAGTCTTCTAGGGAATTTGTATCACCATTTAATTATTTAGGTGTGTAATGCACCCAATCATATCATATATGTTTCTTGGAATGTTGATTGGAAAAACACTTTTTTAAATCCACCATATGAATAAAATCAACTATATTACTTAGTTAACCTTACCAATGGTTTCCTAGATAAGTATAACCTAAATAAAATATCAAAATTAACCTAAAAAAATATAATATAGGGCTACCTTGCATGTTCAGAAGATACCCAAGGAAGATCTAGGATTTAAAAGTGCACAATCGTTGTATTTGTATCACTGAGGGGGAGATGAGGTAAATCTGCCCTAGGTTTTCTTTTTATATTTCCATAAAACATCCTTACTTTATTATTAAATATTTAATTCCATGGTGAAAACAAATTCAAACAGACTACTCTAGGAGCACTAGAATTTACATGTTTTACTATTCAATAAGAATAGTTATGTCATTGGTATGGTTTTGAAATGATACAATACCACATAATCCACTACAATGATATGATTGGAATACAATGAGTAGAATATACCATTTCACTCATGTGGAACTTTGAAGACAATATAAAAGTTTCTGTCCTCACTATTAGAATAAATAAAGTAAAACCATGTTTGTGTAGCAACTCATGTTACCTATACTTCTTTTCAACTACCATAAATGTATTCGTCGGAACACAATTATTTAATTTCTTAACAATAATATGGTAAGAACATTGGTAATTTTATATCAAATTTAAATTCAATTTCCCCTTCCAATATTCTCACAATGATTATCAAGATCTTTAGGCCCAATATGATCTTCCTACTATGATATTCAATGCTGATTTCCCAATTTGATAGATGTAGATATTCCTGAATAAAATTGAGACAATTCATAATTCCTTATTTTTCAACCTGAAAATTCAAATATAGAAATCCCAAATAGAATTAATCTAGCCTGATACAGTGATCTACTGAATATTATGACAAGATGAAAAAGATAGACTTTAGAATTATACAATCAGATGAATACAACATTATGATCTTGTCTCTTCTCCTACCAATTCATTCCATCAAAACTTCTTAAAAAAAATACAGGAAAATTATTTTTCTCTCTATAAAGATAGAGCTTAACTATCATTTAGTGAATAATACCTCCATTTGATAAAGGATAAAGTACTTTTCACCATTTCAAGGTGACCTATGATTGGTTTTAGTAGGAATCCAAAAAATATTCCTACTCAACCAACTTCCCAAAAAATTTCAGGATACCTGGAATTTATGGTGAATATTGACCTCATATTTTCTTCTTAAATCATCTCAATCCTTTTCGAATCATGTATCACCATGTTGTTTTCTTATAATTTATTTTCAATCTTCAGTTTAGGTTCAATTTATTAATTTTATTATCTAAATCTAATTTTATCATTATGAATATCTATATCAATTAATGGAAATAAAATATTAATTTAATTTAAATATCTCTCTCGACAATATTTACATCTCTTATGTTAACCCATATGATCAATAAAAAAAGTAATTAAATCCTTTTTAAATGGTTGAATACATTGTTTGTCATATTATTTTGTTTATTTACATTCATCAGTGTCCTGAAAATCATTATCTGATTATAAAGTATACTGAAACAATGGAAGAAACCACAATTTTTCACAAACGTTCTCGACCTTTATGAATTTCATGATCCCATTACGATAGCTTAACCAACATTATTCTGTATAGATGAAGAATCTGAATACATTAACAATCAATTTCTATATTGAATTTATTTATTTTAGAAACATCCACATTCCAACCCATCCTGAAAACTATCTGGAAAAACACAATCTCTAACACCCTTGACCATTCCATATATATTAGATTAATCTAAATACGATTGGAAGAATCTCACTGACATACTCTTTCATCCATAAAAATTACATCATAAAATTCAAAACTGATATATGATTTATGACAATTGCAATATCATCAAAGCATAATCATATTTGTTTTATTATAGTCATGAAGACTCTGATTATATAGACACCAATTCTCCATCCACCAGATTCAAATTGGGTCCAATTACCATTTACTTCTAGAAAGATGCTTCCTCAATGTGTTCTATTTCTCACCCCAGATATAGAGTGAATCTTCTGAACCATTTTTTCCTACATATCTTAAATATGATAGACCTCTTCACGTATTTTGAGTTCTATTATTTTTAATATAATGACCAATACAAATTTAACAAAATACTAAGTGATGTGATTTTACATTTTTTTTCTATAACTTCTTTGAAAACAAATGACAACACACTTAATAAAATGACTTTATTAATCATAATTGTCCTAAAAATATCCCCCGACAGATTTTTTGTCAAGCATGTTTCATAAATCAATGAACTTTATATCCTAAATAAATGGATTACCAATCCAAAATTATATGCCTATGTGAGAAGACTCATTATAGGAAAAAAGATTCATTGACATCAAAAACTTGTTTTCTTAAAAGAGTGATTATGAAAACCTTCATACCTTCTCATATTTATTATAATCATTCTTGTAAAACAAATAAAATTGTTTCCTACAACAAAACCAAAAAAAATTAGAATAGTTTACACACTTACATTGATAAATTCACAACTTACCCAAAAATCCCTCTTTTAATATTATTTCAGAAATGATATATTTATGGAGAAATTCCCCACCATAACAATACAACCTAAAGGTTAGATGATAGAGTGGAAAGAAACACATACCTAAACCTTAATGAGAAAGTGGTTTGACACCCATGTTTGACCTCAATTTATAAAATGATTCCCTCAATGATATTTTAGTGAAAATGTTTGTTATGATGTTTGAACATACTCCATATTTAATTCATTATTCCCCACATGTTATTTGGTAAAATGGTATTTGATAATAATATATTTTGAATGGGAATTTTGAAATGGATTCCTAGTGAGATTGATTTTAGTTTTATTATAAAAACCCAAGAGCAAGTGTAACATCACTTTAGAAAGAAATTTTTCTAATTGAGTTTTCATCCACATACATTCATTATTAGCTTGACAGGAAGAATAATACCTAGCTTCATACAAACCTTGAGTTATAGAATTCTATTTCATTGAATACTAACTAACACAATTATTTCATAGAAATAATACTCCACAAGATATGGATCTTTTATCATCAAAATTATTAACCAATCAACAACTAAATACTTGAAAAATAAGTACTTTACGATCTATCTTATCTAATTATAAACATAATCTTCCTTTTATGCATCTTATAAATATTATACCAACAATTAAATGAGATTCTTTTAGAGAACTCTAAAATTTGGTATATAAGGTAACAACATAAACAATGTAAGGCCATGATGCTATCAAATAAAAAAACTCCCAATAATCTTTTTGAATTCATTCTAATCATCTTATTTTCTATGTCCTTATTTTATCAACTTTATTCCCAATAAAATTGGTGTGGAAATAGTTTTTGAGTATTCTAGGCCTTAACTCTTCAGATGTTCTTGAGCGTACATTTCTTGAGAAATAAAAATGTATTTCTTATTTTTATAAAATTTTAAACCCGAGAAAGTATTTAATTTCCCCCATAACAGTCATTTCACAAAAAATTTTCATTTCCTTATAAAATCATTCACAACATAATTCATCATTTCCAGTAAAGATAATTGCACGAAAATAAGAAATTATGATGATTTAATACTCTTGAAATTAAATAATTTAAATATTTATATCCACTATTTCTTTCCAAAAACTAATCTTCACTAAGAATGTATCCAATTAAGAAAACCATGCTCTAGAAGATTGGTTTTCCTAAAAAAATGACTTCTTCTATCTACACAAATGTATTTCAACATTCCCAATAACAAATTCACAAGGTTTTTAAATATAAACATCCACCTCAAGATCCCCATTTAAGAATGTGGATTTAAAATACATTTGAAAGATCTTATAACAACATTGAGATTTAATATAAAGAAATATTATAATTATTGATAATTTTTCAACTGCAGTAAAGGTTTCATCATAATCAATACATTCAAATAGTGAATTCCATTTTTAAGAAAATATTTCTTTTTTTTCTTATGATGTTACCTTTTTATTTTAGCTTGATCTGGAAAAACTACAAGGCACCAATAAAATTTTTATTCTATATGTTGGGTATGATATCCAATGTGTCATTATTTTAAATATGATTAAATTCTTCATTCATGTCTTAAAACCATTTCAGATACATAAAATCTTCTTTTACATTATTTTTCTCCACTTTTTAATACAAAGTAGAATGTGTAATAAATTTTGGTTTTATTCCTGTTTGAACCTTATAATGTTGATCACCAATTATATTTTGGGCTTTTACTTGATTCCATATCCAAGGATTTGTGTTTCATGTATTATCCTCATCTCTTGAAATATTTTTGTCCAATTATTATTCTTGAGATGGATTAAAAATTTTTGTATCGTAATGAGAATTGTTTTCAAAACATTCCTTAGACAACTCATCTTAATTATCTGTTCGAATACACTTGTCTTACTCAGATCATTCAATTACATTCATATAAACTGTTTCAAAAATTATAATTGTTTCTTTGTTGAAACATATATATCCTCTTCCTATAAGGAATAGCCAAGAAAATTTTCATTTTCACCTTTTTGTTAAAATTTTCACAATTTTTCACTTTTCTTCTTTATAATGCATGGAATCTCAAAAACCCATAAGGGTTTAAAACATAGAGTTTTCCATAAAACAATTTGTAGGGAGTCATAATCAATGATGGAAAATAATAAAAATCAATTTTGAATATAAATAGCTGCACTCTTTTCCTATCACTAATAGTAATGAGAATAACTATTTTAATGTAACATAGTTCTTCCCATTTCCACCGATCATCTATTATTTCATTCCACAACCCCAATTTGATTGGGTTTTATGGGGAACTTTACAAATTTTAATTCCATTATTATCAATAAAATTCTAAATTCATCACTTCCTTATTCACCACCATTGTCTGTTCTGAACTTCTTAATTGAATAGTCACATTCTTTCTCATCTTTCTTTTTGGAACTTTGAATCATTTTCAAAGAATCTGAATTATGTTTCATATATATAACAGAAGTGATGTGAGTAAAATAACAACTCAAGATGATGAAATACTTATCTCCATCTGTTGATTGTCTTCTCATTGGCCCATATATTTCTGAATGAATATGTTCTAGTGGTTTTTTTTGAAAAAATGTCAACATTTTTTATGCACAATGTTATTAATCATTCCTTTTTTGGAAAATAGTGCAACACCAATCTCTTATCTTTGAAAAAACAAGTATGTCTTGAACACTATCTCATTTTTATAGTTTGATAATGTTTTATTGAAACATGTGTGCCTTCATTTTATTCCATAATTTATTTTATTTCATATAATTATGTAATAATAGTTTTTTATTTCACAAACCTGAAACTAGTTTCCTTTTTAATATTGGCCTCTTGTAATAATCCTTCCATATTCCTCACTTTTCATAAAAAACCATACTTTTCTGAAGATAACTTCTTTACCCTTATCACAAAACCGTGAAACACATATAAAATTTTGTTTTATCTGATCAACATACAATGTTTTCTTAGATTTATTTTTTCTTTCAGAATGATGGATTATCCAACACCTTTTATTTTCATCGATTCATTATTGGTAAATGTCATTGTTTGTTCTTTAAAGTAATTTAAATTATTTGAAAAATTAAAATCACCTATAATATGATAAGAACACCCACTATGAAGAATCCAAGGTAGTTCTCATTTTGTCGCCTTAAACGAAGTATCAACATAAAGATACTTTTATTATTTATTTTATATCTTCACTTTTGGATTTTAAGAATTTTTAATAATATTTTTCTATGCCTGTAGCAATACATGAAATCATTTTACATGGTGTCTATGTTTTTCAGATCTTTCCAAAATAGTTTCTAAATATTAGAGACTATTTTCAATATTCACACCAACCATATCAGGTTCTTTCGAACATCGTTATAAGATTTCTTCATTTGAGGTAATTGACTACCCATGAGCAATATCCTTTAATAAAAAATGGATTAATATTAATTTCTTTGGTTGAAATGAAATATATTATCCTTGTTTTTGAATCCCCCACAATTTTGTGAGTAGCCAATGAAAAAGTATTTTCCTATGAATCTTTCATACTGACCAGAATTGTAAATCTGTTAATCAGTAACCTTATTCTCTTTTTTATAAGATACCCCCATTATATATTCAATAAAAATATTCATTTTCATTTTATATTTCTCAGAACTAGAAGTGTTGGAAAATTTTCTAGATTTATTTTTTCCAGATTTGACTTTTTAAAAACGTCAAAATTCATAAATTTGTCAGTTTTGGCCACATACATAACTATCCCAACATTATTTTTTTCAAAACACATACATAATTACTAAAACCCTTTAAAGGTTACCTTTTTTCACCCTTCTCATGTTTCTAATTATGAGAACTTTCACCAACTTTAGAGAGAGTGTTTTTGAAACTTGTATTCCTCATTTTAGCATCCAATAGATTTTTTGGATAAGTTCCAACTCTTATTAATTTTTCTTTTAACTTAACTTCAAGATGATTATTAAGATTAATTTCTTCTTGAAGATATTTTTTAAAATGATTAATCTGTTTTACCAGATTCAATTTTTCATTAGTAAAACATTATTTATTTTTTATTAAAGATTATTCATATTTCAATTTTTTTTTACTTTTCTTTTCAATCCTTCTGAACATTCTCATACATTATTTCAAATATTGTTTCAATGGAAATTCTTGTATAGTTTTTTCTTCCTTAAAACTGTTTCCCAATAATTCTTCTTAATTCACTTTTATAATAAAATTATTCATCAATACCATACTCAATAGATTTTTCATATTCAACATCACTTATTTCCTTTTCATCATCTTTATATAAAATACTTTTATTTTAGATTTTAAAAATTTCCTATCATTCCCTATAGAATACAATATTCCTTTATCTACCTTTTTCATTTCTGGTGATATTATTTTTGTTTATTCTTCATCACTCTATTATTATATCATTATTTTAGGAAAACTAACCACCAGATTCCCAATGGCTCCACATTCAAAAAATTTCATGGGATGTTTCCTTTTGTACTTCCCAATATATATTTTCAAATTTTTAGAAAATAGGGATAAAATCTCATCAATATTTTTTACATACATCGTTTTCAAAATTGGATTCACCAGCTTTATCTTCAATAAGAATTCTCATTGAATTTTCCATTCCTATTTCCTTGAAATACAGTTCACTGTTAGTTTTTTTTCACAGATTTATACCTTACTATTTCATAATTAATGAGAGTCCTCTAAAATTTATCAAGAGATAATGTTTCAGGATCTTTATTTTCTAAGGAAGGAACATTTGTGTCAAAAAATTCAAGAATGATTATCACGATCTTATCAACAATGACAAAAACCTATAAATATTCATAAAGAGATATCGTAGTTCTAACAATTTCTTTCAACCAGGTAAAGTTGTCCCCAACAGATTCTTAATAATATATCTTCTAATATCCATACTTCAATCTCCAGTTTTTTTATTTATCCATTTTCATTTATATATTTCCATCATATATGTTTTTCAATCTATCTCATATACCTTTGGATATTGAAATAACATTCACAGTTATGAATTCACATTTAGAAAGTGTTGATAATAAAAAATTTGTGGCCCTTTCATCCTTTTCATGATTCTTCTTATTAACATATATAAGAGGAGATTCATAACAAATAGGAAGAAACCCATCTGTTATAATTTCAAGAACATCATAACATATAGAAATAATATATATAAAACATTATATATTTCCATACATGGTAATTACTTCAATTGAACACCATAATACCTTTATTGTTCATGCAATTCAAATTCTCCATCAATTTCTCTTCAAAACTTTCGAAAATAACATGAGAAGTGTACCGGGGCTCTGATACCAGTTAAAAGTTACCAGTCAGTGTATTTGTATCACTAAGCATGAGATAGGGTGAATCAATGAAAAAATTTACTTTATGTTAAATTGAAACAACCTTCACCTCATGTTAAATATTTGATTCCCTATTGAAAAACAATTTAAACACACATCCACAAGTACACAAGTATTTACAAGGTTCACTATTCAGCAAGAATAACTACATCTTGGGTATGGTTTGGAAATGATCCAATACCATACAATCCACTAGAAATAAATAATTGTAATAAAATGAGTTCGATATACCCTTTACCTCTTGTATAACATTGAAGACAATACAAAAGTGTGTGTGCACCCTCTTAGAAAAAATTGGGTAAAAAATGATTTTGTAAACACTCATGTTACCAGGGATTCTTTTCAACTCCCATAAATATATTATTTAGAATGTAAGTTTTTAATTTCATACCCAGTTTAAGGTTTGAACATTAGGAAATTGATATCGTATTTAAATTCAATTTACCAATCGAATCTTCTCACTTAGATTCTACATATTTTATTTCTTAATTTGATCTTCCCAATTCGATCTTCCAATCTAATTTTTCCAGATGATTGATGTAGAAACACCCGAATACAATTGAAACACATAATAATTCCTTCTTTCTCAGCCTAGAATACCCTATACAGATATCTCATTTCCATATAATCTATCCGGATGTGATGATCTTCTAAATACGATGACAAGAAGAATATGATAAACAATTGCATCTAATGATCAACTAAATACAACATTGTGATGTTGACTCTTATACTTTTAATTAATTCCATAAAAACATGTAAAAAAACACACAATAAAAAACATATTTTTCTCTTTAGAATATCAGACCTTCCCCATATCTATTAGTGAACATTAGTTCTATTAGAAAAAGTAAATTGTACTTTTGGACATTCATAGGTGAACCATGAGGGGTTTTGGAGAGAATACCCAAAAAATTACAACTCAAAAAAAATCACAAAATATTTATGATAACTAGAATTTTAGGGGAATCTTGACCTCATAAACTCTTCTCAACTCTTATCAATCCCTCTTGAATCCTCTATCATCTTCAGATATTCCATTAAATTTATTTTTAATCTCTAGTTCTGGTTCAATTTATCTACCCGATTTTATCAATCTGATTTCTTCATTATTATTCTCTATTCCAAATGAGGAAAAAAAACATATATTGAATTTCAATCTCCCCCTCGAGAACACCTCAATAACTTTTCATCCTATCTTTTATTGACCCATTAGATTGATATACAAAGAAATTGAACTCTTTTTAAATGGTTTACTAAATTTTTGATCATATTATTTTACATTCTTTACATTCATCAGTCTCAAGAAAATATTTCTAGGATTATGATACCTCATGAACCAATTGAAGAAACAAAACATTTTCAATAATTGTTCTTGGCCAATATGAATATGATTATCCCATTATGATGGATTCACCATATTTTTTCTTTACAACTCATACCTACGTATACATTAACAAATGTATGATATATATCATTAATTTATTTTTGAAATATCTTTCTTTTCAATCCTAGGATGAAAAAGATCAAACTGAATATGATATCCAGCAACCATTTCCTTTCCCTCAAAATCAGATCAACCTTAATATGATTAGAATCATCTATGTCACTTACTCTTTGTTCCATCAATCTTAAGTCAAAAGTTTCAAAACATACTTATTATTTATGATAAATTAATGATTATTAAAGTTTCATAATATTATTTTATCATAGTCATGTAGACTATTATAATGTAGAATCTAATTCTCCATTAACCTGATTCAAAGTGTATCTGATTACCATTTACATCCTGTAGGATGCTTCCTCAATACGATCAATTTCTCACTCATGATTCAGAGTGAATCTAATGAGCATTTTATTCCTATATCTCTGAAATATTATGGACTTCTTCCATCAGTTCGAGTACAATACATTTAAATATGTTGTCTATTCCAAATTTCACAAAATAAAAAGTGATGTGATTATCATTTTTGTCTAAAACGCCCTTGACAACTAAAGGCAAAAAATTGAATATAATCTCTTTCCTAATCATATTAGTCCTAACATTTTTTAAATATTTTTATCTCCTAACATAAGATAATTCAGGGGAAGCCTTCTAATATGGAAACTACCCTTTTGAATGATCCATAACATGACATGTTCAACTTTGCAAGGAATATCACAAAAAGTATTTGAAGGGGATTTTATCTCACCATAATATCTATTCTTATTTTTATTTTATGTATACTTGATTTTTAGTATTTTATTTTTGTGTCTTATTCTATCAACCAAACCAATATGTTCAAAACATTTTTATCTATAAATATTTTGGCAACCCAAAAGTTTCTGTTACTTAACAAAAATTGAACTCAATCATATTTATACATATCCAGATACATGATATAAATAATGAACATGTAAAATTCAAGTAAATTTATATAGTTATATGATATTTAATGTCTCTACATGAGAAATCCTACAATAATAGATAGATAAGCACATTAATTAACTAGATGTGGCCCAATCCTCTTGTTCTCTAGGGAGTCCGACCCTATGTCAATCTACCACATGATATTTTACTCAAAAGAGAATCCATTTGATAATAATTATAAAACCTAATATGAATATATAATAGTTAAAACTAAATCAAAATTCATATCATTAGTTACAAACCTAGGTCAAGGTAGATAAATAACTAAATTCAATATAAAGACATTCTGAACTTATAATAAAAGGTTCTATCTAGAATCATCTTAACAATTAAAAATATCATACACAATATTCAAATTTCATAGACAATCTAAAAAACATGAATATAGAAGGGAAAAACATTTTAAATTAACTAAAAATTTAAAAAAATGGGACATTAGATAATTTTTTTTATAAAATTCATAGTTTAATGCTAATTGTACACAATTTTTTAATATTAAATTTATCGTTGTGGACTTTCAATAAGTTTTTAATATAAATTTTTATATTCATTTTAATTTTAAATATTTCATAATAAAAATTAAATGTATTGTTATTTTAAATATATATCATATTGTTTGAATTATTAATAATTTTTTTTCCATATTTTTTTTATTTAAAAATATTATATAATCTAAATATAATATATCTAATAATTATTTAAAGATTCATCGTATTATAATCAAAAAAAATATTATGTGTCTTAAATAAAATAAAAATAAGGCCCCTTTTTTATCTTGAGAATTAAATATAATTAATTACTAAAAATTCTTAATTTAAATATTAAACATTTATATTTTGTCCTTATGTCAAAATATATAACACTTTATAATGTATTTATTATGATTTCTAAAAAATAAATTTTATTTATATATCATAATAATTTTTATATAATTTGTTAAAATGTATTTCAAAAATTGGCATTTAATATTTCTGAAATTTTAATGTTTTATAAACCTTTATTTATCAAGTTAAAGACCAGTTAAAATTAATTAATAAATTTTTAAATTAATTATAAATTAAATATTCCCAAAATTACATTTATAATTATTTATAATCATTTTTAACCCACTTAAATTATTTATGAATTTTAAAAGAATTTTTGAAATATTTTCTATTTAGCCTTATGTAAAAATACAATCCAACAATATGGTATGCTTGCCCTACCCTTATAAAGACACCCAACATAAGATAAATCTTATTCTTGATCCCTCATGTAACGATAACAGATTGGTTACAATTATTTATCCACATTTATTTTAAGGGTATTTGGCTAGTTACCATAACAATAATTTTAGAATGAATCAGCTACCTTTACACTGAGACAAGTTACCCTGATGCGATCCTTTTAAAAATAGGCATTATATTTATGTGTAAGGGTAGTAAAAAAACCATTACATAGTACCTTTATGAAAAAAATTTCTGTATGAGTTATTATAAAAAATACATTTACATGAACCCTTCATGTAAAGATAAGACTCGGGTATTCAAAATTGTATACACAAAAAAGGGTGAAACACTACACATGTAGTAATGTCTATGTATAGGTAATGGCTTTGTTACCCTTATTCATCATATCTATGCATAGTACCTTTGTTACCCTTATGTAACCCATTTAATAACACAACAACATTTATGAAGCCCATATTTCATGTAATGGTAAGTTATGATGAGCATTATATGAAACACTCTACCTGAGGTTATTTCCATATTTACCCTTATACATCTCCAATATATATGGGTAAGGTGATTGTTTAATTCACATTTCCCAACTATATAAGGGTTAAAAATATTAATAAGTTAATTACAAGACACCCAAATTTGTACTAATTTTCATATTTTCTATTTATTTCTGTGAATTATTTAACAAAACTAAACTTTGATCACTATGATACATCTTAATAGTTTCTTTAGAGTCTAATAACTATTATAAAATGATGAGATAGTGATTGAAATCCATGTGTGAGGATCCCCATACAAAGTTATATGAAAATTTGAAAAAATATTGAAGTGATGAAATATTGTAAATATGGGATACCTTACATTGATGAGCCAATGAATCAATATTGATCTTCTTTGGATGAGTTTGAGATAGACCATAAAGTGGAAAAATTTACACCCGGCCTCTATAGGTATTCATGGGTTAAATGAATCACATGAAGTTTTTGAGGGATTCTATTTTATCCCATGATGTTATAGAATCTTGACATGAAAAGGAAGAATAAGAAAAGATATATTTGTAAAATTGTAGTTTGGAAGAGCAACGTGTGATAGATAAAAATATTTAATCATATGGTATAGAGTTATATATATAATATTCAAAACAATCTTCAGCTGCTCTTGTATTTACTCATGATATTATAACACGTGAGTTAATTCTAGGACCAGTGTATTCATCTTATGAATGAAAACACGAAAATATTATTATATTTCACATAATATATTAATAAATTATAGATTCAAGTTAATTGAACCATTTTAATATTAATATGCTTAATACTTATACACACATTCGATTAAAGGATATAGAATGTGAGAAATAAAATTTAATGAATGTGTATTGATATATAATTCAAATAATTTATCCATACATATAGGAAATAAATTTATAACATGTATCCTTCATAAAGGATGTTGACATTAATGAAAAATAATTTTTAAAAAGTATTAAAAATATTATTTAAAAAATTAGAAAAAACATATTTTTTTCTAACATATGAAGAAAAAAATTCTCTAAAAATGTTAAGATTATTTTTTTATAAAACAATGAAAAATTGTAATGTAATTTTAAAGTCAACTAATGTTACTGATAGTTTGAAAATATTTAAATTTGATAAATGTGGAAAAATATTCTTTCACACTTTTGTAAAATTTCAAATAAACCCTTAAGAAAAATTTTAATGACTCATTTTAAAAACATTGGAAATAAATTGAAATATAGTTGAAAATGGATTTACAAAATCACTTGATAATGTAAAAGAACATTCTAGAATTTTATTAAAGAATACGAACTTAGAATAAAACATACCAAACCTAAAATATTAAATGAGGTTAGATTTTATTAAAAACATTCATTTAGTATATTTGTCTACCAAAGAGGGAAAAATGAAATGAATAATATGAAACGTCATAAATAGTAACAGTATATGAATTTATATTATTTTTAAACGATAACTAAAATATAAGTCTGCCAAATGAGAATGAAGTAGAAACAATCTTGATTAAAAATTTGATTGAAATGTAAACCTTTATAGCTTTGGTAACAATTAAATTAAAATATCATGGATTTTTGAACCTAATATTGATTAATATATCCCCATAATATGCATGGAAGGCACTATAACACACATTTTTGGGAAGTATATTCAACATAAAAATTAAATATGTCGGTGAATATAGAACACATCTCAATGATGAGAAATTGATGTGAGGAAACTGTTACAAAATTGAAATCTATTGAATCAAAAGCCCCTGAATTATAGAACATGATATTAATTTTAAAAACCATTTAATTTTTATTAAATCATTATAAATGCTTTCATATGGTATTATATACACAAAAAATATAAAAAAAGTAGTTAATTTGGAATATGTCTTAAATAAATAAAAGTGAGATGATAAATCCTTACCTAATGTCATGAATTATTTCATATATGATCTAACTATAGGTATAATAAATTCATAATTATTATAAATCTATACAATAACTATTTTAAAATCAAATTACTATATATAATTCCCTTATAATTTCTAATTAAAAATTTATGAACTATACTAATTTTGTTGTTTATCTTCGATTTAACAAATCACCAAAAAAAATAAAATAAAATGGTGTATCCGAGATTTTAAAAAATAGCATATAAATATTTTCTTGTTATGAAAAAAGAACATTTCATCTTCCCCACCCTTATCAACATGATTCCATCCCTTCCCCTTTCCCATGATCCTAATCATTTCGCAATGGTAGTTCCCCCTCTCGGGTGCTTTGGTATCCCCCAAGCCCTTCAAGCCCAAGTAGCCCATGGCCTCACCGACTTTATGGTCACTACTGACCCCCCCCCAAATTCATCATCATAGCCTCATCCTCTCCTGACCTTTCTCCTTACCCAACCCTAAGCAGTCTCTCTTGATCTTCATATCTGTCGTGAATCCGGATCCACCCAATCTGTCAACTATTATTCTCCCATAATCCATCCCCATGAACTTTCTTTTCACCCAAGTCCTCAAGTGGCAGCCCCCACATATTTTGTTCGATTTTGTAAAAATATATCAATTAACTTCATTTGTTCTCTATTATACTGTTTTCATTTTTAATATATTATAGTTTTATGTATATCAAATATTTTTTTTGTTAATGTTGTAAATTTTTTTAATTGGTTCTTGTTAGTTGGGTTTGGTGGGTTTCAATTCATTTTCATTAATATGAGATTCATTTAGTTTGGTATAATTTTATTTTATTCAACTAAAATTGGTTTTAATTTCTGATATTATATTTATTTTGTTGCGTGTGATTCATGTATAGTATTGGTGTTATGGTTTATGTAAAATATGGTTGATTATTTCTAATTCAATTAAATTTATTTAGCTTCTGATATTTCTAGTACATGTTATCGAATTTTGGGTTTTCATTAATTTTTTTATGTATAATATCTATCATTTTAAGTTAGTCTTTTATTGATTTTATTCTCCTCAATTTATTTTAATTATATTTTTTTGTGTTGGTTCATCTCACATAATACTAAATCTGTGAGTATAATGTATTTTTAAAGGGGTTTAGTGAATTTTTTATTTGTATAGACACATTTAATTCAGTAAATTTAATTTTTGTTTTTATAGTTTCATTTTGAAAACAAATAATATTTGTTTAACCCAAATATTGGTTCAAGAATATTTTTTAACATTTATATGGTATCTTGGTGAAATTAAATGGATACCTAAAAATGAAGGTATGTATCGTTGAAGTTCAATTTAAAATTTAAAATTATTTTAGGGTGTCTCACTTATCTTTGATTCATATTAGTCTTAATGAGAATTTTTTTATCAATGGTATTTTATAACATAAATAAACAAGGTATGCTATTAGAAATCCATACACCCAACCCTGAAAAGTTACTACCAAAATCATCAAAACAATAATTTATTGTAATTGTCAAATATAATTTGGCACACATAATATGTTTTATAAAATTTCCATAGGGGGTTTCAATGTAGTAAAAAACTCGTATAATTTTTTTGACTTAAAATGACTTATAAAGTTGGGTTTCCATTAAATTATCAATTTTCATTATATAGGGATTTTATATGTCCATGCATTCATAATAAATATCCTATTTCTTGATTATTATTATGATTTTTAGTCATTGATATGTTCATTATAATGTATATTGTTTAAAAGATGGATTTTAGGGATGTTATAGTTCTATAAGTATCTAAAAAACAATTTCTTATGAATTGAACTCTTTTTATAAATCTGGAATATCATTTTATTAAAAAAATTAGTGTAACATCCCAAGTAATTAATTAATAATATATATTCTTATCTATGTATATTTATGAATTAGATAGTGTTTTAGAGGCTTAAAATGAGAATAAATCCAATCTTAAGCATGGAATACACTAATAATTTTAAAAGATTGTTTTACTACCTTTTAATGGAAAAACATTTTTAAATCAAAAATTTGAAAATTTTATAAGCACTATCTATCAAAATAAAGTTATTATTTATGAATGGAACATTGAATTTACTTTGGATAATTTTTTGGTATTTTTCTGACAATGTTCATTTTTTTAATAAATAATGAAAAATACTGCATTTTACATCAAAACTGTTTTTTCATCTAATTTAATTATATGGTTAGATTATCTTTTTAATTGGTTTTAAAATATAATTATAATATATTTTTACCATTTAATCCAATGGTGTTCTTTATAATTAATTTCACTTTGGAATTGGGCATAAACAAGGGCCAATCTTTTTATAAATATTGTTTCAAAAAACCATTGTTTGTTTTGACAATGAGAATTATTTTTAAATACATTATTGTAATTTCTATGTTTGTAATTCGGTATAATGTATTCCTTATTTGGAATCAGAAGGTCCAAATTATGTAATTAAGACTCTTTTGTTTTTTGACATTATGTATAGTAATGACGGTAATTATCTTTAATTATCTTGATTAATTAGTAATCAGGTAGTTATGGATAATAAAATAATATCATAATAATTAAAAATGACCCCAAAATGTGTCCTAATTCAACTGGTTGTGTCGTGGTCGACCATGGGATTCCTTTTTCCAATCTTGGGGACCCCATGGAATCACTTTTGTGTGATAATGACTTTTTATCTTTTTATTTTTAAAGAAATTTATATATAATAATGCATGCATCACCTGAGTAAAAAAATTTTAATTTTGTCTAAATAAATGATATTTTGGACTATAGATAGTCATTGGAAAGCTAAAAATATTTCACACATCATACTATTTTTTTAAAATTTTTAGACATTAAATAAATAAAATTATTTATGACATCATGATGAAGTAGCGATTACCTCATTAATGAACGGTTTAAATAAAATGATAAGATAATGTAAAATCTAAGACTTACATTCTGAAAGTCCTATTGGATGAGTATATTTAGAACCTTTATCACCTTATCCTCAAAATATATCAATGTAGGACCTTTTAAATACGAAAACCATTTCAATATAAAGTAACATTTTATAACATTCCAAGAGTGCCCATCCTTTCCTCTTTTAAAAGGCCCCCACCTATACCTCCTTACACACACTTCTCAAGCCATTGGATCAGCCAAGATCGGAACATTTTATCTCTCCACATCCCACTCTTCATCCTAGAAGCCTTACCTTAGGCAGAAATCTCGTCCAGAAATCCTTTTGGTACAAACCAAGAGGAGTAACCTGATTTAATGGTAAAGTCTTCTCTAATGTTCTTTTGTTTTATTTTGCTTCTCCAACCCACTAATATCTTTTTATTCATTTTTTTTGTAAAAAAAAGTATTTTAAATATACTAGGATTTTGTGATAAAAATTATTCGAGCTACAATTACACACACCTGCATCTAATGGATAAAGAACATACTGTTTCCATGGATGGCGAATTTCTGCCTCACGAAACGATGATTGTTCAATATTCTTATAACACCTTAAAAGGTGTCCATTAAGATATCAATATATTTATATATTATATATAATATGTTTATGTTTTCCTAAATCCTCTATATTTTTCCTTTATGTCATACATTTATGGCTTCCATTATAAGTAAATGTGATATCTTCATTTTAGGAAGTGCGGACTACCACCCCCTCAAAGTGATTTTATTCGTTAATGCCATATGTGGGACATATAAAGGATGGAGTTAATTATATTTTATATTATATTATACTGGAATTATAATATACCCTTATATAATCATTATTCCATTCCATAAAATATGAAATAGAAATGAAAGTAGCGTTAATGCATATGTACGGCTTACCATCTCCATGAACGGTGTATTTCTTTTCTTACCTCTAAATGTTATGTAATATTATAAATTCATGTATATACCGGATATATATGATATATATGATATCTGCATCATTAATATAACTCTAGATATAATGGATACATGAAAAAATTGTAATTATAAAGAGTTTATTTTTGACTCAAGTACCAATGATCGACAAAAATACCATTATTAAATAAAATAATTACATAGTGTTCATAACATGGTAATAAGTGATATAAAAGGAATAATGAACTTGAAAAAGGTTCATAAGAAAGTAGAAATTAACTCAAGTTTATTATTTAAGAGGTTAAAGAATGATCGAGTCATGTTGGACCCGAGGTATGAGACATCATCTCAATCTCCTTTCATTGAGGCATATTTTGTTTTATACACAACGTTCTTTTATATGGTGTATAAACACATTTGACTTTTACATTTATTCAAAAGGAATATTTTTTTATACGAAGCGTTTACTAAACGACAAAAGGGAATGCTTTTTTGTCATATGTATGCGGCAACAATGACTTCTCCATCGTCGTTACCATTATTTGAGTTTCGGCTTACTATAAATGCCATAAATTTTTTTAAAAAATGAAAAATGAATACCATGTTTTACTTTTCTTTTATTTTGGTATTTAAAATTGTTTTAAAAATGTTTTTATTATATCAATGTGTTGTATTGATATACTGTGGCTGAAATATGGAAATGCTATGTGTCCTTTACACCTGTTTTTTGTGATACGATTATGTTATGGTTCTTGGGTATTGTTATGAGGATGGGTGGTTCCGTGATAAAATAAGGGCGGGTGAGCCTAATATATCTCTCCAATGCATTGGGTAATGCGAAAGGGTTAAACGTTAAGGTTTCTCTGAAGATATTTAGGGAATATACTGTGATGGGTATTCCAAACATAACCATGAGGGTTACTACATACGTAAGAATGTTATAAATGCCTAAAGTTACCTTTTTGTCTTATGATTTCTATGATTTATTCATGATTTGATGAGGTATGTTAAAATACATATGTTTTATGAGTAAAGTATGATTTCGTACATGAAATAATGTTTTCATTTCGTACTATTATATCACTTGCTGAGCTTTTTATGCTCATCCCATGTTTTTGAAATGTTTTTCATAGGTCAAGGGAAAGGTACATGATGTGATGATAGTGTCAAGGAAGTGTCAAGAAATAATCTATGTTTTATTTTAAATATGTTTCCGATGATGGGAAAAATGAGTATTATCTTTTATGTAACCACTTTTTTTAAATGTGGAGTGTAATGCATGATTTATGATCTAATTTTCTAAAACTCTAATCCTGAAAAGATCCTCAACGTGTATTTCTGAAATAACTCATGATTAAGTAATGTTTAAGGCTGGGGCCTTATAGTTGTTATAAGAGGTCGGTTTAGATAAAATTGGGAGTTATAATTATATTAAATGATTATCCAAAAATATTTTCTTATGGTCAAATTGAAATGATATAGAATTTGAATATTACCATGTTTCTTCATCAAAGACATGTTTGTTCAGAATGGTTTTCTAAAGAGGAAATAGGGAAGCAGTGCTAGGAAGGCATACAGAAGAAAATGACCTTCCGAATCAGCATCCTGAGATGGTCAGAATTGGAACTGAACAGTTTTTTGCAGTAATGGCGCAGTTGACTCAAGCGATAAATGGTGGTGGTATCCATGCACAAGATCAGCCAGATCAACCGTAGAGGAACATGTCAGTGGTGGAACACTTCATGAGGCAATATACCCCATAATTAAGAGGATCATCTGACCCTATGCTAGTTGAAGGTTGGATTAAAGCACTGAAGAATATTTTCGATGTCATGGGGTGTTCAGACAATCAAAAGGTTAGTCTTTCTATTTACCATTTGGAGGGTGAAGAAGATCAGTGGGGGTCGATTGTTAAAAATATCAGGGGCGCTAATGAGATTGATGCTCTCGACTGGGATGAATTCAATGGTATGTATCTTGAGAAGTATTTTCCTAATGGAGTTAGACTTAGTATGGGAAAAAAATTCTTGGAATTGAGGCAAGAGGACAACACAATGGCTGCTTATGAAGAGAGGTTCACTCGATTGGCAAGGTATGCTCCAAATTTTATCCGAGATCTTGATAGTAAAAGCAATCGTTTTTACTCAAGATTAATGACAAATTATCTAAGGGATTTAGCTTCTCGCAAGGTCAAGAGTTATGAAAAGCTTGTTTGATGTGATGAGAAGTTGGAAATGTAGTTTTCCGATGATGAAGTGTTCAGTAACAACCAACAGAAGAAGAGACCAAGGTGGTAGGAGAAAGGGATGAATTATTCAAAAAGGGCTGATGGTAAAAAAACTAAGTTTCCAGTTTATGATAAATGTGGTAAAAGGAGTGCGGGGGAATTTCTCTAGATTTCTGGAAAGTGCAACCGATGTGGTTGGATGGGACATAAGGCTCATGATTTCACTGCAAAAGTTCATGGTGATGGTAACCCCAAATTTTATTTACAGTTAGTGAAATGTTTTAAGTGCAATGAGATGGGTCACTATGAAAATGAGTGTTCGACAAAGAGCTCGAGTGATGGGAAGCAGATAGACTACAAGTAGAAAGGGGTTGTGAAATCCTTTGCAACTACTTCAGTAGATGTTGGGCCATCAAATAAAGTGGTATCAGGTACTTTGTTTTTTTTTTATTATTCCGGTGTGTTGTTTGATTCGGGGTCTATAGATTCTTTCATCTTTGAAAATTTTTCGAGTAAATTGGGAATTCCATCTCAAGAAATGACTCTTGAACTTCTGGTAAAAACACCTGGGTGAAATGTTGAGGCAAAAAGAATTTATAAGAATCTTCCTATCCTTATCCATCGAAATAACCTACCTGGAAAACTTATTGTTTTACCTTTAGTGGAGTTTGATGTTATCCTGGGTATGGATTGGCTCTCTATTTACCATGCTAAGATTGAATGTAGAGCTAAATAAGTTTCTTTTCAGAACGAATTTTAGTTTGTGTACTATAATGAACCCTTACTATTGATAACATATCAAGAGGCTGAGAAACTTGTAAAAGATGGGAAATAATGTTACAATGCACATATTGTTGAAAACAAAGGAACTATTCAGATTAATGACGTGCCAATGGTAAATGAGTATCCTAATGTTTTTTCTGATGAGTTTCCTGGAATAGTACCATATCAGGAAGTTGAATTTACTGTTGAATTTGATCCTGATACTAAGTAAATTTCAAAACCCCCTGATCGAATGGATCAAATTGAACTTTTAGAGTTGAAAGAGAAATTGAAATATTTATTAGAGAAAGGTTTCATTCGACCTAGCACATCACCATGGGGTGCTCTTGTTTTATTTGTTAAAAATAAAGATGGTTCAATGATACTTTTCATTGATTATAGATCCTTGAATAACATCACTCTTAAGAACAAATATCCTTTGCCTCATATCGATGATTTGTTTGATCAGCTCCAGGGAGCTCAGTATTTTTCAAATAATGACATGAGATCGGGGTACCATCAGTTGAAGGTAAAGTAAGTAGATATTCTGAAGACCTCGTTTCGTACAAGATATGACCATTATGAATTAGTAGTTATGCCTTTTGGGCTAACCAATTATCCTACTGCATTCATGGACCTTATGAATATAATTTTCCATGAGTTCATGGATAAGATTTTGGTTGTTTTCATTGATGATATTTTGGTGTTTTCTAAAAGTAAAGAGGAGCATGAAAGACATTTAAGGGTTATTTTGAAAACCTTAAACGAAAAGAAATTGTATAGGAAATTTAGAAAGTGTGAGTTTGGGTTGCAAAAAATTACATTCCTTGGTCATATTGTTTCTAAATATAGAATAACCGTTGATCCTGCAAAAACAAAAGTTGTTGAAGAATGGACAAGACCCACAAATGTAACTGAGATTCGTAGCTTCCTAGGATTGGAAGGCTATTACTGAAGGTTTGTTATAAATTTTTCCCGGTTATCTAGTCCAATGAATAAGCTAACTCGGAAGGGTGTTAAGTTTATCTGGACAAAACAATTTGATGATTGTTTTCAGGAACTGAAAAGAAGATTGGTGAATGATCCAGTTTTGGCACTACCTGCTAGGAATGGGGAGTTTGTTATCTACAGTGATGCTTCATTTAAAGGACTTGGTTGTGTCCTAATGCAAAACGATCAGGTAATTTCTTATGCTTCACGTCAGTTGAAAACTCATGAGGTAAATTACCATATGCAAGATTTGGAATTAGCTGCTGTTGTTTTTGCTTTAAAAATTTAGAGGCATCATTTGTATGGTGTAAAGTGTGAAATATATACAGATCAAAAAATTTTAAAGTATATATTCACTTATAAAGAATTGAACATGAGATAGAGGATATGGATAGAATTATTCAGGGATTATGATTGTATAATTTATTACTATTCAGGAAAAGAAAATAAATTGGATGATGCTTTGAGTTGAAAATGTAATGATTTATTAACAATGTTGTGTTTGGAACGTGATCCTTTGGTTAAGAATTTGATGAAATATGGCATAGAAGTTGTTGGTGTAGGATTTCCTTCTGTTTTGTTTCAGGTATCAGTGAAATATTCTATATCAGATAGAATTAAGGAAGCACAGAAGTAAGACAATGAGTAGCAGAAAAAGGTAGAGCTGGTTCAGAAAGGTAAGTTTCCTGAATTCAACATTGTTAATGATTGTGTTTTGTGATTTGGGAAGAGGTTGTGTGTGCCTTGTGATTCACATGTGAAGAGAGAGTTGTTATGTGAAGATCATAGTTCTCCGTTTTTAGTTCATCCAGGCATTACTAAGATGTATACAGATCTTCAGGAGTATTATTGGTGGGACGAAATGAAAAGGGATATTGCTAATTTTACTGTGAAGTGTCTGACTTGTCAACAGGTAAAAGAAGAGTAGAATTTAACTAAAGGGATGCTTCAAACTTTACCAGTGCCAGAGTGGAAATGGGAGGATATATCCATGGACTTCGTTGTGGAATTGCCGAAGACACCTCGAGGTAATAATGCAATCAGGGTTATAGTTGATCGCTTGACTAAATCTGCTCATTTCCTTGCTAAAAAAGATACTTTTTCCCTAGAACAACTTTCCCATTTTTATCTTAAAGAGAGAGTCGGGTTACATGGAGTTCCTATCTCCATTGTATCAGACCATGATCTCAGGTTCACTTCAAACTTTTGGAAAGGCCTTCAGAAGTCGTTATGTACTGAATTAAATTTTAGTACAGCTTTTCTTCCTCAATTAGATGGGCAGTCAGAACGAAAAAGTCTAACTTTGGAGGATATGTTATGTGCTTGTTTGATGGAGTATCAGGGAAATTGGGACCAACAACTTTCTTTGGTTGGGTTTTCTTATAATAACAGTTTTCATTCTAGTATACAGATGTCACCATTTGAGGCATTATATGGGAAGTGGTGTCGAACTC
This sequence comes from Viscum album, assembly GCA_963277665.1. Lineage (NCBI taxonomy): Eukaryota > Viridiplantae > Streptophyta > Magnoliopsida > Santalales > Viscaceae > Viscum > Viscum album. Next base: position 334,254,141 of record OY728122.1, read on the forward strand.
CAACTTTCTAGGATGAAGTGGGTGAAAGGAAGTTTATGGGACCGGAATTGGTAGAAGAGTTGGCAGAAAAAGTTCAGCTGATATAGAGACACATGAGAAAAGCTCAGAGCAGACATAAGAGTAATTCAGAAAACAGGACGAAGGATCTCTCTTTTGAGGTAGGTGATCATGTCTTCCTCAAAATATCACCATGGAAAAGTGTAATGCGATTTGGTAAGAAAGGAAAGTCAAGCCCACGGGTCATTAGACCATATGAAATTCTAGAGATAGTTGGATCAGTTGCATACCGAGTGTATTTACCTCCGATTTTATCTCAGGTACACAATGTTTTTCATGTTTCAATGTTAAGGAAGTACATGCCAGATCCATCTCATGTTTTGTGTCCAGAGGTAGTTCAGCTGGAAGAGAATCTATCTTATGAAGAACAACCCATCTAGATTCTTGACCATAGGGAGAAAATGTTGTGGAATAAGTTGATTCATCATGTAAAGGTTTTTTGGAAAAACCACATGATTGAAGAGTTAACATGGGTATCTGAAACTCCAATGAGGGATAAATACCCCCACTTATTCGATAAGTAAATAAATTAGAGGGACACAATTTTCTAAAGGGGGGAAGGATGTAACATCCGATGTAAGTAATGAATAATATATATTCTTATCTATGTATACTTATGAATTATATAGTGTTTTAGAGGCTTGATATGAGAATAAATCCAATCTTAAGCCTGGAATACACTAATATTTTTAAAAGATTATTTTACTGCCTTTTGATGGAAAACCATTTTTAAATCAACATTTTGACAATTTTATAATCTCTATATGTCAAAATAAACTTATTATTTATTATTGGGACATTTAAATTTACTTTGGATAAATTTTTGGTATTTTTCTGACAATGTTCATTTTTATAGTGAATAGTGAAAAATACTGCATTTTACATCAAAACTGCTTTTTCATCTAATTTAATTATATGGTTAGATTATATTTTCAATTGGTTTTAAATTTTAATTAGAATATATTTTTAACATTTAATCCAATAGTGTTCATTATAATTAATTTTACTTTGGAATTGGGCATAAACAAGTGCCAAACTTTTCATAGATATTGTTTCAAAAAAACCCGCTATTTGTTTTGACAATGGGAATTATTTTTAAATTAATTATTTCAATTTCTATGTTTGAAATTTGGTCAAATGGATTCAATATTTGGAATCAGAAGGTCCAAATTATGTAATTAAGATTCTTTTTTTGGTCATTATGTATAGTAACGGCGGTAATTATATTTAATTATCTTGATTAATTAGTAATCTGGTAGTTAAGGATAATAAAATAATATCATAATAATAACAAATGACCCCAAAATGTGTCCTAATTCTACTGGTTGTGTCATGACTGACCATGGGATTCCTTGTTCCAAACTTGGGGACCCCAAGGAATCACTTTTGTGTGATAATGACTTTTTATCTTTTTATTTTTAAAGAAAGTTAAATATAAAAAAGAATGTATCACCTGAGTAAAACATATTTAATTTTTTCTACGTAAATGATAATTTGGACTATAAATAGTCATTGGAAAGATAAAAAGACTTCCTACATCATATTATTTGTTTTATAAGTTTTATACATTAAATAAATTAAATTATTTATGACATCATGATGATGCAGCGAATACCTCATTAATGAACGATTTAAATAAAATGAAAAGATAATGTAAAATATAAGACTTAAACTTGTCAAATACCTATTTTATGAGTTTATTTAGAAACCATATCACCTTATCCTCGAATTATATCAATTTTGGACCTTTTAAATCCAAAAAAATATTTCAATATAAAGTAACATTTTATAACATTCCAAGAGTGCCCCTCCTTTCCTCTTATAAAAGGCCCCCACCTCTACCTCCTTACACACACTTCTCAAGCCATTGTCTCGGCCAAGCTCTGCACATTGTATCTCTCCACATCCCTATCTTCATCCTAGAAGCCTTACCTTAGATAGAAATCTATTCAAGAAACCCTTTTGGTAAAAACCAGGAGGAGTTACCCGATTTAAAGGCAAAGTCTTCTATAATGTTCTTTTGTTTTATTTTGCATCTCCAACCCCCTAAACACTTTTTATTCATTTATTTGGTAACAAAACCAGTATGTTAAATATAATAGGATGTTTTTATAAGAATTATTCGGGCTACACTTACACACACCTACATCTAATGGTTAAAGAACATACTGTTTCCATGGATGGAGAATTTCTGCCTCACGAAATGATGATTGTTCAATATTCTTATAACACATTCAAAGGTGGCCATTAAGATGTCACTATATTTATATATGATATATAATATTTTTACTTTTTCCTTAAGCTTCTGTATTTTTCATTTATGGCATACCTTTATGGCTTCCATTATGAGTAAATGTGATATCTTCATTTTAGGAAGTGCGGACTACCGCCCCCTCAAAGTGATTTGATTCGTTAATGCCATATGTGGGACGTATAAAGGATGGATTAAATGATATTATATATGATATTATACTGTAATTATAATATTCCTTTATATAATTATTATTCCATTCCATAAAATATGAAATACAAATTAAAGTAGTGTTCATCCGTATGTACGACTTACCGTCTCCATGAACGGTGCATTTCATTTCTTACCTATAAATGTTATGTAATATTAAAACTGTATTTATATAATTGATATATATTATATATATGATATTTAAATCATTAATATAACTCTGTATATAATGGATACATGAACAACTTGTAATTATAAAGAGTTTATTTTTGGCTCAAGTTCCATTGATCGACAAAATGACTGTTATTAACTTAAATAATTACATAGTGTTCATAACATGGTAATAAGTAATATAAAAGGAATAATGAACTTCAAAAAGGTTTTTGATAAAGTAGAAATTAACCCATGTTTATTATTCAGGAGGTTAAAGAACGATCGAGTAAAGTCAAACCCGAGGTATGGGACATCATCTCAATCTCTTTTCATTGAGGCATATTTTGTTTTATACACTACTTTATTTTACACGGTGCATAAACCCCTTTGAATTTTATGTTTATTCAAAAGGAATATTTTTTATATGGAGCGTTTACTGAATGACAAAAGGGAATGTTTTTTTGTCATACGAATGTGGCGACAATGACTTCTCCACCACCGTGACCATTATTTGAGTTTCAGCTTCCTCTACAAGACATAACTTTTTAAAAAAAATGCAAAATAAATACCATGTTTAACTTTCCCTTTATTTTGGTATTGAATATGGTTTTTATAATGTTTTTATTATATAAATGTGTTGTATTGATATCCTGTGATTGAAATGTGGAAATGTTATGATTAGTTTATGCATGTTTTATGTGATACGATTATGTTATGGTTCTTGGGAATTGTTATGAAGATGGGTGGTTCCATGATAAACTATTTGCGGGTTAGCCCGATATAGCTCTCCAATGAATTGGGTAACACTAAGCGGTTAAAAATTAAGGTTTCTCTAAAGAGGTTTAGGGAATATACTGTGATTGGTATTCCAAAAGTAACCACGAGGGTTACTCCTTACATAAGAATGTTATGAATGACTCAAGTTACCTTGGTGTCTTATGATTTCTATGATTTATTCATGATTTGATGAGGTATGTTAAAATGATTTTGTTTTATGAGTAATTTATGATTTCATATATGGACTAATTTTTTCATTTTGTAATTTTATATCCCTTGCTAATCTTTTTATGCTCATACCATGTTTTTGAAATGTTTTTCAGAGGTCAAGGGAAAGGTACATGATGTGATGATAGTTTTAAGGAAGTGTCAAGAAAGAATCTATCTTTTATTTTAAATATGTTTATGATGATGGGAAAATTAGTACTATCTTTTATGTAACAAATTTTTTTAAATGTGGAGTGTAATGCATGATTTATGGTCTAATCCTATAAAACTTTAAACCTGAAGAGATCCTCAACGTGTATTCTTGAAATAACTCAAGATTAAGTAATATTTAAGGATGTGGCCGTATATTTAGTGTTTTCATCATTTATATCAATTACTATGAGGTGGTTTCCAATTTCATTTTAAATTAATAATTTTTTATGCTATGTTATAAAAATGAGTTATTATTGAATACCAATAATTAAAAGGGATATAATTTAATAGAATAATGAATGTGAGTTTTGTTACTTACATGCTCTGTTTATTGGATGCCATATCAGGATATAGAAATTTTTACTACAAATTATTTAGAATTTATCATTTGATGTCTTGGATAACACAGTGGGAAATTGAGATATGGATGTGATACAGGTTTAGATTAGGCATTGGATATTATCCTCTACTGTCCCAAGGAGTAATGAAATTAATACAAAAGTCGGTGTTGAATTGTTCTAATGTTAATTTTTATTTATTATATGATAGGAATTCAATGGAGGAAGTTCTTCACTGATCTTAGTTGACTCTTAGTGGACATTCCCTCAATCGCATTGATAGATAATGATTCATAGAACTCCCTCCCTACAACTTCTAGAACACCCTATGCCCCATTACCACCTCTCACCACCTCATCCCCTTTATAATATCTCAAAACCTCCATTCGATCATCATTTAGAACACCCTCTATCAGAGTCCCATCAACATATGAGAATGTGCCTCCCTATTGATCTAACTATAATGAAAGGGATCTGGTCATCACTTGTGGATATTGGATGGTGAATTTTATAGGAATACAAATTAACGTGAATAAATTTATTTCATTTTTATAGCACATACTTTTTTTTTCATAAAATAGGAAAACATTGTTACTATAGAGATAAATATGAAAAGTTCATATGTCTATAATTTGAACATAATGAATATAGTTTTCCAATTTTAAAACTTTTGGGTCCCCACTAATGATTCCATAGGATTACTTGGCCAGATTCTAAGCCAGCTAGCGGCAGATCTAGTTAGACTTCTGATTAACAATGCATATTGGAGGTATGTGCCTTAAATTTGAAAAAAACATTGTATTAGATTCATAGATAAAGGTAATTTTAATCAATTATGGTGTAATTTAATTTTATTATATTATAAAATTTAAATATTTAAAAACTAAATCTCTTTTTATAGATGTTTTTCCAATTTCGTGTTGCTGATCTAATTGCACGAAAGTGGAAATTGAAAACTTTGGGTATGAAATAAAAGAATTTTAAAACAATATTATGGAATGAATTTAATGATACTTCATTGATTAGTCAACAATTGTATGATAAGGTAGCAGAATAGTACCTAGAGAGAAATGGATGGGTTTCCTTATAGTCCTCATCAAGAATAACATGTTGTATTGACATATATATTATTATATTAAAATCATTTTTCATATATAAATGAATATGAAAAGGAGTTTACATTTAAAACATTACTATTAATTTTCACTAAATTTTTATTAGTATGATTCAATGAAAAATGCATCAAGTCGATCAAATCAAATCACCACTTGAATTACTAGCTCAGAGAGTTTTACTAGAAACAGATAGAATCTTGTAATATTTTCATTATATTATATATTTATAATAAAATATTATCAATTTTATATATTAAATTTTTAATTTATATTTGTTTAATCATGTTAATGAATTCAGGGCACCAAGTCTCCTTAATAGAATTGTGGTTTTATGTTATTAAAAATATGACGGGTTTATGTTAATAAGGCATAAAATATCTTTGGGTATGAATTAATTTTTAACTAAATATAATTTAGTTTTAGTTCTCATTATGTTAATATATATTGTTTCAAATAGGATTTTTATTTTATTTATAGTTAAAAAATGATGGGATGCCAATCCCATGCGGTTTTTTCTCGATCTCCTCAGAAGACCTAGTTGTTCAAGTCCTTAGGAAAAATAATCCTAGTTGATTACATGGGTTGGGATTTGGAAAATTACTATACGAGGTCATTGGAAGGCCATTGAGGATTGCAACTACATATAATCCTGGTTGTAGTGACTCCCTACCTTTTGTTTCTATAATAATTATATTATAAATATAAAATCTTCTCATAATATTATACCATGATAATGTTGTATCTGTTGAGATATGGTTACATATGGTCATTTTTTATTTTTTAATTACTTTTGATTCCATAAAGACACTCATAATGTGTCCAAGTCGATAAAAAACATATCACTGTCACGCTATTTATGAGAAATGTTTACATCTTCATAAGAAGGAATGTATAGAATTTTAATTTACTCCAGATTAAATTATATCTTACTTCCACCAAAATTCCCCTATGAGTATCTTTTGTATTTCACATCTTCTATACATCCCAATGATCTCTCTCAATATTCTTAATCCATATGTTATTCTCCTTTATTTGGTCTTCTGAATTCTCAAACAAAGAATTATTTTCACTATATAAATTCTTCACCCACTCATTACACCATTATCTAGGGTTATTCATGGATTCTTCGTAGATTTAATCCTTTTCCATGATTAACTTTATTTCATGAATAAGATCATCAATTGTATCACTTTTTTCATTAATTTTATTAGTCATTTTGGTGTGTTATCCTGTAAATATATAAAATTATCAGAACATCTTCCATAGTTGACTTTATGAACTGTAATATTTTTTCACTATTTGAATCTCATCTTGTCAATTTCACTAATAATTTCAGTAATTACCACGTGAAATGTTACCTATCGGATTTAATACAACTGGTTTGAATCAAATACCCATTGTGTTAATTTTTTTTGAATTTTTAGTGTTTTTGAATGATTTTATATAGTGACTGATAAAAGTCCTGATTATATAAATTAGATTCAAAGGATATAATGTTACTCCATATGTTTTCTAAAAGAGAAAAATGAGTTCTATGTGGATTCTAATTGTTTAATCGATGTTTTGGATTTTGAATTTTCTATGATGGCATTGTTAAGTTCTTGACTTATTATTTTCTTTTGTTTCCCATTTAATTTGGAAATTTAATAATATGTTTTATTAAATCCCATAGTTTTACTAAGTGGATTAATATGTATTATATTTTATCCTCTTTGTAACTTCATAGGAATGATGATCTATATATACATATAAATTCTACTGAATCTTTCAATTTTTAGAGACATCCAACTAATTTGTTTTTTGTTGGCTATTTTGGTGAAGCAGATTCATCAACCATATTTTTTGATAAGGTATTTTTTATAGAGGTTTAAACATCCACTATATATGTAAAATTTATATTTAGATAGAATAAACTACCATCATATTAGGTTTAAATGTGTTTAGTGGTGTTTTTAGAGTATTAGGAGTGATTTATTCTCCTAAAAAATGACCAGGATATAGCATAATCTAAAACCACCACTATAATCTTGACATTTTTTTGGGAGAAAATACAACTATTGAAACTATAATAACCACCACTAAATTATGTTTTTTCCACGATTTCTAGAAACCTTTGCTAAATTGGAGGAAGAGATATGAGTTGGATACAGATGAAATATTTAATGATGGGTTTTAAAATTAATAGAGCCATTTTGTGGTGGTTTAATCTAGCGAAAAAACCCTACTATCAATAAATTTTATTATATTGTGTTGATAATTCTCCATTAAAATGAATATTTTGGTGTTAAAAGATTATTTCCACATTTATTTTTGTTTATATATTCTTATCCTTGAACCATGCTCAAGGTATCATAATATACATAATACTAATATTATAAAAAATATAATATATATTCCTTATATATATATATTAATAACAATCCAAGTATTATGGTGATGGAAAATTAAATAATTCAATTTGTGAAAGTGGTAGTCCACATATACTAACAAGTGATGTATTAATTTTTCAATTGGGGGAATAGATGGGAGGTAAATAATAATTTATTTATTAAAATAAATATTATATAACAAATATCATATATACCCATTATGTATATCTATAAAACCATCTATTAGAGTCAGTGAAGAAAAATGAAAAATATCGCTTCATGGAGGTGGTAGTCAATACATATGCACGAACAACATTTTCATTTTATATTAGATGGAAAATAGGTATATAATGATTATTTTATCAACATGATGGAATTTATGTATATTACTGATACACATTATGTTATTTTGAGGTATTTAAAGAATATTAGTAGGAGTTTTAATAATAAATAAGCATGAAATAAGTAGGTTAGTACAATTTCCCCATCTTTGCGTATCCTCCTTTAGATTACACCATAAGCATTTCGAGGTTGGTGTATTTTTGTTTCCAAAACCATTAATATGTATTGAAGAGATATATGTTATCTTTTTAGATATTGTTTTATTTGAGGTGCTTAAACATTTTAGAGATGTGAGGAGAGGTGGAACCCTATTATAAGTGAGGGGAGCAAAAACCTCATAAATTACCTTAACTTTAAGATATTATAAAGTTATTTTCATTTTAATGAAGAACTAGAGAATAAAATATTCAAATATAGGATAATATATTGTTTAACTCTACTCAAAAGTTAAAATTGATTCTGGTTTTAGTGAAAATTATGGCATTATTTCTTTTGTTAACCCCCCATTTAACTCTTTTTACCCTTACAAAAATGACAATATTTTACTATGGAAAATTATTTATATACGAAAACATTATATAGAAATTATTATCTATAATTTATTATGATTATTAAAAATATATAATACATTTTAAATATTTAATTTATAGAGATGTAAAAAATTAATTCTAATATCTTATCGCAAAACTCTTATAAATATTTTTTAGAAAAATGAATTTTTATTCATAAAATGTTTTTTTCTCATTCCATGCCTCGTAAAACCAATTTGGTGAATGATAATTTTTTATATTAAATATATTGTCTTATAATTTCAATAAAAATAACTATATATAATGACTAATTTAATTTATTATGCTAAAAAATTCATTACACATAAAAAATATATTACTAGAAAATACAAAATTTTATCTCTAAATGATTTTATCATTAGTTATATGACATTTAATGTAATTTTTTACTGATAAATAAATTATATATATGTACTAAAATATATATTCTTTAGTGATAATACTCAAAATATGAAAAATTATAATTTAAATAAAAACATATATAAATAATACAATGTTCCAAAGAAAACATTTCTATTTATGAAAGTACTATTAGAATATTATTCTTTTTCATACATAACAATTTCATGGATGTACATAATCAATTTTATAAATTATCACTTCAGTTTTATCAAATTGTTTTATTAATATAATTATTCAAAATCAATAAATTTTTAAAAAAATTCACCATTTAGTAAGAAAGATACAAATAGTTTATAAAAAATTAATCGTATTTCCTAATGTAAATTTTCCCCTTTAAAATGACATGTAATTTATCAATTTCACTTATCTATATAGTAACATATATAGTTTTTTATTTTAATGGGAAATGATCAACATAATTTTAGTGTTGTTTGAATAATAGAATATAAAGAATATTGAATTTAATAAAGAGAAATATATTTTAAAATCCTCGATTATTACATTCTACCCCACTTAAATGAATTTCACCCAAGAAATTATGTTATTATAATGAAAAAATGAATATAATTCATCCACATTATATATCAAGGTTAGAACATAACAATTTTGAAATTTATGGGTTCACCAAAAAACATTGACCATGTAATTAGTCTTATTTGTCATTAATTTATCGCTTTGATCAATAATCTCCACTGATTATTCCTCATACAAAATATCCTTATCATGCTGTAAAATATTTGAGTTTAGAAAATTTAACAGATTATGTATATAATCCACCAAATTGATTTTCATAACACATCATGACCTTTATATGTGTTCAGTGGAATTGATAAACAAAAAACAACAATATGATTAAAAAAATCTCATGGGGACCAATATATATGAGCCTCGAATTCCACTTATTTTCAAATACAACTTCATTATAAAAGTATATTTTCATCTGAATACCTTGTCACCAGATTTTATCAATAGATCTCTCCCTAATGTTTAATAATGAATTCAATTTTGACTATACATTACTCAGATAATTTGGTGAATGAGTACAAATATATATTCCATTTCCATACCTATATAAGGTACCGATTTATTTTATTCTATATATTTAACCCCACTTATTGAAGTTATGCACTTTTTTCTCAAATTGATATTCAGAAGAAGTATTCTAAATACTGAAGTGAAAGATATCCTTTTAATAAAATTAAAATGATGGAAGGGGTTGATCCCATTCACCCATGAAATATATAGAGGAAACTCTCAACATATCTTATAGGGTTTGAATAATCCTCTACGAGAAAAAATATATTTGGTTATGATATATAGTGATGAAGATCAGGTCCATATCCAATTTAGGATATATAATTCTCCAAAACATTTATTTAAACCTAATATTTATATCAGATATAATTTAGATTGGTACATCATGAAACCATATGACTTGCACAATGTAAATACATGAATGTTGATAAATTATGAAATATTCAACAATAGTAATTAAATGTGTTGACATCCAATAGTGATAAACTATAATCTAAATAGTGTTATAGCCTTTAGATTCCTTAAGGACTCCTATGAGGAAATCCATGGTGTAGTTTTTCAATTTACATAAATATTTGGATTATGGTTGCATCATCTCTTTATAATTATAACATTTGGAATTAGATTATAGATATACTAGGAATCGATCTATATATTCCATAATATCCCTTTTTCATGTTTCCACCCATAGAAATTATATTTTAGATATATATACATATTTATACATATATAATTGATAAACAATTATGAGATATATGATTAATAAAATAGTTCATTCTTCATTTATGCTATTTAAGGGACATATAGTTGGTTCTTAAACATTACCATTCCACTAGAGTCATGTTTGTGCACCAGAACATTCCTTCCCATATTTCTACCCAATAACTTAATTCTATGCCTCTTTAATCTTAAAATGGTTGGATAGTTGAGCATGATAGGATTTTTCATATTTCCATAGGATTTAACGGTTTATCTTCTTCAAATACATTATCAATGGATCTTTTTTAATCATCTTCATGAAGAATCAGGTTTGACACATCTGACATAGAACATCATCCCCACTTTTTACTTCCTTGGGTGGTAATTTATTTACTAATTTTAATATCTAACAAAATATACCATATTTTTTATGTGTATTATACTCTTTCAATGTGAATACCTACATCAAGATTTTTTGATAAGTAAATATATCACAGCTCTGAAAATAAAGAAAACAAATATATATTTTAAATTGGAAAAATAACTGATTCTAGATTGATTTCATGATTGGGGAAATACTTATCATGAATATTCAAATGGATTAGGGCATATACTAATACCTTATCATTATTTTTGAGAAAACACCCCAACTATTTCATTGATGCATCGTTTTATATCAAAAACTCTTACCAACTTTAGAGTAGTGTAAGAATAATTTCACCAATAAAACATCTCTTAACCTTCATTAAATTTTCATCCAATCATCTAAATAAAATAAATTGTCTCCCCTATTCATCATCTAGATTATTATATTCTCCAGGCATGATAAAGGTCTTACAAATCATCAATAATATCAACACAATCTAAGAAAACTATGGATCTTAGTCAACATAGTAGGTATAAGATATTGTTTAGTTAATTTTATGTTTAAAGGTTCCACTAAAATACATTATTTTTTAATTTAATTACCCAAGAATGATAAATTATATATCTAGAATTCACACATGTCAAATTTGTCTAATAATATTTTCTTTCTCAAGGTCTTCAACTGAATGCGAAAGAGATGTTCATTCTCTTCCATGAGCTTGTAATATATTGGAATATAACCTATAAATAAATCATAAAACAAATATTGGTAATTTATTTAGACTCTATTAATTATATATATGAATATAATAGTGGTATTAGTATGTATTAATGGAATCACTATAGATTTATATTGTCCATAACTCATACAAAAGGTTTTCTTTGGTATATGAACCCTTCTAACTAATAAATGATGGTATCAAGATTGAAGATTAATAGTAAAAAAGTATTAACCAGTGTGTACTTTAATAATCACATATTCAATATAATTTATTGGATTTTTTGATATTTATCATTTTAGGTTATCAATAATCAATGTAATGATGAACATAATCATATTTCTTTTTAAAACAAAGAACATGTACACTACAGAGTGACACACTTGGGAATATTAATCACTTATATTTTCCTGTACTTTTTTTATTCAAATCATATATTAAAATTGGTACCATTATATAAAGAGTATATAAAATAGATAAAACACTAGGAAAGAGTTCAGTTGAAAAACCAACATCACTATTCAAGTTAAGAATTTGAAATTATTTTGGGTATAGATTGAAATATTTTAGAATAGTAGAAAAATCCTAATTGTTGAGTTTCTACCCAATCATTGGAGATTAATACCCCTCCTAAATAGGAAGTAAGACAATGTAATTGAATTAATTTCCACTATAATTTTATATCCATTATCACATGGATAGATGATCATATGTTGATATGGAATATGAAATATTATTTCCCTTTATTGGAAATTTATATGGTATCTATATTGAGATTGATAATACATTCCCAAAAACACATCAAATTAAACAATATAAGGAATAAAAAGATTTAATGGAAGAAAATTAACACTAAATTATACTAGAGGTGTGCTATATTTCATGGCTAGAATCATCATACCATTATTAGTTATCAAATATATGTTAATTTACAACTATTTTGGTAGTGAGGTGATACTCTTAGAAATTTAATCACATACAAATATACGGTTAGAACATAAATCAAATAATACACTCAATGTTATGGAGTGGATGATAATTATTCCTTCCAATAATTAATTTTAAATACCCACTTAATCAGTCATGATTAAATAATACATCCTGTTGTATTTTTTTATTTAGAGTTAATTGAAATTGATTTCTATCATTAATACTTGTATTCATTCAATTATTGTAATAACATACATACTCTGTGAAATTATATTATTGGAGTGTGGGTAGTTAATGTGTTTGATATTTATTATCAATATTTATCATACTTATTGTGTCTCTTCAAAATTTACTTTCTAGAGGTAATTATTTTATAAACTAGAATAATTTACTAATTCCCTTGAGGGAATTTCCCAAGATTCATTCCATACTTTTACCATAAAAGAAGATTAATTTTACTCTCTCTTAGGGTTTTATTATTTTATTCTACTATGACATCCATTTTATCTTTCTTTAATGTCGATCCTAAAGAATAATTAGGGCTTCAATCTCGATTTATTACTTGATATCCCATCAAAGAACTTATTCATAGCTCTAAAAGTATATTATAAAAATTGACTTTTGATGACTTGGCCCTAATCTACTAATGAAATGATCAATTTTAATTTCTTGGTCATTCATCAAAATGAAATTATACCTTGAATTTCCTGTAAAATTAAACTTATGGTTCTTAAAGTAATTAATCCCATAATTGATTCAGTTCTATAAATTCCATCTCCATTATTATTGTGTGAAGTGTTCAAGGAAAATACTAATTGAAAAATATTTTCATAACATTTCCTATTTTATTGATTCAATTTCATTATATTCCCTTTTATTTTTGATAATATTACACCATTTATTAGCGTCACCTTATGAAATTTTACACTATGATATTCTTTATATATTCCTATGAAACAGGCTTGAAGAATTTTTTTATATTGTTTTCCATGAATCCATGAGTCTAAATGAACTATGATATAATATATTTTCATAACATATATTTTATATTTTTTGTATAAATATGATTAACCAAATTAAGAAAAATATTTATAATGGTTTTATATAATGAAAATTTATTGATTAGTTCTTAATAAATAAGTAATCCATTTTCTATAAAGTCATTTTTTTCTTCAGAAACATGTTTTCTTCAAAAATGATTGTTATTACATTTTTATTTAGAGTTATTATAATTATTCTAATCTAATTTTATATAATTTAAATTATAAAAAGGTTATCATTTTTGAAATCATCATATCAATTTTATCTTAAGGTGAAATTTTTTCAGCTTTTCTAAAATGATTTTTTTTTGTGAATAGAAAAAAACCAATTTTATAGGAAACCATTTATTCATTTAAATAATTTAAAAGTTTCATATTTATAATTTATTTGAAAATAATATTATCTCATCTTGAATAGAAATAATCCAATAAATATTATTTTGATTCAAATTATTCTCAAAATTTTTATAAAATAAATTATTACTTAAAAATGTAGTTTACTAGAAAGCAATATTTTGATGCATTATAGGTTTTTATTTAAAAATTATTATTTTTTAAATTATATAAATTTAATTTGATAAAATTTATTCCATCTTTAAAATAAGCCTAAATTTTTTTCAATGAGGACGCATTTATTTTTAGTCATAATGAAAAGAAAAAATAGAAATTTTTTGTTATCATAATAAAGGTTAATATTGGTTTTTCTGGGGGGGTAAATAAAGAGATAATGTTAACATTTATAGTTTGAAATTTATTATTCTTATTTTCCTTATATATTTATACTTTAGTTATCCTGTATTTTTATTCATTTTCCATTTTGAAGCATAATACTTTAGAAAGGCATTAATTATTCATAAATATTTTATTTAATTCCATGTGTATAATCTCACTAAAATTAAAAGGGAACCTCTTATAAAATATTATTAATAATGTTTTATCCTCTTAGATCTATAAATACATTAAAAAATTCATTCATTACATCCCTTCCGATGTCCTAGAGGTATTTGTTTGATCAGAATACAATCATTTCAAGGATTGTGTTTTAATCCAAATGTGGTTTTTCAATGAATACATATAATTATTAATCAAGGTATTTAAATTTTATTTCTTCTTAAATCATATCTAATACTATTGTATCAATAAACACATGATGGATCGAGTTTACTCAATATACTGAGATGTTATTATGTCGATGGAGAAACCTTTTTGCAAATCATATCCTTCACTGCCTAACATGGATATTTATAATGGTGGGTTTAATAAATATATATATATATATATGATATTTATAATATAATTAATATTATATAACATTAAAACATTATTTATATTTCTTTCGTTATTTTTATTATAAAACTAAATGAACGTTCATGCGAACAAATGGACAACCGTCTCCATGAATGGTGTAATTCATTTTTCTATATCTAACATTTGTGTACGATTATAAACATGTATATAATTAATATATATCATTTTTATATCATGATTAAAATTATCTGTAGGGTTTAATCATTATCAAAGTACAAGAAAAATAACCCCCAAACCCAATGTTTGACGACAAAAAATTGTTAACACACATTATCAAAAATTTTAATAAATAATTATAAATAGGTTTGTGTTGAAATGTAATTTGTGGATCATATATGATATTATAAGTAAGTATATTATTTTTTATAAAATTTTAACAAATTTTTTTTATTATATAGGAGGTTAGACTACTCAATAATCAAGTAAAACCTAATGTGTGTGTTTGTAAATTACAATTTCATTTTAACTATGATTATCTATACTCAAATTTCAAATGATAAAATTGTATAATATTATTCCCAAACATAATATTTAGTATAATATTATCAATATATTAATTGATAATCCATTCTTTCTTTTCAATTTATAGTTGTTAATATCTCAAGAGACCGAGAGAATGTTTTTAATGAATGTATATTATGATTTTTTATTCAACCAAGAATATTTTCTTCAATGTCAAAATTTTCATTAAAATTATCTTAATAATGATTTAAATATTGTCAAATTATTTATATAAGTCATTATTAAACATGATTTACTTTAATTATTATTTTTAAAGTAATTTCATGTTATTTTTGAATGATAATTGTCAATTTAAACTTTTAATAGAATATTTATTTTAACATATATAACAAGAATGATATTTCCCACCATTATGAAAGATCCTTGATTTTAGGATTCCAATATAACATTTCATGGTTCTTTAGAAGTAAAATATTTTCCTTATTATTTTTAATATTTTAATATTTGTGATATTTTATTTCAAAATAAAAATGCCTTTTCATTAGGAAATATTCCAATGATATTTTAAGGGAATTTTTTATTTAAGTTAACTTATTTTTATAATAATTACGACTCACTTGGGATATAATCCTATGGTACAATACTTATTGATTTACTAGATGATTTATTAATATTACTGTTAAATAGTGATGAAATATAATTTATTTTCCATGGATTCTATTATGATTAATTGATTAACATTTTCCTAATATTTTGACATAAATATAAATTAATTATGGTTATGTGACTAGTGGGAAATTTATTGTCCTTGAATACATTATGTAATGATTAATGATTCATGATATAAAAAGGTATATGAGAGGTTATACCAATCCTAGAAATAATGAAAAAAGGGGTTATCCAAAGTCTAAATGGGGTATATAGGAGGGTATCTTGAGCCTGATATAGGTAAACATGGGGATATCCTATCCCTATCTTATGAGAAATTTCTTGATGGGTAGACTTAAAATATGATTTCTAGGATTTATTTAACATACTGATGAATTTTTATTATTTTTTAATTTTTATTATGATATTTTTCTATACTAAGGGTTGTCATAGGGGATCTAGTTTTTTTCTGAAGGATTTGGGCTGAGCACTAGCTACATTAGCCAATTCTTGCTATAAATCATATATTCATTACATTAATTAATTATGTGTAGAATAATTGATTTTGGTTCAATATGTTAAACCTATCTATTAAGTGATATCATTTTCACGTTGTTATATAGACCATAAAGACATTAAATAAATGTTATGTGTTTCTTGTTGTACAGGCCATCCTGGTTATTCCCATCATGAAATGGTAATTAAAAACATGAAATAGTTTCATTCTATTTAATTATTTGTGTTGTCCACCCAAATAATTTTACAATTATCTTCCTTCCTTCTCCATCAAACCACAAGTCTAATATTGATGATTATTAGTGAATATATCTATTCTGGGATTATCCAATTAAATTGATCTTTGGGTTGGTTGATTTCCCAACTATTGGTATGTGTGATAGTTCTCTTCTCATTTAATTCATTTCATCTAAAATTGGATGTGGTGTTGGGATACAATTTTTTGATATATGTTCCTATGATGATTCTTCTCCAATCCATTATGGTTCTATTTTTCACTTGTCTTCCATATGATAATTTTATTATTGTTTGTGGTGTGGTATAGGTGTTTGGTGAGGTATATGTTGATCAACCATTTCCCCTGACCATTTATCTCTTAGAAAATTAATTCAAAGCAGTTATAATCAATGTTAAGGACTCTGTTCAGTATTCATACATCACTTCACTTCCTATTTGGGTTGATCCTATAATTTCCTTAACACCAGTAACCTATAGTTGGTTTCTTACTTTATTAAATTTGAATATGATACAATTAATCACATCTGTATGGAGTAAATTGTATAGTATTCTTTCTAAACTATAAAAATACATGATTTCAATATTAAATTTGTATATAGAATTGAAAAGTTAATTTTTTTATTTTTTGAAAAAAATTATTCCTCTATTATATCATTGGATACCAATCATAGTACACTTAACAGATTATTGAGAAAAGATAACAAAATACTAGTTATATGAAATGATCAGTATGGGTTAAGTACAAAAGAATATATCATGAATAAAGAAACATAATCAACAAATAATGGAATATAAATTTAAATAAATTCCATTTAAATAAGTTGATATCATAATTCAAATATCAAGGTAATTAATTGACACCATATTACATTTAATCAATATCATGACTATGATAACAGGATTTGACATAATCAATATGGAAAGGTAAGCAACCAATAACCCATACCATTAAATAAATAAACTAATGATTAAATGAATCAATATATAATTTCATTTATAAAATATAGTAGATATTAATAAATTAATTCTTAGTGAAGGAAAATATTAAGAATTGGGAATAAAGTTCATAAGCACGTGATACCTATAACTTCAAGACCACTCAAAATATGATTTAAAACTACGAGTAAAAATCGGTTTAATGCAATCTTACTGACTAAAATCATGAGACTGACTTTGAATCAAGTGGATATATAATTCAAGGCCCCACACATTGATACATATCTAGGGAATTCCTCATATTTCAAACAATCAATTTATTTAATGAAAAATTTTCCTTATACTCAAATATATGAATTGAGTAATGATTATTGATTTATAAAAATTTCCCAAAATAAAAAAATAAATTTCTATATTATAAATCATACATTGAAAAGATATATGGTCTATGAAATAAATATATCTAAAAATACTAATATGAAAAATTTTGCGAAATTTAATGTATAATGATCCTACGAAAGTGAATATTTCATGGAAAAGTTAGTGATAAAAAAATTAATCAATAAAGTGATTGATAATTCATTCCATGGTCAAAATGATCTTAAGAAATTACTATATTGAATTAATATGGAATCAATACAACATATCATTAATGGATTAAATGTAAAATAATGTGTTTTTTATTTGATGAATAGAAATAACATAAAATGATATTTATAAACATTATTGAGGAACATATCATTTTTACATTGAAAAAATATTTTAAAAAAGAAAATGTTTAAAAAATATTTTGAAAATAATTTTAAATGAAAAAACCATTTAACTATTATAAAATAATCTTCAAATCATTGAGTGGTTATAAAGGAATAAAATTCAGTACATTTCATACATGTTAAAATAATGATTCCTTTCCCTTTTTCATTAAAATACAAACGAGCATTGTTTGGAAAACAAAATTACGATTTCTTTAAAAAAATTATAAAAAAGCAAAAATTTGTTAAAAATTCATTTAATCAAGCATTTTTTAAAATGGAAAAATAATTTTGGATAGATTTTTAGACAACATGGTTTTAGAAGAATAGTGATTATGACTGAAGAGAGAAATGAAGTCAGATTTTCTTAAAATATTTTTAGTGTAATTTAAATTATCAAAGAGTGTAAAAAATGAAATATTACATAAAAATATAATGAATAAATTTAGGAAAATACTATTAAATGGATTTATTATTTAATGATCAAATAATTTCCATCCATGTAAATTTAACCGTAAACAATCCTAATTAAAACGAGATTGTGAAATGAACCCTCACAAAGATTGTAACATTAATGAAAGAATTAATCAATGAATCTATTATTTGATTCCAATTGAATTACACAAAAATTATGTATAAATAAAATATAAGTAAATTAAATGTAATCACACAAATAACCTTATAATATCAAATACAACAAATAAGTAAAATTTCATAATGAAAATAAATTGAGATATAAGATTTATTACTACTTAGAAATTTTCAATTAAAATACCCTTTAATGAAATAATTCAAATTTGAATTTAAAATAGAACAATTTATATAGGATTAATTATATTACATATTAATGGGAATGTATATACACCATGTAAAATAAATTATGTTCATAGCATTACAATATGCCTCAATAAAGTGAAATTTTTATGAATTCACTTATGTCATGATTCCTTTTGGTTGAATGTGATTTAATCTCAGATATAGTATTTGTAAACATATTATTAACTCTAAAAAACAATTTTAATTTTTATAATATCATATAATATCCTTTTAAAACACATGATCACACGTTCGTTAATAATATTTCATTATTTTCCTTGTTTCTTCTGTCAATTGCCATGTTATATCATTTGTGATTCATCATTAATGATTTTGTTATTCTGAATATTATGTTGTTACATAATCTAAATAATAATAACCATAATAAAATATTAATTCCAATTAGATATTTTTTTGAGAAATGATGTGTGTTACGATCATGGAGATGGTTTGTCGTACGTACGCATGAGTAACATTTCCATTTTAAAATGATCATTATGGAAAGTAATATGTAATATTTAATCATTAATGAATGATAATAATATCATAAATACCATATTATTTATTTATTTACACTTATATATAACATTCATGGGGTCTGGTGATGAAAAAAGAGTCACATCACATTGTGAAGTCGGTAGTCCACACACACACGACTGACGTTATCATATTTCATTGAGAAAATAATAAGAAATAAATTGATATTTTATCTTTTAGTAAAAATAAATATTCCATTAATACCAAAATTATTTATTTTATATCACAATATCACATATGTTGGTTAACATTATCCTTATTAACATCCATGTGAAGTGTTTGTTTCAAACGTATCACATCACTTCACGATCCCATAGTCGATCATACACATTAGTTACATTGTCGTTTACCCTTCTGAATGGAATAAAAAATATATATATATGATATAATGATCCAAGAGGTACAAGATTTTATAAATATCATATGTATTCTTTATATAAATCATAATACCCAACTATGACAGGTCTTTATGGAAAATTTTTAACATCGGTTCATAAGGCGGTAGTCCGTAGTACACATGGGTGACATTATCATTTCCCATTTGAGGGAAGAAGATATGGATATATTATATTTCCTTAACATAATAAAATATCATTATATAAGATATATTTGTGCATTTATATTAATATAATTGAATAATATTTGAGGGATTTGTACAAAGAAATAAAACAATCATAGAATATATTTATGACAAAAAAATACTTCTATGATGAGGGGATTGAAGTTGATAATTGATTTGGTTAGGGAACAAATAAAAAAAATGGAATGATTTTGTAAAGAAGATAGGGTAGAGGTGTCCATTTATAAGTGAGGTGAGGGGAACACTTGAAATTTTTTAAAAGAAAATGTAATGCCCACATTTTTCCCCTAAAAAAGCATCCAAAATGAATTATTATTCAGAATTATAAATTACAAGGTCTTAATACTACAATAAATAATATTTTAGAAATGTTTTTGGGTCATTTTGAAACTTATATTTTTTCATCACCCCCCAATATTTATTTGTTCCTTAACCACAGTAATTACACTTTACTGTTTTCACTATTCATTTTTGTCAAAAATTTAGATCACAATATTTTATAATACGAAATATTTTGAGTCAAAATATGGAATCCATTTTTAATAATTATATTTTTTTAAGTTTTATAATCTAGTTGAATGATATACCTACATACACTATGAAAAATGGGTTTTAAAATAGATAATTCTACCATGC
Source organism: Viscum album (assembly GCA_963277665.1). Taxonomy (NCBI): domain Eukaryota; kingdom Viridiplantae; phylum Streptophyta; class Magnoliopsida; order Santalales; family Viscaceae; genus Viscum; species Viscum album. The sequence goes on from OY728122.1 coordinate 334,275,361, forward strand.
ATATATGTGATCAAAGTCAAAATTCCACAAGATATTGATTAAAATGAACTAATGTAGCCAAATTTTAATATAATTAATTTAATTTTACCTAAAAAATAAATTAAAATATAAATAAACAATGTTAAATTTTTAAATGAAAAGTTAGTTTTCACTTAATGTCAATAGTTTTCAGTATTCATAGAAAAAAGAAACATTTTATAAAAATCCAAAACAAACACAATAATATTTTTTTCTATATGGTTATATAAAAATATTATTTCATTTTTTCAAATAAATTTTCTAAAAGTTATAAAAATTAATTTTAAATTATGTGCACAAAGCACGACTAAACCATTGTTTATAAAAAATTTATTTTTTCACAAAACAATTCCATTTGTTTTAAATGATTCATATATTTTTTAAAATATTCATATCTCCATTTAATTTATATTATAAATCTATAAAACATATATTTTTAATAATTTGGTTTTTTCCATACATAACATCCATCTTAATGACTATGTTATAATGACCTATTTAAATAATATTTTAGTATAGAATTTTTTAAACATTATGTTGCATGAATCAAATGATATCTAAGAGATTGAATTTATTTAAAGAATGTAAGTCATAATATGATTAGGTGGAACATTATTCCCTCCTATAAAAATTTATTCATCTATTTTTTAGATATTATCTTTAAAATAGATAAGGGTAGTTCTTCTTATTAAAATCATCTTAAAAAGAGTGAAAGAGATACAAATTTTTCATATGTAATAACACCTCAAATTTTATATATGTAAGAGAACATTGGGTTAAACTAATGAAGTTGACATCTAAGAAGGATAAAAATAATTATAACTGTTTTAAGATATCATCCTGTGCGGTTTCGTTTGATTTCAATTTCTATCTAACTAAATGAGTGATGGATTATCTTGTTAATGATTGATCTAAACACATTTTTGTTAGATTATGACTCTAGGTTTCATTTCAAGATCACTTATACCTCATTGTTTTTTGGTTATCCTATTTCATCTGATGTATTTGACCATGTGATAAAATTTTGGTGGTTATATATTTCTTTTTCCTAATAATTGAATCCCAAATTGGTTGATTGAAATAATAATGAGTTTTTAGTTTCTTTCAATATACCGATTTGAAAGTATTTAATGTTATATTTTAAATATGATGGAAATTTTTAAAAACCCCAGTTATAATGTAATTGAATTACAATGTGTTTTTTTCTGAAAATTATGGCTTGATGTTGAAATTTATTTGATCAATTTTTTTGTGTTAGAAACTCCTGAAAAATTACTTAATGTGAAAAATGATTTAATGTGGCTTGAATTGATAAAAAAAACTATTGAAGTATTAAATTGAGAATTATATGTTGAAGAATGAATAAAAAGGGGAAATTATAAATTGAATTGAATTGAAAATTTAAATTTTTCTTTGTTTGATTGATTGAATAGTTGAGAAACATGCTATCCTAGGTAGTTATTTGTAGCAATAAAAATCATGTCAGGATATTGATTATTTAGAAACGGATAGAGGATGGTGGCTATTACTAAAACAACTATGTCTGGAATATCCATGTGAGATCCCCTATTTGGGTGTATAATTCATGTGATTTGTTCCCCTATTAGTGTTCACATGTGTGTGCTCACATGAATAGATAATGAGATAAATATCAGATGTGTGTGGAGCCTATTACTTGAAAAAATGACTTACCTACATGGTTTCTTTCTATATGTTTTTTTACTTTGTTATACTCATTTTGATTATCAAACTATTTTATTCATGATAACTATTTTATATAAATTTTTTATTTATGCTAGTTTTGAAAAATGTTACGTCTCATTAAATGTGAAATCATGGTTTATTATGAATTATGTTTTTGATGTTCCATACCTTGTCTATATAAACTGGAAGAAAAATGAGTTTATGTATTATGGAATTGATTATGTAAAACATAGGGAGACCCTACTGGGATTTCCATTACATAGCGTAGATTTTACTTTGGGAAATTTTAAACCTTCTTATTGATGATCCATGAAATGGGAATGTTCCACTTAGAGGTGGTGGATGTTATTTATCTTCAGGATAATGTAGTAGTGATGATGACCGATGGAGCTTTTATCCACTTGTTAAAAAGGAGTTTTTTTTGGTAATTTTTGTTTGCTTAACCATATGGTTTTCTTTTTTGATGTTTAACTTTATGAATGGGCCCTATTTTACATGATTTTACTATTACATATCCTTTTATATTGTTCGGAATAATCAATTTTATAGGTTATCTTCTATTGTATTTAGGGAAAATTTATTCCCTCTTGATCTTTTATATGCTTTCTAGTTCTAATCACAAACCCATGGAGATCAGGCATTTTCTTTAGGCTATTTTAGATCATGATCAGGAATCAGGGTACCATGGTATTCTGTGATAGTTCGTGAAAAGTGGTTTAAGAGGTGATGGTTAAGAATATTTTCTTGATGTCAACATGAGGTTTGCAAGGTAATCATGGGAATTTGGAGGTAGTTGTGAGTGGGTGCCCAACCATCACTCCCTATAATGAGCCATAAATCCCCATGGGTGTTTTAGAAGATTGTCCTTGACGAATGTTTGGATCTAACTGTAGTCTTTTACCTAGATTTATTATGTGATAATTGAAATCCCAATTTTATATTTTTTCATGATGGAATTGATATTCTTATATCTCTTGTTTATATTGATAATTTTTGTACCCTTTTTGAGGTATTCGGTATCTTTTTTTGACATTTCGTAGCCTCATGACTTCAATAATTCAATTGAATAGGATCTAGGAGGAATTAACTTATGGGGAACAATGTGAAAATCATCGAATGGACCAGAACCTTGTCAAGATAGCGATGTAAGCTGTTCAAGATATAAGATATGTACCATCACTCATTCAAAATTAGGTTCTAGTAGAGGAACCTAGAATTGAAGAATTTGGTCATTATGTTCATGAGTTCCTTCACTACAATCCACTTAATTTTCATGGATATAATGTTACCCAAGAATATTAGGTTTGGTTGTGAATGATATAATTTTTTGGTTTCTCTGAAAATTATGATCTGATTAATGTAAAATTTCATATCTTTCATTTGGAAGGGCCTTGAAAGAGATAGTGTGGTTCAACGATAATGAAAAAATAAGAAGGGGGGGGTGTGAAATGGAATAATTTTTTAGTTTTTTTTTTCAATGACCAATTCTATCTATATTCTCTGCAACTGGTTAGATCAATTGAGTTTCTAAAAATCTAACAACAGTTAAAGACTGTGATTCATTACACAAATCATTTGGATGATATTGTTCAGTTTTCTCTAGAGTTAGTAACAAATGATAAAATGGAGGCCCATATATATTAGACTGGCCTTTTTTCTAACATCTAATTTTATTGTTTACTCATAAATATTATTTCAATTAATAACATTATGGATAGGGAATTTATGGTTGATCTTAAACTGGATATTTTGTTGGGGTTAGTGAGATTTCCATTTTCTCCCAATGGATATTCCTTGACATTCATTAAATGGAAGGGGAATTATGATGAGTCTCATTGTCTCTCAAGATAGTAGATGTCTTCTAGACCTCCTATAGTGTCTAGAAGAGTCCCATTGAACTAATTTCTATGAGGTAAGGTTGGGAATAGAAGAGGTTTTTTTACTAAGGCAGCAAAGAGATTGAGTTCTGGTGGTTTCCCAAAATATTTAGAGATGTTATTCCATTTCATTTCATCAATACGTAGTATATTGGGATCAAAAACTCAATGAAGTGTCATAGAAAATCTTATTCTAAAAAATATAAGGTTGTCTATTCACATGAATCAGTAATGAAGCTTCTTCATGTAGTTGAAGAGTCTCTAGAGGAATCTAATAAACATACATTGACTGTGAGAGGTGCCATCATGATTAATTTTTCTTTAGTGACTACTATATTTGATACTAGTTCATCTCACTCATTTTATAGACTCATATTCTAAAACTAATAAATCTTCCTATGTAGATTTATTCTAATGTGATAGATATTACTATGATTCAATGAATTAATAAAGGTAAGGGTCTCCATTGTACTTTTCTTCTCTGTATCGTAGATTGACATTACTTATAATTTAATAGTTCTTTATATGAACCTTCTTATTATCATCCTAATGGTGGATTTGGTAATTTTTAATATATCCCAAATTGACTATTATCATTGATGGGTCTTCATTACTACACTCAGTGGGGTGTTCCAAGAATTTTATGGAGAATGAAAACAATGTTGAGTTGATCACAATTGTATTTTCCAGAGATATCATTGATATCTAGTATTGCTTCTTATGGATAGGTATCATATGAGACAATTCCATCTTTGTTAGACATTGTTATACCTATAAACACATCAAATATAAGAACCAGATAACTTTGTGTTTTCTGTAGCTGCTTCAATTTCTGACTGTGTATGTGGGATGATATCTAAATGGACATTGTGGCTGGGTTTATGTAAACCCCTCTAAAAGAGATTGGGATATGTTTTGTGATCGACAAGAAGACCAAATTTCCTAACAATATACCCATTCACGATACCTAAAAAGTTCAGGAATTTAGATATCTCTATCTGTATAAGATTTTTAGATTACATATGAAGTCCATTATACTATAGTATGTGATATATATCCCTATATTACTTTTATCTTTTAGAGAGTCCTATGTGTGGCACTTTGATATCAAGTAAATTTTACCACCAAAATCATCTATAGATAGATTTCAAGATATAATGTGATATAAAGATTCAATAAGAAATAATTGTTGACTTTGTTATTGAATTTGGTGGATCCTGGGATGTCCATTTTTGAAAAGTTGAGTTTTCTTATAACAACAATTATTGGTTATAATTTGGGTGGCTTTTTTGAGGCCCTGTATAGAGAGCCTTTTCAATCTATATTGTGTTGGTTAGAGATTTGTGAGACTTATTTGGTTATAATCATTTTGTTTCAAGATATACTGATAAAAAATCAGTTTTATTATTAGAGAATGTTGATGAACCATATCTAGTACAAGACTTATATAAACTATCATGTAATACTATTGTAGTTCTCAATTACAGACATGGTGTTTTTGAGAGTTTCACCTCATTTGGGTCATCAAAAACATGTGAATTTGGGGAAGCTTAAACCATATTTTGTGGGACCTTTTGATCTAGTTGAACAGGTGGGGAATGAGACTTAATATTTAGAAGTTCCACTATAGTTGATGTTGGTTCATATTGTGTTCCATGTATCACAACATAAGACATATCTTTTGAACAATCTCATTTCATGAGTTGGGGGGATCTGTTGATTCAGATTTATCTATGAATGTGCTTCTAGTAATGATTTATGATTCTAATATAAAGGTTCTTTATGAGAGTATGATACATTTGGCTCATGTGTTATTGAATAAATGTTCTTATTTGAAAGAAAGAAGGGATAATGAGGTATTGATAAGAGAGCAGTTTCCTCATCTCATTGACAACGAATATTCTTGACATGTTTTTTGGGGACATAAAGGTTTATTGGTGGATATGTTAACATCCCACCACCATTTTTAGGAAATTCATGACCATTTTGATGATCTGGTTTAGGGAATTCATTGTTTTTGGGTCCTTATGGGAGAGAATTGAAAATTTTGGTCGACCATGGGGTCGATCATGGTTGGTGTATGGTTAGGGACAACCATGAAGTTTGGACAACCAAACTATGAACCTTAATTTGAGTGACTATGTTGGGGCACATAACCTATTCAAACAATGATACAAAATCATCTAAACTATATAAACTAAAATTGTTTGGTTTTCACAGCTGTGTGTGGTATGAAAAAACACAAAACCTCTATAGAAAAATCATGCACCCTACTAGTAGGGGAGCACATTTTGTTTAACCATGAAACACTATCTAAAAAACCAAGCATGTGGGATTTTAATACCATAAAAATTTAGTTAATAATTCCAAATCACCTATTTAGGATACCTAATCACCCAATTCAACCCTAAAAAACATTCCATGGATGTGAATGATCTAAGAGGTGATTTTTGATCATCAAACCCATTTTTGTGATAGATCAAAGCATTTTTGATCTCATTCGATCTCCTCTGGGTATGTAGAGAATCTCTTCCAGGGTTTTTTCTAATCTCCCTTTATCTCCTCTTTAAGGAGTTATGAATCATTATGTAATTGATGGATAAAAACCCCATTTGGTTGGATATTTATTCTAGTTTGTGTTTAATTATTTCTCATGACTCATTCATCATTAATGATTCCATTCTATGGGTTGTATTTAATTGTGTGATAAAATGTAGGTGGTTCCGTATTTATTTTTCCTATGATAGAAACCTAAATTGAATAATTGAAAATATTTTTTCTAAATTGATATAGAAAACATGATTTTAAAAAGCTTTTAGCTGTGATTTGTAATGACATTGAATTTTTATGAAACCCCAAATTTAATGGAATTGAAATGTGGGGAATAATTTTAAGAGAATAATGTATTGATTTTGATATTTATTTAATAAATAGAATTGTTTTTGAAATATGAGAGAAAATGTTTAAGGTGAAAAATGATTTGAAATGGAATGTATTGATGAAAAACTATGTTTGGTTTTGAAATATGGATATAATTAGGAAAATTTAATAAAACTGGGTAATTGTAAATGAAATTGATTTGTGTTTTTTATTTTATAATGTATTAATGGTTCAATATTTGAATCAAATGTTATCTTGGTCATTTAGTGGTAACTTGTACAAGAAAACTCGGAAATATCCTCCATATAATGGGATTTATGATGAAAAATATTACTAAAACAACTCTGTTCTAACTAACCATGATGGGTTCCACTATTGTGGTGTTGACTTACAATGATGAGTTACCTATTGGGATGTATTTGTTTTTACACACCTAACAATATATGAGGTCATAATGATATGTTTGAGGATCCCATTTGCTGAAAAACTACCTTACCGTAAGGCTTTCATATGTGGTTCTTTTCTTTGATTTCTCAACTTTATTATACATTTTGTTGATTATTGAACCATTTTATTAATTATAACTATTTGGTGTAAGTGTTTTATAAAAAGTACTTATTTATTATAGTTTTGATATTTCTTCCTTCTCTTTAAAGGTGAAATCATGTTTTAGATTAAAATATTTTAATGAAATATCATGACTTTTTTGTTTAAATTAGAGGCACAATTGGTTTAATAATTATTTTATTGATTATGGAACACATGGTGAGACCAGACTAAGATTTATAGCACACACACAAGATTTTACATCAGTTTTTTTTAGTATATCATATACCAATTATAATAAAACATAACGTTCCCCATGTAGGTGGTGTATGTTCTTGATCCATGGGAGCATGTATTAGTGATGGTGAACAGTGTAGTTGTTGTCCACTTGTTACATAGGAGCTATTTTTGAGAATTATTTATGCATGATGTTATTGTTTTCTTTGGTATTTTTATCAATTTTACCCAAAAATGTTTTACTTGTTTAATTATATTACCAACACTATTGGCGTGTTGATCGTGCTGACTTGTTTATTGCATTATCCATTGTATTTGTTTTAAATTTGTAATATCATGATCTAGTATTATTAAATGTTCTAGTCACTAACCCATGGGGATTAGTATTTACCATTGGGATATTTAAGAGATAACTTGGGTGTCAAGGTACCGGGGTATTCCATGCCTATTCATGAAAAATAAATATATCTAATAAAAATAATATGGATAATTATGGGAAATTTACAATCCATTAATAACTGGAAATTGGATATTTCATGGGAATGTTAATGACTATAAAAATGAATCAAGAAATTCAATGTAAATAATTTCGATAGTCAAATGATCAAAATCCATCCAAGTAAATAATTAGGGTAGTATCATCCTAAATATTCCCTTTGGATTATAAGTAAAATAAATGGGGGCTTCCATTTTATAAATAGAAATAAAAAATGATCTTAAAAACAGTTTTGATGAAAAAATACATTAAAATATGATTTTTTATACTAGGAGTTCACAAAATGCTTTAAACATTATTTTTGATTAAAATAAAACATTAATATCATAAAATATTCATTAAAATAATGGGTGGTCATGATGGTTGGAAATTATTTACAAGACGCACAGGTTGATAAAATATTCAATTCAATTTTTTTGGTAGAAATAAAATGTGCAATTTTTTTTGGAAAAAAAGACATAATGATTCCATTAAAAAAATTATAAAAATTTAAAAAATAGGGAAATTTTTATTTGGTTAATGTTGTGGGGAAATTAAAAAAAAACTATTTTTTTATAAAAATTGGTTTTGGAAGAAAAAGGATTTTCAACTAAAGACGGAAAGGAAGATAGATTTTGTTAAATAAATTTCTCAATCATTTTAAGTAACAAATACTATGAAAATGTTATTATTTCATGAAAAATTAATTAATAACTAGAGAACAATAAAATTAAATTGTATTATTATGCAATGATCAAATAATTTTCTTCAATGGAAAATCATTCAAAAAAAATCCTGATTGAAATTAGATTATAAAATAAATTATCAAAAAGATTATAACATTAATGGGGAATTTATCTATTAGTCAGTAATGAGTTTCATATGTAAATAAATATAAAACATTTATAAAAAAATATAATTTATTCAAAATTATTTATAAACCTAATCTTAGAATATTAAATAAAACAAATATGTCACATAACACAACGAAAAGAAACTTAGTTGTGAAATTCATTACCACCTGGTAATTTTAATTTAAAATTCTATTGGTTGAATTAATTAAAATATAAATATAAAATACCACTAAATAATAAATATTAATCATATTTTATGTCCACGGGGAAATATATACACCATATAAATTTAATTTGGTTCCTATCATTAAAATATTCCTTAGTGAGGGTAAATTGAGACAAAGTCCCTTACCTGATGCTTCCTTTTGGTTGAAAATGATTTAACCTCATAGATAGTGGGTTTAGAAATGATATTAACTCATAACATAACCATATTAATATTTATAATATCATATATCATCCATCTATAACATCTAATAACTTTTTTATTAATAATCATTCATTATTTTCATTATGTCAGGTATTGATTGCCTTATTATATAATTTTTTATTTATCATCAATGTTATGATTCTTTTGAATAATTTATAGTAAAATAATATAAAGAATAATAATAATTAAATAATTATAATATTTATTCATCAATTATACTTTATGACCAATCTAGAAATATGGTTCTGAGAAATGAAATATTTTACGATCAGGGAGACCCTAGGATGTACATACACATGAGTAACGATCCCATTTTTCCATGATCATTATAGAAAGGACGTAAGTAATGTTTTATCATCAAATAATTATAAATATACCATAAATAAAATATTATTTATTTAAATATAAATATATATATCGTCCATGTGGTGTGGTGATGAAAAGAGTCTGACATCACTTTGTGAAGGCTGTAGTCCACAAGTACACGAACAACATTATCATCATTCATGTGATTTAAAGTGCATGAAATAAAATGATATATTATCATTTCATAAAGATAAATATGTTATTAATATCATAGTTATTTCTTGTTTTTCATATAAATTCATTAAATTTATCCTCATTACATTTAATGTAAAAATTGAGTGAAAAATGAATCACATCGCTTCGTGAGGCTGTAGTGCAACATAAAGACAAGTGACATTTTTCAATCCCATATCGAATGGAAAGTTAATAAATTAATATATGATATAATGGATATAGAGGTATAGTTATGTAATAAATAACAGATATATCCTTTAATTCCATCATCATACCAACATGTGAGATATTTTGATGGAAAACGAGTCCCAACGGTTCGTGAGGCGGTAATCCACTCTCCACACAAGCAAAATTATCATTTCTCATTTGACGGAAGAGGAGATGAATATATGTCATTAACATAACATAATAATATATATTTATAAGTTATATATAGGTGATATTATATTTTAATAAATGAGGGATGTTTGAAGTAGGTGGAAGAAGAAATAAAACTAAAATGTGTAGTTTGGAATTTTACCACTTATCAGACAACCTCACAAGGATTAACATTATTTTTACTTGCAATAGAATTATAAGAATATCTAGCAATATAGGATTATGAAATATAAATTTTTATGTGATTTTAAACATTATTTTATAAAAAAATTGTTTTTATACTTGAATAAAAGAGGAGAGGGGTGTCCTTTTATAGGTGAGGTGAGTGGATCACTTGTAATTTTTGAAATGAAAAATTTGTTCACAAGTTTTTTCCATTAAAAAAAGTTAATTAATGAAGTAATAGAAATCCTTATACAATAAAATGATGAAATATTTACATAAAATATATATTTAGATTTGTTTTTATATTATTTAACACTAATCCTTTTAGAATAACCCTTGATAAACCTAGTTATTATATTACCAAGATCATTAATTTCTACTATTTTCGTCATTCATTCTCATAAATAATTAATTTTAACATTTTAGAAAATATAAATTATTACCATTCCAAATATATAATTAATTTTTCCAAAATTGATTCATAAAATAGGGATTATCTAATTTATAATTTGACCTATAAACACGATGATAAATAATGTTTTCGAAGAGGAAATTATCATCAATATAGAAGATTTTAATATAAAAATTATTCTGTAAATTGATTAAAAGGACCAAAAATTGTTTATTTTTAATATAATTGGTCTAATTTTACTCTAAATTCAATTTAAAATTTAACCAGGTGAATTATTTAAAATAAAGGATAGTTTTTAATAAAAATTTGTATTTTTTTTATTCATTGAAAACACAAACATTTCAGAAAAATACAAAACAATCACCCTAAGATATTATTTGATATTATAATTTAAAAAAATACATTTCATTTTATCAAATAAATTTTAGAAAATTGGAAAAAGATACTTCTAAATTATGTGTTTAAAGAACGTCTAAATAGACTTTTTAGAAAAAATATAAAGTTTTTATAAAAATATCTTTATCTTTAAAATGATTATTTTTAGTTATAATCAATATATATCCATGTAATTTATTTTATACATCTATAAACCATATTATTTTCATAATTTTTTAGTATTGTATATACTTGTAATCATATTGGCTAGGTTATAACAGTCAGGTTCAAATAATATTTAAAGAGGGAATTTTAATTTCATCCTTGTGTTGTTGGAATCATAGGATATCAATGGGATTGAAATTATTTAAAAGGAAATAATCTGCAAAGTATTATAATCTTATATACCCCATAATAAATGGTCTGAAACCTAAGATTGAGGTATACCGTTTCACCTATATTCTAGTTGGATTGGTTGTTCGGGTCAGGTCATGGAATCTTGTTATCAGAGTGTAGGTTCTACTCCTTGGGAAGATTGTTTATAAGAGATAAGAATTTCATAACCTTAGAGGCATTTTAAGGTGTGTTATTTTCTATCTCTTATAGGGTAAATACTTAAGCCACCATGTTGTTTCGGGATTTGTGTCTCCTTTGTTGATTTTTTTCCATGATCATAGTTTTTTATTATGATCTTACTGTTTAAAATAAGATTATGTTACTATCTAAACAATTATATTTTTCTATTTCTTGACTATAGAGAAAATATTATGAGGTGTCTATTATGGGTTCCTCTTGAGGGTTCTTTGAGAGATTCTCCTAAAGGGAATACTCATCTGAAATAGAGTCTCTTAGAGGCCATAATATTAAAATTTTGTACAGTTATCGAAAATTTAAAACCATTTTAAAAACCATTTTTTTCTCCTCAATCAGTATCTATAAGATATATGGATTGAGGATAAGGTTTACAATGGGAGGATCCCCCACATTTTACATGTTTGAATGATCACAAAGAGGTGAATAAGAAGCTGAAAAATATCGACCATGTTTTTGATTTCGAAGATTCACCTTAGTTAGTAAAGTTGAAATTCATAATGTTTATGATTGAAGGTCCTAGGAAGCGATGGAGGGTTTACAAGGTATAAGGAAACCAATTTTTGGGATTTTATTTTAAGGTTTAATGAATCTATTATTTAATTAGTTTTGTCAAGAGTCACTAATGATTGGGATGTCTCTTGAGTTCCTCACCTTTCTATAGGGAGAGTGCTCAGTGTCAAAGTTAATGAACCATTTTGTGGGGATGATTTCTTTATCAGGAGGTTGTGATTAAAAATATACTAAAATATTAGAAATACCAATATGGTCTGTGACTAGAAGTCTTATCATTGGTATACATGCAGAAGCCTTCAATCTATGATGAGATGAATAGAAGGGAACTCTTTGCGTAAATGGATATGGTGGGTAATATTGAATTTTATGTCTCTTTTATAACACCTAGTGGTTTTTTAAATGTCAAAGAAGAAAATAAGATAACTTGGAATGATACTCACTAGGTGGTGGAGGTGGTTATCTATTGTGTTCCTCCTCCAAACCATCATGTAGTCCATAAATATCCCTTAAACATTATATCAGTGTGGTAATTGAGGTCACAAATGAGATTCTTGTACCCTTACCTTGAGGATTATCATTTCTTATGGCCTATAAGGCTATCTATAGAGGTTGTTCAATGATTTTAAAATGACCTGTTATGGTTAGGAATATTTGACACCAACAACCAATATGAAACAATCATAATTATTAATGTTATCATGGCTTCATCCATTGGCATCAGGAGTGAGGAAAATTCATGTTATGGATGAGTTTATGGTTGAAGTTGAAATGGGACCAACTATAGTTAATGGTACCATAATTATTAAATAATATATAGAAAACTCTCTATTTAATACAAATCCCAAAAAAAATCATTTTTATCTTCCCATTTTGTTGATTTGTTGATGTTTTTAATGGAGATAATTTCCTTCATATTGGAAATTAATATGCCCCTTTGAAATATGTAGACATAAAGGATTCATTTTCATGTGTGTTATATATAAATATATGGATAAAATTAATTATTGTAATTGTTAATTTTAAATCTAGATATGTTCAACAACATCAATGGGATGTATTTGATAGTTTTTTATAATGCTAATATTTATTACAATCAGTAGTGTGTTTATTTATTTACTGGTGATGGGATATATCAACTGTCTTAGGGAGAGAGGTTCCTAAGATTCGATCCCACAAGAACTTCCCACATAGATCTCAATATTTTGTTTTCTACCATTTTAGTTGAGAGTGTTTTGTTTTCATCCGTTGTAGAACTTCAATTGTTTGTTCGGTACTTCCCAGATGTTTTCCTAGATGAGTTCTCTTGTCTTCCTCTAGATAGGGAGGTAGAGTTCATAATTGATCTTGTCTTTAGTACCAAAACAAATTCTATACCGCCTTATCATATCTAACCTACTGTGGTAATAGATCTCAATATCCAATTGAAAAATATTATTGAAGAGGGATTTATTCATCCTTGTGTTTCATCAGGGGTGACCCGAATTATCTTTTACTAGAAGGTCAATTGTTGTTTTAATATTTATGTAGAGTATTGAAAACAAAACTTGGTGACTATTATGAATAAGTACCATTTTACATTTATAGGTGACCTGTTTGATAAGATAAGGTAGGATAAGTGATTTTCAAAAATTTATTTTTGTTCGGGTTATCACCATCTTAGGGTTTATGAGTTTGGTGTCCTCAAGACCACATTCAAGAGAAGATATGGACATTGTTAATATCATTTAATTCTTTTTTCTCTAAATAATTACCATAGAGTTTTATGGTTTTGATGAATTGGATAATAATGGATTTTATTGACACCGTTTTCATGGTGTTTATGAAAAATTTCATAGTTTATTAAAGATCTGAGCATGACAATGAGAACCATAATAACATGGTTTTGGAAATCATGAGGAACTAATGAAATTATAGGATTATTTTAGATATACATGGTGAAGTTAATGGGGATTTTAATTTCATAACATGACCTTTTAGTCGATCATAATATGGTGAGGGAAATATCAATATGGTAAGAATGAAAAAACACATTCATGATATGGATCATCCTAGGTATGGTGGGATATTATAAGTGGGTTATCAAGGATTTCTAAATTAATTCTTTATCATTTAATACTATTAAGAAGAATGAGGTGAAATTTAATTTGGATCATAAGTTTCATATATCATTTAAGGAATTAAAATTTCTTCTATCATCATCTCCTAGTTTTTACTTTCTTGAGACAGGTAAGGGGTATGTGGTTTACATTGTTAGTTCACATATGGCTATAGGTTTTTTGATTATTTTGGATTATTAAATCATGAAATATTGATCTTTTCGAGTTCTTCCACTTGATAAAAATTACTAAAATCATGATTTAGATCTTTCCACTATTATGCATGTTCTTAAGTTTTGGTGACACTATATTTTATGGGAGTGGTTCATGGTATTATTTGACGATAACAGTTTGAGATATATATTTTCTCATAAGAACATAAATCATAGATAAATCAGGTGAAATATATCTAAATTCTTGACTTTTATATTTTTTGTAGCCCAGTAAAGTGAAATTTCATTACTGATGCTCATAGAAGGAAAGTTCCACCACATGATTTCATAGAATCGATGGTGGATTGGAATATTATAGTGATTTCACTTATTTACATCAAGAAACATAAGAGGGTGACACATATATGGTTCTAATTAGTAATCAGTTATCATGATATCTTCTTGATTCTATTCATCAGGACCAACAGTTGTATAATGATATTAGAGTAATTAAGGAAACCTTATATAATGGTGAGACTATTTATAGTCATTTTATACCTTCAAATACTATTCTACACTTTGAGAATAGGTTACTCATCCCATTATCCATAAGAAATTAAGTGTTTTATGATTTCCATTTTTCATCATAAGTTGTTCAACCTAATAGTGTGATGATATATTATGACATTTGATGACGTTTTTTTGTGGTTGAGTATAAATTGTTGAATTATAGATTATGATTCTTGTTGTTACAAAATTCAATATATAATGGTAGAGAACCTGAAAACATATTTTTTGGTCCATCTTATTCTCATTATAGATTATAAAATGGATTAGTTGTCCATGGACCTCACCATTGGACTACCACCGACTACCTATGGGAAGAATTATATATTGGTAGTGATTGATTTATTAAAGAAATGAACCCAATTTATTCTAATCCGAAACCCATAAAGGTTGATGATTTTGTTAAACTATATGCATATGATATTTTTAGGTTATATGGGTCACTTATGCCATTATATTTATTGGGAACTCATGTTTACTTCTAGAGTATGAAGAGTCTCTCAGAGGTAATGGGGACACATGTCATGTTGAGTACAACATACCATCCATATATGGATGGCCATAAATAGGATGATATAAAAAATCTAGAAGATATTCTTCATCCAACATCAATAATTTTGTTGGATCATGTGAAAATCATCTAAGAAGGGTCAATTATTCCTATAAAAAATAGTCACCAGTTGTCAATCATAATGGCTCAAATTGGGTGATTTTTATAGTCACCCATGAAAGACATAACTCTATTTGGAAGAGGTTGGAGATCCCTATATCATGGTACCATTCTCAATAAGAAGTCTTCAGTGATGATTTAGGATGTATTTTGACACTTTTTCATAGCTTAGAGTGAATAAAAAAAGTATCCAGATCATCAGCATCATCCTTTGATGTTTTTAGTTGGGGATCACATATTCTTGAAATTTTATCCTCTGTTGGGTCACTATAGTCTTTGGAAATATGGAAGGATAGATTTATGATATGTTGGACTATTTGAAATAACTAATAATATTGTTCATGTTTCTTATTAGATGTAATTTCCAACCCATTTGATTAGTAATCAAGATTTTTCCCATATATTGGAAAAATAAGCAATATCCTGGTCCTTCCCATGTTCTGATTTGGGAGGATATTAAGATTGGACAATATGTTTCCGTTATTAAGATACCAGTGGAGGACATTTATTATCAAATTAAATTATTCCATGGTAAATCAATTATATTGGTCAATGTATTATGGTGTATTATATTATATCTTCAAGAGACTTGGAATCGAGAATCATTGGTGAGGGTGTAGTGACCTCACCACAATTCAAACAATTCTTCTAATGCATGAATATTTAGAGACATAATGTTCCATATTGTGGAAAAATAGAAAATTATGGTTATGTTACATTCTATTTTATGTTTTAAGAGGCCATTTTTATGTTCAAGGGGTGATATATGAAATCTATGAGTTTTGTAATAGGCAAAGACTGAGCAGTGGATACAAGATATGATTTACACCATGATTCATATATTCACGATGTGAATTACTTCTCAGATGAATCCATTAATTTATTAATATGTGAAAATATTCCATGATGTGATATTTTTTCACATTAGGATCTGGGAAATTAGGATTTTAAATCATACTTATTCATTTCTTGTGTACAGGCTAACCCTTTGCTTATTCCTAGAGTTTTTGGTGAATCTACCTCTATTAGGATTCTCCATTTAACACATAGATCTTAGGGTTGTTGATTTCTCACTCTTGGTGAGTGTGATGGTTTACTTTTCATTTTTTTCATTTATAATGAAATTAATAGATTTTTTTTCATTGATTACTAGGATATTTTACAATGGGATGATTCTTATCAAATCCATTATATATATATTTTTCCTCCTGTCTTCCAAAGGCTTTTTTCTTATCCATTGTAGTGAGGAGGTGTTTTATATGGGATTTGTTAATATACCTTCTCTTCTAAACATTTTTTATTTCAAAAACTATATTATAATATTTAATAATCATTTGAGGACCTCCTATTATTGTTATGGATTCCCTTTTCATATGGTACTGGGGGATCTCATCATTGTTGGAGTGTGACATGAGTCATAGGTAGGTGGTATCATATATACCAAATATTGTGCGATGTTTGAATTAATTTGATATATTTAATGGATTTATTAATTAATTTGACTTCTTTTTGTGGATTTATTTGTGTTTGTATAATAGTTTTTGAGAAATGATGTTCCCCCCCTAATTTTTGTAAATGAAATGTGTTTTAAAATCATTTTAAATAGATTTTGATTTTTTTTATAAAAAAATATTTTCTATAATTAAATGGATGTTTGGAATTTTTTATGATATGTGAAATCCATTTGAAATTTATTTTTATTATTACAAACATGGAATCCTTTGGTACATAGGTGTAAGATGTATTATTGGATCTCATCTACTAGTATTTCAGGGGTTTCAATTTTTTTGGGGCTCCACCTGTCCTAGATACAAGATACATTTTTTCTAGGAATATGTTGGAAATTTTATGATCCTCACATTTGATAGTGGTACTCTATTCTATATAATTTGATTCATGTGATTTTTCGAATTGAGTGCACACATTAGTCATTTTTTTTATTGAGTTATGTGTGAACTAGCTATCTTAACCATAATTTTCCTAGGGGTGTTTACCATTTTTTTTGGAATTTTTACTTTCATGGTTTTGATATGATATACTAAATGCATTGAAATACAAAAGTGGTTTACAGAAATTGTTCATTGAAGCTATTTTAACTAGTTTTGTCAATTATTTTGTAAAGGGTAACTATTTACAGTGATTTTGATATGAAATTTTTTAATTACTTATCATTCCTTATTTTCATTAAATTTGAGAATATTGAGATTATTTTATAGAGACATGATATGAAACACCTAGGTTGAATCATAAAAGGCTTGCTTAGATGCCAAATCATACACACTCTCAGATGTATATAGTCCATAGTTTTTCTAATGAATTATAGGGAAAGGTGTTTTAGTGAGGTGTCGTGATTTATGTCAGCTTGGTATAGGTTTTTCATGGCCGAACCCAAAGGGGCCGTCCGAGACCACAATAATCCATGTTTAGAAAACCTAATCCAACCTCAATTTTTCTTGGGGCTGTTGAAAATTTCTATGTATAAAATACTATAATGGAGGCATTATATTAATTAACATCATGAACACACCCAATAAAATCTATGTAGTATTATATAGATTCAATAAAATAATGAACACATATAGTGTAAACCATCCATGAAACAACCAAAAATAAATCCTCAAACTAAAAAATTGTATTATAATTTATGAATGAAGAAAATACATACCCAACCGGAAATGTGTCCTAATATAAATATAGTAAAATTGGATATAACAAAGACCATGGCTCAGAATATATAAAGTCAAACACCAAACAAGTTCATCTCTATAAGGTATATATATTGTCTCCTAAAAAACTAGTAATCCAAGGTCACCAATGGCCTTCCTTCCATATTCATAAGAGACTACATATGTGGGAAAATCCCATGTAGTAATTATTATATACATACCAATTAACAAACATTGAAAACACAAAGGGATCAATGAAAATATACAATGTAATATGAACCTATAAAGAAGAGGGAAATGAAACCCAACACAAAAATGCTCATAATGAAACCCAAGTAAGAGAGTTAATTGATCCTTATATCCACTTCCCAACTAAGAATGATGATTCAATCTCCATTTTTATATTTTTATGTCCAATTCCTGACATCATGTGTAAGTATATAAGAATCTGTGTTGAGTGCCCTCAACTCACCATTGTGATCTACAACCAAGGGGACGTAGTCTCATGTTGAGGAAGTGTTCCCCACTAGATCATGATGTTTGGGGGATCCCCTCTATAGATAGAGGACCCATTCCCTATAGATTGGTGGTTTCCAAATATACATATGTAAAGTGTATGTGGGTCCCTCACCCTATTTTGATAGGGGGTTTCAACTATGATATCTCTTTGATAAATTGTCTTGATCACTAACACGGGCCATGTAAAATTGAAATATGAATCACACTCTTATAACCTCTTTTTGTACCTATTATTCGAAAATTAAGGCCACCAACTTGTTATACATGAAAAAATTCATTTTATAGGCTACTCAATGGCATAAATATGACTCCATAACAAGGAGACACACAATGTTGAAGAGAATGAGTGAGGCGCATGACCTGTATATAGGGTCACACAGTGTGTGGCCTTGCATCGAATACTGGACATGTCTCCACCTACACTAGTATTGGATGACGATGTTGAAATACACAACGTTTAAATGATTTAAATAATATTTCATGGCTTCTTGGGTTATGAGCATTTCCCCACAGCCCATGCCCATGTATTTCAACTCGAGCCTATGTACACTGGTCAGGTCTAGGCACTCTGGCCATGTCTGAGTACATGGTTGTACCCATGTACCATGGATATGCTAGTATACCTGGTTGTGTCCATGTCAGTGTAACCCTAATATACATTCTAATCTACCATCACTGGGTCACACAATATGTATGTGGCCATAAATGATTTATGATCTTTATCTTCTCCCAAAACCCTAGCTGTAGTAACATGGGAATTACATGGTATGTTTGCTTCATTATACAAGCCATGTATTTTAATATTTCATCAAATCAAAATAAAATTTCTTTAATCCCACATGAACCACCCATTCCACTATTTACAACATGATTTAGGATGAGGATATCGAGTCTTGGGGTGACCGCACCCAATTTGTTGCTGGTGGCCAGATTTCTTACACCCCAACCTCGTGCGACTCATCTCCACCACACCACCCTTCCATGTACCATCAACCATTAACAAAGTCTCATTATACATACTCCAAACCATGTTTCCAATACACACATACCATATCATATATAGATCAATTCTCAAAAATTAAAATCTCAAACTCATTCTCACATCTTCTATGATTATGGTGGTCCAATCACGACCAAATCCTACCCAACAATGTTAGACCTAAAACCAATGGGAAAACAATTATTATTGTGAATAAAATATGTTTAAATGGAAAATAATGATGTTAAATTACAATTTTGGATGGTTAAATTCCATTAAGTTGTCACAAATTACGGGAATCAGACTGTTCAGTGGGGAATAACAGTTTAAAAAATAATTTCGGCTCATGTGGAGGACTATAATTACCATAAAAAATCTAGATAAAACATCCATGTTTTTTAAAATAAATAATGGTTCAAAATACATGATAAAACATAAACTAACTCAACTTTTTATTTATCATTAGTGAAGAATCAATCATCCGGTGATTTTGATTATGATCATGTTGTATTCTCTGTCCACCCCAAAATTCACCTCATTCGTTATCATTGATTCACATTCTCATTTTTCCAATGCTAATGATGAATGTTTCCTTATACTCGCTAATTTCACTAGGTTTTAAGGAGAACCCTATTTATTTGGAACAATGGGGATTTTTGTAACTTATTTCTTCCAATTAAATAATATAAATAAATTAATCATTTAATTTATTTGACACACCAAACAATGGTAACCTCTTAATGAACACTTGATGGAAATCAATTTTATGTCACGCCTAGGGTAATAAACACATTACAAAATCAACCATCATCTCAAATTACACATCCATGTTCCCATTGATTGGGAACAAATTTATTCCAAAAATATGTTCACTAATGTTTTAATATATATTAATATAATTAATATATTAATTTTGAGGTTTGGTGGTACCCAAACACTGCATTGACTATATGGATATATATATATATATAGAATTATGAAAATTAATAAACAAATAATACTATAGTGATTACATTCTCCCATCCTTCATGGATTTGTTTCTCTGAAAATCATAAGTTGCACTCAAAGGTGAGGTTATGGGGATTGAATCTAGATCTTTCACTCCAAATAGTTCTCATGCACACTCCCATGATTCTAAAGTGCCTGATCCAATTAAATAGCTCATCAATGTAGGATATTATCCTTATATTACTTAATTAGAGCTATTTTCTCTATTAAGGTTTCTCCATATATGATGTATAGCTATACCAGTACAATAATTTCCATAGGGGTGTGTTCATAACTCCTCAGTTGTGACACATAGAATATGTCATGAAATCAGTCAAATAATGGGGGAAAAGCCAAGTTATATACAACCTCACCAACCCTCCATAGGATCTAAAATTTCCTAATTAATCTCATATAATTTTTTACTCCCAGAAAAAATCATTACAAAAATCATATTGGGAGACTCTCAGGATAAAATTGTCCCCTACTGGAACTCTAAAAGGATATGACCTCGATCTGCTTAATATTTATTTCATCTCAAAGTTATTATCATATTCACACATATCACTAATACTTTCTCCATTATTGGAAGTTCCCTATTGGTCCCAAAACGATATTTCTCATTGATCAAATTCCATTATATGAATGAATTTTAGGATCTCTTCTATAGAGACTAAAAAGGTACCATACCAAGATTTGAGTGATATTTATTATTATAAGAAAACACTACTAATTTAAAGTGATTCTGTTAACTCTAACTGAAGTCAATGATATAGTCTTGTTATTCTCTATGTCATTATGTGGTGTAAATTTTATACCCTTCCATACGTCGTAATAAAAGAATCCAACTAACCCCTCCATTTTTTTGTTGGGAATTGAGCATTATGGTAATTGAATATTTTTGTGGGTACCCTATGAATCCAAATATTCTCACGCATTTATAACTATCCCTAAATATCACCCTCAATCATCCCCCAGATATCAAGAATGTGTGCCAACATTGAGAGCCTTTCCAGAATAATTTATATTGTGTCATGGCCTCTAAAATTTCCTGGAATCCCTATCACAAAATGATTCAATATTCCAAATCAATTGCAATCTATTATCACAAGAGGTTGAGTCAAACCACTTGGAACATGATGTTTATACATTACAAATTGAATTTTGGGACACCAAGAGGAAAACTCGACTACTCTCCATCTGATTCTACCACAAAAAAACTCCCACTAAAATTAATTTTATATATTTCCACAAAAGGATGTATGACCTTGGGGGAAGTATAAAAATCCTGCATCACCTCGTCACACAATGTGTCTTGAACCATCATCCTTCCATGGAGGAAGATCAAATTCTATATTCATTTAGAAAATCAATATGGTGTATATCCTAAGGTTATCTAGTCACAGAGAAGGTCGAATATTATTTCACCCAAATGGGCCTCCATTAAATATTAATGAAGTGGTGGAGTCACCACCATATTCTTAATATAATCTCCACCTCTCTCATCCACCAGGGTCAACTGCAATGATATGATCTGCTCCAAGGCCTCATCCAAAAAGAGGGAATAAGTTTTACAAATATGCGATTCAATCTCCTTATTTCCCAACCTAGTTTTATAAACTATAATGAATTCATAGTCTTATAGGAACTCCAAAAAATTCCTCAATATGAATTTAATATCTCTATGATTAATGATTTATATGAAGGATTTATGGTCTGAGTAAACAATTAAAAATTCATCCAAAAGGTAATGAGTACACATATTCAAGGACAAGACAACCACTGCATAATCCAAGTCATGAGTCATATAGTTCTAATCATGGGGACTAAATTTCCAAGTCCCATATGTGATCATTTCAATCCCATGTATCAAAACTCACCCAAGAATAGTTCCATAGGTTTATCTAAATACTACATAATCAACACTACCCTCCTATAGTCTAGGGTATGTTGGACTAGTTTTCTACTACCTTAGATCCTCAATGGATTGCTACAATTGCTTAATCTATGTGAATGGTTACTCATTATGTATCAAGGATGCCCAAGGGGATGCAATCCTATAAAATTATTCCCCAAAAATTCTATTGTACCGCGTCAAACTAAGAAAAATATTAACCTACAACTCAGTAATTGGTGTCTCATAAGAAATAATTAAATTGATATTTTATATACCCATAGATAAAACATGATCAAGGATGACATTCTCTAAAAATTAAACCACATAGATAAAAAACTAACACCTCATGAGAATACCAAAAAACTGGTTATCCTGTAGTATGTCTTGGAGCATCCTCAAATGTATTTTAGGATCCTAAAATAATTAAGAGTGTATGAGAATATCATAAATAAATAAAAATATGAATAGGTCCATGTATTAATATATTTTATAGTTCATAAGATTCATGAACACACAATGGTCATTTTTTACACTAAAAGGCATCACTATGAATTCATTGTGTCGGTAGAAACATCATAATTACATTTTTGGAATTTCACCAATTTGAACCCTAAAATAATGGTAGCCAGACATGATATTGATCTTGGATAAATAACTCACACCATTCAACAAGTTCAAGATGTATTAAATTATAATCAAATGGTACCCATTCTTTATTTTTACCTAATTCGGGAAATGATAATCAATATAAATCCAAAAAATTCCTAACCTCCTTTTTCGTGAACAAATTTTGATCTCTTAATGGTAAACACTGGGTAAGGAAGAACATTTTTGATGAAGGTATTCCAAAATAACCCTCATCACTCCGAGCTCAATATACACCATCCAATTTGACACAAAATATTTGAATTCCAGAATGGGGTGAAATTTGATACATATGTCTACCCCCACCAAAGAGGTAGTCCTAATGAATATTCTAGAATGATACCCATATAATCCTCCACTACTTCTAGAAACCATATTTATGAAGAATAAATTGACCCATGACCTAATATTTCTAAGTAAAGGGTGATTTTTTGTAGCTTCCGACCCACATGCTTTCCCTTAATCTATAATATCCCTCTCACCCATGAAGAGTAATCTCATCCCATTAATACAACATAATCAGACTTTGTTATAATGATATTCTATATAGTCATGTACCCTGAAAAAAATTTCATACCCGAGACTACCCTATATGGTTTTATAATAGTGACTAAGAGGTCCCATGATAAACTCTCTCTAGTATGTTCCATCTCACACTATTAGCAGATGTGTGATATAGAAAAATTGTTCCTTATAGAAACCTCCAGACATAGATAATGGGATATGGACTCACTAAAATTTCCATCTCTTGAATGAAATATATATATATATATATAATGTGGATTTCCAATTTTTACACATACTTGATAATGAGTATAAAATACAGACATCATACCTTGAATCATCTCATGAGCATCCTGATCTTATCCTTCCATAGCCTATTACTACATGAGGCATTGACCAGAATCCATTTTGCCGAGTTTGGGCTGTTATGTGGTGGTGGAAGTATCTCATTACATTTCCCTCTACTAGAATCTCCTCACTCTAGATCCCTAGCTACCCCTATTTCACTACTACCTCTGTGGGGACGCCCTGACCACACCTTGGATATCCCTAATCAAGGTGATTCCTCGGTCATGGAGGTATATAAATTGTCTCCCTTCCTTCTTGAGCATATTAGGTCAAGAAATATCAATATATATGATCCCAACAATCATAATAATAGCATAACCCAACTCTTATCTAGTTGGATTCTCTATGTGAACCCTATGAAGAAGATCCACATGCGTGACTTCATTCAGGAGGAGGCCTCTGACATTGACAATCTAACATTTTTCACCTGCAAGATTGTTCAGATGGCTCTGCCCCATGATTTCCAGTACCTGATCTAGTTTATCAATGTACTAATTCTAAGAATCTAATAATAACAAGATCCTAATACCACAACATTGAATTCATGGGAATTTATTAGGTGAACTTTTGGTCACATATGTCTCCATGAATGTCGTGTTCCAGCATTAACCCCAAGGAATATCCATCTAGAACTATATTGAGAGAGTAACAAGTAAGGATGTCATACCTTGAGGCTTACACAAAAGCTAATATATCACCCTACTATATCCTAATACGTTTCTAAATACTCATATACCACAATATCAAAGGGAAATAATCATTGAAAAATAGCTATTGAATGTATACCGATGTGAGCATCATATCATCTTGAGTCTTGGGAATTAGAATACAAAAGTGCCCTGTTACTCCATAAAAAAATTTGGATGCATGTAAAAAACTGATCATGTGACATCTGAAAAATATAGAAAACATGGAACACTATCTCAAGATAATACCCCTCTCCCTAAGGGTCTAGATATCCATGAATCCTCAAAGATACCTGTTGTTGGAATTTCATAACATGATAACAATGCATGCATCGTCATCTTGAACTACTAAAACTAACATTTTCATGAAAGCTGGTGATACTACTCGATGAATTCAAAAATGAAAAAACTAATTAGTGGGTACTTAAACTAGGACCTAATCACTCAAATGATCATCATCATGATCCTACATTAGAATACTTCTTTAAAATCATCATGAATTCATCCTAAAAGTAATAATGATGTAACATGGTTCGATAATAAGATATAAGGATATGATCCAAGGATGAAATAATGGTAAAAATATGAAATCATGTATGATAAAGGTACCATTTTTCTTTATTAATGATATTTATATTTCCAATGTTGATAAACAGAAATTAGTGTCTTGATGAATAGGTACATCAGCCATTGCACCATCATTGGGTTCTTAGAACTGAGATCAAAACTCAAGACAGCCCTTCACTATTTACCTAAAATCCCAATCCATGAATCACACATTGTTTAACTCCAATCACAAACCTATGGGAAATACCACCTTTCTTACCAGATTGTACTAACACAACACATTCGATCTCTCCAAGTTGGAAGTACGATGAGTGTGATGACCCCGATAAATCCTTCAAAATGCTAGGTTATTGTTACATGCAACAAGTAAGAAATACTGAAATGGTTTTCCTTATCCTACGTACCTATATTGACATACCCAACCAACTCTATGAAATAGATTATAGATTCAATAAAAGCCTCAAAATATTTAGTGTAAACCATTCATGATACAATCTCTAGGAATGTATCAAAGTACATCATAATAATATAAATTTAAAATGGAAAAATAAATTCCCCAAAAATATGAGTGACATCATGAAAACTATGAAAAAGGTAGAATTAAGAGCATTAAACTCACATCCTCCTTGGATGACCATCGATCAAGGTCATAATTTCAATGTATATCTATGATCCTTTGAAAGCTTGTCAAGAAATTTCATAATTGATCTTATTTTAATATTCATAAGACACTAAACATACTAGAAACCCCCATTAATAGGTTATTATATACATACTTATTAAATTAACATGAAAATACAGATAGTGAAATAGAAAGATACAATAGTCAGATCAAAACATAAGAATGAGGGAAACAAAACACAATATATATAGAATGATAATGTAACCCAAATGATAAAGAATATAGATATCCATACCAACAATTCATATAAGAATGATGAGATATCCTGCAACTCTAAATTTTCATATCTAAAACCCATAATTAAGAAGAACTAGACAAGAGTCTATGTGGAGGCACCTCACCTCACCATGGCACTCATATCTCAGGGGGCACAATCTCTAGTAGAGGACTCTCTCACCACCAGATCTCAAATATGCGGGGGGGGGGGGTCCATTAAATTGATAGAGTACCCATTCCTTATAGAATGGGGGTGTCCAAGTCTTCCTATACAAAGATTTTAGGGGACCCATGCCCTGGAAATTTAGGGAGATTTCTAAAACTAACGACTCTATGATTAACTAGACCAAACAATTTCAATGTCCATTCATCACTAAAATAAGAATCATGCATGTATCACCTAATATCAAACATATAATTCCAAAAAATTCCACCGTCATGTTTTATGTGAAAAAATACTTTTGATAGGCTACTCAAAGTCCCAAATAAGATTCTAGAAGAAAGGAATACATAAGGTTGATGAATCTGATGGAGGTACATGACTTCTACATTGGGTCACATGGAGTGTAATCTCACCTGAACCCTTAGTCATGTCATAACATGAACATGGATTTTCTATCCATGTGGAACTATACTATGTATATATGTAGTACACAAAATGTCTGGGCAGGTCTATGTATACACATGTTCCCATGGCTTGTGCCCATGTACACTAGTCATGTCCAGGTACTCTGGCCTAGACTAAGTACATTTTGTTCCCTATGTAACATGGTTTTTCTCATGATCATAGTTGTGTCCATGGCCATATACCCATAGTTTATACACTTTTCCCAAAACACGGGGTCACATGATGCTTATAGGGCCATATATGGCTTATGATATTTATTTCTCCTTGACACCCTAGTTGTTATAGTAAAGGAACTACAAGATGTGTGTTCTATGCAGTATATATCAGGTATGTCATGTTTTTGATGAATTCTAAAAAACATTTTTGTTTATCTCTAGTGTGCCCATTATGGAAATTTTTGTCTTGAATCACATAAGGGATCTCAGATCTAGGGATGATCATGGACAATCCATTGCTGGTGGTTGGATTTTGTCCACTTGAACCCTATGAATCTTACCCCCATCAAGCTAATCATCTTTATCACTCACATATTGATGAAGACCATTGATTCACCCCCAATTACTTATTTCCAACACCCAAATCATACATCATTACATGATATATTCACAAAATATGGATCTCCAAATCTTTTTTTCATCTACCATTAATGTGGGGGTCTAATCACACTTGAATCCAACTTGAAAATGTCGAACTATTACCCCATGGGACAAAGATGAAGAAAATGATGAAAAGTGGGACAATTAAAAACAATTAATTGATGTATCAACATTGGATTATGTTATTCCATCCAACAATCACATAATGTAGAGATCATCATGAAAACATGCACATAACAATTTAAATAATTTCCCAGACTCATGGAAATTATAGGAATCACTGGTAATAATGTTAGATATACTATACATGATTTTTAAAAAATTCAAGAGAATAAATCAATGAAATTACATTAACTACCCTATGATTGTATTGATAATTGGTGATGACGGAAACTTATAGTGATGAATATGATCTGCTATGTTTGTTCTCCACCGCACAATTCTTATTTATCATTATAATCATTCCACATTCTTCATTTTCCGATTCTAAAAAGAATAATTTCTATTCCTATCTAAAGTCCCATGGTTATGAAACTGACCCTAACTATTTTTTATGACATGGTACATACTGAGGATAATGATGTTTTAAAATTAAATCATCTAATTAAATTAATCATTTATTTAATTCAATGCACCCATAAATGCTCACCTATAATAGAACACCCAAGGCCTATCACATTTATATCGGCCTAAGGTGAAAATTTATATTCTTAAATCAATATAAGTATTAGAGTTCCCATATATTATCCCAGTAAATAGGGAAAACATTTATTTTGAAATTATTCACTTATTTGTTTAAATATATATTAAAATAAAATATATATTAATTATGAGGTACAACATTGCTCAAAAGATGCTATGATTCTATGTATATATATATAGACAATATATTAAATCACAAAATTATTATTCATTATAGGGTGTCTGATGGTGAGACGGTAGGATGTTTTCCATATGTCACATGGAGTAACAATTATTAGTCTTGGTTTTTGTTATACGTTTTTTATGGATGTGTACCTTGATTTTTATCTCGCTACCTTAGTTTGTATCACTACCATTGTTACACTTTTGGTTAGGAAATATTAATTTTTGGTTGTATTTTGATATATATATATATATATACTATGTGTCTATTGTTTTAGGTTGGTAAAACCATTACCACTAGTTGTTTTTAGATATCTTAGTTCTAATCCCAATGTTATGTGGATCAATAATTGCCTTAGAATGTTTATCTGGTCCAATATGGGGCCTAAATTGATACATTATTTGGGATGGGTAGTGGAAATTTTATATAACTCCCCAGAATGAAAAGGGTTAAACTACTAAATGTTACCAACCATGTCAAAAAATGTTACTTAATATTTTGTATCCTACCAAATTATAACTCCATAGTTAAAGGGGCTGCATATTGAGTAGTGATTAGGATGAGTGACCTACTAAAAATATTCTCAGGGTTTGTGCGAGTGAGGAAGAAAACAATGAAAAAACATGTGATGGACTATGTGGAAGTCTTTAGTCTGATGACCCATTAGGGAACATGGTGGTTCTCAGGGAGGGAAAAAAATTTGTTTTTGGGGAAATTAGAGTACCTACGGGGCCCAATAACTACATTGGAATCAGAGGTGAAACCCATATAAAAGGGATGTGGAACATCATTGATTTATAAGTAAGGTCTACAATGAGGATGTTGTGTTCAAAATTGGGGTTGGGTGAATGTAACACCCTATATTGTTTAAGGGTTTAGAGGATAAATTAAAATAACCATGTGAACAAGGTGACCCTCTCGTTTTAGGATCCTACCTGATTCTAACTCCATATTTAATCAATATTGTCTTAGAGTAGTGGCCAGGATGAGTGGCCATAAAAGAATTTTCTTAGTTTCTTTCTGAGTGAGTAAAAACACACAAATAGAAAAAGTGTTATCCAACAGAGACATTAATTAGTTCAAATACCCATTTGAACATGTTTGTGGACACATTGGAGGGGACAAACATGCATATAGGGAAACAATGGTGCCTTTAGGGACCTATTATTAAAATTTTAACTATTTCACACTCTATGTCACAATTTTATGACACGATCATAGGAATTTATTATTCTTTATTGGATCATGTTATTGTAAGCCTTTATTATTCTTATCTTATCAACTAAAAAATTTATTCCCAAACACAAGATTATGACCTCTGTATTACTGGTTAACAATTTCAAATGTTATGTTCATGTTCCCATAAACTTATGCTCACTTACTGATTAAAGTATTTTTTTTATTTCTCCCATTTTTATGCTTATAGAGTATCTCTGCTCCCACTTTATTATTTTTCCCTTTCCCTAGGATATGAAAAAATATTTTAGTTATGATATTTGAAATAAGGGTTCTAGTTTCAAAGAAAGTAGTGGGAGATGATGTATAACTTTTATTAACTAGTTGTTAATTTTCCCAATATTTGGAAGTCACTAAACTGTTTTGGATCACTTATGGATAAAAAATATAGAAAAAAACTATTCATATATTAAGATATAATATTTATGTATATAATTCATGGGTTTCTTTAATTTTTATCAAAGAAATGAATTAATATTTTTAGAAACTATGATGTGGAATCATTAATAATAATTATTAGGATAATACTATGTATAGGAGAGCTGTAATGTCCTATCCTAGGAGAAACTAAATGGTGCCTCTAGATGGTGGGTCAAATGGCCTTAACACACCTCAACAAATACTTGAGGTTTCCCACTAGAAGTGAGGGTCAATGGAGGTATATGTAGAGACAATTCCCTTTACAATCAAAGCATATCACATTGGTTTAAGCACATCAATTAATAGAAGAAGAATAAAAATTAATTGAACGACATATAAATATCCTATTGAATGAAGTAGTAAATAAATCCACATGAAATATAATAAAAAATGATTATCGCATGTATTAATAAAAAGTGTATTGAAATACATAGAAATTGGAATCGGGTATGAAAAATTTATCAAAACAGAAAATAAGGTCAAAAATTACTATCTCCAGATAACATCATGAGTATCGAATGGTATGATTATTCAATTATATTAAGCATAAAGAATCATCAATCACAATGAGTGATTTTTACTAGATCCCTACCTATATCCACAAATTCGTTTTGGGTAAGAAACGATGTCCTGAACAGGGTGTGGGATAACACACATTAGGCCACAACAAGTGATAACTATATCTATCCTAGTCACTATATATATCCATAAGTAGTGTGAAATATATAATTTTAATTTAAATGAATAATAAGGTGTGATACGTTTAAAATTTATTCTATCAAGCCTACTAAGGATAGCTATAAAAAATAAATCATAAAAAACATGCATTTGTAAATCCAGATAAAACATCCATTAGGACCTATGTTGAGTAATCCAATTCCAGTCCCACAGGATCCATATCCATGGAGAATAAATGTCCAAGGAATCCTCAATGGCCTATGCTGTGTAATCATGTGTAAAATACTGTGGACAAATTCAATGGGTAGTAATTTTTAAGGCATCCTATGAAATTTAGATCTATGAAGTAGAAAATTCCATGGAATTTAATTTACACTCAAATCCATGGATTATAAATGTCCACAAAATTTAATGTGGTTCTGAATACATAGATTAAAAATGTCCAGGGAATTGAATAAAATCATGAATCTATAGTATATAAATTTCTATTTAATTGAATGTCATATAAATGAAAATTCAGAAGTAATTGATGATTTTTTTGGGGAAAATGTGGGAAACCATTCTAGTTCAAGACATGCAATCAACCAACACCAAAACAAGTAACTGCATTTTTGAAATCATGTTTTAGTCAGGTAGAAAACAATCCTCTGTAAATATTCCATTACAGAGTAGAGGTCTTTATGTCTGGGTCATCCAGGATGTGGTCTTAAAAACTATAGGCCATCTTGTCCCATGCATGGATAAATTCTTCTACAACAATATTCTCTTCATCAAAGCCTCCTGTCAAAATAATAATTTTCTTTTCGATCCATAAAAAGTATTATATATTTATATTCACTTGAATCATTCTCTCAACCATCATTTCAAAGTCATATTTTCTGGTTTTTATATCAAATTTCTCCTCTAACATTTCTTCATTGGAAGGAATGATGACCTCCAATGCTTCCCATTTTCTTGAACCTCATTATCTATATCTCAGACCAAAGAATTAGATCCTACCTCCTACTAAATTAGATATTCTGTCCCACCAACACCTTGTTCTTATTACTTAACATCACCACAATCCATTATTTTACTATCATTATGAGTGATAACACACTCTTTTTCTTTCAAAATAGTTCTATGGGTTTGCTGTCTTCCACCTTATTATTTTTGGAATACCTAGTTTCCAATGGACTTCATTGGTGAAATTATTCCATATGGCCTTTAGTCTTGATTCACTTAAAAATATTGTAGCTCCCTCAATCAATTTATTATTTCTTCACTTTCATCCTCCTAGGACTATAAATACCTATTTAGTGAAATCCAAAAACACTATCTATTGAGAGTTGGATATAAACCTCATCCTCTAAATTAGTCTCATTAACACTATATACATCCGAGTGGTTATTTTTTGGAATTTTAATTTTTCTATTTACTTTTGTTGAATTCCCTTAATCATGTGTCGAACCTTTGAACTCATAGATTCCAAAACATTTCCTAACCTAAATATTCATGTTGGTCCTTCTCAGCCTCTCCCTGCTTGTAACATTTACCCACTCCCTACTACCTCCACTAAAAACAATGATAGTTTTCCCCTCCTTACCTAATTCCTGAGACACATTACTGTCCTATGTATCATCAGTAGCTTCCATAGCCTCCATATTACATGATTTTGGTGTTCCTTTCATTTGAATATCTACAAGTCATATTTCACACACACCATTGAGGTCATAGTTAAATATTACAAAGAAGTCAACAACCTTATGATCTAAAGTAAACCACAATTCCTCCTTCTGTATTATGAAATCCTCTTCTACTCCATTGTAAAAAATCTAATCCACAAAAATTACTATAGAAAAACAAGTCCCCGCCAAATCCCCATCCACTAGTAATCTTACCTGCACATCATCCATGTTAATTCTTCGATAAAATGTTTCACCAATCTAATATATCTTTTTTGATCCTACCCCATATATAGAGCCCAAATTTCCCAATACTGCATCAGGATTCTCAAAAATGTTCATTATCCCAGGCCTACACGCTATCATTTAATACCACATTTTCATATACAATTAATAAAATTCCACCAACAATTAAAAAATAACCTGTTTTTTATATCAAAACTATTCTCCCACAATAATATAAACAACCTCTATCAGTACTCTGGACTCATATATTTCAAAATGGATTCATGGAGAAATATGATGATAAATAGATTAGGTTCTACTATCAGAGCTAATAAATATACCAACGAGGTTCTCTAACATTCAAATAATATAGTGTTTTTTAGAAGAGAGTGAGATTTTAGGAATAATAATAAAAATTTAGATTGATAGAGAGTCACACTTTATATGTAAATCATATGTCTTTTTAAATTGGAGAAATATGGTTCCATTGAAGAATTGAGGAGCAATTGACAAATCATGGATCAGATCATTTTCTGATATGAGCTAAACTAGGATGTTATTATTATTGAGGTGACAAAATTTTTATTTGTCTTGTAATCCCAAATATCCAAAAATAATAATGTTTACTGAATCAATAGATATGTGATGATTACTAAATAATGTTATCACTGCGAGGTTCAAAATAGATAAATCAGCATTGTACTCTGAGGAAGATACAAAATATTTTAAGGATTCCATAAAACATATCTGGAACTTTACTGAAATGTGAAATTTTGGGGATTTGGGGATAGATATATAGGTTAGATAAGGGTTAAAATGAATTAGGCTGAGATACCTTTAATAATGACGAAGGTCCCTTATATATTGAGGGGGGATGGATTGGTACAACCATTTTTACAGTCGAGGGATAGTTAACCACACATAGCTAACTCCGATGCTCATAAATTTTTTATTAATAATTTGATAACCTATATCATAATCATACAAAATCCATGAGTTTATCCAAATATTTCCACAATTTATATTAAACCAATTAAACCATTCTAATATCATCTAATCACATAGACGAGGAGGCATTAACCCTTTCATTACATTTAATTAAATTCATCAAAGAACCCACTAATATGGATATCTCATAAAGGCACCAAATGGGGTGGTAAATCATGGGGAAGATACCTAAACAGGCCTCACAGGTGGTCTGGGATGAGGTTGACAACCTCTAACCATCATATGGTGGATGGCAGAAAACCCATCAAGGTCCCAGCAATTTAATCAAGAAATTTCAATCCATTTAGGAGTAAATAAAAAATGGATCACATGAGGCATAAGAAGGACTAGATAAAAATAAATATAACTTTATGTAAAAGTTATAGGCCACCTATATTATACCCATGGTATAACAACCTTCTAGTATTAGCTCCAAACTAGATTCCGATGAGAAAAAAAAAAGATAAATTGAAAAACACCATAGAAAGGGGTCATATTAGCTCAAAAAAAAACATCAATAATATGAGTAAAAAAATAGACGGAACAAGTATAATGTAGAACCTACCATCAAAAATCGAATGGAATAAATGGGTCTAGATTCTTTGATAAGACATAGAATCATCACTAAAACATAGATTATGCATGAAAATTCTCTATGGGAGAAGAAGACCGCCAATGTCAAATGGAAAAGAAAAATATGAAAAATAATTAAACATATTAATAAATAGGTTAAAAATGATCATTTTACTCTAAATAGTAGGTTGCATGATTTGGGTACATAGTTGGTCAATCAATGCTCCAATCATGCACACCTATCGGCCTCAAGACATCCCTTACATAGTTCATGCATATGATTTGAGAAACAATGGTCAAACAATGATATATACCTTTGTAAAAAACTATGTATTTTTTCTCAAGAATGCGGTATACATCTCATGGTTAGGAAAAAATTTTAATCCTCAAGTTCTCTTTCTACATGGTTAGTATCGACCATTCGTCCTTGGTTGCATGGTTTATACTAACCATGCGGCCCAACTTATTTTTGAAAATTCCAAAACATTGGGCTTTGAAAAAGCCCCAAAAACCCATAAAAACTATTATGTTCTCACTAGGAATCTAGATAATGTCCAAATCAAGGAACTAAACAGAAATTTTGAAGATTTTTACTTTATAGAAAAAAACCCAAATATTACAATCTATGCATCTTTATACAAATCATCCCCGAGTTTCTCTCATGTGGATGTTAAGGAATATAAAAATTGTACCATTCATAGAGCCCAAACGTATATATATCTATCCTAGGTGTCATCATGCACAAGTCCATTCCTACATATCACCTAATATAATAGACTTGACCATCCATAGAAGATTTTCATGCTCTGTTCAATGAGTGGTATATGATGCTCCTCAAAGGACACATCTACCTATAGTAAAACCTCATTTGAAAGAATAAT
The DNA here is from genome assembly GCA_963277665.1 of Viscum album. Taxonomy (NCBI): domain Eukaryota; kingdom Viridiplantae; phylum Streptophyta; class Magnoliopsida; order Santalales; family Viscaceae; genus Viscum; species Viscum album. The sequence continues at coordinate 334,310,293 of OY728122.1, forward strand.
ATGAGATGAGTCTTTGTAATAGTTAGGAAGGTGGGATAGATGGATAATATCGTTCCTGGATCTATACCTATAAGGTAACTTCAAATGATAAGATACTGGCTATAATCTCTCCAGAATCTCAAAATTCCTAACATACCACAGTGAATGCTTACTTTGTCTCTGAATATGTTTATTCCCCAAACATGGTGAGATATGAAAAAACACCAAATCCCAAACCTAGAATTCAATAGTTCTTCAAATGTGGTTGGTGTAAGATATCTCTCTAGAATATATAGTAGCCATCTACTTTGTGGTCAAATGGACATACTCCAATGTCTCCTGCATGAGATGTGGTCCTAGAATCACTTCCTCTCTTACCACTTACCATCAATGATGTGATTGCAATGGCCTAACATTTGTTGCCCCATATGTTTCTATCTATATATTCACTTTATATCAATTATTAAAGAAGAAATAAAATATGTTTTTATGAATCACCCTTGATCCCCCAAAATCTAGGTTGCCTTCTCTAATAATATACTTTAGAACCTATATAATGTATTCTAACTAGCCAACAGTATAAGGTTGGTATATGATGATAAAAATAGCTTGTGTTCCCAACACCCTCCATTTTATTTTCTAGAATTGAGACATAAAACAAGCATCTATATGTGATATAATGGTATAATGAACACTGTGAAGGCTCACAATCTCATAGATATATTGTCTCCCAATCTAATATACTGAGAAGGTCTAACTAATTGGTAAAAAATGAGAATCTATTGTGAGACTATCCAAAATTACCCATAAAATATCACTACCTCAAGGTGGCCCCAAAAACTCTATCACAATTTCCATTTCCACATCATCCCATTTCAAATTGGGTAGAATTAATTACTGTAAAATCCATTATTGTCACTGTTGTTCCACCATCTCATTCTAATAGGTGGCTTACCTAGTGGAAAAGACTAATGATTCCTATTTCATCCTCTTCCACCTATATTAATGGTTAAAGTTACAATACATATTGGTAATTTTGAGAAGTAATTCCAAATATGATGCATGAAATTAATGCATTAAATAATCACGCATGTCTTATAGAACACAAACATAACCACATAAATTTAGAATATCATCCTTACCAATAGTCTTACGAGGAGGTTGGTACTCACCTTATATGCTCTCCCTTATGAATAATCCATCACAATATGAAAATTTTCTCATCATAACCACATTAATATGAGTTTATTTCAACACCACTGATGAGAGAAATATATTATTATGACTATCCTGCGCCTCCACATGCATCTACAAAAATAAGGACATAATTGTCCACTCGCTACATGCCTGTTGAACAACTGGTATTGGAGCCCTCCTACATGGTGCTTCAGTAACTGAATTCCACTTTCTAAGTGTATAGGCATGCTCGATGTCCAAATATTATATATACTCAACCCACCTTTATTTACATATCTTTATGTCATGGTGTTTGAATTTTTACTTGAGGATTTTATTGTTTGTGTACAAAAATTCATTCTCTCCAAGTAAATATTTCGCTAACATCGTTAGGCATGAACAAGAATGGCTAACTCAAGACCATATTCCAAGGAGTTCCTCTAATGTTTCCTCAACTAACAATACCCATGTTGCATGAATTAATCCTCGTACATCATAACTACTCATATCCCAACACATGATGCATCACCATATATAATATAGATTCTTCACAATTCTAGAAAAACTAGAATTTATACAAAAGTAAATTTCCCTTTCATCACGTGAATGGTGGTATCACAATTATCATTCCACAATAATATCAAAAAATTCTTAGAAAATCCCATATTGGTTGTTTCTATGTGTTATAATTCTAGTATAAAACACATTAAATGACTAGATAATTCCAAGAAACTATGTATGTCAAAGATATTCTTGAACTACTCATGGGAAACTACAAATCCCATATTCTCAAGGTTAACTAACACTCATGTACATTATATATTATGACCTAGAATGTGAATATTATACATCCTGAAGTAGATTATTGTTATATTATAATATAACTAATCCACTCTTAGTGTACCCTATTTGATTACAAAATGTTTGGAATGGTAATTTTGAGTATGGGATTAAACTAAGATATCTACTATGAATACCACTGCAAATAAATCTCGATATGGAAGGAAAAATCGATTCACCATTTCCATGAAAACTTATGGCACATTAATAAAATCAAATGGAATAATTAGATACTCATAAAGACCATAAATTAATGGAATTGTTGTATGATTCATATCTTCTAGAAGAACATTTCCTTGATGATAACCATACCTCAAATCATTTTTTGTGAAAACCCATGAACATTAGAGATGGTTAAATAGGTCATTAATACGGGGAATATGATATCAATTGTTGACCATAAATGTTTCTACTATTGATAACCCAGACATTGTTTGAGAGTTCCATCCACCATTTTTGGAGAAAGGGACCGGAGAACCCCACTAAGAAGTATTGGGTCATATAATACCAATTTCTTCTATATCCTCTAGAAATCTATTAAGCTTATGAAGCTCAATAATTTCCTTCATATAATAAAGAATGACTACTTGTGCATCTATAGGATCCAACTCAATAAGGAACTACACCTATTTATCTAGTGGTAAACCTAAAAATTTATCTAAGAATACATTCCTAATACAATCAACCACTATAGGTATGTCTCTGTGAGGCCTTCCCTAATCATACAATTACTAGCTAGAAATATGATATGTCAACCTACACATCCTATAATGTAATATCCCATATTTTACCTCCTGAAAACTCCATTCACCCTTGTGAATAAAAACACTTCCCTCTAGTGATCTTAAATTCACCATTTGATTAAAGAAATGAACGTAATAATGATAATTTAAAAACATGTCCAATCACAGTATGAATTAAAGACTGATAATCTAGATAAAAAATAGGTCCCACACAATGTGACTCCCACCTACCCCAAGGGGGAATTACCATAACTAGAGTACACTCTCTAATCTGATCCCCAGTCAAATAATGAGTTTCATCACTCCATCATAAAGTACGACATCAAGAGAAAGGCTGCCCACAATAGGTACAAAAATAGAAAATAATTTAATGCACCATTATAAAAGGGAAGATAGTATAGTGGAAGATACTAACATCATACATCTGACCATAGATGGAATGATGACATGCTTTTCAGGTATAAGATATTCTATATATATATGGTATAAATTGTGTCCTTGTGAAACAGCCTGACTACACTAAGCAATCTCACACTAAATTCCTAGTTAAACTATTTTCTGGATCCCCTATACATTACCACCTCCTGGGACTTATCGACCAATAGTACTCCAACTCCCATCATGGTGCAGAGCTGTGAAACCCACACTTAAATATTGAGATAACATTACCCCTCCCACTGACCACTGAAGGAAGGTTCCTACATATCCTCTATATATTTTATATCATGTTGTATTCTTTGAACTTGAATAGGTTTCTATCACATTAGCTCCTCATATGTACCTATACTCCACACTAATGAAAATAGAAATAACTATAAAAACTCACACTAAGGTAGTTATTACCCTCAACAGATGCATTAAAACACCACTTCCTACCACAAAAGTTAAACCATAGGGTCAATAAGATTCACTAGCCTACTCTGCACCAAATTTATAGTATAATTTTCAATATGTATTTAGTTCCTAATTCACTATATTAGTAATACTTTTCAATTTTAGCATGTTCACATGTGACAGAATAACATGAATGATTCCTATCTCTAATCATCTCCCCTAGATAGCTCATCATCAAGATACAAAGGAATAAATCATTAATTTTATATAATTTTATCCAAATAACCCATGCGGTTCATTGTAACCATCTCCAGACTTATAAACTAATAGTATTATTTTCCTCTCAGAGTCACTGGAAATACATAGTCATAAAATATGAATTATTTATTTCTAAAAAAAATATCTCAAAGCCTAATATAATGGTTTAGAACATCCCACTAGTTCTTAAATGATACCAGAATCCCATACATAAGGATGTTCACTGACCCCTCAAGAGGTCTCTCAAGAAGCTCAAAAATTGAAAAAGTAGCCTCATTCCACAACTTAGTACCCCATGGACCATAGTCCCCAAAAAATGTGGGTGGGTGATACTACTCGAACAAACACATCATTTGTTCCATAGCCATGGAATTCTATAGGGCTCCCTGAATGGTCTTCATAATGTGTAGGAAATTCTCTCATAATTTTTCACTATCACCCATATAAGGAATGATGGGATTTTCTATCTATGGAAATACCGGAGGTTGAACTGGTGGCTCAAGGACTGCCACCTTAGAACTATGGTCTTAGTTACCATCCTTGAATGGGTCAAGATGTCCTAATGGTGTAATATCTCTAAAAATTGTAAGATAACACCTTAGAAATGATTTTGTAATAACCAAATCAAAGATATAAATAGTATATAGGAAAAATACATCTTATAACCAATACATAATCCTTTTCCAAATCCTAAATCTAGGACACGGTAATGGAAATATGGGTAATGTACACCATAGTCACTTCATACTGCACCATAATAAAGTTGAGTATAGGTAATGCACTCAGTTATAAATCATGTTTTTACTATAAATAATTTCAATGGAAAATTATAGAGGAAAACTCCCTTTAAATTTCAATAGGATATCATATTTAATGAAAGAATTTCAATTTAACAAATAAATTGCCTTTATGTTCATTCTCATTTATTTTACAATTCTTTTAAATGGATGAACAATATATATCATAATTTCTAGTTTATAAGGGATCATAAACATTGTAAATTGCAGTATGGAATGTATTTAATCGGAACCAAAACATGTTCTATACCATGAAGATAATGGTTCATGACTCAATGTTATATAATTTAATGATTATAGTGTTTACTGTATCAAATGCAAGAAAACACTATTTAGGTTACGACATGAACCTTTTGTACTAATTATGTTTCTCAATTTCTATAGGAAATTTTATCCTATAACAATTATATCATATAAGGAACAAATATTAAATGTCATGCAACCAAGAAATGCATCCTATATAGCGTAGAATATGCATGTCTTGTGAATCTTGTAAGGTTCAAAACATGGGGGATGTATCCATACTTGCTTCGCATATCAAGAAAATGATAAAATGAAACACCTCAATCATAGCATTAATAACCCCAAACATCATTTTCATCACCAAGTGGTGTAATCTAATCAACTATAATTTGAAAAATATTCACAATATATGAAACCGAAAAATTATCCCGAATATGGGTAAGGCACTCTCACACATGAATTATAAACAAGTTCAAATATATTCCTATTCTTCTTTATATTATCTCAAAATATTAATGGAATAAATGAAATTCCCTAATACCACTTTTTATTGTCCCTGACCCGGGAGCCATTGAACGTTTGCCTAAGCTTGTGGGTCATGTTTCCTCATGCGTGACTCTCTAGATGGTTGAGTATTTTTACTAGGGATGAAGGAATAATGTGGTATAATTGGGATCCAATTACCTCATTATCAGTGTAAAACACAACAATATTATCACATCAATAAAAAGAATCAACATATCGATTATATGGACAAAAAATAAACATCTATATGATAGAAGTATTAAACTAAGTCAACTACAATATCATAAAAAATGAGTATGTAAAGCCTCTAAACAAGATGGAAGGAAATATATTAAAATAGGAATCTAGTATGATACATGTATGAAAATACAAAATAAGGAGAAAAAAAACTATATCCAGGCAGTATCACGATGATATCTTGGTTTTGTTCTCCCATAATCCTATGAATAATCAATCAATCATCATAATGTAGTCAATTTCCCTAGTACCTACCCACATTAAATATTTATACCTAGGTACACAATGGTAGTCCAATCAATATGTGAGATAAATCTCAATAGACCACCACCAATGGTGTCTATATCATATCCCATATGATTTTTTATTCAAATGAAGTTTGAAATATATAACAGTAATTTAAATGAATAAGAATGTGTGATACATGAGAAAGTGATACTATCTAACAGAACAGGGATAACTGTAAATAAGTAGTCATATAATTGGGTCATAGGTAAATCATGATAAAATATCCATTGTGGTCTATTCTGAGTAATACAGTGTCATCCCCACATGGACCAGATCCAAGGACTATAAATTTGGAAGGAATACTAAACGACTTATGACATGTAATCTAGTGTAAGACCCATTGCCTAGATCCAAGGAGTATTAATGTATAAGGAATCCCTTGTAATCTATATCCATGGTGTAAAATGTCCATAGAATCCAATACAATCCATAATAGATGGAGTTAAACTTTCCATTCTATTCGATGGGGATCTGAATCCATGGAGTATAAAAAACCATGGAATATAATAATATCATGAATCCATGGATTAGAAATATCTATTTAATTTAATGTAATAATAAATATTTTGTGTAATATTTTATAACCTATTTCACAATCATAAATAATGATTTACTTTATCCAACTCATTCCACATATTCAATTCAACTAATCCAACCATTTCAATATCATGTAATCACATGGAAAATGAGGAACCAACCCTCTCAAAAAAATTCATTAAATTAATTAATGCTTAAAATAATTTTGAGATCCTACACACACGCTTAATGGGGTGGTATAAAATGAGGAAGATACAAAAAACACACCTCACAGGTGGTCTGGGTTGATTTTAATAACATCCAACCATCACATGGTGACAAATAGGTAGCCTATAATGGTTATAACTATTTTGTAAAGGAATTAAAATTAATTCAGGGGAAGCACCTAGTGGTATGACGTGTGAAAAAATATAAAATAACTATAAAACAACTATACCTTCTAAAAAAGGTATAGAACACCTTCCGTATAACCGTTATATAATTCTTAACCAGGGTCAGCTCAATACATGACCTAGATTGAATGAAAATATAGAAATAGATAAACACCTTTGATGTAGGTAAAATTATCTTTCACCAAAATATGTCCATAAATATTTAGACAAGTGAATAATGGCACAAGATTAACATAAACATTACTATAATTGACATAATGAAATTAATGGATAACAATTCTGAGGATGGATTGAGAATTGGTTTCAAATCCTAGATTAGGATTGAAGAATGATTAATGTGAGAAGAAAACCCATGATTTTAGTTAGAAAATAAAAATTGAAATTATGGTTAAATATTTTTACCAAGAAGAGGAATATGGTAATTTTCCCCTTAAATATTGATTCATATGGTATGTCCACATGGTGGGCCAAATTGTTATTTGACCACGTAAACCCATATAACTCAATATCGACCTCTAATGGTTCATGCTCACAGTTTAGGAAACATTCAAAAATCATGTTATTTAATTGTATAAAAACATATACAGTTTTTTCAAATTCATGTAACTCTGGTCATAAAGTGAGGGAAATTTTTTTCCCTCTTCTTCCCGCAAAAACACCTTGCATGGTATGTAGTGACCATGCGACCAGGGTTACATGATTTCTACTAACCGTTCGGTCCAAATTCATTTTTCAATAATAGAGTCTATAAGTTTTAAAAAATCCCTAAACACATATAAAAATCCATTTAATTCATTAAGAACTAAATGTTGGTAATAACCAGTGAACTAAACTGATATTCAGATGATCCATACCTCAAATAAAAACATGACATCTTATATGAAAATACTATGTTTACATAAATAATTTTTTTTAGTTTTTTTATAATATACATCCATGTCTAGTTACTAGATTCTGGAAGTGGATTTATTAAAAATTCACCCAAGGGTAAAATCACTGAATGTTGTGGATTAAGAATTAATTTTACCATCACTAGTTCATGATGAGTGGGTCTAATACTGCACATGTGTCTAAACACTCATGAGGGTCGTCATTGTAACAATTAACATTTCATTTTTGTAAATTTTTTTAAAAAAATAGATGATTACCATGAATGAACCAGGTCAAATATAAGGTTCCATATAATTAATATAGGGTTCCATTATATAGATATCCTATTACTAATTTTCATGATTAAATGGTTTTTAAATATGATAATTGTTTGTCAAACTATGATTTTTTGGATAATAGATGGAAATTGAAGGAAAAGTGTAAATACTAATTGTGGTGGAAAATGCAATGATTTTACTCCTAAGTAAAGAAATGTGTTGGGATCTGGAATAAAAAAATGTCACTATTAGGCTTACACATCTTTCCCATTCCATAGTTCATGGTCAACATCTGAATATTCATGAAAGGGAATAATAATTTATTAATTAATTAAAAATCTATCATATTCCTTTTTTTAGTGGGTCTATTGATCGAATAATTACCATGCAATGGGTCTTTACCACTAAAAGGATATTTTCCCTCCTCTGATGGTCAATGCATGTAGAATTTATTTTTGTTTTTTATTGTTAGCAATGAGAGACATACCAATTGATTGATCTTATAAAATACATGATGAATCATGATGATACCGACTCTATGGAGTAAGAATATTTTGTAAGGTCGTTTTTTAGCAATTAATTTCCATATATTCTATTTAAAAAAGGATATGAAATTACTTTATCTAATGATGAAGGATAGTTAATTCATTTGTACCTATGATGAGAATTTTACAAGACATGCAAGGTACACTTCTTAAATTATCATCCAACCAGGAATTCGGATTGTACAATTCTATAGTGTCTTAAAACCAAGTCTATGAAGGGAATTTGACATACAATATAGAGATTAGATTGACCCATTAATATCATTGTTTTGTTAAAAAACAGATATTAATTTTAAAGAAAATTCAAAAAAAAAATATATTGAGGGAAGAATATGGTTCTTTTTATAATATATGCTTGAAAATAAAAATGGGAGAAATTGATCAATGGGTACAAATTAATTCTTTAATTATGAAAATAATGGTCACCAGGATGTCAAATTCCTATGAGATGGGAACAAGATAGCTAATAAATTAAATATAGAGAAGGATCCAAAAAATTAAACTCTCACTCTCTAATGATTAAACTACAAGAAGTATGATGATTATGATAATTAGTGCTTGAATATAAGTGTTAATAATGATGATCGATGCAAGTGAACTCTTAAGCCTACTGCAAGATGGAAATCACATGTGATTACTATTACTAATATGGGGAATGATAAGGAAGTAGTGAAAGGTACACATACCATCCACTCTAGAAAAAAATTACATATTTTATTTTGTATATACTCCCTCTTAAAAATATGAAGAATTTCATAAGGATATCACACTATTTCTTTAATGATAATATTTAAAATTAGTAGTAGAATTTAAAAATGATAAGATGACTGAAACTCAAGCCCATGATTCAACTATGATTAATGTTTGTGGGGATGTTCTTCATGAAGATTTCATTATTATTCCTCTATATGTATTTGAATTTTTATTTTTTTAATAGATTAGATTTATTTATATAAATCCAATATCAATTTTCATGGAGGGTAGTCACATTAAATTTCCCAAACCAATGTATAATCATCTGTCAATGTGAGGATAAATATCATCTTTCAATGGAATATATATACATTGTATTAGTATTGATTCCTATTAAAAGGTGTATTTAATTTAGATGGTTGGGGTGAAATTTAACATCAAATGTTTCCCTATTGTACAATAATTATTTGATGTATTTCCAGGACTATTTTTTAGTCATCCTCAGTATTGTGAATTTGAGTTTTCAAGATAATTCATTCCTTATTATATACCTATATCAAGGACTCTAAATAGAATATCCATGATTGAGTTGTAGGAATTAAACAAGAAAATGTTATAGAATATTGATAAGCAACTAATTATTCCATGTGCGTCATCCTGGGGTTCACCGATTATTTTTATTAGGAAGAATGAATAATTAATAAAACATTTTATTTATTATAAAGAACGTAAAAATATCATAGTGAATAATAAGTATCCTCTTCCCTATATTAATTATTTGTTTGATCAATTATGAGAAGATCATAATTTTTTTTATGATTTTTCTTCATTCTAGATACTATCAATTGTGGTCCAAAAGTGATGCAATTCTAAATACAATGTTCTGCATGAGGAATGCAAAACATGAATTTAAAGTAATGACTTTGGTCTTACAAACGCTCAAAATATCATTATATATTTAGTGAATAGATTCTATAGAGATTTCCTTGATCAGTTTGTGGTACTTTTGATGGATATTATTAATATTTATTATACAACAAGGGAAGAGAATGATAGAAATTTTAGGATTGTATTAGATACCCTAAATAAAAATAACTTGTTTTAAAAATTTACCATGTTTTAATTTTTAGTATAAATAGTTTAATTTTGGGCCATATAATCTTATGTGAGGGCATATTAGTAGAACCATCAAAGAAAAATGTTTTTAAACATTGGTTTAGAACATCCATTGTGCCTATGATTGTTAATTTACTTGTATTTTCAGGATATTATACATTCTTTTTGAATAATTTATCTCATATATCTAATTCAATCAACATGTTAACTCAAAAGGGATTCATGTTCTATTGGATAGATGAATGTGAGGAAAATTTCAAGTTGATAAAAAGGAGGATAGTCATCGCACCTATATTCACAGTACCTTATAGTGGAGAAGGGTTTTTGACCTATAATAATGAATTTTAGAAGGTTATATGATGTTTTATTATACCAAATGATATGGTGATATATTATATAACACATAAATTAATAGTTCATCAGAATAAGTAATGAACTCATGATTTAAAATTAGATGTGATAATATTTTCAATAATGATATAGAATAATTTTTATTACAATGAAAGATGTTACATATATACTAATAATAGAAAAATAATGTATATATTCGACCATAGATAGATGAATATGAAAAATGCAATATGGTTGTAGTTGATTAGTTATTATTAAACATAAATACATTACCGTAATGGGAAAAATAAGGTGGATAATGATTTGAGAGAAAAATAGCATGCGAGTTTATCTAGAAATATGATCAAAATGGAAATAATATTTATATACTTTAAATGGATTGACCTTTAACTATTGGTATAATGGGAGAAATTGTATCTTGAAAAAATGAGTGTTCTACCGTCTATCAATGTGAAGATTAAACAAGAACATAAGGAATATGTAAATATGTCATGTTTGGTGAGAAATGTTCCTGTGTTAATCCTTGATTATAATGGAATGATATTGTTTAGAAATAGAGTATGTGTCTAATCAATAAATGAAATGAATATGGATCAATTAGAAACATATCATAGAGTCATCATTATCTATTCATCATAGATGTATATAGATGTATAGATATTTGACAAGTATTTATGGTGGGATAATAAGATGAGAGATTTTGGAGAAATTATATCTCCTTGTTTGTAATGTTAGCATGATATAAATAATAGAAAAAAGTTGAAGGGGATGTAATATCCATTACCCAAACCTGACTGTAAATGGTATTATAATACCATTGATTTCTTTGTTAGACACCCCAAAATATATTATCCCCATAATTCTATTTTCATAATAAAATATTTCATTAAAAATCAGTACATTTTAGTTCTATCGGTGAATATTTCTCTCTTGATCATATTTCCATCATATAAATCAAGAAATTGGTAATATTGGATAAAGTAACACATTTTATTATGTCTGATTGAGATCCATTTTTTACATCATTGTTCCGGAGATGACATCAACATGTTCTTAGTACAACTTTATGTATCCTTATAGATTGTCATCCATAGATATATAGTTAATATAATCGGACTATTAAAACCCTATATTATATGTGGATTTCTTATTGACTAAATTTAAAAGGTTTTTGTGATCAAAAAAATTATTTCATCTAATTTTCATGTAACAATATAATTTTTTAAAGCATTTAGATGCATCTTTATGAAACCATACTGGGAAGGAAGTGAAAAAAAATGATTTTCTAGGTAAATTATGATAATTTAATCTTTTAGGACTTTATATAGATGATCAAATAGATTATAAATTCATATCCATTCAATAGCACATCATGGAAGCACAGAGTTTATAGAAAAAATATGTTGAAAATTGCTTGTGTGATTTGAAATTCCTAGTTGGTGAGAGTGTATTCATTTTAATTTGTCTATTTATAAATTTTATTTTATTCAAAAATAAGGGAAATATAAGACATAGGTATATTGGTCCCTTGAATAATCTTTATCCAACATGGATTGTAGTGTATACCCTGGTGCTTCTATCAAACCTATATCATGTTCATGATGTGTTCAATGTATCTATCCTAAGGAAGTACATACCTGATTGTTCACATTAACTGAAATATTATGTAGTATTGTTGGAGAATGATATTTCCCATTAGGAATAATGTGAATAAATACTGTATCATTGATATGATGTTATATGGAATAGGACTACTCACTCTGATAAAATTATCAGGTGGTATAAGAAATTCAAATATTATGTATAGGAATGTGAGGATATGATGAATATATATATCCTCATTTTTTGTACTGGAGTGATGGAAATTCAAGGGATAATTTCATTTTAAGGTGGGTTGAAGTCAAAACTCCATGATTATATATATATATATTCCATTAAAATAAAATTTATTTATTGGCTATCTCTTTTTACAGGTAACCCAAGTCCATATGAGTTGTGAAATGAAACATTAATTTAACCGAGCCATTAAATTAGCAGTATGTATAAGAATAACCACATTATAAATTATATTTATAGTGGTTTTATAAAAATAAAATTTCATTATTAATTCATAATAAATATTTAGTCAATTTTTAGTAAAGTCATTTATGCTTCAAAAATATTTTTTCTACCAAAATTGTATTTATTGAATTTGTTTTCATTAATATTATAATTAATTTATCTAACATTTATAATTTTTTATAAAAACTATTTCATTTTTTAAAACATCATAAAATAATTATCTTAATTTGAAATTTTTAGATTTTTTAGAAAATATAAATTCTTTAGTGAATAATAAAATAATTTCTATTTTATATAAAACTGCATTTTTCGTTCATGTATTAACAAAGAACCATTGTGAATATAATTAATTTTAAAATGAAATTTATTAATTTTCATTGAAAATAATTCATTAAATTTCATTAGAATCAAAATTAATGGTTAATTTTAGTATAAAAACACTTCTATACTCTAAAATGTATTTTTTCAGTAAAAATAATTTTCAACAAAATTGTATGTTTATTTTAAAATAAATTGATTATAATTATATAAATTAAATTTTTTAAAATTCAATCCATATTTGGAATTAGCATGAGTATATTTATTAATGGGGAGAATTTAATTTTTTTTTTATATAAAAATATAAAAAACAAGATTTTTTTACAATGATTAAGGTTAAATATATTTTACTGAGGGGTGGGTTGGTAAATAACAAGTTAGATATATTATTGAATCATAATAATGCCTATTTATTTTTTATATAGATATTTTTGAACCCTATGTTATCCTACATTCAAACTCTCCACCATTTGAAAGAACTATACTCAAGAAAGAAGTTAATTATTCTTAAAATATATTAAATAATTTCAAGATTTTTGTATACCCTAATTATAAATGGGAACCTTCTCCACACACTTAATCAAAAATATTGGGAATCTATAAGTCCGTAAATGTCTTCCCAAATAATTTCCTAACAACATTTCCTAGGTCGTAGAGTTCTTGGTTTGATCGGAATACCGTCCTTCTAAGGGTTAAGGTGAAATCCAAAGGATGTTTCTCAATGAATAGTTATTTCTCTTAACCATGCTCCTTAAATTTCATTTCTTCTTCTTCCTTATCTAATGATATTTTAACTATTATATAATGATGAATCCAATGGCAACAAAATAGTTAAATGTTATTATGATGATGTAATAATCATTTTCTACAACTTTTCCATCACCACCTCACATGGTTTCATATAATGATGTACTTAATAAATTTATATTATATTTGTGATATTAAAATGTTAATATAATGGTAATATATTATTTTTCATTATCTCACACATTTATTATAAAATGAAAACCACACTCATGTGTATGTATGGTCTATCATATCTATGAATGATGGAATTAATTTATCTATATATAAATATTGTTGATGATTGTAAATATATATAATGTATATATATTAAATTTATTTAATTATTAAAATTATAAAGATGATGGAACTATGATCAATGTACAGGGCCCGAAACCGTCAAACCAGAGAATTCATGTCAAATGAAATATTTAACACTAGAAAAAAATGATTTTAATATACATTTTCTTTTAAATTGGGGTTTAAATTTTATAATTGGATCATATATTATATTATAATTATGTATATAGTTATATTATATAAGAATAATAAATTTAAATTTATTATATATGAGGTTAGAGTTCATGTGAAGTAAGTCCAACTTTAGGTAATGGTCTTTATTTAATAATTACATTTTTAATAGGATGTTTTATGCTTAAACTTTTAATAATAAAATTATATGATATATCTTTAAAAAATATTATTTATCTTTGGATATACGATTATTACTAAATAATAATGTTTTCCCTTATTTTTTTAGTCTTTATGTACTTATGTGATACAAATAATGTATTAAGGAAAACCGACTCTTTTTTTTCTATTCGGAAGGGTATCTTTTATTTCGTGTCCATATTTTCTTTAAGATTATCGCAAGAATTGTTTTACTAATTTAAAAATGTTTCTTAATTTCTTTTTTACCAATTTTTGTCATTCTATATGTTTTTTTTGTAATTTTTTTCATTTTCTTAAAAAGTTACATTTTAAATTTTTATAAAAAATACAGAAGGAATACTTTTTTAATATAAATGACAAGAATTTAATTTCCTACCATCATAAACTCTCAAATATTTAAAACATCTATTTATAGTTTCTATGGTGACGTTGAATTAATATATATTCATTACTATTTTGCAAATTTTTATATTAAGAATAACTGATTTCAATATGAAAATTGTATTTTTCTCAAGAGATATTACTACGATATTTTGAAGGGAATATTCATCTATGATAAAATTCATTGATGCTACTTATGATTCACTATTCATATGATACTATGATACCAAATTTATTATTTGCATAAATCGTTATTTAATATGATGATGAATTTTTAGGAAGCCTACGTTCTTTTCCATAGGTTATGTTATGATTAAATGATAAAATTTTTCATGATATCATGGCATATTGATAAATGGATTATGATTATGTGACATATGGATCTATTTTATCAATCAAATGTATTGGCTAAATTTTAATGGTTTATTTGTTCAAAGGGAATACATGAGGTAATTCCAATCCCAAAAAGAGAGTATTAGGGAGGTTGTCTAAATCCTTGAAGAGAGTACCCATGAGGTTATCCCATACCCAAAATATGTAAATATGTGGTTAGCCTAACCCAAACATTTGATGAATGAATTAGTGGGTGTCATAGAAATAATATTTCTTTGATTTTGATTGTTACGCATTATATTAAAATATTTTTGTACATAATATCATTAGAATTTTATTCTCTCATGTATCATGTTATTTGATTCACTTATGATTATTTTATTATTAACTTCCAATAATTATTAATATAATTAAGATTTCCATCTATGAATTTTAGGGTTTTTTTAAATGTTAGAATCACGTTCTCAGGCCCTTATTCTACTGTTATTATTTAATGATCATTTATATCTTCCTCTTTTCCACTTATTATGAATACAGGATCATCTATTATTATGTTTCCATTTCCCCAGGATATGAAGAATTGTTTTAGTTATGACATGTTTAAGAGGGATTCTAGTTTTAATGATCATAGTGAGAGATGATGTAGATATTTTTTAACAAGTTTTTTATGTATACACGCTTCCAAAGAACATAACCCTGTATAGTTCTTGATTGTATTGTAATGATATGTTACTAATATTCATCTAATAAGATATAATACTGATGTATGTAATTATTTAGTCACCTCATCGATGATATGAATCAAAAACATCATCCTCATGAGCTAGTAATTATATAATTGAAAATATATTTTCAATATCATTAATCCATTTCTTAATAATAATTTGATTATACAACTCACTAAAGGATGGTTGAAATTTCAATATAAAACACTGAATGGTTATTTTTTCTTTATATGGTTTTATATTAAATATGATTCACGTTGTCGTTCATATATTGAGATTGTTGTGTCATTATTGAAACAAAGTTTTTCATCTCATCTCTTATTTCATTGTGTTTCTCACGATGTTAACCATTTCACTAGTCCTTAAATTTTTTATTAAAATAAATCAACCTAGTTAAAAACACTGACTAAAATAGAAAATATTAACATGACGATTGAGTATGAATAACTAGAGTAACCAATAATATAATAATGGTAATTATTTAATATATTTCATATTTTATAAATTGTTCTTATCGGCCCATGACATTCCAAGTTTCAAAAATAATTTTACATTTTAATTTCATATTATTTTTTTGACAAAAATATATTCAAATGCATCATTTTGGTTCATAAATATAATTTGAGTTTTCCAAAGAGTAACCCCCAAGTGTGTAAATACAAGTGTTTAGTTAGACATCTTTTTCATGCATCAGGAAATGATTGAGTTAATATCCAACAATCCTTTTCGAGTTTATTACCCCTATATGCATGTGTTCTAGAGCCAACACCCAATTTTTTCATCCAAACATGGATTTCATTGATTGGAATCCACAAAATCCTTAATTTTTCAAAATTTTAGGATATTTACAATATATTCTCTTAAACCAATTATTCTCAATAAAGAAATATAATAATAATCTAAAAAAACCACTACTTTGATACCAATTAGGAAGATCTGAACATCGCCTATAAAATTATCACATCATTTTAGATAAATATTTGATAAATATAACAGTAGTACATGCTTAGTAACAATAAAGTATTAATTTTTTTGGAACAATTTACACAATGAAATTATTCATGAATGATGATTAAGATATAACAAAAATTTCAACTCATATAATTCCATTTAAAGGTATATCCTACTTAAAACCATCCATCGATACCTAGGGAAATGGAAACATAAGAAAGGATGTGCTGATATTCATAGTAAAGGTAACCACGGTAGATATCAATTAATGATCAAATGATTTCATAAGTTAAGAATAAATTTTTTAGAACATTATAATAAAATAAGAAAACTTACATAAAAATGTAGAGACAATAAATCTTAATTCATGGAATAAGGCATTTCGATAACCAGAAATATGATTAATAACAATGTGTAGTCATCATTAATAAATCAATATTAATGATATATTATCATCATAATAAGATATAAATTTGTGGAATAAACATAAACATAGAAAAAAAAATCCTTAGTAAATGATCACTTCCAATACTATCATAGTTTAAAAAATTTCCATAATGGATTGTGTTTACTCCCCATTCACATAAATAAAGTGTACATAGTCCCACAGTGGATTAGTTTTACTTCCAATTCCCTTTAATATTATGCAATGAGAAATAAATACCCACAAAATAAATTAGAGGGATATGTAATTCCAATCCCACACTTTACATAATGAAAGTCATATATATGTGTGACACAATATCATAATGGAATTCATAATTTAAGCATAGCTTAATTGACCCATGGTAAGGTAAAGAGTTTAATAAAAACATCCTTATAACATCATTATTAAAAGGAATATATAAAATTAAATTGCATGGTATCATCATATCATAACCCCAATGGGGAAAAGGATTCTTTCAGAGATGTTGTTATAAATGAAATATTATTTTATAAAAGTATTAGAAATATACTTTCAAAAATAAGGGAAAAAATACTTTTTTAAACCATTAATGACTAAAAAATCCCATGAAAATTGGATTATTGTTTTTTAAGACCATGAAATCATGTATTATATGAATAAAAAAATAATTTCTATAAGGTAGTGAAAATCTATTTATTTCATAAATATTAAGAAACGATTATTTTCACAATTTTGTAAAAATATAAATATAAAATGTATGGAAAAAATATTAATACAAAAATTTAAACATTTACCATGAATATAAAATATATGTACAGTTTAATTTACCTAACAATTGAAGAATAAAAATGAAATTTCTCAAATAATTTTAATGAAAATAAAAATGAAATAAAAATATTCTAGGTCAAAAATGAAAAAATAATGTCATTTTTTCTAAAAAGTATTATTTTTGGAATATTTTTGTACCAAAGAGGAGTAAAATAAAAAGTATATTTTGAAAAACTATAAATAACTAGTGGATATGAATATATATAGTTTTTCATATTTTAATATAATATAAGACATATGAAGGATATTGAAGCCTAAACAATACTAATTCAAAGTGATATTGGATAAAAAACTCTTAAAACTATGGTAAAATTTGAATTCAAATACAATTAAATATATAACCTTATACATATTATTAAAGACCATCAATTTTACCAAAAATAATCTGAAAATAATTTTGTTGTAATTATATACAGCACAAAAAATAAAGATGGTGGTGGATATCGAACATATCTCAATGAATAGGGATTAATATGTGGGATCTATTAAAAAATGGTTTTTATTGAATAAAAAATACCATGAAATAATTATAAAAACATCTTTATGGATATATATTCACCAAAAAATAAGAAATATGTTTTGAAAATAGAAAATGTATGAAAAGAAAAAATTGAGATGATAAAACCATACATCTAGTCACACATTTCTTCGTATATAATATCACCTCCTACATAATAAATCTAAACATACTATAAATTTATATCCTGACCATATTAAATATAAAATTTCTAAATATCATTTCCTAATAATTTATTACTACAAATTTATTAAAAATTCTACATTAATATAATTATTTGGTTCTTAATTATTCTATTTCTCATGTATGTTTCAGTTTAATGATTCTAGTCCTTGCACCTTAGGCTTGTTTACATATTGAATATAATAAAATAATAAAATAATAATCCCATTTATTCATTATATACACTTTTATAAAAATATATTTATGGAAGAGATAAAAAATGAATTACAACACTTCATGGAGGTGGTAGTCTATACTAGT
Source organism: Viscum album (assembly GCA_963277665.1). Classification (NCBI taxonomy): domain Eukaryota; kingdom Viridiplantae; phylum Streptophyta; class Magnoliopsida; order Santalales; family Viscaceae; genus Viscum; species Viscum album. Next base: position 334,329,453 of record OY728122.1, read on the forward strand.
GATGTATTAATTTTTCAATAGATGTAAATAGAGGATGGTAAAAAATATGTTATCTTTACAGAATCATAATAATATCAAAAATATCATTTATATTCATTAATTCAATTTAAATTACCATATATGATATTTGGTGATTAGAAATAAAATATAACCCTTCATTGAGGCTGTAGTCTAGATGTACATATAAAGGATGTTTTCATTTTCCATTAGATCGAGAGGATTCAGGTAATGATTATTCCATCAAAAAAAAATTAATTATACAAGTTATAATTATTGTATTATTTTTATATAGTTATATAAGAATTATAGAATGTTGAAAAAGAGATTAAAATTAAATAATTAATTTACGAAAAGTACATGTTCTTCGAGTATACTTATCTAGATTACAACTTCTGCCTTGTTATATTGGTATTCTAGTTAGAAAACATTTTATAGGGAATTTGTTTCACATAATTAATGTGATTTAAGAAAAATTTTCAAGAATAGGTGATCATTGTTTATAGATAATGTAGTATAGGAGGATCTCTTTTATAAGTTAGGGGAGTGTCACACATTTAAATACCATTAAATTTAAAATAATAGAATATTTTTAAATAAAAACATTTATTAAAGAAAAAATGTTACTAAACAACACAAAAAATTTAAACAAATAATAATTAATATATTATTAAGTATACTTACTTAAATATTTGAAGGATTTAATTAATATATGTTTTTAAGAATTAATTATATTTAATGAATATATTATATTAAAATCATTTATAGAAAGGATTAAATTTTAAAAAAGTAATCATTTTATAGATCATTTTTCTCAATAATTAATGGTGTCTCATTTAGATAGTATGAATTTTTTAAAAGTAATTAATTTGATAAATTTAATTAAACTATAAAATAATTTCTATAAATTTATATTTAAATAAATCATTATTCACATCATTTTAGTGTTTCTTGTATCAAAATCTTTTAAGAATATTGAATTTATAATAGATAAATATATTCTAAAATATCGATTTATTAACACTACCCTTGACCATATCAAAAAACCCTAAAAATAGATATTTGAAATTAATAATGTTATTTTTTCCTCCCATCATCATTTTTTAATTACAAAAAATCAACTCAATTAACCACACCCAACCCCATCCCACTACTTCCGCTACCGTGTACCCAAACCCAAGTCCTCAATCATCTTATATCGTAGCTTTGTATAATCATGAATGAACCAAAACATAATGAATGTGAAAAGGGATTCATATAATGGTGGTTAGTGGGAAAATTTTGACCTCATAGAACTAAGAATTTCAGTAATATTGGCGAACCAAATTTGTAATTTAACAAGTGAGAATTATTTAATGATAAATTTCCGCATCATATATCTTTGTTCTTCAATTTTCATGATATTTAATTATAATTCATCATGAGATGAAACTATTTTTTAAATTTAGTAGTAATATTATAAATTTAGTGAATTTTATTTAATTGAAGAACAATTCATATGGAATTTAACCTTATTTAAAAAATATTCTGATTAGTAGAAAATATTAGAAGATTAATTTTTGAAAAATATAATAAAAAACTCTAATAATTTTCTTTTAAGAAAACTTATTCTCACATTTTAATAAGATTATTTATTATTGAGTTATTAATGGAGGTAATATTCTACATGATATATATCCTAACCAATGAATAATAAATAACCACCTAGGGATGAATTTTTTCCCTAAATTAATAAATATAGTATAAAATGTTATTTTTCTACATCCATTTCCATTTAATCAGGGATGATAATCAAATTAAAAATCAATGGATTGTTATATATAGTATATATATATATATATGTGTGTGTGTGTGTGTGGTTTTGCATTATTGGGAATAATTGATAAACATAATTCCTCCTGAAATTTTAAATAATTTAATCATTATTATTTTCAATGTTAATTTCTTCACACAAATTTTAACATTTCAAGAATTGATATGTATTTCATTAGAAATTAACATGAAGTTATTGGTTTATTTCATAACATTCCAACCAATATCTATATGATCTGTGATATAATATACCATTATAAAGTATAAATTATATAGCTCAGTATGATAATTAATAACCCGATTTATAAAAATATGTATATATTTTTTAAATATTTCCAATGTATTTAATAATACATAATTAATAAGAACATTTTTTTTAAAATTTATTATAAGCTTTGAAAATATGGTTCTTTTAAAATGTTTTCATTGTATTTTGGAAAAGTAAATTATAATTAATTTATACCATTTCTAATTTTTTAGGTACTTAATATTGTTTTTTAAATCATCAAGTATATATTCTCATAGGGTTAATTATTAGGTTTTTCGGAAAATATTTATTTTTCAATGAATAGTAAAATAATATTTTTTTAAAATGTCATTTATTTTCTTTAAATTATGTAATATTAAAGTACTATTATGTTTTTAATTTAATATTTATGGAACCATAATATATATTATTATATGTAATCTAATTAATTTAATAGGAATCAATAACATACTTGATTTTGGTGTTAGTTAATATTTTTGAATAACAATTTATTTTTCCCAATTTATTTTTGTATCCAATAAGTTTCTATCGTAATAAATTATATTAATACCTATATATAAATTTTTTTAATGAAATTTATATATTTTATACAATGTAAAATATTTTAACAATAATTTCATGGTTTTTATAAGGTTATGAATGGGGGTAAATTTAATTTTATGTATAACCATGCATTTTTCAAGAAATATGATTTTATTTTATTTTATATGACTATTTAAAATTAATATAGAAATTTATTCTTGTGAGAAATATATTGTATTTGGAATCAAAATAATTATTATAATTTAATTATATGAACTTATTTTTATATAATGAATAATAAAAATAGTAATTATTTACTATTGTTAAGATCAAAACAGGTTTACCACATGGGTAGATAAACAATGTTATAAGGGTATTAATAACACATAAAATATTTTACTTTTTATTAATATGGATATATTTCAATCTCATGTTATATTATCTTGGATTAATTTGCCATTTTTTCCATGTTATAATGAATGTGACCTTATATTATTGACATCTTTTAAGTATTTCAATATTGGTCATGACCTTCGCTTATAAAAGGGGGATAGTTATCCTCCATTATTAATTTTTTTTGAAACTTATAGATTATAATATACCTAAAAAAAACCTAGATTCCTCCCTCTCAACCTTGATCTCGTGGTATTCACCTATGTTCAATAAATCAAGTCCTAATGTGTAAGTCAAAGGTGGTCTATCAACGAAGTGGTATAAATATTAACCAAGATATTTTTGTTATATTTTTTATTAAATATCCAATGAACCAATTTTTTATATAATAAAATTATTAATATATTTTAATCAATATAATAATATGATATTGTGATGAAATCACAACCATTTTACACATTGTTTTCTTTAAATGGGAAATAAAAGTATTTTTTGTGCGTACCTATAGACTACCGCCTCTATGTAGTGATATGATTCATTTTCATAGCCTATTAAAATTTATGGATATAATAATAATTATTATAATTATTTATTACATTTATGATATAATTATTATTCTATAATGATAGAATATTATTTATCTTTCTTTCATTATTTTCAATAAATAATTTAAAAAACCATTCTTATGTATAAACAAATTACTGTCACCATGAATTGAGTAGTTTATTTTATTCTCAATATTTTATAGATGACTGTAAATATATATATAATTAACATATATGTTATTTATAAAATTATTAATTTTTTTTATTATTTAACCACGATAAAAGTATATGTTTTGAAACCTCCAAACCGAAACATTTTTGAAAAATAAAATTGTTAAGACATGAAAATAAATATTTTTATAAAGATTTTTTAATAAATAGGTGTCAAAATCTCCTATGTACATTATAAAAGGTATTACATGTATCAATATATTTCTTTATTATAAGTATAAAAAATATTAAATTATTATTAATGAGGATATAATAATTTTAAATAATGTCATAATGGAGGTAATAGTTCTTCATATCAATATTGTTTCGTTGAGACATGTTTGATGTTATAAACCTATTTATATTTATGAGGGGCATATATTTCCCATTTTAAAAATTATAACATAGATCCTTCTTAATAAATGGTTTTTAATTATTCAATTCTAATTCTTTTATTCATCGTGTTATGATTCCAAACTACCAATGTTGTAAGAGATATATGTTATAAGATCATTTTTACCGGGATTGTTTATGGTTAATATTTTTATGATGGATTTATTTGATTTTTTTCTGATGAATATTTTTTATCCTAATCTCCCATGGTTAAATTTATAAAATCATATATTTTACTTTCATTTTGTTTTCCCTTTTTACTCAAATTATGAAATAATTCTTTTAAATAAACTTAATATTTTTTTATCCTCGATCAAATATATTTTATCATCATGTTATAATTTTTTAAACATGTTTATAATAATGTTTTTAATATTATCTATTGACCTATTATGTAAATTTCATTCCGAATTTTTAATTTTTATAAAATGTTTTCAATGGAATACAATTTTCATTTTCCAAATGATGTACTTTTTACTAATTGTGTGGAAAAAATAATTTTTTTAACATATACTACATGGAATGAAATTTATATGTCATGAGACTCTATAATTTTAATATTCTCTTTGTATTTTCCATGTTTATTTCAAAATAAAATTAATTCTATAACATTATGGATTTTTTATGAATTTTGAATGTGTTTTTTTAAAATTAATTTTATATTTTCCCCCAAAATTATTTCATTGATAATTTAATTATATTTTCATCTATAGAAATATACTTTGATGATTATTATAATTTACTAGTTAAATGATGCAATGTTACTATATTTATTATTGATTTATATGGTTTATGATTACAGTGATGAAATATTTAGAGAAACCTTTTTACATTCTATGGTTTATTCTATGAAAAAATGAAATTGTTTTCATGTTCTTATATAATATATATTGATGGATTAATATTTTTTGATGGGCAGGTTTATTTTTGAACTAAAATTTCTTTAGGAAATGATTAATTCCTTTTAATCACAAGGGAATGTGGGTGGTTATATCAAGATTTATGGATATCCCAAGACCAACAATGGAACCCAGTAAGTTATACTAATCCCTAAGAAGATACATTATAGATTATACCAATCCTAACTTGTTGTTAATTTATGGGTGGGTGAACTAGAAATAATATTTCTATAATTATTATTATGCTGCACATTATTCCAAACTTTTATAAAATGATGGCATGAAAATGTAATTTGAAAATGATTAAATTTATTTGATTTCATTAGGATTCATGTAATATGAACTTCTAAGATTTATTTTATGATTCATGATAAAAATATTTGAATCTAAAAGAATTATTTTCAAATTTAATGCCCTAGTTCTCATACCCTTAAACTCTAATTATCTTAATGTTGCACATTTTTTGATATATCTCATGTATATCCTTAATATACATCTGAACTCACCATTTATTATGTTTCATTTTCCCTAATATATGAATAAAGTCTTTATATATTATATGTGCATTAGGGTTCTTACAAATGAATAATTTATTGAGAGATAATTTAGATCATTTATTTATAAATTGTTTATAAATCCGTGTTTCAAAATAAATTAAGACCTAATAGTTCTCGCATGGATCATAGTGACATGAAATTAATTTTCATCAAATAAGAATTTTTATAAATGTATTTAATATTTGTTTATCTATAATTGGTATCAATGGAAGGTTTAGTTATTTCTAGAAACTAAGATAAGAAATTATAATGAAAATACTATGTTTTATAGAATGAATGATTTTTTTTCCAAAAAATGCTTTCCTTGTCTGCATAAAAGAATATGGGTGATGTTTTGGAACCAATAAAATTATGGATAAAAAAATGGGGTGGATTGTGTATTAAATTGATATCACTCATCCATAATGTGTGCTAGTAACACAATACCACATTATAGATACTCACTGACGATATTATTGGGTTAATTATCTTTTTATTTATGAACCGTTATAATTGTTATTTGTAGATAAAGACTATGTATAACCTAGGTTAAACCTAATGTTTCATATGTTGAAAAGGGGGTTCCATGATTTGGAATTCATATGAATGAATTTTCATTGTTGTCCAATTTGGTTAACATTTATCTATTTTCATGTTAACTATTTATGGTTTTAGTGATATATTGAAGATTGAATGATAATATTGATATGGTTATAGGTATGATCAAATATTGAATAACCTGATTTTATCTATTTTTATGAATTCATGTATATAATTGAAATTATTTTGTAATTTTATGCCATATCCTCAATGATTGGATATTGAATTAGTATTAAAAACTCATAATGGTTTGATGATCAAAAGTCAGTTATATGATTTTTCATCGATTGAATATTATGATAATGTGGTTCAAGAAAATATTTTAATTAAACCTATAGTTTAATCTTATTTTACATTTTACGTGGATTGGATCACATTATATAGATATCTTACAGATTTCTAAATATGGTAAGTTTTATTTCATATGCTGAATGAACATATGAAAATTTATCAGTGTGAGGATCAATATGTTCTTACAATGAAAATTACATCAATTTTAGGGTTCTTGATTCGAAATCATATTGTTAATTGATCTAAAATGTTTTTGCAGAACCTCAAAATTAAATATATGCTTATTTAATGGGTGTTTTTGTTTTCTTTAAGTATGAGTTTCCTAGTATTACCTTGTATCATGAAGTCCGGTTTTTAATATAACTCATACTTAGTGATACACATATTTCAAATACTCTATATATGATATCCCTTATTGGGTTGCAGTAATTGAAGAAGAAACTATAGGAGAATCCTGATAATGGATTCTTTCTACCATGTCTTCCACTATATGTTAAAATTGTTCGTTCATTATGAAAAATGGATGAATGTGATTTTTCAATATTTATTTGGATCTCAAAAAAATCATGATTATGACTATATATACTACACCAAATATTGATTATTTTCTAATCAATTATGAATATCTCATTATATTTCATATTTTTTTTATATTTAGATACAATCACCTTTGGTTCAAATTTGAAGGCATACCCAAGACAACATTCCTTACATGGTATAGAAACTATGAATATATAGTGTTTCCATTTGGATTAACAAATGGATCCACAACATTAATGAATTTCATCAATAGTCTTAGATATTTACTAGATCAATTTGTGAGAGTCTTTATAGATGAATATTCTAATATATTCCAAGAGAATGTAAGTCTATAAGGATAACTTCCGGATTTTTCTAAAGACCCTATTAAAGGAGAAGTTTTATAAAAGATTTACCATGCGTAAATTCTAGGTACCAAAAGATTTATTTATTGTTCATATAATTTTAAGATAAGGTATATCAGTATATCCATAAATGATGTAAGTTAATGAGAATTGTCCTAAACCAACCATAGTGGATGATATCCATATTTTTCTTATATTGGGACAATATTATTGATGATTTGTGATGAATTTTTTTCGATATATAATCCACTCACAATGTTAACTTGGAAGAGAGTCAAGTTCATTTGGACTAATGAATGCGATTAAAATTTTATAAAACCGGTGATAAGGTTGTTTATTTCACCCATGCTCACCCTACCTTTTAGTGGAGAAGGGGTTTTTATTTATAGTAATTCATAAAATAAGTGTATGGTATGCGTTAGTACACTTAATGATATGGTGATAACCTATGCATCAATCTAATTGGTTGTTCACAAGAAAAATTACAATACTCATTATTCAGTGTTAGCATTGGTAATCATTTCAGTAATGATATTGACACATTGTGATTCTAGAAAATAGTATGATATATATATACAGATCATAATGTTTAAATTATAAATTTCCTTAAAAATAATTGAATATGAATTGAATAATATTTTTAGAGTTTATTAATGATTTTGTTATTTCAATATATTACCATAAAAGGTAAATAACTGGGTAGATGATGCTTTGAGTTGAATTGATTACTCAAGATTTTCTAGGATAATGATCATAAAATATTATATAATTTTTTATTTTCAGTTTATGAGACATGAAATCATCAATTAAAGAGAGATATATTATCTTTCTAAAATGAGTGTTCAACCATATATCCATTTGAAGATTGAAGTGGTGATTAAAGAGGATATAAAATTATAAAAAAAGGAGATAAATGTTCCTAATATCATCCTTGGTTGTGATAGATTTATAATGTTTATGAACCATGTACGTATCCCATCATTACCATTCATGGAGAATGGGTTATTGGAAGATGCTCATAACTCATCATTATACATTCATCCTAAAAGTAAATATTTATATATATATATAGATATACATGAAGGAGTATTAATGTTGGGACAACATGAAGATAGTTTTTACAGATTATGTTTCTTAGTGGTTCATAAATCAGTATGTTAGGGATAAGAAATTTAATTATAAGGGAATTTTACATCCATGACCCATACCCAAATTGAAATGGGAAAAACAACATAGATCTTATCATAAGACTCCACAAAATGTATAAATTCCATAATTCTACATTGGTTATAGTTAATTTTATTACAAAGTTATTATATTTATCTTCAAACGTATAATATTTCTCCATTGATCATCTTTCTAGGACAAACATTAATAAAGTGGTAAGGTCACACGAAATACCCCAAAATTTTATATCTAACTGAGATCCAAGGTTTAACTAAATGATCATGAAAATTATTTGGTAAGATATGGATACATATTTATTTTCTGGCATAACTTATTCTCATCTAATAGATGGCCAATCTATGAGTATGATTCAAACCATATAGGATATTTTGACATCATATTCACTAGATTTCAAAGATGGTTGGGATCAACACTATATTCTATTCAAATTATCTTATAACAATATATTTCAGTCATGAACTAAAATGGATCATTATGAATACCTATATGTAGAAAAATTTAGAACTATAAAATAATTTGATGATTTTGAAAAAATTGACATTGGGAGATTTGATATCTAAGAATGCGACAGATGAGGTTAGAGCCATTCAGAATCACATCAAGGAAGATCATTATTATTAAAAGTGTTATATCGAAAATCATCAATGAGATATGGAATATGTTGTCAGTTAGAAGGTATTATAGAATAATTATACATGGTATAATGTACTAATATTTGAAAATAATGGAAATCTGATCCCTAGGTATTTCATCCCTTTCAATATTCATGAATGAGTAAGAATAGAATATTATCACTTATGACTTCTAGTGAACCGATCTCAAGTTTATGAGGAGTTATATATATCACTTCTACGAAAGTGAATACATGATACTCTATATATACAGAACACAGATGTTATACAATTTTATCTTGATATCTCATATGAGGAATTACTAGTAGAGATTCTGGATCCATGGTAAAAAGTGCTACAAAATAAGACCACACACCAGGTCAATGTTATATGGTTAACCATAAAATCAAGGTATATTTATGGTATATTGTGACCTAGAATTAATATATATTCATATTATATAAAATTATATTAATATTCATCACATTACAAAAATTCATTCTTGAGAACCATAATAGTTTACTATCTTTGGAAACATAGAATCATAATCTTTTAACTTGTTGGATACTTTTCAACATCTCTCTAAAAGATATTCCCCTTTATTAATCATACTTATAAACATTCATCATAACTTTTGGAATGGAAAAATAATAATGGGGTGAGATCAGATGCTCAGTAAGGGTAAACGAGGGAGATATATATATGTATATCTTCAATATAATGGTATTAGAATATGATATTAACATTTAAATATCAACCCTTGTATATCAAAGATCATAATCAAGATTTGAGTAATAAATATTAGTAGTTCATTAGACATGAATTAGAATGTAATCAAAATAATAATCAATGAGATAATAACATAAGAATAATACAAGTGATTTTGAAAGACACATGTACATATAATTTTTTTTCTATAGTAGTCAATGATTAATGAAAAAGCTATCTTAGTGGAATGATTTCACTCCCAAAACCAATGAAAAGTCAACGTTCACTCCCAAGAACATATTGGTGGAAAAATTCAATTATGTATTTGGGTTCACTCCCAATTCTAGACCTATAATAATGAAATGGGTTAACTTACCAATCCATCCCTGTATTACTGAATAGAGTTCTTTCCATATTCCAAACCTTCTTAATGAATTGATTACACATCCAATTCCATACCTATATTATTATAACATGTTAACCTAACGTTCCTACCTGATTTACAAAACTATGTTTTCTCCTTATTCCATCCCTATATTATTGAATTGAGTTTACCCCTCAATCCATACCAGTAATAATGAATGAGGTTTACATACTATTATAGACCCATAGAACTCATTAGATACCAATCATTACCCAATTCATTTGAGGATGATATATTCCCCCCATCTAGTAACGAAATAACACAATCATGTTCTATAAGATGATAGACATTAATCATATAATTTCCCATGAAATTCAATAGGTGTCATAAACATGCAATAAAATAATAACCTATAGAAAATATAAAGGTTACATAGTGATTTAATCCTTAAATAATATAGGATAGTAAGCATGTTTCATAATAATTTGTTGTAGTACAACCCATTGAGGAGAAATTGGTTTCACAAAAATCATGTAATTAAAACAAAAAACATTCAGTCAAATCATATGAATGGTTTCCTTGGATCATTTCCCTTGTAAATAAAAAACAATACCTAAGGAGTTCATCTTAGATGTATTTGTATTTTAAATTATCAATTAGATCATAACATTATAAAATATATAACATTTTCAAAATGTTTTTCCTAGAACCCATTTTGAAAATATATAAAAGATTCATAAAAATAATTTAAAAAATTTCATGATGAGGATATATTTTATACTTTGAAAAAATATCATTAAAAAATAAAGAATTTTTAAAACCACAGTCTTTTAAAATATATTTGAAAACATATATTGGAATCATTAAAATATCTTGAAAACCTTTGTAATTGAAAACATATAAAAGAAGCTTAAAAATCATTTTGAAAACCATATTATATGATTTTTTTTTGAAAAATTATAATTAAATCTCAAAAATATATAATTTTTTTAACATAATGCATTTATTGATAATTTTTTTTTTCAAAAAAATGGTTTTGAAAGAACATAAATTTTTGAACGAAGAGAGAGATAAAGTCATATTTTCATGAAAACAATTTCTTAATTATATTAAGTACCAATGAGTGGGTAAATGGTAAAATTCGATGAATATATCATGAATTACCAAGGAAAAAGGATTATCATTGGTTTTTAATGAGAGATGGATCATAATAATTCATAAATGTAACCATAATCATAAACAATAATGATAAATGATGATATTGTAACAAAAAACTATCACCACATTGGAAACTTTAAATCATGATACACATCAGAGATAAAAATTACATGATTCTAATAAATTCATGAAAATAATAAAATTTCATAATATTACATGCTAATGTAAGTATATATATCCTCATTGAATAATATATTTTCAAAACATTACAGGTGTCTGAAAGAAGGAAAACTGAGAAAAAATTATTTTACTAATTTGGTAAGTTTTGAAACCTAAACCCCATGAAAGGGAAATAATAAACATGATTTTTAAATACCCAGAATATTAATTATAAGTATCATATAATTAATTTATATATAGTATAAACACCACAAAAGTTATTAGTTTTGAATATGGCATGTATCTCACGGGTAATAAAATCTAAGATGAGAAAACCCTAACTAATATCTTGACATTGTTTGTACATGTTCAAACCTCATGTATAATAAATATAAAGTTATTATAAATATACCATATAATAATATTATTATATTAAATATGATACATTATCCTATTATGATTTTATAATACCCATTTATTAATAATATCATGTTAACGTTACGTTTCAGGTAATATCCTCTATTTTCATTTATGTTTTGATTTATTTTTCTTGATAATATTACATAGACTTGGATTTTCTTATTTAATGAATGTAAAACCTGATGTAGATATCATTAATATTAATTCTATTAATATTTATAATAATATATGAAATATATAAATATTAAATGGAATACACTATTTAAAGAGATGGTATGCTGTACGTACACCTTAAAGTTGTTTTTGTTTTATTGTTAAATTGAAATAAATAAGTTAAATGTATATAAATATATAATATAATTAAATTATAATTATAATTTCATATAGATGATATAATTTCACTAAACCCATGATTAATACATTATATAGATTTTTTGAATTAATCAAATCGCTTTGAGGAGGCAGTAGTCCACACTTCCACAATTGATGTTATCATATTACAAAACAAAAACTAAATGATGAAATTATGAGTAATATAATAATAAAACCATAATAATAGAATCATAAATATCTTATATATAGTATAAAAATAATGTTTCTATCATAATTCCCATCCATGAGTGGTGCTAAAGGGAAGGTTATCAACATCATTCCATGAGGTGGTATTTTTTCACACACAAGAACTGTGAGTTCATTAATCATTAGATAGAAGAGTAGGTATGTAAAAGTTAAAAATAAAGAATAAAAAAATCTGTATATTTAGTATATTTAGGTTATAATATACTCATGAAATAATAATATTTGAGTGGGAAGATAATATAATGAAAACAATGGATATTGAGGATGGGAGTTCCCTCTTCTTTAGGTAACTCATATTGGATTGCACCAAACACCTTACATGGTAGGATTTATTCCAAATTAGAGGCTTATAAGATGTTAGGAGGGATTTTCAGAGCATATTTTGAAATTTTTTGGACGATAAAATGGGTCTCCATATGTGTAAGTAAGAGGAAGATTTAATACGTTTTATTAGAAGAAGAGGAGTGTCATTCTTGTAAATATAAAAAGGAAAACAGTATTGGGTTGTCTCAATTAACCCATGTGCTTAAAAAATGTATAAATAATGGATTATTGTGGAATTATTTTCATTAAAAACCTCTACCAAAAAAGTTTATTTTTATAATTTTGTTCCTTAACTTCTATGTTTCATTATTTTTTCATTTTAGTTTATATTAATATAACTAGTTTTCTATCCGACGTAATTTAACAATTAAGAATAAATTAATGTGATATTTTATATAAAATAAAGACCCACTACATCATAAACATTATATCTAATTTAAAAAATATAAATACCATATGTGTTAGAAATTAATTTTAAGACAAGAGCATGTAACTTGCAAAAAAACTACATTAAACGGAATGGTTCTAACCATGTTTTTACTATATTTTAGTCAATGTTTTAATTATGAAAGATAAATAGGTCCATTAATGTAAATTATTTTATATTTATTAAAAATTTATATTTACTTTGAAAAATATAGTAACATTTTTAATTTTAAATCATTTAATAAAATATCATTTGTTATAAAATAACATTATTGTCTATATTGACATTATTTATTTAGATTTAATTTAAAAAAATCACAAACAATATTGGAATTAAAATATATTAATTTCACATATTTGAAATATGATATATTCATCTAAAATAAATTTTACAAAATAATTCATTATGTTTTCTTAACTTTTAATGTTTTTGGCCTCATTTTTATTATTTAATTAGTAACTCTATAATCCTTGCATTAGAGTTTTCTATGAATTTAATGTAATTATATCATCTATAAAATTTAATTTTAGATTAAAATTATAAATATAACTCATTTAAATTTAAAAATATTGTTTATTGAAAATAAATTATAGTTTCTTCCATACTCTAAAGATTTATAAATGTTAAATGTAATTATGGTTCTTTTTTTGGTCATTTTCAATACATAATTTCTTATATGGTTAAATTTCATAAAAATATGTCCTAATAATATAGAAAATTAGAAAAAATAATGGGAATAGGATGATATATAGGCATAAATAGGATTTTGGACAAGTGTCTATGTCATTTTGGCCCATAAGTTTAATGTTTAGTCAATTATTAAGATAAATTTTAACTTAATCACTGTAATTAATCTTAATTACAATAACTAATAATTTGGGTTGAAAACTAAGATGATGTTACAAGAATATAATTATTATAATTATTACAACTATTTATGTTAGATATAAAAAATTAAATTCGTATAAGTGGAAAAATTATATTTAAATCTAATACCGCACTCATTGTGAGACAATGAGTTTTTATGGGGAAATGTTCAATAGTATGATTTTTTTAAATCCAATTTCAATATGAAATTGGTCACTATGAACTACATTGAATTATATGATTTAAAATATATCTAATTAAAATTTAATGTTAAATTGAAATAATATTAAACTAAACAAATAAATTAGAAGAAAATGTAGTTTTCAGTTAAAAACCATTATTCCTGACTATTTATACAAAAAATGAAATATTTCAGAAAAAGATCAAAAATACACACCATGTTAATTTTGAAATTATGAATTAAATATTTTTTTTATTTTAACTAATTAAATTACTAAAAATTTATAAAATTAAATTTAGTATTGTTCACATAAAGATATAAAATATAGTTGATTTGAGAAACAGTATTTCCCACCACATAAAGACTTTATATAAAATTAGATGTTTTATCATCATTATTTTTTATTTATATAAAATAATTATAAATAATATTTAGTATATTATTTATTACTATACATATTGCTATATTTAATTTCTATGCTATAACTATCTTGTTCAAATAATTATAATAAAAAAAGTTGTTTCGTAGAATCTCCTTGTTGGGTGTAATGTAAAACAAGTCATTGTTTTGTGAAGCGCAATCCTAACATGTTGTGGATTATAATCCAATCCAAAAAAAGCGATTTCATATAAAAAATTATTTTGGTATGGTTTTAAATAAAAAATATGAAAAATGTTTATTTAATTTAGGAAAGAATATTTCACAAAATCTCACGGTGTTATATTGTCCCCCTTAAAAAGAATTTCATCTCTCAAATTAGTATGGGATATCAAAGGATTAATACATGAATATTGTATTCATAAAATCCTAAATCATAAAAAAACTAATACTGAATAATCATTTAAAATGAATATCTAGAACCATAATTGTTACCCAAAGTAAATCATAACTAGGTCTCTACTTAGGAGAACATAAGTTCCGAGAGAAGATTGGACAAGGAAGAAAAGTGTAAATAACTATAGAGAGTGATAAACATAATTGATTATCATAAAGTTAATGGTAAATGTAAATTAAATTACCTAAATACCATAGATATGTGATGATTTATAAAACCATCGGTTCCACATAAATGAAGGTATTAGGATAAATATTTTCTTATATCCTTTTCACAGATGAATTATTTTACTGTCTAAGAACATATGGAAACATTCATACGTGAATTTATTCCTTTTCATATGCATAATATCACCCTTTTGTTTTTCATTTTTTGATTTTTATATTACCACTATCTATGATAAATAAAGGTGCATTTTCTATTCTTTAAGTATTATCAGATCACAAGACCCATTAATAGAATGATAAGTCATTAAATTATTATTTTGATAGCATCATAGAAAAATGGTTAGTACATGTAATATAATATTAACAAATCCTCATATGATGAGATAATACTTTAATCCAAAAAATATCTCATAAAGGCAAGATTAAAGCATTATATAAATAAATAACCTTATAACCCTTCCGGAATATGAAAATTGAAAAAATAATAAACAAGATCGCCATAATAGCTTAAATTTAAGCCCCCATATATCATTAACCATATCTTTATTTTCCCATTCCAATAATATGAATTCCCTCATCTTATATTATCATTAAAAAAGGTAAAAAACTAAATTACCGTAATTCCAATTTGAAAACATACATGCTCCATTTTTCTAAATATTAATAGATATATTAATTAAATCAAAGAAGTGGTACACTTAATAAAAGATTAGATAGAAAACATTTTCAAAAAATATGTTATCCATTATCATATCATATATACTATTAAATTTACTATATCCATTTCATCATCTATTAATATATATAAAATATTATTTTCTCATTCCCAGGAACATGTTAATGGTTACCTTTCCTTAATGAAATATTTCCGTTAATCTAATTTTCTTGTTCATCTATTTCAATTAATAATTTCATGAAAATAATTAATGAAAAACATTTAAAAACAATAAATATATACTTTATGATTTATATAACATGATTTTTTAATTGAATAACATATAAACATCAACTATCTAACATTATTATTAAACCATTACCCAAGAATCATCAACTTATTCCTTAATACCTAATTCTAAAAATGTGAAATATGAATCATGGCTCAATGTTCCTCAAGATAAATATATTCATGATTCTTAAGTTTAATATACATAATACTTTAAGAACATCTCATACATTTCACAAGTCATTTCCATCCAGTTATCTTCATAAGAATAACCAATACCCATTTCACCTTCTAGATTCTCATTATGAAATTTACACTTAAAAAATAAATTTTCATAACTCCCATAATTTCCGTATATGAAACATTAAATTTTAACCATGTTCCTTCTAGATCATGTTATTCAAAAAACTAGAAAACCTAGGGTGAGAAACACACGTCGTAGTAGAAAACCACATAGTCATGAAAATATACTTGTAGGATACCTAAACATTGAAGCCTACTTTTAAATTTATTACACCTTAAGCATATCCTTAGAGTCAACCTCAGACATAGTCATAGAAATATTTAAAGGGACATCAAAAATTTATTCTAATACTAGTTTCCAAAGGATGACTAAAGCATTTATTTGATACCTACTATAGTGACCCACCCTTAACATTCATTGATATTTAATCATTTTAAATTAATATTCAGCACATTAAAAAAATATATGCCTATGGACTATAATAGGTTAGTTTGTGTGGAAATAAGGAATAAAATCTTATAAGATGGTGGATGATATAAAACATCTCTATTAAAGATATTCTAGTTTAGTAATCCCACTTAAAACCATTCCTCATAACCTTAGGAAAGGAAACATAATAAAGGGGTGAGCTCAAAGTCACAATAAGGGTAATAATGGGATAAATATAAGTATAACATGATAATATGTGTATTATAACTAGATCTTATCATTATAAGATCATACCCTACATATAATTAAAAGTCATAGAAAAATTATTTGTATTTAATAAGTTATGATTCATAAGAAAATAAAGAGCATAATCTACAAGATGATAACATAAGCATAAGACATGTGATTTTGGAAGAAAGACATACTTATAAAATTATTTCCATAGTATTCAAGGATTAATTGCATTACCATAATAGAGGAATAGGTTCACTCCCCAAACCATATTTGTAGCAAAGGTTCTCTCCAAAGATCATATTAGGTTGAAAAGTCATATAATGAACTTGGTTCAATCATTGTTCCCACCCTATATTACTAAACCATGTTCACTTCCCATTATTTACATTTATAAATGAACTAAGTTCACTCCTCATTAATTCCCTATATCATTGAACTAAGTTCAATACTTTTTTTGTGTCATAATCATTTCATCCTATAATTAACTGTGAATGGAGGGAGGTTTTATAAGCATTTTTCATACAATAACCCATTAATGGGAACCATGTTTTATAAGAATAAAGTTACAAAAACATAAAAAAATTAAGAGAAATAATATGAAAGGAATCATTATATCGTAACACTATTATATCATAAACTATTCATAATTATTTCATCTTATATGGAGAATATTTTTGAAATATCACTTGGAACATCACTTTTTAAAACATATATCCTTATAAAAATATTTTTCCTTGAACCCAATTTGAAAACATATTAATATATCATGAAAAATTATTTAGAAAATTAATTAATGAATATATATTTTTCTATTTAAAAAACTATCTTACAAACAGAAATCATTTAGAAAACCCCATAATTTGAAAATAGCATTGAAAACCAAAAAAATGATGGTTAAAATTATAATGAAAACCTATTTCATTGAAAAAATATAATTTAATTTTTAAAATCCTTTTCAAATTTTTTTAATATAATTTTAAGAATTATAAGGAAATATAAAAAATATTTAAATCAATTTTTAAATATAAAACATTTAAAAGAAACCATTTTAGTAATCAATGTTTTGAATGAACACATATTTCCTACTGAAGAGAGAGGTAAAGTCGTATTTTTATAAATAATATTTCTTAATTTTTTAATTAAAAAAGTGTGAGAAAATGGAATATCTATATTAATATATAATTAATAACTATATTAGAAGTAAATTCATGAGTTTTCTTGCGATATGGATCATAATGTTTCATTAATAGTAGAATAATTATAAAAATTTCGATAAAAAATGAGACTGTAGAAATAAACTAGTACCACATTTGTAAAAAATAATTGTGATATGGGTCATAATGTTTATTTCAATGACATTATATTCACCTCATAGAAAAATATAGTTTAATAACAAGACACATGTCTCAAAGAAAGAAAATTGAGAAAAAACTACTTTACTCATTTGGTATCTTTTAAAACAGAAACCCC